>JAVLUZ010000145.1:5358054-5549484 GCA_036768485.1 Mermis nigrescens | reverse complement strand
CTTCATAAATCGGCTAAAATGTCAAGGTCGAAAAATCAAGTTTTAACAGAAATCACGTATTACTGACCGTGATATTCCTAGTAAAGCGCAAAATTTTGTTTACAATACAAAATGTAGAAATCACCGCCAACATGTTGTACATACGATTTTTTTACTAAGAAACAGTAATTTTTTAACACGGGCGCTTCATTTTTTAACCATCTTAGATTTCCCTAAAAAGGTGGAAAAAGAGTGGAAAATGTGGAAAACAATTTTGGGTATGGCCTATAATGTCAACCAAATAGCTGGAAAAAATGGTGCTTAGGTATATATTTTGATTTGCAGCAATGAATTATTTGATTGAACAATCAGGCATAAGTTGGAAATAAGGAATTTCGGCCGAATGATAGGTAACAACGTGACTTGCGTCACCTATTTATTATCCTTAGGATTAGGTTTAGTTTAGTGCTTAGCTATCTATGCACTATCGGGGACTTCTTCAGGATAATAACTCTACTCTGTTAAAATCATCAGGCTTTGTTTTGATTTGAATTTAGCTAGGTACCGATATATCGATAACAGAGGCCATCGCGTTATAAAATCGGATGATAACAATTGGAGGGGATCATGGAGAGAGCACCATAGGTGGGCGGTAACAAAATCGGGGGAGGGGTGTGCAAGATTTTTCAAAGATCAAAAATGGCTTTAAAAATGGTGGTATGGCGAAAAAACACCATTTCTCTACGTTTTTCATCGAGCACTATTCATTGGCATCAAAAAATTGCGAAAAAAACAAAAAATGTTCAAAAATTGAATTCTGGATAAGGGGTATTTTAAGTTCTGGAAGGGGGTTAGTATTATGCTTTATCGGGGGATGCATGCCCCCCAAACCCTTCACGCCCAGGTGTGGAGAGCACTAAAACTCTTGGGAAACATACCACCGTCAGGCCATTTTCGGGTCGAAGCCTATTGATCGAAATCAAACCATGAAAGCGTCGAGGTCGTCTAAGAGTATTATTTAAGTATATACTATCTACCTACATGTATAAACTTATTTTTCGTGCATTAGATTGTTCAATTTTATTCATCCAGACACTTTTCCCCATGATTTCGTTTACATCTGATGAAGTCAGTCCATTGCGTCAAATTTATTATTTGTTTTCAATCAGATTTAACTAACTATAAAATATTCGTGAAAAACGAAGTACAACGAATTAAGTATTAAAATTTGCTAACAAATGTACTCATTTACCCCTCCCATTGAGAAAGTTCGGCTCACCCCTCCCAGAATTTTTGACATTGAATGATAGGACTAGTTTAGTGAATTCTGTTCTTCGTCATAATAAATTTTTAATTGATTTGTAGATTCAGCGAATGTAGACATATATATTTTTATTTTCCGCTAACGTGAAAAATGTCCTATCGACGATTTTTAAAATATGCTTCAACTGGAACTGCCGTCATTGGTGCAGGTGCCTTCGGTTCTGTTTATGCCTACGACTGGATGATGGAGCGACAGTGGAAAAATGTAAGCATAAATAATTGTAAATAAATCGGGCTTGAGAACATTAAAAGAGAAAACATCAAAAAGTGAAAACATAAAAAGTGCACTTCAATTAGTAGATATCAAAGATGCCCTCAGTGCAAACTTTTTGCTTAAGTAAGGGCGATATGATACTATAGCTACATATTATGCATATGTATATACAGGCAGACTGTATAAGTGGAAATTTATTAAGCAGGGGCGTAAGCAGGATTTTTTTGAAGGAGGGGGGGGGCAGTGGCGGATCCAGGATTTTCTCAAGGGGGACGGTACCCCTAAGGGTGGGGGACGGAAGCCTGAATTGGGCGGAAAAATTAGCCGTTTTAACCCTAAAATCGCTAAAAATCGCTCAAAAATGCTTTATTTTGCGTGGGGGCGGTCCAAAAGTTGTTGACCCTATATTTTGGATATGTCTGGCGGTACACAGAATAAAATGCATTTTCTAACGTTTCCAAACATTTTCTATCCATTAAACTACTTCTAAAAATTTTTATTTTCTCTCAATAGTCAAATTTATGGAGATAACGATCCTACGGCGCGAAACGGCGAAAATTTTGGGATTTTCCGAAAGAAAATGCTAATTTTCCTCATTTTCGATGCATTATCTTACATTTTTAAATTTTTTAGGGAAAAATTTAAATTTTTTCTGCAGTCGAAGTGCACTATCATAGCAAAAACTCATAGTCCATGTTAAGCTACACTATCTTTACATGCTGTGACGGTTATTACTTTCATTTAGTGCAATTTTTATGCTCTTTTCTAAAAAATATGTATCTGATTTTTTTTTGTGAATATTACTTTTTGAAAGTGGTAGAGCTAAAAAAGTATTACAATGCATAAGAATAGGCGCCCGGTGGCTGGGATATCCATGCAAAAACAAGAAAAAACATATTTCTGTTGCGTTAAACACAACCAGGGCTCGCATTTGAAATGCTGGAAAGGTATAAACCGCTAAAGTTTTCTATTAGAACCTTATTTTCCCATTTCGAGTTTTTGTGATATCACTGTAAATAGGCTAAAGAATGCTTATTTTTTACTACCCTGCAACTTCTCATCAAGCTAAACCATTGAGAACGATGTAACTGAAGCCAAAACGAGGCTAGACAAAGTTTTGAACACATGAATAAGGAAGAACGGAAAAAATGCCAGTATGCCTCCAGCATAGGGCACGGTAAATTGGAGGATGAAGAAGGCCGCCAAAATAATTTTGCACACTTTTGCGAGCCAGTGATCTAAAAATTTCCATTTTTCAATACTTCTTATCCGAAATGCCCTAACTTGACTTCAGCTTCTAAGTATCACATTTTTAAGCAATATTTTCATTTTAATTCGCATTTTTCGTGCATATTGATTTTAAAGTATATTTAGGTTTCACTCATAGTGCTCAAGGTCAAATTTTCGGGGGGGTGAAAACCAAAAATTGCTAGATAGCCATGTGCTTCGCTAAAAACGGCTCTATAGTCCTTTTGGGGTCAGAAAATTAGCTATATAGCCTTCTGGTCTCAGAAAACTAGCTATGTACACACCTGGGCGTGGGGGGTTGGGGGTATGCACCCCCCGAAAACAAAATACTCCCCCAGGAAACAAAGTACCCCCAGAATTCAATTTTTGAAATGTTATTTTGTTGGTTTTTTCGCAATTTTTGATGCTAATGGATAGTGCTCGATGAGAAGCGTTGAAATATGGGTGTTTTTTCGCCATACCACCATTTTTAAGGCCAATTTTTGACCTTTGAAAAATCTTGCCTCTGCCCAGAATTTGGTGCTGCCCGTATGGCTATGTAGCCTTTTGGATTCTGCAAACATAGCTATATAGCCTTTTTGGACTAAAAATAGCTATTGATCCCTTTTTGGAGACGAGAAAATGGCTGCATCCTTTTGGAACTCAGAAAGACAACTAAATAGCGAGCCCTAAAAGGCTGTAGTATAGCTAAATTTCTGAGTCAAAAAAGGCTATACAGCACTGATTTCTTCGGGCTAAATCGCTGTCAGTTTTTTTAAAGGTCAAGGGCTTAATACCCCCCTCATTCCCATGCTCAAGTATGTTTTCACTACAGATTAAGCATTAAGATTTCGCATGCATCTTGAGTATACGTCATATCCGATATATCATGTACTTCTTTTCTCACCCAAGTCCCAAAAATCCTATTAGTCAGAAGTAGAAACCTTCCCATAAGTTTGCCATAAAGCTCTACCCATGACGCCAGCAATGAATCTATACTAGAAATAACTGAGATTAACCTATCTCTGACCCATACCCATTCATTATAAGTTTACCCTTATAATCTATATTTTATAAAACAAAATATTATATTAACCCGAGATAATGCCTTGAGTTCTACGTAGAACCGAAATAAGTGTTCACTTTATAATCATATGAAATTCCTTAGCCAAAATAATACTAACGTTTGATTCCATTGCTTTCAACTGCAACCTGAGACACCAAAATTCCCTAGAAAAGCCATTCAAACTCCACAAATCAGACAGACATTAATTCTCTTAAATCCAACTGACAAATTCCTATTATATTTCGATGTCATAAACTTATTTCAAACACCTACTTTATAAATTGATAACCACACCCGACGTAGTTCGGGGTATGCCCCCCCCCGAGAGACCAAAATACCCCTTCCCTTCAGAAACCGATATGCTCTCCCCAGAATTCAATTTTTTTGAAATTATTTTGGTTTTTTGTAATTTGTTTAAAATTTTTTCCACAATTTCAGTTCGATGAGGAAGGTTGAAAAATTGCGTGATTTTTCACTATACCACCATTTTTTAAGGCCTTTTTTTGACCTTTGAAAAAATGTTTCGACTGAACTTTGGTGCCGCCTACCTATGGTGATAACATAGAGTCCATGTAAGACCACGCCCATATTCATCGAATAATGATATTAGAATAGACAATGCGCAGAATTTGGACACCTCTCCCAAAGTGTTAGCGATTATTTTTAGCTTTTAGCGACTTGCGAATTGCGCATAGTTGTGTCGTGCGTGTGTGTGTTCTTTTTTCCAACGAACCTTGTCATTAGTCTCCGACGTGTGCTGTGACACATTCATTTCTGCATTACATTAATTGAAATACCTTCCTTATTACAAGTTTTAATTCATATCATAAGAAACAAGGAGATTTGGAGCAGCCTCAATCTTAAGCATCCTCGGAACGTGACCTTGTCAACATATTCCGACGCTACGCGCTAGGATATTAAGTTCCCATGTGTTCTTTCTTTACAAAGCCCTAAAATTGTGCACAAACGTACAGTAGTGGTCTGAAAATTTCAGAGTCGAACTTGGGCTATATGCCGTACGTGCACAAGGTCAAAGTCCTGGAAGGAGGGTTAATCGGCTTCCCTTAGGGGCGGGGGTAAACGAGTAATTTTTTCACTCTATTTAACCTTAAATTCTTGTCAAATTTTGATACTTCATTCGTTTCCGGATTATTCTTCGGTGAATATTTATATGGTAAAATTTGCATGAAAACGATAACGATGAGGGCGATTAAATGACCTGCTACATGATAAATATACGACATGATGGAAGAAGATAGTACAGTCCGGTGGCGGATCTACCGAGGATTTTCGTAAGGGGGACGGTACTCGCATGTGGGGTGGAGCGGAACCCTTGATTTGGGCGGAAACATTGGCCGTTTTAACCCGGAAATCGCCGAAAATACTCAAAAATGCTTAATTTTGCGCACTATTTTGTGCCAATGGGGGGCGGCCGTTACCCCGGCCCCCTCCCCTAAATCCGCCCCTGGCACAGTCTGCTGCTCGAAGAATTGTAATATATTTTAAAAAACTTCAAAAAACCCATTTTCATGTTTTTTACTATAACTTATTATGGGTGCGGCCTAACTCTAGATTTCAAATACTTATCTTTTGTGCCTTTCCTACATGGCTCTATCGACTGGCATATTGTTCATTGGCCTCGTCCGCCAACTGACTGGAATGAATTGACAAATGTGTTTGTTTTTAAAAACCTTATCCGCTTTTTATAGTTCATGTTATCCTGCTGGCTAATTTTTGGGAAACCATTTTAAGCACTCAGCAACACATGTATGAGCTTATGCGGACATTTCAAAGTCAGTTTTCCTGCTTGTGAAGCTGAAACTACAGCATGCTCTCGAAGTGAGACTTAAAATAACCTACCGTCGGTCTTAAAAAACATACTTACATTAAAAAAAACCTCTAAATATTGAAGGTTAAGTGTTTTGTACACATATTCTAGCACCAAGAAGTCACTCATCTGAGCTTACGTGCACAAGCAGCGCTAACGTTAGAACATACGTGTAAGTGTTTTTGTGTACAAATTTGTCAACTTGACTACAAAACTGTCGTCTAAAATAAAGGTACGCACAAGAACAAAAGCATAAATGAAACATTCGTGGCAGGCCGACAGAGGCTCACAAGCATTGTTTTATCGGCTAGCAATGCTATAAATAGATAATTCAGACCAATATTCAAATGGGGTGTTTTTAGACAATTTTTTCTCTTCTTCGAAGTTTTAAACAAAAGTTAAACTCGGATGTGAGAGCTTTCTGGCGTTGGCACGTGCGGGACACAACTCTCTTCAATATACAGTGGTTTTCAAAAAGATTTGGATTGGGTTTTTTAAAAGACCAGTAGCGGGTTTTTTTAACACCGTCTTTGAGGGCATACTGTAGCCTAAGGTCGCGAGCAAGAGAAGTGCACTTTTTTCTGAATAGCCTGAAAAGCATGATAAAAACTTGTCAGTTGCGATTCGTATTGGAAACGGTATTCATCCAAAATCGGTCGTTTTTTCTTCAAAATGACGCCATTTTTAAGAACTTTTATGATATCTGAGATCTCATGATTGGAAGTTTCCTGAAACACAACTTTTATTTTGTTGCGTTGGCCTGGTCCAGTTTGGGATGCTCCGCAAAAAATTTTGCGATCTGGCTTTTACGGAGCACTGGGGTGGGATTTTGGACTCATTTTGAATGGGTTTTTCAAAGGACAGCACTATATCTAAAACTATTCTGTTAGACGCACGGAGATATTTACAAAGATTTTGGGGAAGACAAGAAGTGTAAACAAATCTAAAATTCTTGAAATTTTTTGGTGCTTTTCGCCGAAATGAGTAATTGTTTGTTGCCGTACATCTATCTTAAAATGGCAGAAATTGCACTTAGAAAGCAAAAAATGCTAAACTTTGCGGCGCTTTCCGCGCCGTTTTGAGACAATTTTCAGTATATTTTGTCACATCAGAAACCCGGAAATTGGCTAAAAACACTACCAAAGGCCTAGAAGAACCCTGTTTTACCACACCGAAAACGCTATTATATCATATAATAGCACCCAAAAATTTGCATGTTCTAGAAAATACAATGACTTTTGGGGACCATCTTTGTACATGTACAAAAGGGACCTTTTAAAAACACTGGTTTGACGTCATTAACGCTTTTTCATGGTTCGAGCAACAGAACAGGTTTGGTCCTCAAAACGGCCTAAGGGGTATGCCTTCTAAAAGTCCTGTTAGGGGGATATTCTCCTAAGGCTCCCCTCTAGTGTGAATGTGTGCTGATGTAATCAGTTATAACAGATACCTAAACGACAGATTTTTTGTATTAACTTAAAATTTTATGTTTTTTTTTTAAATTTTTAAAATTTTTTCAGCGATTAGTAAAAATCGCACGTGCCGATGCGAACCTTAATCGTAAGGCCAACTACTCCGTTGTACACCGACCAGATCTGATATAATCGCAGCGCTAAATTTCGCCTCCCGAATTTGACGTACCGATTATCGGGGGTGCGCCAATGGGTGTCCGAGATGCCGCAGATGCCCAAACACGAGGTAGGTGTGGGCATGCGTACATGCATATTACGAGAATCGGGCTTTCTTATTTAGAGCCGGTCTTTCCCCTGATCCCCCAAAAAGTCAGGAATTTTTTACTTTCCTTCCGGTTTTTGAAAATTATCAGGCGTTTTTTGCCAGCTGCACAGGGTTTTTTTTGTTATTTGTGCTATTCTCCCTAAAATTGACTGACTACCCTCCTCCCCCAACCCAAAATTTTTAGCTGTTATATGTCTGTAGCAGGCACGTAGCTCTGGGGAATGGGGGGTCTCGACCAGTGATCGACCGGGCTCAAAAAATACCGGGCCCGGGCTTGGCTTGCCGGGCTTGTACCGGGCCCGGGCCCGGGCTTATATACTAACAACATGCCTTGTATCCAATATAATGTTATGCATAAATACATATTTAGACCGATTTTACATTTGTTATTTGTCAAACGCAAGGCTTACTGCTGTATCATGAAGATTTTTGGAGTTCTAAGCTCTGTTAATTATTCAATCTTTCTAAAAATAAATTGGCGTAGTTAGCTAGGGATTTTGGCAGCATTATTCAAGCAAGAACAAAGTTTTTAATACAATAGCGCGCAATTCCATTATTAAAATGCACGTGCATCTAAACACGGTTTGAAAAGCACAAGGTTTCATGTAGATATTTAAAGGAAATTGAGCATTAAATTTATTCATTCAGACATAACAGCGACTATGATATGGTCGGATAGAAGATATGCTGTTTGGATTTTAGAACTCAAACTATAGCGTACATTGACGTCAATTGAAATTGTGTAGTGTATCGGATAGCTAGTATTGAAGCCGTAGCGCAGCTAGGGGCTTGAAATGCCCCCAGAAATTTCGTTGATTTTTCGAGTGTAATAATTGTGTCCAGAAATTGAGTTCAAAAAGGCAAAAACGTCAAACATTTTCCGGTGCTTCGTGCCGAGTCTTTATTATATTTGTTGTTATATAGATCCAATGAGTTCAAAAGCTTACATTAGCTAAAATAATCGATCAATTCACATCACTTTAGTGATTTATTGCTCTATTTGTTCGTCGAATGAAACTGCGCATGCTTGGTGAGCATAACATTAAATGTGCGTAAATGATTGTGTACCAGTTTATCTATTCTTCGCTTTGTTTGTCTTTCTTCACAAGGACAGGACATATAATCCTATTTTAAATGGAAGGAATGGCCAAATTTTCTTATGTTTTGCGCATTTTCTGTTTTCTGAATTATATCTTGTTAATAAGAAGGCCACAAATGGGCTTGAAAACGATAAGAACAAAATTGTCATTGATACATCTTTAATGGATTTAAATAGAATCACAGGCTAGCAAATTCATAAGAAATATGGACAACAGCTGAAATAGTAAACGTCTAAAATATTAACGATAATTATTTGAGGCCCGGTGAGCTAGCCGGGCCTGGCTCTGCGAGGACCGGCCGGGCCCGGACCGGGCCCGGGCACCTGGTACGATCACTGGTCCGGACCCCCTGAAATTCAAAGAAATCGGAAAAATAGGACTTTTCAAACGTTGGTTCTGTGCTATTTTTTGGCCTTTTGGGCTTAGTCCCCCGAAATTGGTGAAGGGTCCCTCTAAAGTAGGACGACCAGCTACGCATGGTCTGTAGTTGGGTATGTTATTTCTAAAATCATTTACCTTTCGTTCATTTGGCACAGTTTTCAGCTATTCTGAATTTTCGGCCGTGCATGCAATCTTGGGGGGCCGATCTACCCAACCCCGAAGTCCAAACTTTTGACTCCTTCGAACTTTGGGAAAAACTTGCGTTTTTTGGTAATTTTTGATCGTTTTTCTGCCATTTTTGGCAAAAAATTAGGAATCATTCATCTCACGTACTATAAAGATGGCCGGGCCGTCCTCAATCCGGGATTTAGAGCCGTTGCATGGATGGTGGATTCCTACCCAAAATAAGCCGTCCCAAAGTTTGGAATTTCGATCTCTTACTACTCTTTCGGCGAAAGTTTTTTCAGGTCATTTTGGCTGGTTTTTTTTTTGTCTTTTTACCAAAAATAGATATTTACATCATTTTCAGAAGTTAGAGCGTGGAAACAAACCTGCTAAACATTTCTTCACTCGAATGTACATTGCGATGTTTTAAAGACAGGCGCACATTCATTTTGGATCTATGTACTATTTTTTGCATTATTCTTGCTGCGCTATTGATGAAAATAGGGCCTAATCTACAACGTGCCTACTATACACGATCTTTAGGGGTTGCGGGAGGGTTTTCAACTACTCCTCCCGCCTAGAAAATGTCACCTCTCCCGCTGGAAATTTTTCAATTTCCTCCCAGAATTAGCGATTTTTCGAAGTTCCCAAAAATTGCTAAAAATTTGTAGGAAAGTTGCTTTTTCTAAGCGTTTTCAGCTCATTCTATTTGCTCATAAGTGTCAAATTATCACGCCGCAAAAGCCATAACACGCATATGTTGTGACGGTATTTTTGATTTTTTCTTTTTTACGCGTACCTACGATTTTTGGGCCCAGTAAGAAGGCAATTCATTAGTACTCCTACTACTCTCTCCCAGAATTCCTGCAGTGTGTATGTCTGAAAGTCTGCTATACAGTTCGTCTTTAAACATTATAATAAGGTGTTTATTAACTCCTCGCGTTTTTTTGATTTTTTCGTAATTTGTTGTTTTTATGCTCTAGAAAGATAGAGCATCGTCAGAAACGCCAAAAAGCTATGTTTTTGACGCGTAGCTACAATTTTGGGCCCGGAAAAGACACTTTATAATTCTACTACCCCTACCTCCCGAATTCCCGTACTGTGCATGTCTGGTGCCTACAGTAATTCGTTTTTAAATATTATATTAAGTTGCGTATTAACTTGCCGATTTTTACAATTTCTCGCGTTTTCGCTTTCTTTACACCAACAGCGCGCTTCTCTTCTACCTTTTTATCTTTTGTTCTATTTTTGATGTTCTTCCCCTTTACTTTATTATTATTTCTGCCTCTAATCTAATTCTTGTTAATTTTTATTAGTTCAGTTTCCATCCCTTTCTTTCTTTTTATTTTTATTTTTGTCTTATTGATTTCCCATTATCGCTAGGCTTATCCACTGCTTTGGTCGAGTTGGACGATTTCAGTTCGGGAACTTCTAGCCGCAGCACTAAACTCATACACGGCGGAGTACGGTATCTGCAAAGCGCTATCATGAAATTAGATTTAGAGCAGGTAAAGAGCTCGCGGATATTTAGGATTTTTTAAAATTCAGAACTTAATTTTTAAATAAAAATTGGAATCGAAATTTTTGGTATTTTGAATGGCTCATAATCAGGCCGCATGTACATACTTATAGATATCGCAGTCTGTAAATGGAACGCGTTTAACATATAAGGTGCAGGCACGTAGCCGGCTGTCCTATTTTGGGGGACCAACACCAATTTCGGGGGGGTGTTACTAAGCCCAAAAAGGCCAAAAAATGGCAAAGAATAACGTTTGAAAAGTTCGATTTCTCTGAATTTCTGGGGGTTTGACACCCCATTTCATACAGAGATACGTGCCTGATAAGGTGGGAAGCTGTTCAATTCTGGCGGGGGTCCGATGGGGACCGAATCGCCAAAAATAGTACCCAAAAAATCCAAATTCTGTAGGTTTTATTTTGTATCCGGATTTCACCCTCCGGCCACTCGTATCTAGTCCACCTGTGATATACATTGTTACGTACGTAATTATGCGTGAATTGAAGTAAAAAAATATAATCAAATGAAAAGTTTAAATTTACTTCTCGTTTGCCGAAAATTTTTATGTATATATTAGAGCTGTGCTGGGGTCAGGCCCCGGCCCCGGCGCCGGGGCCTAGGCCCTGGCCCCGGGCCGGAGCCAAGCTGGCCCCGGCACCGGGGCCGGGGCCAATGTTAGAGTTGATTATAATGTAGAAAATTGATAATGTTTTGGCAGATTTATTCCAAAAAGTGCCTGATAATATATGGTAGAGCAAAAACACCTTCTTCTCGCGTTTCTCAATGAGAGCTATCCATTAGCATAAAAATCGAATCAGAAAAACAGAAAAAATTCTGAAAATCAATTTCTGGGGGGTTTAGCGGATTTTTTCTGGGGGGGATGTGAATTCTGGGGGAATCTAGATCCCCAATGCCCATGTTCTGTTATATCTTGTAATCCCAACAAATATTAACGCTTGACGTGCATATCTACAAGCAAGAATATATGCATAGGTACATATATGTAAGGGGTAGGGCAGGGTCGTACTATGAGCATGGTAAAGCACGCTATTATTGGCCTCGGCCCCGGCACCGGGCGCCTAGGCCCCGGCCCCGGCAAAAAGGCGGCCCCGGCACAGCTCTAGTATATATGTATGTTATCCTCGAGTGATGTAACATTTATGCATTGTTAGATGCTCGTGCTCTAATTATTGTCCACATATAGTGTCGTAAGTTAAGTTTTCGTGTGAATCGTGGTGTTTACTATATGAATTTCTTCTCCGTTTTTGTTCTATCTGCGCACTTTGTATTCAGTTAGTAATAAGTATTTAGTATTTGAAATTGTTTATTTATTTATTTATTTATTTATTTATTTATTTATTTATTTATTTATGTATTTATGTATTTATTTATATGTATTTTATGTAAATATTATTACCTATTTGTGCGTATCTTATTTAGTATCGCATGGTAAAGAAGCGTTGTTCGAAAGGGCCAATTTGTTGGAAATCGCTCCTCATATTTCCTCCGCTCTGCCTATTATGCTACCTATTTACAAGTCAGCTTTTAGCATTGTACATGTAACGGCATGCCCGAACATACATGTAACGGTTTCGAAATTTGGATAAGGGGGTACCGGGCGTTTTTTAGTGGGGGGGGTGGTGAGTGACCTCAAATTTTTGGCCAAAAACGCTTAAAAATGGCCAAAAAGAAATCGATTTTTTTAAATGGGGGGGGGGCAAAATTATGTGATTCGTGGGGGACGTCGACTTTTGGGTGGGGATCCCACTCCATCCCCCTGTTACATTTATAAACCACCGAAAAACGCAAGTTTCCACCAGAAAGGAGGAGGGTCGAAAAATTTCCGACTTTCAGGAGATGAGGGGGGGGGGCGACCGACTTTGGGTAGCTTTGAAAATAATCGCATACCCAAACTCATATAATAAGTTGTTAAAACGCTTCCGGCTCTTATCGCTCTAAACATTTACGTATAGAACAGCAATGTCATAGCTTTGCCATAGAAATTTAATAGTTCAATTAATAATTCGTTCAATAATTAATAAATTTTTAAAATAAATTAATTTTAATAATAATTAATAAATTAAGTTCAGTTTATTAATTACTTTCTCATTTTATTTTTTGAAATTCCAACTCAGTTGTCACCATACATGCACAGCATGGGAATTCTGGGGGGAGTGATAACCTAAAGTGCCTTTTTCGGGCTCCAAAAATGGCCAGTACGCGTTAAAAAACATCGTTTTTTGGCGTTTCTGACGATACTCTATCCTTCTAGAGCATAAAATCATGAAAAAAATTTCGAAAAAGTCGAATAAATGGACCAATATATCGCTTAAAACATGAATATATGGCGCGAAGCGCGAAAATTTGGCGATTTTGAGCAAAGAGATAGCCAGAAACCCTTAAAAAGACACTTTTTCTACCAATTTTCTGGTAAGTTTAGGAAACTTTTGAAAAATCCATAATTCTGGGGGGGGTGAAAAATTTTTTTGCGGGGGGGGAGGTGAAAAATGATTCTGCGGGGGGTGAAACCCCCCTAACCCCCAAGATCATGAATGGTTGTCACACTATTTTTTACGCAATTTTTCGCTTCTTTTAGATTATGGCAAGTGCCTTATTATTGGTTCGGTATAAAAATGTACGATTGGGTGTCTGGGAAGCGAATTTTGAAAAAATCCTATTACATCAACAAAACGAAAGCGTTGGAATTATTTCCCATGCTGAAAAAAGACGCGCTAGTCGGAGCGTTAATCTATTATGACGGTAAACAGTGCACTTTTTGTTCGTTGTACGGAATGGACCGGCACGTACCTGGCCCTCCTATTTGGGGGGGGCCGACACCAATTTGGGATTTGGTTTAAGCCAGAAATAGCACAAAATAACGTGCGAAAAAACCTATTTTCCGTTTTTTCTGAATTTTGGGGGTTCGGACTCCTATTCCCCCCACAGTTATGTGCCTGGGAATGGATACTGTAGATATGTAAAAATTAAATTATATTCAAATTAGGCACTATACATTAGCAGGACATGCACAGCGTGGGAAATCTGTGAAGGGGGTGGGTGAAATTTTGAAGGGCCTTTTTGGGCTCGAAAATGGCGGATACGCGTCAAAAATATACATGCGCAGCATGGGAATTCTGGGAGGTGAAATTATAAAGTGCCTTTTTTGGTCCAAAAATGGTAGGTAGGCGTCAAAATATCCCTTTTCAGCGTTTCTGACGATGCTCTATCGTTCTGGAGCATAAGACCGTAAAAATTTCGAAAAACATCAAAAAGTCGGAACAAATTGAACAAAATATAGTCAAAACATTAGTATATATAGGCGCGAAGCGCCGAAAATTCGGCACTTTTCTGCAAATGGATAAAAAGGCTCAAAAAGCATCTTTTCTTTAAATTTTTTGGAAAATATTTGCGAATTTTCAAAAAACCGCCAATTTTGAAGCGGGAGGGTGGAAAAATTTTGTGGCAGGGCTAAAACTTTTTCTGGGGAGAGGTGAAACCACCCAAGGTCATGTTTGGTCAAAAATATCGTTTTTCGGCGTTTCTGACCATGCTCTGTCTCTATACAGTGTAAACGCGAAAAAATTCCGAGAAATAAAAAAAATCGAATAAATTGAAAAAAATATAGTTAAAAAATGGGTTTATGGCGCGAAGCGCCTACAATTTGAAATTTGTGAGCAAACGGATATCTAAGAACGCTGAAAACGGCACTTTTCCTACGATTTTTTTGGAAACCTGGAAAATAACGAATTCCGGGGAAAGGGATGGAAAACTTTCTGGGAGGGGGCTGAACCCCCACCCCAAACCTCTCAGTTCCCAGCCCATTTATGGACATATGGAATTGGCAAATTTGTTTAAATTTATTTGACTCGCAAATAACAGTGGTAAAAACGCCGTTTTTAGACGTTTCTCGTCGAGATATAGTATTCATTGACATTAAAAAAATCGCCAGATGCGACAAAGCTCCAAAAATAGAACCAGTGCCGAATTTTCGCCAAAATATTTTTTTGTTAGCCTTTTAAATACACTTTTAATTTTCGATCAAGAATTACGCTTATATTCTTTTTATTTTTCATCAAAATTTTCACTTTTTTTCTAATTTTTAATCGATTCCTAGGCATTTTTATTATATTTCTATATAATTATATTTATAATATCTTTATTATTATAATATTTATATTTATATAATTTTATATTCTTATTTTTATTATTCCTCGCTCGAAATGGCTGACTTCGTTCAAAAATTTTTAGCTGTTATGACATGTGCGTATGTAATCAGCCGTTTTCTCGTCCCTATCGGACAAAAAATGTCGTACGTTATCCCAAATTTCCCCCATCAACTTCGTTTTGCTTATTTTGCCGAAATGTCTAGTCAAAAGTGCAACATTTATTATTTCAGCATAGATTTGCCCGTTTCCAATTTTTTGACCAAAAGCCAGAAATTTGGCTAAACTCTTCCAAAAACAATAAAAAATAGTTTGAATTTCAATTTTCTATTTGCATGAATTAACGAATTATATACGTATCTGTTTGACTGATTTGATTTTTGATTTGAATAATTTTTTAAAGAATTTTGTGTAAATTTTTCAATAATCTAATTTCAATATTTTTCTTTATTTTTTAAAAATATTTTTAATTTTTCTAAATAATTTGAGAATTTCAATAATTTTCTAAAATAGTTTCCAATAATTTCAATAAATGCGATTTCAATAATTGTGATTTAATTATTTTAGTAATCATAATAAATGTTCTTCTGTCGGATTTAGCGAAATTCGTCGCATCAATGACACCATTGATTATCTTCATTTGAATTTGAATGCCATATATATATATATATATATATATATATATATATATATATATATATATATATATATATATATATATATATATATATATATATATATAACAGGGTGGGCCAAAAAAGGCTACATTCGATTCAACAGGCCATAACTTCGGCTGATGTGAACATGAGACATTAGAACTGGCAACACTTTCGAATCGTGTAAAAAATTTTGGCCAGCTGCCAGCGTTTCGTGCGCTACGGCTATTTGTTTACACCTCACTTTGATATTGTACTAACCTCAGAGTTTCCGCATTGTATCACATTACTGCGTATGTAGGAATCCTTTTTTGACCTGTTTGACAATAAATACCTTCACAAAAAATAGGTAGCACATTTTTTGAACTCTCAGCGTAGATACGCTTACTACTGAGTGCAAAGTGCAAAAATTTCAGGATATCGTGAAAATGGGATGCGAATTGATGGTAGGACCAATGACGCTATTGGCCTTTAAACAATGTTAAAATAGGGTGTAAACTAATTGCCATAGCGCTCGAAGCATTGATATCTGGCCAAAATTTTTTTACACGATTCGAAAGAAGACACTTCTATCCATCTAATGTTGCCAGTTCTAACGTCTCATGTTCACATCAGCTGAAGTTATGACCTGTTGAATTGGAATGCAGCCTTTTTTGGCCCACCCATATATATATATATATATATATATATATATATATATATATATATATATATATATATATATATATATATATATATATATATATATATATATATATATACATATCAGAATCTCTAATCCTGAAAGTTATAACTGATTTGTTTAGAGATTTAAAGCTTAATCGTACTAGTAAACTCAATTATTGTAAAAATAGAGTAAGGAATAATGAAAGAGTGTAAACTAGAAAAATTGTACGTCTGTGTAAACTTAAAAATGGAGAAATAACGAAGAATTGTAAACTAACGAAGCCGCATGGCTGCGTAAACCTTAAAGTTCAATCGATCTGTAATTTTTACTTTTGGGAACTGTAAATTATTTAGAAAATATGTAGGCGAGGTGTGATCACACGTGGGTGTGGGGGTTGTCTTTTAGAGGTATTCAACCCCCTCTCCAAGAAGGCCGAATACCCGTAGGCACGTATCTCTGGGGGAAGGGTGGGGGGTTCGAACCTTCAAAAATTCCAAAAGAAATCGGAAAATAGGACTTTTGAACATTTTTTGTGTGCTATTTTTGGCCTTTTTGGGTTAGTACCCCCATACATGCACAGCATGGGAATTCTGGGGGGGATGAAAATCTAAAGTGCATTTTTCGGGCCCAAAAGTGGCCGGTACGCGTTAAAAAACATCGTTTTTTGGCGTTTCTGACGATACTCTATCCTTCTAGAGCATGAAATCATGAAAAAAATTTCGAAAAAAGTCGAATAAATGGACCAATATTTTGCTTAAAACATGAATATATGGCGCGAAGCGCCGAAAATTTGGCGATTTTGAGCAAATAGATAGCCAAAAACCCTTAAAAAGACACTTTTTCTACCAATTTTCAGGTAAGTTTAGGAAACTTTTGAAAAATCGCCAATTCTGGGGGGGTGAAAAATTTTTCTGCGGGAGGTGAAACCCCCCCAAACCCCCCTCCCAAGATCATGCATAGTCCCCCAAAATTGGTGTAGGTCCCCCAAAAATAGGACGGCCAGCTACGTGCCTGAATACCGCTCTCCTTCCTCAGAAATCAAAATACCCTTCCGGCATTCGATTTTTGATTTTTTTTTAGCAATTTTTGATGCTAACATTTAGTGCTCGATGAGAAACGTTGAAAAATGGTGTTTTTCGCCGTATCATTATTTTTAAGACCTTTGAGAAATCTTGCTGCTCCCCAGAATTTCGGTGCTGCCCACCCACGGGTGTGATGTTTAGGGAACAACATTTGTGCACGTAGTTCGTAAATTTATATACCTTTACGCAGTAGAACCGATTAAGCTTTTTAAAGTCCTTTGTTAAATTATTCGCCTTTAAATTTAATTCAAAACTTACATTTTAAAATTTTCAAATTTAAATTTTGCCTACGATAAATTCGCAGGGCAGCAAAACGATTCGCGAATGAATTTGGCTTTAATATTAACCGCTATACGTAAAGGGGCTCAATGCGCCAATCACGTGTCTGTGGTGAGTTTGCTGAAGGAGACAGATGCTTCTGGTCGCCCTGTCGTGCGCGGAGCACACGTCAAAGACGAATTAACAGGTTACAATAATTCGTACATGATCTGGGGGGTAAACATTTCTGGGGTTTTAACTTTCTGGGGGAGGGTGGTTAAACTTTCTGGGGAGGGGGAGGTTAAAATTTCTGGATTTATGGGGGAAGGGGCGTTTAAGTTTTTGGGGAGGGGAGGTAAAAGTTTCTGAATTTCTGGGGGAGGGGATTGAAATTTCTGGGAGAAATTAAAATTTCTGGGGGAAGGGGTTGTTAAAATTTCTGGGTGAGGGGTTAAAATTTCTGGGGAAAGGGAGGTTAAAATTTCTGGGGGAGGGGGGGATTTAAATTTCTGGGGAGGAGGAGTTAAAATTTCTGGGGAAAGGGGGGATTTCGGGGAGTGAGAGGTTAAAATTTCTGGGAGAGGGTGAAATTAAAATTCCTGAATTTCTGGGGGAGGGGGGTTAAAATTTCTGGTGGAGGGGGCTTAAAATTCCTGGGGAGGGGAGGTTAAAATTCCTGGGGCTGGGGAGGGGGTTAAAATTCCTGGGGAGGGGGGTTGAAATTTCTGGGGGAGGGGTGGTTAAAATTTCTGGGGAGGGGGCTTAAAATTCCTGGGGAGGGGGGTTAAAATTCCTGGGGTGGGGAGGGGGGTTAAAATTCCTGGGGAGGGGGTTAAAATTCCTGGGGAGGGGGTTAAAATTCCTGGGGAGGGGGTTAAAATCTAGGGAAGGGGGTTAAAATTCCTGGGAGGGGTTAAAATTCCTGGGAGGGGTTAAACTTCCTGGGAGGGGTTAAAATTCCTGGGGGGAAATTAAAATTTCTGGGGGAGGGGGGGTAAAGTTTCTAGGAGAAGGTTCACCCCATTTTATCATCCCGTAAATTTTTTTAACCGTTTAAGAAATTTTTCATCCTCCTAGAAATTTTTCATTCACCAGAAAGTTTTTCACTCACCAGACTCTCCATAGATTCGCGATTTGCTGACAATTTCCGAAATAATCGTACAAAAAGTACTGCTTCAAGCTTTTTCCGCTCAAACTTCAAATTTTCGGCGCTATACTAATTTTTTACTATATTTCGTTCAATTTAATCGAATTTTTCTGATTTTTTAAAATTTTTATGCTTTTACGCTCTTCTATGATAGAGCGTCGTTTGAAAAGCCAAAAAGACAACGTTTTGACGCGTATCCACCATTTTTGAGCCCAAAAAATGGCATTTTAAAATTTCATTCCCTACCTGCCCCAGAATTCAGGTGCTGAGCCTGGCTGCGTACATGCTTTGTATGCTTGATTATTAATTAATTAATTAATTAATTACTCGGTAAATTAAAAAATTAATTAATTATTTAATTAATGAATTACTTATTCAATTGATTGATCAGTAAAGCTTTAATTAATCGATAATTAATCAGTTAAAAATTAATAATTAGCAAATGCTTATTAACATTTGTTTCGCCCTGAAATTTTTAGACGAAAAATGTTATTTCAAACGTCTTTTGTAGGCGTTTGATAATGTGCTATTGTTTTATTTAAACTTATTTATTTTACATATACTATTTTTATTATTTTATAAAACTTTTTGACAATGTTATTGTTTTGATCTTCAAACTTTTCGAAATGCGTTGGTCCGTCTGAAGTGTTGCCGTCTTTTTGATGTTTCCTATGAATTGTAAATTAAGGTATTATAATACGATCAATTTTTTCTTTAATTGTGTTTTTCCTGATTTTATTCCTCCTATTTTTGTGATTATGAAATCAATTAAGGAATAGGCCGTAATATCAGTTCGCAAAACGAATGTACAGTATATACCTACCATACATGATCTTGAGGAAGGGGTTTCAACCCTGACCCCAGAAAAATTTTCACTGCCCGGAAAAATTTTTTTACCCCTCCCCTAGAATTGGCGATTTTTTGAAAGTTCCTAAAATTTTTTCAGAAAATTGTAGAAAAGAATCTTTTTAAGTGTTTTTAGCTATCTATTTGCTCAAAAGTGCTAAATTTCGGCGCTTCGCGCCATTATACTCATGTTTTGCCTATATTTTGTTCAATTTGTTCCGATTTTTTTGGATTTTTCTTCGAAATTTTTCTATGTTTTTATGCTCTAGGAAGATGGAGCATCGTCAGAAACGCTGAAAAACAATGTTTTTGACGCCTACCTACCCTTTTTGGGCCCAAAAAGGCGCTTTATAATTCGCTTCCACAGAATTCCCATGCTGTGCATGTATCATACTTACCCATCTCGGGCTACAGTAAGCTAAACACAATAAACATAAGTAACAAATACATGGAAAATATAAATATTTGACCATAAAGAACAAAACTGATCAGTTTGTGAAAGAAAGGAGAGTATTATTATCATATCTCTTCACTTTAAATTTCGGCTTACTAACGATATGCTCGATTTTTAAATCGATTTCTTGAAAATTCAGAAGAACAAATTTGAAACATCAAATTTTAGTTGTTTTTCAAATTTCGAAGTTGGAAAATTTCTACCGTATCTCATTAATTTGTAAAATTACGTCTATGAAATTTCAGTTTTTATGTACGATGCAATGATAATTAGGCTTTTTTAACCTTTTTTTGCTTCATTTTTGATTTTAAATATTTTTTAAACGATTCCGCTATATACCTGAAAATTTTCAAGGCAAAGAATGGGATATTAGGGCAAAGTCGGTAATTAATGCAACCGGTGCCTTTTGCGATCAAATTAGAATGATGGATGACCCCAATAGCCAAAAATTGGTCGTGCCTTCTCAAGGCGTTCATATCGTACTCCCTGGATATTATAGGTAGATAAATCAATAAACTAAATAATTTATCAGTAATGTTAAAAAATAAATAAATAAATATTAAATAAATAAATTGAAAAAATACATATAAATAAATTTAAATAAATAAATATATAAATACATAAATTGACTTAATCAATTTATCAGTAATATTCAGTTTCACACCGATTTAATATTTTTATTTTTTGAAACATTCAGTGCACGGGCTCGCTTTTTTAATGCGTTATTTGCTTTTCACTCAGCCTTTATTATCTGGAAATGTAAAATGACTACAAGTCGATTTCGATTAATAAATTAATTATGTATGTAAGTCTGTAATTTTACATTTGTCGATTTTTTATAATCTTAATGAGCCATAAATATGGCGACAGATTAGCATAGTGCAGAACAATTTTTTATTAAGGTGACAATAAAATGATTTATGTAATGCATACTTAAGTCAAAACATTGCGTTTTTAATATTTTTTAAACTTTTATTCTCGGCCTCTATCGCTGTTATTTATTTCTTATGTTTTTTATGTTTTTATAATAATTAATTTCTGTTTTATTTTTTATCTATTTCCACTTCGAGATGCATTTACGAACCACCTGGAATCTGTTCAAACCGGCTCTTTTGAATTTGCGGTACTTTGGCGTTTTATTCTATTCTTGTTGTCAAGCTTATGGGAGGGTAGATTCCGCTTCTATTTTTTTTGATGGAAAAGAAAAAATATATACTTTTTGGTGAAAAAAATTGCGGAGAAAATAAGCTTTAGTATGAAAAAAGCGTATATTTAGAGATGGTACAAAAGTACATAAAGAGATAAAAAAATAGAAAAAATGGATAAAAAAATAAATACTAAATAAAACGTATATTAAGAGATGGTCGATAAATCGAAATTTGAGGCTTTCCTGGCTTTTCTTTATCATGTGCTACGTGTGCTTAATAGATCTAAGGGATTTTTTATTTTTGCTATTGCGCTGTATTTTTATTATTTTTTATTTTATTTTTTTGTTTTTTTTGTGGTATAATCTTGTAGATTAATGTTTAATATGCGTTTTTCGTTCAAATTTATATTTATTCATAATGTTTTAGCCCGTCTCAGACTGGACTTTTGGACCCTAATACGAGTGACGGACGTGTGATATTTTTTCTACCTTGGGAAAATATGACTATAGCAGGTAATTTTTTTACTGTAATACGTTTATTTTTCGGTTTATTATTCGTTCTAAAATTATACGAAAGTAATTAAACGTGTAAAAGCTATTAAACATAAAACGTATGCGTTAAGAGCACGGTATATTTTGGTCATTTTTATCAATTTTGTATTAACTACAATGCTCGCCTTGAAAGATGACGCACTATAATCGTCAGATTTATATTAGATGATGCGTCGCGAGCGCCGCGTTTCGTCTATAATGCGCTATCATCTCTTTTTTATTATTATAGGATATTTATCTGTATCATGCTGTTAATCTGGCGATGCGAACGGCGCAATTTACCTATGTATTAATAGCGCCAACAAGAAGGAAGCGCGCATGTGAATGCCGGAAGCGCGCACGTGCCTGAATATAGAACGGCATTAACGTGCGCGCACTATCCTGGATATAGAACGGCATTCACGTGCGCGATTCCGGCATTCACGTGCGCGCTTCCCTCTTGATGGCGCTTTTAATAGCTGAATTGCGCTGCCCGCATCGCCAGGTTAACGGCATGATACAGATAAATATCCTATAATAATAAAAAAAGAGATGATAGCGCATTATAGACGAAAGCGGTGCTCGCGACGCATCATCTAATATAAATCTGATGATTATAGTGCGTCATGTTTCATGGCGAGCACTGTAATTATCATTTTTATGTAGTTAATTGATTAATCGTGTTATTAATTCTTTTGTATCTGACTGCCTCTTAAGTGATTGGCTGAAAAATTTCTCTAAATTGACCGGCTTTCGGATTTTTTGATTTTGACACTCAATGCTGCATTTTCGTTTCTATAGTATGACAAATTATACGTTTGCATTAATATCATAGAGTCATAAATATTATAAATAGATAAATAATATAAATATTACATAAATATTATAAATATTACTATTAAACATATTACTTTTTATTACTATTAATATTATACTATTACATAACTAAATTATACAATTATACATAAATATTATACTTATAAACTGTATTACAAATTATATTTTCCACGATTTTTTTACGTATCAGGAAATTCGAGTAAAAATGCTGAAAGTTGAGTTTTTCCTACCTTTTTCTACTTTTGTCTCTAAATATGCTCTAAGGCTGTGTGGATCATTTGTATTATGGCCAGCCTAAAAATTTGGCCCGTACAACAAAATTAATGATTGACAATTATGTACGGGCTGCACGGTAATTACAGTGCTCTCCACGAAATCTGAACGCTTTTTCACGACTCAATCGCCGGGAACCTAAAGAGTATGCTGAGTCTGACACGCCTTACTTTGAGAAAATGCGACCTAAACAACGCGAAGCGCTGGTTACTTTCAAGAAAACGCAACCTAAACGCTTAGGTTGGACCGTACGCAGGGACGTAGCTGGCTGTTCTATTTTGAGGGGGACAACACATTTTTTAGGGGGGACTAAGCCTAAAAAAGCCAAAAATACTACAAAATAACATTTAAAAAGTCCAATTTTTCCTGAATTCTCTGAATTTTAAGATGGGGTACGAACTCCCCATTCACACCCAGAGATGCGTGCCTGACCCTACGACTCAGCGCGCGTAGAGCATATCAATATTGTTTATACTCGTGCAATCCATATGCATATGATATTGTGTGCATAATGCGCACACGCGCTTTATCATCATGCGTCTATTTAAGAACGCGCGCTAAGATGGAAACAAACCGACCTACACTACTCGCCACGAATTTTACGCTTTAATAAGCTTCTAGAGCTTGTTAGGATTATATCTTTAAGACGTCGGTCCTATTTCCGCCTACGCACGACCGACGTGTTAAACATATAAGCCTTAATAAGCTCTATCGTCTTATGGAGCATATTAAATTGTAAACATTCGTGGCGAGCACTGTAAGCGTTTAGGTCGCGTTTTCTTAAAGTAAAGCATGTCAGTATACTCTTTAGGTCTCCGGCGATTAGGTCGTGAAAAAGCGTTCCTAAATAAACTCAATCGATTGTTTATTGTTCAAATTTCGTGGCCAGAACTGTACGTCTTTCATTACCTTTTCGGCCGATCAGAAATTACATGCAAATATTTGCTAAAAGTTATTGATTTAGCATTTTTGTGATCCCTATAATTTCTCTAATACTTGACCAAATTGAAGGCGGTTTGCTTTTACCGAGAGCCTATTACTTTTACAATAAAAGCGCTAAAGTTTCAATTACGCTGCTTAAGCTGCTCTAGCTTAATGCGAAATTAAGCAGAAGTCGTACGCGTCAAAAACATCGTTTTTGGCATTTTTGACGATGCTCAATCTTTCTAGATCATAAAAACAAAAAATTTCAAAAAAAGGTCCAACAAATTGAACAAGATATAGTCATATCAAAACATGAGTATATAGCGCGAAGCGCCAAAAATTCGACACTTTTGAGTAAATAAATTGCTAAAAACGCTTAGAGACTTTTTCTGCAAGTTTTCAGAAAATTTTTGGGAACTTTCGAAAAATCGCAAATTCTCGGGGGTGGAAATTTTTTGGGGTTCAAGCCCCCTTAAGTACGTGCATGTCTATGACTAGCCTGAGAAATAGCTAGCCTTTTTAGGAGCCAGCCGGACATTGAAACGCCGTAATTTTTACGTTTATTTATTTATTCAGTTATTTTTGTTATTATTTTCTGTTCATTTATTCATTCAACACTGCATGTATTTCAATAATTAAATTTTTAAATCTTATTTCTCCTAGCATATCTTTGTATTTTTTCAGAAATTTTTGATAACATTTTCGATTTTCAATTTTTTCAGTACTTTTTGCAAAAAAACCAATTCATACGTATATGTCTTAGTTTTTTATCTTGTGCATTAAACAATTCTTTTCTAATTTCAAGAGGTCTAAATACGTAATCATCTGTCCGTGATTCTGCACGACCCTCATATTTTCGACAATGGCCTGAAATCATGTTCTATTTTTTATTTCTCTTATAATTTTATGTTTTGTTTTATTTTATTTTTTAATTTTTGAATGGAATTACTTAAAACTAAGGAACCACTGATTCGCCATGCGAAGTGACGCATCATCCGGCGCCCGCTGAACGCGATATTGAATTCATTTTGGGAGAAGTTAGGAATTATCTAGCCAAAGATATTACGGGTGATTTGTTTTTTAAGTTTTTTGTTTGTTTGTTTTTTGTTTTTGCTTTTTTAAAAATTTTTATTTCGTTTTTTCAATACTGAAACCGCGCCATATTCCGTAGCTGCTTGGGTAGTTGAATAGTAAGCTAGTTACTTTTAAAATAACTGAATTTTTGGCTGAATATCTATATGCAAAAGTGCCGAATTTTATTTAAAGAAGAAAAAGCGCATTTTCGGTTACAAATTGAGAAAACGGCATATTTTCATCGAATGTCGAATTTTTTTGAGAAAGATCGAAAAAAATTTTCGAGCTTGCTTCTCAATTCTAACTTATAGATTGGAACTATCGGCTATATAAGTAGTTGGTGAATCCAGGGCCTTATTCAGGGAGTGGCTGGGAGGGGCGCCCGCCCCCCCTTGGCCGGAAAAAATTTTTGATAGGTATGCATGGAAAGATGGAAAAATTGCCTGTCTTCGAGGTAAAATCTTCGGATTTTCGGCGCTTCGCGCCAGATATGAAGTACTGTCCATAATTTTGACTCAAGCACGACCAAAAAACGACAATTTTTTATAGCATTTTGAGTTGGAAACAAATTTTTACGAAAAGTTTGAATTTCATGATCCTAATGGACAGAGCATGTCGAAAAACGTCGAAAAATGCAGTTTTTGCGAGCTATCCCAACGAACTTTCAGAGATAAAGACGAATGTATGTGGGGTCCGCCCCCTTTCTTCGGCCAAATCCTGGATACGGGCCTGGGTGAATCCATGCATGCAACGGCTCGAAGTTTTTCGTAGGGGTCCCCGTCACGGCAGGCATGCACAGCATAAGAATTCTGGGCTAGGGGGTTGAAATAGTAAAATCTCTTTTTTGGGCCCAAAAAATGGTGGTTTGCTTTTAAAACATCATTTTTCAGCGTTTCTGACGATGCTCTATCTTTCTAAAGCATAAAAACATTTTTAAACGTCGGAAAAAACCAAAAAAAGTCGATTAAATTTAACAAAATATAGTCGAAACATGATAATATGGCGCGAAGCGCAAAAAGTTTGGCACTTTGGAGCAAACAGATGACTAAAATCGTTTAAAAAAAACATCATTTCTACGAATTTTCAGGACATTTCCGGAAACTTTCGTAAAATCGCGAATTCCAGGCGAGCGAAAAATTTTTCTGGGTTGGGTGGGGGTTAAAACCTCCCGGAAGATCATGTATGGTCCCCGCCCCGGCCATTTTTAGGGGCTAAATGACCTCCAATAATTTGTGGTCAAAAATACGTGGTAATGGGCAACGTCTAACTTTGAGTACTGGGATCCCCAGCCCTCTGCTATATGTGCGGGTGGTTCCCCTACTGTAAGCAATTAGAGATAGTTAATCCTAGCCTTAATTTTTAAATTTCGCCATGTCGAGTTCCCGTTTCGTTTTTTCAGCCATTTCTCGCAGGTTTATTGTCTTTCAGAGTTTTTTGTATTTGGCAAAGATTTTTCCCGATGCACAAAGACTTTTCGGGACCGTCCTCGTGCATAAACAAAGATTTTTGGGAAGACGAAAATTGCAAAAAAGGTCTGGAATTTGCGAAAATTTTCGGCGCTTCGCGCCGAAATGAGTAATCGTGTGTTCTATATATCTATATAATGGCAGAAAAAATGTCAATTTTTTAGGCGTTCGCGCCATTTTAAGACGATTCTTAGTGATTTTTGCTCTTAGAGACCCAGAAATTAGCTGAAATACACTACCAAAAGTCGAACAACTCTGTTTTTTTACCACACTAAAATCGCAACTGTAACATATTATAGTACCCAAAAATTTGTGTGTACAAAATGTGCAAAGATTTTTGGGAAGACACATGTAAAAGGTGTAAAATTTCCAAAAATTTACGGAGTAATTGTTTGTCCTATATATCTTTGAAATGGCAGAATTTGCAATCAGAATGGAAAAATGTCAAATTTTTCGGCGCTGTGCGCCGTTCTGAGACAATTTTTAGTAATTTTTGGCATCAGAAACCCAGAAATTAGCTGAAATACACTACCAAAGATCGAAAACCCTGTTTTACCACTTTAAAATCCCTACTGTACTATATCATAGTACACAAAAATTTTCATGCACTAAATGTACAAAGACTTTTGGGGACTATCTTTGTGCGTGTACAAACGGACCTTGCACAAAAAACACTGTTGTCTTTTTGAATTAAAGTTTCATTATTTTCTTTTAAACCGTGTTGTTATATCTATGCACATGAATTTTTAATTTACTATTGGTGAAATTTAACTAACAGTTCGAAGAGGCGATGTATTGAGTGCCTGGGCCGGCCTTAGGCCATTGGTACGCGATCCGAAAAAAACCGATACTGCTTCTTTGGCACGAAACCACATCATTTTGGTCAGCGATTCGAATCTGATTACCGTTGCTGGTGAGCATACGTGATCTGGAGGGATAGGTCTGGGTGGGTTTTCACCCCCACCCCCCAGAAAATCCCCGATACAAAATTCGTAATTTTCCGAAAATTTTCAAAAATTTCATGAAACTTCGCAGAAAAGGTGCTTTTTTCAAGCGTGTTAGTTGCTCGGAAGTATCAAAATTTCGGCGCTTCGCGCCATATACTCATGTTTTAATTGTATTTTGTCAATTCGCTCGACTTTTTTTGATTTTTTGTCGAATTTTTCGTTTTTTTATGCTCAAAAAAGATAGAGCATAAACGGAAACGCCGAAAAACGATGTTTTTGACGCGAACCCACTATTTCTAGACATAACCAAGACACTTTAGAATTTCACCCCTCCCCTCCCCTAGAATTCTTATACCGTGCACGTCTGCTGGTGAGTATCTAGTAATAATAGCACGCGTACAAATTTTGGGTGGGTTGGGGATTTTTAACCCAAGAAAGGTTCTCACTTCCCTCGCACAAATTGTCAGAATTGCCAAAAAATGATGTTTTGATTCGCACTCACCATTTTTGAGCCCAAAAAAGGCAAATCAGAAGTAAATTTTGGTTTCTATCCCAACAGGCACGTTGCTGGCCGTTCTATTTTTAGGGGGGTCAACGTTAATTCTGGGGGGACTAAGCCCAAAAAGGTAAAAAATAGCACAAAATAAGCTTTAAAAAGTCCTATTTTTCCGATTTTTCTGAATTTTGGGGGTCCGTCTCCCCATTTCCCCCAGAGTTATGTACGTGCCTGCCCCCCAAATTCCCATATTCAACTAAAAGATGCATGGGCTACAACACTTTTTCCGCCTTTTCCCGCCGTTCCGAAAAGGTTTAGATATTCCATTAATTTTTAGGCAAAAATTTCCCTTCTCGCCGCGAAATTCGATCATTTGGCAGTATCTACAAATTTTCAGGTCTATCTTGTAACATGGGACGTCGTTTTTATTCGACTTGCATTGCCATCTTAGAACTTATGTCGATGTCCTGTGTTGTAGCCAGGGGTAGATCTACAGGAGGGGCTGCCTCGTGTATTCAAAAAATAGTTGGGCGCTATAGAGAACGTATTTTTTGACGATTTTAGCCATTTTCAATCATGATTTTTTAAAATGTTTCGCTCGTTAGTACCGTACATGTACAGCATGGGAATTCTGGGGGAAGGTCAGGCCCAAAAATTTTTTAAGCAGTGCCATTTGGACTAAAAAACGATGGGTACATGTAAAAGATACTGTTTTTTTTGACGTTTTAGGCAATACTCGTTTTTATAGAACGTAAAAATGTAAAAAAAATTCGAAACAACTTGAAAAAATTGAGTAAATCCAACAGAATATGGTCAAAAAATGTGAGTATGGCGCGGAGCGCCCGAAAATTTGAGATTTTTGAGCCGAAAATGGGCTAAACACGCTTAAAAAGGCACAGTTTTTACAACTTTTACAAGGAATCGACAATTCCGGGGGTCGCAGCCATTTCGCGAGCGGTCAGTTGCCATGCCAGGGGGGGGTCAAACAAATTCCTACAAGAACATGTTTGACCCGGACTCAATTTTTTGAACAAAGTGCTCCCGGCACGAGCATACACACATTTCTTGTGTGTTCTAGGGGTTTGCTGGTTTCGATCAAGAATTTTTGGTTTCCTAATAATAAGTCGTAGAAAACTTGCAGGTTTTAGGCGTTTTTAGCGATTTTTTGGCGCAGAAAATGACGCGCTTCGCGCCCAAAACTCATTTAGTGCTATATTTTGTTCAATCTTCTTTTAATCTTCTCAAATCTTTTATGTCTTTATGAAACGGAAAGGAATTCATTTTTATAGCGTCAATTCTTTCACTCCCTCTTATTCGGTGTCTAATTGTCAGGCAAGTAGCTGGCCGTCCTATTTTGGGAGGGGGCAACACCAATTTTTTGGGGGACCAACACCAATTTTGGGGGGACCAACACCAATTCTTGGGGGGACCAACACCAATTTTTGGGGGGACCAACACCTATTTTTGGGGGCCAAAACCAATTTTTGGGGGGCCAACACCAATTTTTGGGGGGACCAGCACCAATTTTTGGGGGACTAAACTCGAAAAGGCCAACAAATAGCACAAAATGACGTTTAAAGCTATTTTTTCGATTAATCTAAATTTGGGGGGTCCGTCCGAACCCACCCCCCTCCACTCATTCCCCCAGAGATACATGCCTAACAATTTTCCCTCGGTTTATTCGTCGAAGGAGGCAAATGGACGACGTACCGGCATATGGCCGAGGAAACGGTGGATAAGGCGATCGAGGTTAGCGGTTTAAAGCCCAAAAATCCTTGCGTTACCCCCGGTCTGCTGCTGGAAGGCGCCCACGACTACTCGCCCCTTTTGTACATGCGGCTCGTTCAAGATTACGGCCTGGAAGTGGATGTGAGCTGGCATGTTTGGCATGCATCATTTAACAGGGAGATGTGGGACCATACATGATCTTGGGGATTTGGGGAATTTTCACCCCCTCCCTTCCAAAGAGTTTTCACCCCTCCCCTTCCCCAGGAATTAAGTCGGGATTTTTTTTGGAGTAGTTTCCGGAAGTCCCAAAAAATTGAATTTTAGGCAACCTATTTGCTCAAAAGCGTCAAACTTTCACTCATTTTTTGACGATATTTTGTTAAAGTTGTTCGATTTTTTTATTTTTCAATTTTTTTATGTTCTAGAAAAATAGTGCATCGTCGAAAAGCCGGAAAACGATGCTTTTGACGCGCATCTACCATTTTCGGACCCAGAAAAGGCACCTAAAAATTGCATACCCCCAGAATTCCCATGCTGCGCATGTCTGTGTGGGACCATCCCGCCCAAAATCGCTCGCCTCCATCCCAAAATTCCATTGGTTTTGACTAAGACTGTCGCGTTTGTGTCTTTTATCAAAAAAGTTTCAACCTAATTGTTTGAAAATTCGAATTTTGAAAATATAAAACTTCGTTTCTCAGGCGCGTGGCTGGCCCTCCTATTTGGGGAGGGGAACCAGCATTAATTTTGGGGGGACCAGCACCAATTTTTGGAGGGAATAAGCCCAAAAAGGCAAAAAATAGCACAAAATAACGTTTAAAAAGTCCCATTTTTTTGGGGGGGTCCGAACCCCCCCCCTCCTCCACCCCATTTCCCCCAGAGATACGTTTTTGTCGTTTCTTTTCGGTCTTAAGAGATCGATGAAGTAACCCCTTTTTCTCATTCCTCAATCTGCGCGAAGTATTTCGATGGTTTTTCACGTTATTTTTAGTAATTCTTTATTCCGATCGTTTAGGTGGCTCATCATTTGGCCCATACCTACGGCGACAGGGCTTATTCGGTTGCAAAGCTCAGCAAGCTGACCGGCAAAAGGTGGCCAATAATTGGCGTTCGTCTGCACGAAGAGCTACCTTATCTCGAAGCTGAAATAATAAAGACTGCTTAAAGCGTCTTTTTGGTCTAAAAACGATGAATATGCGTCAATTCCCCACATGCAACAGGGGGTTGGGGAACCCTTACCAAAAGTTGGCTTCCTCCCAAAAGCGGAAATGGAAAAAAACCGACCCCCGATTTTTGGAAAAAAATTGAATTTTTTCGGCCGTTTTTAGGTGTTTTTTGGCCGTTTTTAGGTGTTTTCGGCCGTTTTTAGGTGTTTTTTGCCGTTTTTTGATCGTAAACTGGAGGTCATTTACCCCCTTCCCATCCTGAAGGTCATTTACCCCCCTTCCCATCCTAAAGGTGACTGGGGGGACCCCTTCCCGAAATTCCGAGCCGTTACATGTATGGTTATTACTACAATTTTTGACCTTTTTGATGATGCCCCCTCTGTCTAGAAAACGAAAGACATTTATAAAAAATTACGAAATAAATATGAAAAATCGAGTGAATGGGAGAAAACTTATAAAAAAATGATGGCGTAAGCGCCGGAAATTCGACAATTTTCAGCCAAAAGATGGCTAAAAATGCGTACGTAAAACAGCACCTTTTCTACGATTTTTTCCGATAATCAAAAATTCTGGGGGTGAAAACTTTTTTCCCGCGATCATTTATTATGGTCTGGGCCGAATATTTGAAAGACAAAAGAGAAGCCTTTGTCCTTTTAATGTGCTTAATCAAATTTTTAGCCATGGCCCGTATACGCTATGATTTGCTATGCCAAATATAGAAGTATAGAGTAAATGTCTGACTCGCTTCATCTCTTTCTCCAAGTTTTATCTATTTTTCAGCTAATATATATGTAGTTTGCAGCCTTGGATTGTTAATTAATTAATTAATTAATTAATCATTTTATATTCATTTTTTAATTTTAATTAGATAATTTTAATGTTTGGTTTACAACGTTATGTACCTACAGTGCTCGCCATGAAACATGACGCACTATAATCGTCAGGTTTATATTAGATGATGCGTCGCGAGCGCCGCTTTTCGTTTATAATGCGCTATCATCTATTTTTTATTATTGTAGGATATTTGTCCGTATCATGCCGTTAATCTGGCGATGCGGACGGCACGGCGCAATTTAGCGCGCATGTGAATGCCAGAAGCGCGCACGTGCCTGAATATAGAACGGCATTCACGTGCGCGCACTCGCTTGAATATAGAACGGGCATTCACGTGCGCGCTTCCGGCATTCACGTGCGCGCTTCCGGCATTCACGTGCGCGCTTCCCTCTTGTTGGCGCTATTAATAGCTAAATTGCGCCGTCCGCATAGCCAGATTAAGGGCATGATACAGATAAATATCCATTAATAATAAAAAGAGTTGATAGCGCAATATAGACGAAACGCGGCGCTCGCGACGCATTATCTAATATAAATCTGACGATTATAGTGCGTCATGTTTCATGGCGAGCTACTGCAGCAAAAATTTGTGGTATTTTGCTTAGATAATCTACGCAACGAAAGAATACGCGGCAACTGCGGTTGACGTAGTTGCCAGAAGATTGAGGCTGGCCTTTTTAAACGCCTACGCTGCTGAAGAAGCCTTGCCAAAAATTGTCGAAATTATGGCCAAGGAATATAAATGGGATTCGAAGGAGCAAAAAGTATTAAATACGTGTGTGACGTGCGGCTAGGCACGCACAGCATGGGAATTCTGGGGGAGGGGGAGGGGTGAAGTTTTGAGTGACTTTTTCGTGCAAAAAATGGTGGATCCATACATGATCTTACGGAGGTTTCAACCCCCCCCCCTTTTCAGGAAAATTTTCACCTCCCTTCTCAGACATTTTTTTCACACCCCCCAACTTCCCACAAATTTTTCGAAAATCGCTAAAGAGGTGCTTTTTAAGCGTTTTTAGCCAATTATCTGCTCAAAGTGTCAAATTTTCGGCGCTTCGAGCTATATATGTACTCATGTTTTGATTTTTTGTCCAATTTATTCGAATCTTTTAGGATTTTTTTCGAAATTTGTGTTTTTATGCTCTAGAAAGATTGAGCAGCATCGTTGAAATATAGAGCATCTTACCCACCATACATGCACAGCATGGGAATTATGAGGGGTGACATCAGGCCCGTATCCAGGATTTTATTTCGGGGGGGGGCCGAAAATTTCTGAGGCCAGACATCTCGAGAACCATTAGGAGATGGGCGAAAATGAAGGCAGTTTTGAGCTTATCTCGGTAAAGGAAAATTTCAACAAAAAATTCAAAAAATTTTCACTTGATTTCATATTGATATATAGCAAATTTATCATTTAAGCTGATTTTTCATCACTTAATCGACGAATTATTTCTTATCTTTTGCCTTTCTAATTAATCATTGTGCTTTTCAAAGGAAAACAATACGGATAATGAATAATTCAGCAGTGAGCGCCGAAAAAATGACATATTCTGCATGTAAAGTTCAAATTTGAACAGTTTTGAGCGGACTTGAAGACTAAAAACATTATAAACAATAAATACGGCGCGAAGCGCTGGAAAAATTTCATGTTTTCGATGTCATAACTCAAATTTGAGCTGTTTCTAGTGAGCTGGAAGGCAAAAACTATAGCTAAACAATGAATCCGGCTCACAGCGCTAGGAAAAAATTGACATGCTCTCTATGTCTAATTCAAATTTGAGCGATTTCTAGCGGTTCAGAAGACAAAACTATACATAAACAATAAATCCGGCGCGAAGCGCGGATAATTTTGAGTTTACTAGCTCAAAAGTTTTATAAAAACCTGTTTTGGCGGTGTTTCAGACGCACTTCGCCAACTTTTAATTTTTTTACTTTGGGTGACCCTTGGGAGAAACACAAATTTTTTATTATTCCAGAAGGTCAGGCCCCCCGCCTTCCCCTTGACCTTATAAAGTGCATTTTTGGGTCCAAAAATGGTAGATACGCGTCAAAAACATCATTTTCAGCGTTTCTTACGATGCCCTATCTTTCTGGGGCATAAAAACGTACAAAACTTTCGGAAAAAATCAAAAAATCGAAACAAATTAAACAAAATATTGTCGCGTGATGTGACGTCATATTAGGCAAATGAGTGAGAATCACTACGTGGGCGTGGTGGGATTTGGGGGAGGGTATGCACTCCACAGAAGGCCCAATACTCCCTCAAAAACTTAAATACCCGCCCCCAGAATTCAATTTTTGGAAATTTTTTTGTTTTTTCCTCAATTTTTTGATACCAATGGATAGTGCCCGATGAGAAACGTTGAAAAATAATGTTGTTTGCCATACTACCATTTTTTGGCCTTTGAAGAATCTTGCAACACCCTCGGAATTTTGGTGCTGCCCACCTATGATGGGGACCGAAAGTTGGTCGTTCCCCCGTTCCCCAAAGACTGAAAATTTTTTATCCCTTCCTGTTTTTGACAAAAGTTTGCGTTTCGAGCAGTGGCGGATCCAGGATTTTCCAAAGGGGGGCGTTACCCCTAAGGAGATGGCGGAACCCTGACTTGGGCGGAAAAATTAGCCGTTTTAACCTGAAAATCGCTAAAAATAGCTAATAAATCCTTAATTTTGCGCACTATTCTGGGCCAATGGGGGGCGGCCGCCCCCGCCCCCTTCCTAAATCTGCCCCTGGCGTCGAGGCCTTTTTATGTATATACTGTTTGCATTTTTGCTTGAAAATAGAAGGTTATTTACTCCCTTTTGATGACCGGCTACCTTCTTTCAAAATTTTAAGCCGTTACGTTTATGTTAATGGACTAATACATATTTGCACTAAAGGATTGTTGCGTCATTTTCCGAGGCTTTTTCAAAAAATTACAGGGTGCTTTGGTTTTTAGTTGATTAAAATTTACTTTTAGTCGCTTTTTGTGTTTTTTAAATTGTAAATTTTCTATACACTTTTTGTTCTTAAACGGATTTTGCGTTATACCGTATGCCATTTTCTACATCTTTATATATTGATCCATCGATTTACGTACAGATAATCGTTGATCATGGCAAAAAATTATTTGTGTGTAGTTTAATTTCTGATTTATTGGCCTAAGTATATGCATATGTAATATTTTTTCATTTGTTGCCGATTTCATTAGCCTTACCGAGTTTGTCTTACAATTTTTTTATTTCATTTTTTTATATTATTTAGACAGCTTAGTTTAGATTAGTATAATTTTGCTTAATTTATTTAATTTATTAATTTTTTTGAATTTATTATCAATTTAATTTATAACATAATTTAATTTCATTCACTTTTGGCTACCAATCTATGTGTTTCTTAAAGCGACGCGGACTGTTCACTTGGCTTGGTGTAGTACAACGTATGTATACGAATATGATTTCCAATTTTTAGTGAAAACCGGAAAAATTACCTTTTTTGCATTTATACTAATCTTTGCTTTTTTAGTAAGGTCTTTAGCTACTTCACTAAGTACATACGTACAGTGCTCGCCATGAAACATGACGCACTATAATCGTCAGATTTATATTAGATGATGCGTCGCGAGCGCCGCATTTCGTCTACAATGCTCTATCATCTCTTTCTTATTATAATAGGATATTTATCTGTATGATGCCGTTAATCTGGCGATGCAGACGGTGCAATTCAGCTATTAATAGCGCCAACAAGAAGGAAGCGCGCATGTGAATGCCGGAAGCGCGCACGTGCCTGAATATAGAATGGCATTCACGTGCGCGCACTCGCCTGAATTCAGAACGGCATTCACGTGTTCGCTTCTGACATTCACGTGCGCGCTTCCCTCTCGTTGGCACTATTAATAGCTGAATTGCGCCGTCCGCATCGCCAGATCAACGGCATGATACAGATAAATATCCTATAATAAAAAAGAGATGATAGCGCATTATAGACGAAATGCGGCGCTCGCGGCGCATAATCTAATATAAATCTGACGATTATAGTGCGTCATGTTTCATGGCGAGTGCATATATGTAGGAGCTGAACCAGGATTTTATTTGTGGGAGGTCGAAATTTTTGATTCCTACATCTTGAGAACCATTAGGACATACGCGAAAAAATGGCATTTTTGATCGTTAACGAAACTTTGAAAAAATCGGAAATTTTTTCGCTTGATTTCAGACTTTATTATAAAAAATCTATCGCTTAATCCATCTGTATGACTACATTCTCAATATCAAGTTCCAGCTTGACTCGCAAATTATTCAGAAATCATTGTCTTTGCAATAATTTTGCAGTTTTATACAGGAAACTAATGCAAGAAATAGGAAATCGGCGCGAAGCGCAAAACTTTTTGACACATTTACTATTTCTAAATGAAGTCTGGTCTTCTGAGGTAAGAAATGTGTATAATATTTTAAGTTCAGAAAGTACGTAGCGCAAAAAAGTGCTGAAAGCGTATTTTGTTCGTTCTTTCAGTAGACTTCGTCAATTTTTAATTTTTACTTCTGGGAGACTCTTGGGAAAAATAAATTTTTTTGTAATTTCGAGGGGAGGGGGCCTGCCTTCCCCTCCGGCTGGTTACCCACTGCATATATGTCCAGTATACGCCTCAACGGAACACTAGGAAGCCTTCATCCAGATTCGGCCATTCTTGACAAAAATTGAAAATTTTTAAACCCCCTCTCGAAAATTATTGAAGAAAATTGACTTTTCGAGCCTTTTTTGGCTTATTTTTACCCGAAAAATGCCCGACTACCGCCCTCCCAGATTTCGAAGAATCTTTCTTCAAATTTGAGTACGAATTTCAATTTTTAGTTTCATCTCAAATTCAAATATTTTAATTTCGAAATCTCAACTTTCAAAAAATAATCGGATTTAAGCGCCAGCTCGCGCTTGCCAAAAATTTTTTGGACCACGAAATGGGCACTTCGGCTAAGCAAAGGGCCTTGGAAGATGCGCCTTTGCACTTGAGCAGCCAAGAAAAGCAGGCAGCCATTAAACGATTCAACGAATTGGACTACGATCGGAAAGGTCACATTACGATCAACGACCTTCGAAAGCATTTTAAGGTGAAACGAACGCAATAAATGAATGGAATAATAGAAAGTCATCAATATGATTAAAAAACGGAAAAAAGGGATAGTAGAAGAAAAACTAAATGAATAAATAAAATAATAAATAAAAGGTAAATAAGTGAGGCATGCTGTTATGATAAAAGAAGCAAAAAGACGCGAGAAATAGTACACATTTGGGATGTTCCGGTTCCAGGTTTTTCAAAAATTCGGCTCCGGTTCCGGTTCTTGAAAAACAATAAGTTTGGTTTCGGTTCCGGTTCTTGCGTAAGTTGGAACCCCCGGTTCCGGTTCTTGAAAAACAAGAACTTCGGTTCCGGTTCTTGCCTAAGTTGGAACCGCCGGTTGCGGTTCTTGAAAAATAAGAACTTCAGATCCGGTTCCGGTTCGTTCGTAAGTTGGAACCGCCGGTTCCGGTTCTTGCGTAAGTTGGAATCGCCGGTTCCGGTCCTTGAAAAACAAGAACTTTGGTTCCGGTTCAGGTTCTTGCGTAAGTTGGAACCGCTGGTTCAGTCCAGTTCTTGAAAAACAAGAACTTCAGTTCCGGTTCCGGTTCTTGCGTAAGTTGGAACCGCCGGTTCCGGTTCTTGAAAAACAATAAATTCAGTTCCGGTTCATGCGTAAGTTGGAACCGCCGCTTCCGGTTCTTCAACTAGAGAACCGTCGGTTCCAGTTCCAGTTCTCGGTTCCTGCGTTAAAGTATGCACGCTCTTGATAGCCTGACTTCGCGGTAACATATGACGATATAATCGAAGGATAAATTATTCAGTAAGTCGTTTCAATCTGGCAACTGCACGTTCAAACAAGTTTTAAGTCTAGTTGAGAATTTAATTATAGATGACTGAATATTATCTATGTGTTTCTTGAATAAAATATTTTATCATTTTCGCGTCTATAGCTAAGCAGTATCTTGCAGCGCCAGCTACAAGCAGTGATCCAGGATTTTCCTAAGGGGGGGGTTAGCGGTACCCCTAGGCGGAACCCTGACTTGGGCGGAAAAATTAGCCGTTTTAACCCGAAAATCGCTAAAAATCGCGCAAAAACCCTTAATTTTGCGCACAATTTCTAAGCCAATGGGGGGCGCGCCCCCCTAAATCCGTCACTGGCTACAAGCGTCCCATCGGAACAGCTGTTCAGTGGCACTGGAATCATTTACGACCCTCTCAGAAACAGGCTACATGGCGAAAAGCAGAACGACTGTTATTTTTAGAATAAAACGTACCCGGAACAAAATTTGCATACTAAGTTTTGATCTGTAAGTTTTTGGGTAATAAAAGCTTGAATTGCTGCTTCATGTCTTCACTAAATTTTATGAAGTTCGATTTTTAAGTCTACTTTTAGAAAACCGATAACCGACTCCAAGAACGATCGGTTCCGGTTCCGATTTTTAGAAAATCAAGAAATCGGTTTAGGTTCCAAAAATGATCGGTTCCAGCCGGTTCCGTTTCCGGTTAACCGGCTTATCCCTAGTACACTTGTACATAAAAAAGTACACAAAATTATATTATGAGAAATCACGGGTTTTACGCGGCTCAAGAGTCTAAGTGAAACGAGAAGAAGTACGCAGGGGTATATAAAAATACACAAAGTAAGAATGAATGATTGTGTGAATAATGAATGAATGCATCAATTTGATGATTCACCGAACAAATAAGTCGGAATGAATGAGAAAGTTTTACTCAAGACGCGTATGTGTCTTACGGTTTGTTAGATAATTATAACGTAAATTATGCATCAAAGGCACAGGTGAAATAGGTTCAGGGTTGACTAAAAGATCCCCGTTTAAACTTTGTCTTGCCCCCATCTTCCCAAAGTCAGATTTGACCCTCCCTCTCGAATGTTTGAATAAAGTTGAATTTTTCGGCCATTTTGAGGTAATTTTGGCCGATTTTCACTAAAACTTGGAGGTCTTTTACCCGCTTTTCCCTAAGAATGGCCGGGGACCCCTCACCATGCATGATCTGGGGGTCTGGAATTTTTCCATTTTTTCACCCCCACCCTTAACTTTTTCAAGAATTTCCAAGAACTTTCTGAAATTCCGTTTCCAATATTTTCTGAAATTTCGCTGAAAAAGTGTTTTTAAGCGTTTTTAGCTACTATCTATTTGCCCGCAAGTGTCAAATTTTCGGCGCTTTGAGCCGTATACTCATGTTATTCAACTTTTTTCGATTTTTTCCGAAATTTTTTGGTTTCTATGCTCTAGAAAAATCGAGTATCGTCGGAAACGTCGAAAATGATGTTTGTGACGCGTACCCGCTATTTTTAGGCCTAAAAAGGCACTTTAAAATTTCAACCCCCACCAGAATTCCCATGCTGTGCAAGTATGCCCCCACAAGAAATTTCGAGCCGTTAAAAATGGTCAAAATAACCTATGAAACGCCTTTTCGTGGCAATACCGCATTTTGAAAGCATTTTTAGTCCATTTTGACAGCTTAATTTCCACACTTGGGAGTGGTGGGATTAGGTTAGACCCCGAGAATCCGGTAGACCAGTGGCCTAGCTGGCCATCGGGTTTTTTTGGGGAGAGGCAAAAATTTTAAACTTTGATATTTCTACAACTACTTACGGATAGGCGAAAATAATAGTGTTTTTGAGCTTTTCTCGACGAGATATACATATATAGGAGGAAAAAGTAAAAAAAATCTTATTTCAATTATATTAAACAAATATGTTATTTATAAATAAATAAGGCGCGAAGCGCCCAAAAATTGTGGCTTTATCAGCTCAAAAAATGTGCTAAAATTTATTCTAGCGGTCTTTCAGATACGCATTGAGGATCTCCAATTTTTCCCTTTAAGGGACCCTTGTGAAAAATATTATATACTTCCAAAATTTTGGGGGACTAGTCCCCCCAGTCCCCAGCTACGCCACTGCGGTAGACATCCCCAAAAAGCGATATACCTCCCCAGAATTAAATTTTTTGGCATGTTTTTTTGGAATTTTTGCCAGTTTTACACCACACAGGCTCCCAGAATTTCGGGCTGACTATGTATTACTATATCGCTTTTAGCACTAAAAAACATGGAAATTAATCAATTTCGGGCGTTTTTTGAGTAAGAAGCACATGAACGTATTAATCTGGTGCAAAGCGCCGGAAAAATTTTGACATTACTGCTTTGTCCTGAAAAATCATACCAAAAACGTTTCGTCTGCCCAAAATTGCCGGCACAATACTTGCCTGACTAACTCTCGAGCGATGGTTATTCCGAAATTCAGTTAAACAAATTCCTTGTTGTCCCGTTTTCACCGTTTAAAAACTACCATATTTACGGTTTGCCTAGTTTTTATTTCCTTTACAATTTTATTTTTTCTGAGTTTTTATTGAAAATGTGGCCTCAATCCTAGAAATTCGGCTCAACGTGGCCTACGCAGATATCTGGCCTGAGTTTGTTTACTGCATTCACTTACAATATGTGCTGGAATCAGGTTTGATGCATTTACTACGATGTTATTTATTTCTTATCTATATATTTTGTACGCAACGTCATTTTTGCTGGATTCACGTAATCCGCTTTTTTCAATGCAAATTGAATACCCTTTTTCAGGTTTGATTATCATAATTCAGTTTTGTAACTGCATTAATAATCAGAGGTGGATTTAAGAGGGTGGGGGGCGACCGCCCCTCCAATCCGATCGGTCAAAAATATTTGTTGAATAAGGCTGAATGACGGCCAAAAATGGGAGAAAATGATCAATCGTCTACAAAAAGTGTTCGAAATTGACTAGAAACTGTGAATTAACCTACTTGCCCAGAAAAAACTGGTTGGCGCGCTCATGCCGGCCATGCTGTGCATACATGGTTATCTCCATACGTGGGCAGCACCAAAATTCTGGGGGTGCAAGATTTTTCAAAGGCCAAAAAATGGCCATAAAAAGGATGTATGGCGAAAAACACAATTTTTCAACGTTTCTCATCGAGCACTATCGATTGGCATCAAAAAATTGCGAAAAAAACGAAAAAAACGATAAAAAATTGAATTTTGAGGGGGGGTATTTTGGTTTCTGGGTTGGGTATTTTGGTTTCTCAGGGGTGCATACCCCCTAACCCCCCTCCCACACCCAGGTGTGGCTCCTCTCCTTGCCGGTCGTTTGCAGTGAGACAGTTTGAAATTTTTTTGTTTTCGATCAAATCAAAATAGCTAACAATGATTTGAAAGGCGAGGTATTACCCAAAAAAATCAAAGAGGAATAGAAAGTTTTATATTTTTGGGTTGAGCGGGAGGAGCCTCTTTTTTTGCCCAATTCAGCACGAGATAAACAACCTTTGCCCATCAATACGGCAATGTGTTGCACAGAAACGTGCTTAAAGTATGCTCAGCTTCAGTAGAAGAAAAATCTATATTAGGCGTTAACTTCGTTTAACGTTTCAACGCTACTCTCGCTGCAACATTCGAAAACTGCTTTTATAAAAAATTAGTCTACATATAATCACAAATTATGAACATATGAGAATCATTAAAATCGTATATTATACAAAATATAAAAATATTGCATTAAACATTTAATTACATACATTTATAACAATTTAAAAAATATATAATTTGGTTACTGAAAAGAGCGGTGAAAGCACTTATATACGTAAATTGACTTTTTTGTCAAATCAATGAGTGATGTTTGAACATCTAAAATCAAAGTTGGCCGTTTCATTTCCATAAATGCTTGATTTTCGTATATAAGAACTATATTTTTCCTATATGGAATTCTGTTTGTGATCAAAAGTAAAAATTAACGTATGTACTAAACTAATAAACATTTAAATAGAGAAAATGCATGAAAGTATAAAATGGCGTAATGATATTCGAAATAAGGAAAAATTGGCTTTGCGATCTTATTTCGATTTGCTTGTTGCTTGAGCTGAATGAACGCATGTGATATGCACGTGAACTTGGGCAAGTGCGAATTCAGAATAAATGAGACGTCGATGAAATCTGAATTGAAAAGTACGGAAAGGGCCGTGCATATGCAGCAACCAAATTCTGGGGTCTAGTGGGGCAGAATCCCAAAAAGTACCGAAATTTAATTCTGTTGGGTCTACCGGATTTCGGGGATCTTTCGCTTCCTCAGGTTTCCAGACTCAAGACCCTCTCCATACGCCCATACATGTAAAAGGGGATAGGGAATCGCTCAGCCTAAGTTGGTCTTCCCTCATCCTCCAAAGCCATAAACTTTTTACCCCCCCAATCCTCCCATTTTCGGAAAAAATGCAATTTTCTGACCGTCTTTACGTGTTTGGCCCTTTTTGGCCAGAAATTGGAGGTCATTCTTCCCCTCACCCTGAAATGGCCGGGAATCCCCACCCGGAATTCCGGCCGTTAGTATAGCTGTACCGGGCCCGCCTTTTTTACCGGAGCCCGGGGGTGTGGTGTAGATCCCAGCCCTTAGCAGCCAGAACCTGGCCGGGGCCTGTAGAAATCCATATAATATAGCCCAGAATTCAATTTGTGTGATTTATTTGTCCGTCAAGCTCTTATTCATCGTATACACTATAATAATAGTGATAAAAAATGATAAAATAATAATAATAAAGATAATATTATAATAATAATGAATAAAAATAATTCCAATCACTCCGCAGGAGTATCTTTAACTTATAATCGAGGTAAGATCATTGCCAGTTGAAAATTTTTACCTTTCTTATGGTGAATGCTCTGATGTGAAACGTCGTAACATTGTCTCCGGTTACGCTTTTCAGCATTTTTATCTAGTGCCATTATAATTAAACCAGCGTGATCAAAAATTTCGTGCACCCGGCATTGTTAGCTGAAAACGATTTGATTTTCAATTAGAGTTTTATGCAGCGAGATATATATTGTGACCTGCCTTCTCATCTGCTAGAGCTGCTAAGAGACGTGCATATAGGGGTTTGGCAGAATGATGAAATTAAGGCTAGAAAGGGACAAAAATCGAGGCTTTCTCGCGAAAATAATTGAAATAGATCATAAACTGAGAATTTTTTTAGTTATCACGCTTTTTAAACCTTTATATCTAGTTTTTAAAATTATTTTAGTTCGAAAAAGCACTACGACCTCACACCAAACTGACACCAAACCGTGAATGCTATTCAAATGCAACTATCACTGAATGTCATTACCATACATGCACAGCATGGGTTTTTGGGGAGGGAATTATAAAGTTCCTTTTTGTGTCCAAAAATATTATAGGTACGCGTTAAAAGCATCATTTTCAGCGTTTCTAACGATGCTGTATTTTTCTCGAGCAAAAAACAAAAAAAAAATCGAAATGAAATCTTAAAAAGTCGGAACAAAGTGAACAAAATATAGTAAAAACATGAGTATGATGGCGCGAATCGCGGAAGATTTTGCGCTTCTGAGCGAATAGATAGCTAAAAACGATTAAAAAACATCTTTTCTTCTTATTTTAGAAAATTTTGGCGATCTAAAAATTGCGCCAATCTTTTTTTGGGGGGGGGGTGAAAGAATTTTCGCTGGGGTGAAAATTTTTCTGCCTCAACCCCTCCCAAGATATGGTCATATCGATCGACAATTGTCAACAATGACAAATGTTAGCTAGACACAAACTTGTTTAATGGATTGATGGATTGGTTGGACTTTGTATGGCATTCCATCACTTTGATTGCCTATCACAAGAATTAAGTGTGCGTTTAGCTCGCTGTTTTTATGAGAAAATAAAAGCGTGGTTGATGAAATGAGTCAGTTTTTCGCAATCATCTGAGTGTTGAGCTTTCTTATTTCAATCAATCAATGCAACAATTCTCATGTATCAGAATTTTCAGGCCCCGGGGTCAGCCTAGCCCGGAGCCGTGGCGCAGGCCCCGGTGCCGGGGCCGGCCGGGATCAGTGCCCCGGTACAGCTCTGGTTTCCACGAATGCCTACGCCGGCGTGTGGATAAGATAGACACTTGAAAACCCGCAGAAGCTAAAAAGTTGCCTAAACCTGGTGGAAGATCGAAAACGATAAGTGAAACGAGTCGTTTAAGGAGATGTGCTTCGGAATACTTGCACCTACTTGTTCCTGAGTCAAACGCTCAAGATTCAGTTTTCCAACGAAAAATTGAAAAAAACAAATGTGGTCTTCACAAATTTTTAAATTATAAATTGCTTCAAAGGGGGAGGATGGGAAAGCTAGAAATTTGGGTGTCTTTGGGTTTGATTCATCGTCCATTTTGCTCTAATGAGTGATGCCTTAAAAAATGTTTAATATTTCGTTGGTTTTAGGACCACGGTGAAAAGATAGACGAACGTCTGTTGCACGAACTGCTCAACGAAGTGGATCTGAATAAAAATGGCGAGATTGAAGTCATGGAATTTCTGCAGGTATCGAAATATGGACTCGGAGAGGTCCGGATCATCATACATGGGCAGCAAGAAAATACTGGGGTCTGGTTGGGTGAAATCGCTAAAAATTGCCAACAATGTTACTAAAAATAGAATTCTGGGGGTCTACAGCATACTTGGGCAGCACCGAAATTCTGGACGGGTGCAAGATTTTTCAAAGGTCAAAAAAGGCCTTAAAAGTGGTGGTATGGCGAAAAAACACCATTTTTCAACGTTTCTCATCGAGTACTATCCATTGGCATGAAAAAATTGCGAAAAAAACAAAAAAGTTCGAAAATTGAATTCCGTGGGGGTGTTCCGGTTTCTCGGGGGTGCATACCCCCCAAACCCCCACCCCACGCCCAGGCGTGGTCTACAGTAATCTGCGGGGGGATTCAAATTCTGCGGGGTCGTATACCCCGCAAATGTCCAAATTTTTTTCGTTTTTTTTTCGCGATTTTTTGATGCCAATAAAATAAAAATAGTTCGATAATAAACATCGGAAGCAGGGGCGGATTTATGGGGGGGCGGGGGGCGCCCCCCTCCCTTCGGCCCAAAATAGTGCCCAAAATTATGGATTTTTTAGTGATTTTCGGGTTAGAACGGCTAATTTTTCCGCCCAAGTCGGGGTACCGCCCCCCCCTAGGAAATTCCTGGGTCCTCCACTGATCGGAAGATATCCATATCGTCATTTTTCTTAATATTTTCTAATTTTCAACATTGATCGACATTTAACGGATTTAATGCTGCGCGAGTCTACCCGTACCTAATGAATTTTCGATAGAGGAGGGTGTTTAAAAATACGTACATATTTGGGATTTTATATTAGGATTCTTATCAGTGTTCCTTTCTGCGCAGGGTCTCTTTGTACATGTGCAAAGACTGTCCCTAAAAAGTCTTTGTAAATTATGTACGTGCAAATTTCGGGGAATTTTAATATTGTAGCAGACTTGGCCTATCTGGGGGTCAAAAATTGAGTTTTGTGGGCCAAAATGACCTCAAAAACTAGTATAAGCGCTAAATTAGCGTTGAAACTATGTACATTATTGCACAGTTTCTGGTCAATTTGAAGCACGTTTGAAAGACAATTTTCAATTTTGATTCGCGTTTGGCCTTCATTTTGCCTCATTTTCCCCACTAAATTATCCATTTTTCAATTTAGGGGGGTCTAGACCATACCTGGGCGTGGTGGTATGCACCCCCAGAAACCAAAATACCCTCAGAATTCAATTTTTTTTGTTTTTTTTCACAATTTTTTGATGCTAATGGATAGCGCTCGATGAGAAACGTTGAAAAATCGTGTTTTTTCGCCATACCACCATTTTTAAGGCCATTTTTTGACCTTTGAAAAAATCGTGCATCCCCCAGAACTTTGCTGCCGCCCACTTATGGACGGACATATGACTTTTATAATTTTTTTTCAGGAAAGTCCTTGAGATAGGGGGAGAAAGATCTTTAATTACACGCCCGACCACGCAATAGCATACTGTAATTAGAAATATATTAAAGAATTTTTAACAGGTGGCCAGGTAAGCTTATTTTGAGAATCATGTCAACAAAGAAAGAATTCTAGCGTTCAAAAATGTAGATTCGAAAAATATACATTGGCAGCATATGACAAACAGTGACTGATTGTTGATGTGCGTTCTAAGAAGATGCCAAATAGATATAAAAAGCCCGTTAAACTTTTCATAATATTCGAATAAAATTAAGCTTAAAGTATTCGATAGCATTGACATGGTGGATTACGGTAAGCAAGAATGCTAAAAGGCACATTTGTTACAATAATACCTTATAGTCGTAAGTGTAACGGCTCAAAATTTGGGGGTCCGTTTTCAGGGAAGGGGTTGGTAGCCATACATGGGCGTGGGGGAGGGGGGTTTGGGGGGTATGCACCCCTCCCAGAAGTTGAAATACCTCCCCCGAAAAATCAAAATACTCCCCCCCAGAAATCAAATTTTGAAAATTTGTTTTGCTTTTTCAGCGATTTTTTGATGCCATTGGATAGTGCTTGATGAGAAACGTCGAAAAATGGTGTTTTTCTCGCCATACGACTACTTTTAAGACCATTTTTTGACCTTTGAAAATTTTTTTACCCCCTACCCCCAGAATTTCGGTGCTGCCCACCTATGGTGGTAACTGACGTCCAATTTTTGGCCAAAAAACACGTAAAAGGGCCAAAAATTTTAATTTTTTTCCAGAAATTGGGGGGTCAAAAATTTTCTGGCTTTGAGGGGACGGCTGACTGTGGCTGTGGGATCCCCCATCCCCTCTTGTTACATGAACATATGCTTATAATAACGCGTTTTGTATTGCAGCGCTGGCTCTTTTGACCTATAGTAGTGTAGTTTGGCCAAATTGCGGATTTTTGACAATGAGAAATATAAAAAAGTCAATACGGCGCGAAGCACCGAAAACTTGTAATTTAACCATTTGTAATAAGAATTCATGGGCCTTTTTATTTATAAATAGTTTATAACATTGCCTTGGCCTTTGACGCTTAAAAAAACTAGTCATTCTACCATATTAGACACAAATTTGAAGCATCGTCAAAAAACAAAGCACAAAATCGTAAAATTTGTACACGAGCACACATGGGCGTGGGGGTATGCACCCCCTCCACCCAGAAGTTGAAATACCCCCCTCTCCACAGAAATCAAAATACCCCCCCCCACCATAATTCAATTTTTCAAATTTTTTTTGCTTTTTAGCGATTTTTTTGATGCCATTGGATAGTGTTTGATGAGAAACGTCGAAAAATGGTATTTTCCGCCATACAACCACTTTTAAGACCATTTTTTGACCTTTTGAAAATTTTTTTCACCCCTTCCAGAATTTTGGTGCTGCTCACCTATGCACACGAGACAATTTCAGCATATTAGCGACGACTTAAAATGTACATAACATAGTCTTCTAACAGGTAAACGGTGCAAATTATAAAATTGTGCGAAACCCTGAAATATTTCGGCTGATCTAAGATTCTAAACTCGATGCTGGAGCTCGCATTAGAGAAATAGCACAGTGACCAGGGGCGGATTTAGAGGAGGGGGCGGCCGCCCCCCCCCAAGCGGGCCTAAATAGTGCGCAAAATTATGGATTTTTGAGCGGTTTTTTGGGGTTAAAACGGCTAATTTTTCCGCCCAAGTCAGGGTTCCGCCCCCTCTTATGGGTATCGCCCCTTTTAGGAAAATTCTGGATCCGCCACTGACAGTGACCGGCGCAAATCGGCCGAAAATTTTGACCTTTTTGTCCTTTGAACTCACTCAATTTATAGCGTTATGTAAAGGCGTGAAGCACAGACAGTTGGGTACTGATTCTGGTGGGAATTTTTGACAATTCTCCCATTTTTCTTCCCCAAAAAATATTTGTACATTTACATAGATGATCCTGAAAAGTTTCTGTGCATTAGGGAAAGTTGTTGCCGAACTCCGAAGCGAAAAACGCCCGGAACTCCACCTTATCTAAGAATTTTTGGGAAGTTTAGGAAAATCGCAATTTCGGGGAGGGGCAGTGTTTTTTTTGTACAAGGTCCGTTTGTACATGTACAAAGATGGTCCCCAAAAGTCTTTGTACATTTTGCACATGCAAATTTTTGTGTACTATAATATAGTACAGTAGCGATTTTAGTGTGGTAAAACAGGGTTTTCGATCTTAGGTAGTGTATTTTAGCTAATTTCTGGGTTTATGACGCTAAAAATTACTAAAAATTATCTGAAAACGGCGCGAAGCGTCGAAAAATATTGACATTTTTCCATTCTAAATGCAAATTCTGCCATTTTAAAGATATATAGGACAAATAATTTATCAGTTCGGCGCGAAGCGCCGAAAATTTTGGGAATTTTACACCTTTTTACAGTTTTTGTCTTCCTAAAAATCTTTGTACATTTTGTACACACAAAATTTTTGGGTACTATAATATGGTACAGCAGCGATTTTAGTATCGTAAAAACAGAGTTCTTCGACTTTTCGTAGTGTGTTTTAGCTAATTTCTGGGTCTCTAAGGGCAAAAATCACTAAGAATCGTCTTAAAACGGCGCGAAGCGCCGAAAAATTTGACATTTTTACTTTTGAAATGCAATTTCTGCCATTATAAAGATATATAGAACACACAATTACTCATTTCGGCGCGAAGCGCCGAAATTTTTTCGAATTATAGACCTTTTTTGCAATTTTTGTCTTCCCAAAAATCTTTGTACATGTACAAAGACGGTCCCGAAAAGTCTTTGTACATTGGGAAAAATCTTTGCCGAATACAAAAAAAAACCGTGGGGAGGGGTAAACAAATTTCTAGGAAGTGGGGGATTTAAAACCACTTGACCCCTCTCCGAAATCATGCATGACTTTACGTGTAACGGCTCAAAATTGGGGGTCCCGGCCATTTCTACGAGGGGACAGATAACTGACCTCCAATTTTCGGCCAAAAACGGCCAAAAAACACGTAAAAACGGCTTAAAAATTTAACTATTACTAGAAATACGGGGGGGGGTCAAAAATTTTCTGGCTTCGGGGGGATGGGGGACGGTCGACTTTGGGTGAAGGGATTCCCCCACCCATCCCCCTGTTACATGTATGTGTATGACCCTCGCCTTATCCTTTTTTCACACATTTGTTTTCTACGTCCGGTTTTAATACGTTAATTTATTCAATAATTTGTCCGATTTTTTCGTCTTCAGTTATATAGCGGCTTAAAAGGCGGCACAGTTAGTCATAGTCGTTTAGCCAGATACTTAGATTCGACTGCCGCCAAAATTTCGCCCCTTAGGTCCGGCGGTGGTCTGTGATTTTAATACCAAAACATTTTTTTGCTCTTCGAATCGTGTTTTTATCCTAAAATTTACGAATATCGATTTTCTTTCAACTAAGCTAGCATCGGTATTTTTTGTTTTACCTCGTGGCTTCTGTAAGCGGAAGTAGATTAATTTTGCTTCGATTTGCGTCGACTTTTCGTTTGCGTCGTTAATAGCATACGTGGGCGTGGGAGTTTTGGGGGTATGCACCTCCCTCCCCCAGAAACCGTCCCCCAGAAACCGAAATACCTCTCCCCAGAATTCAATTTTTTAAATTTTTTTCTGTTTTTTTCGCAATTTTTTTGATGCCAATGGATAGTGCTCGATGAGAAACGTTGAAAAGTGGTGTTTTTTAGCCATACCATCATTTTTAAGGCCATTTTTTAACCTTTGAAAAAATCTTGCACACCCCCCCCCAGAACTTTCGTGCCTTGCACCTATGTGTAACATCCGTACATTTGAGGGCGTGGCCTCAATTTGTTCTTCAAAAAATTTAACGTTTGACCCTTCAAAATTTGGGCGGGAATGTCACTCCTGACTTTTTTGGATATTTTTGCAATCTTACATATGTCAAAAGGAGGCACAATATTCTGCTTCATTTTCGGCCCAGGCTTTCTGCTAAATATTCGCATTAATTTTTCGCAATTTTAGTCCCAAGCTAGCCGAGCCGATTCAAAATCGATAAAATTGGGGTCTCTTTTCAATTACGCATTTTTGAGCCACTTGCGCTTTGCTATTTATGAATGGGTTAGCTTAATTCTGATTTATTGCGAATTCCAGGAGCACGTTCCGAAAGTGGAATACATAATTATTTACACCTACGTACCTAGTTCTATCTTGCAGACATACAGGCACGTAGCTGGCCCTTCTATTTTGGGGGCACCAACACCAATTTTGGGGGTCTAAGCCAAAAATAGCACAAAATAACGTGTAAAAAGTCCTATTTTTCCGGTTTTTTTCTGAATTCTGGGGGTCCGGACCCCCTATTCTCCCTCCACAGCTACTTGCCTGCAGACATATAAAAAGGAAAACTGGCTAAATTTCCAAATTTTTCCCAAACTGAAGTAATCTGAACTGAAAAGTTTTTTATTGCGAATACGTGTGATGATTGCAAGAATTACAAAAAAGTAGTGAAAACTAAATTTTTAGGAATTAAAATTTCTCATTTTACTCGTTTATACGCGTTTAGGAGTAAGAACCATAACTGGGCGTAAGGGGGGGGGGTTGGGGGTATGCACCCTTCCCCCAGAAACCAAAATACCCCCCCCCTCAGAATTCAATTTTTGAATTTTTTTGCTTTTCCGCAATTTTTTGATGCCAATGGATAGAGTTCGATGAGAAACGTTGAAAAATGGTGTTTTTTCGCCATACCACCATTTTTAAGGCCATTTTTTGACCTTTGAAAAAATCTCGCACCCCCCCCCCCCTCATAACTTTGGTGCCGCCCACCTATGGTAAGAACTTCAATCTAATGTCTCATTTATATGTCAACTCGACCGGTTATTCTTCGTGCTCGTATTGGCAATTAAATTATATCGTGTTGATTTTGTCCCTAAATGTTGCTTAGAATCCTTGAGAAGCGCCCTGATTCTCCAAATCTGCAGGCACGTAGCTATGGGGGACGGGAGGTCTGGACTCCCCCCCCAAATTCAGAAAAAACCGGTGAAATAGGACTTTTTACACGTTATTTTGTTCTATTTTTGGCTTAGACCCCCCAAAATTGGTCTTGGTCCTCCCCCCAAAATAGGAGGGCCAGCTACGTGCCTGCAAATCTGCAATATTAGTGTAAAGACATGGATAAAATGAGCATAAAATCTACGTCCGTATACTGTACGTGGGCGTAAACAAATCTAAAAAGGTGAACATTTCACACAAAAAGTTGAGTTTCGGCCGATATTTAAAAAATTGGTGTCGCCAGTCCATTAAAAATTTCGATTTCTAATCACTTGGGATGTGCTGCCCTTGGCTAACTCGTTTAATATTTTCTTTTTGTTTTAGAAAGAATGAGCATTGTCAGAGACGTAAAAAATCGTGTTTTTGATGCGTACTTATCTTTTTAATTCCAAAAACGGCACTTTATACAAAATTTTTAGGGCTGACCACCTGGGATTACTATGCGTTGCATGTTTGACGTTGTTCAGATTATCACGAGACATGCACGTGGGGGCAGTTCGGGGTCTAGACCCCCAGAATGGAAAAATGGATAATTTGGTGGGTAAAATGAGGTAAAATGAAGGCCCAAATAATTGAACATTGAAAATTTTCTTCAAAAGTGCTCGAGAATGATCAGAAACTGTGGATTAACAGTAGTTTTAACGCTATTTTAGTTGTATACCAGTTTTTGAGGTGATTTTGGCGCAAAAAAGCTAACTATTTTACCCCTCCTTTAGATTGGCTAACCCTTCTTCCAGATCGGCCATGCTGCGCACCTATGGTTTGGACCCGCTAGAGAATCCGTTAGATGCACCAAAAATCAACAAACACACAGATTTGAATTTTTGGCATGTTTTTGGGGATTTTTGCCAGTTTTACACTACCCAGCCCCCGCAGAATTTGGTTGCCGCCGTGTATGGTTATCATTGAAAAATTCTGAGTTTCGGGCCGATTTACAAACAAATTGGTGTCGCTATCCCATTTAAAGCAATTTGAACCCTCCGGTCCCTTAGATGATTTCAGGTGTGATTTTGTTGACACTAAAATCCCTCTCTTCTTCGTTTATGCTTACTATTTTTGACATCTACTAGAATAATCACGTGCGCATAATTAAAATAAATTTTTGCGGAATATCACGCGCTGTCAGATTCGCTAAAAACTTATTTGCGTGTTACGTCGAAGTAGCGCTTGTTAGCTGTTTTTTGTCTTTTTGACAAAGTGCCCGTTGAGTTGTTTTTTAAGCTGTGGTCGAAATAAGACTCGAGCGGTTTTCGTCAGCTGATTCCTAGCTGTTTTTTTTTCTTATCGCCTTCGTAGACATGTCTTTGTTTATCGATTTTTTCCCTGCTAGCGTGTTAAATGAATTTTCTTGAAGGAAGATGTCCACCTTATTCGGAATCGCGAATCAAAGCTGATTTAAAAAGATGAGGAATAAGTGACTGACAGTGAAATAGATCAGAAATTAACTCATCTCTATTCTCTAGCCGTCCTGCAGCCCAGCTTTCATAAAATTTCTGACAAATGCATAAGAAACAGGGGCGGATTTAGGGGGTGGCGGGGGGCGGCCGCCGCCCCTTCATTGGCCAAAAATAGTGCGCAATTAGGATTTTTGAGCGATTTTTAGCGATTTTCTGGTTAAAACGGCTAATTTTTCCGCCCAAGTCAGGATCTCGCCCCCCCCTCTTAGGGGTACCGCCCCCCCCTTAGAAAAATCCTGGATCCGTCACTGATAAGAAATATTCAATACCAATCATAATAGATAATAAATGATTTGAGTGGAAGGCATGTATGACACGAGGAGAGGATTTTTATGGAAAAATGAATAAAGAACGTGTATTAACGCTGCTTGCATATTTAATAATTTTTATAAGAATTGCTTTTCCTTAAATTGTTTTTCTTTTTTTCCAGTATTCATATTATAGCGATGCCTGTCCAAAGAAAATTAAATTAATTTCCACTCAGAAACTGGTTTATTACGGGATTAATTTGTCTGTTTTGAAATTCCGTTGAAATTCAATGCGAATATTTCTGTGCTTGCTTGTGCGAGAATTTGCGCACAGATTGGAGGGCGCCCCAAAATGCAAGAAATATAGTGAAAAAATTTTTTATCGCTCTGCGCCTCGTAAGCATAGGTGGGCGGTACCAAAGTTCTGGGGGTGCAAGATTTTTTTCAAATGGTCCATCGTATGACGAACGATAAAACACCATTTTTCAACGTTTCTCATCGAGCACTATTCCATTGGCATCGAAAAATTGCGAGAAAAAAACAAAAAAATTGTCAAAAATTGAATTCCGGGGTTCGTGTCCCCCAAACCCCCCCGCGCCCAGGTATGCTCGTAGGGCACTATTTTGGCAAGTCAAGATACCTTTTTTAATAAAGCTAGGAATAATTGGAAATAATTTCTACGGGCAAGATTATGAGTACCTATAGAATTTCCGTAAAACAATGTCTCTTTAAATGCATGTAAATAAATTTCACCGAATGTAACAGTAACATTCTTCCAGTCAAAAGGACCGCTGTGCATTTTAGTAGAACGACGCTGTCAATTTCTTTCAGCAAATGTAGGCGTTTCTTATATTGCTTATTTCTTGAATTTTTGATTTGTTGACTAATTTTCTCAACTTCGACCGAACGTTGTTCTTGTGATGTAAATGCACGAAAATTCTTGCCATAACTATATAAGTCAGTGGAAAGAGTTTGTTTTAAGTTCGTTCATGCCATTATGCTACTAATGAGCATACATAAACATCATACCTGGGCGTAGAGGTTTGGGGGTATGCACCCCCTTCCCTAGAAACCGAAATACCCCCAGAATTCAAGTTTTGAAATTTTTTGTTTTTTCTCAAGTTTTTGATACTAATAGATAGTGCTCGATAAGGAACGTGGAAAAATGGTGTTTTTCGCCATACCACCTTTTTAAGGTCATTTTTTGACCTTTGCTAAAATCTTGCACACCCCCCCAGAACTTTGGTGCCGCCCACTTATGATGTACATGACGAAAAATCTGGGGTCTGAGCTCTGAAAAGTCCAAAATCTTTCAAATTCTAACAAAAGAGCCAAAAATTATAGCAGGGGTTAAAAAAACATTTTTTCTGCGTTTCTCATCAAGCTACGTCCAATAATTTCGGAAAATTTCAGTTTATACGGAAAAGTCTAAGAAATTTAATCTTGAGGGTTTGCGGAGGTATTTTGATTCAATTCTTTCAAACGAGACATGCACAGCATGGAAATTCCGGGGTGGGGGTATAAAGTTTTAAATTGTCTTATTGGGCTCAAATAATGGTGGACAGCGTCAAAAATATCGTTTTTGGCGTTCTGACGATGCTGTATAGAAGGTAAAAACTTAGAAAAAAATTTCGAAAAAATAGAAAACATTTGAATAAATTGAAGGAAATATAGTCAAAAAATGAATATATGCCGGAAATTTGGCGCTTTTTAGCAATCAGATAGCTAAAATCACTATAAAAAGCATTGGTGGGCGGCATCAGTGCTCTGGGGGGCGCAAGATTTTTTTATGATTTCTTTTAAGGTCAAAAATGGCCTTAAAAATTGTTGTATGGCGGAAAAACACCATTTTTCAATGTTTCTCATCGAGCACTACCCATTGGTATCAAAAAATTGCGAAATCGAAAATTTAATTCTAGGGGAATATTTTGATTTCTGGAGGGTGCATACTCCCTAAACCCCCCATGGCCAGGTATAATACCTTTTCTATTAACTTTTGGGAATTTGAAGGAAAATCTCAAACTCTGAGGGCATGAAAAACTTTTTTGGGGGACTCTCCAAGATGATATATATATTTCATACCCAACGAATTCTATCGTATTACTAGTTGCATGCCGCTTGTTTGATAAGCGATTGCTTTCATCATTTTAGGTATATTAGTTATATCGTGCTCGTCATTATGTGTGCATAATTTTAGAAATTTGTTTTGTCTGTTAGTTGACTGCAGAATTTGAATTTTATTTATCAGGTTTTACTTTCGTAATGTCTATTTTGTGGAATGCGACTCTAATTAGATGTTTTTTGCGTGGAATAATTTAAGGAGCGTGATTCAATTTTTCGCTTTCTTCTGTTCGCAATGGATTTGAATTTCGTTTGATCTTTAAACGTAAAGATTATTTAAATTAATACACTTCTAAGATGAATTGAAATAAAATAAAAAATTATTGAAAAAATTAAATAATTACATTGATGACGAAAGAAAAAATGGGGTTAGTAGCTCGATTTTTCAGTGCTGTACCGCTTTATTTTGACTAACCAATAAAATTTTGTTTGATGAAGTGACACGGTGCTTAAAAATACTCATTAATTTTGTTTCCTTCATCCAGCTCCTGGACTTATTACTTTTGAATGGTATTTTGTTCCTCTTTTGATTATTTATAATTTAATTTGTTGCACTAAAGCATTGTATTCGTTATTAGCTTAACTTTTCTCCTTTGTGCTTCATATTAGATGCCCGCGCCGTTGTGTGAAGCGATTTTTAATCTAAAGTTGTTTGTTAGTCGTCGTATGCCAGTCTGTTGAGCTCAAGCGTAATAAAAGAATTTCGGGGATCATTGCTATAAATTGTTGTACTAACACGTCGTATTCATACGTGGGCAGCAAGAAAATTCTGGGGAGGGGGGTGTAAGATTTTTTGAAGGTAAAAAAATGGCCTTAAAGTGGTGATATGGCGAAAAAACACCATTTTTCGACGTTTCTCATCGAGCACTATCTATTGGTATCGAAAATTGCGAAAAAACGGAAAAAAATTTCAAAAATTAAATTCTGGGGGGATATTTTGATTTCTGGGGAGTTATTTTGGTTTCTCGGGGGCTGCATACCCCCCAAACCCCCACGCCCAGGTGTGGTCGTATTTCGACCACTAATTCGGATTAAAAAATATGAAAAAATTAATTTGGGCGACGTAAGCTTTTTGCCGTGTTCTCATTCACAATATGGAATTGTATCGTACTGACAAATCTGAATAATACCTTATTTAAGGTTAAGTAATAAATAGAATCAAAGCTAGCGTGTGTAAAGAGATACAGAAAGTATAGAAATTTAAGGTTAAATTTGTTTGTAAAACTGCTAAATAAGATTATCAAATTTTTAAATTAACCACTGCAAACAACATTTTTTTTCAACGAATCGTTACAGAATAAGGAGGTCTATAAAAGTGATTAGATTTTACGCCTCTGTTCGCTGCATACCTTTTTATAGCTGCTCGAAATGCAGGCGCACTAAAGTGGAGTAAGAGTAATAAGGTCTATTCAAAATGATTCAACTGTTGCATCAATTTCAATTATTAAAATTATTTTTATTTCTGAAAATATAAGACCATTCATTTCCTAAATGCTTATTCTTACGGGTTATTTCTATAAATTTATTTCCTCGCTATAATTTAGTATAGAAGGCATGTTAGTTAGTAGGATGAACTATGTATGGTATGGAAATAAATGTTTAGTCTATTTCACGAAACCTTGTGCATGGAAATAATTTTCAATGATCTAGCGAGCGGCTACAAAAGTGGTTTCTACGCGGTTTATTGTGATTCAATTTTCTATAGTGAAACTTCATGCGCCTATCAATTACTATGCACCAGTATCTTGATTGCTGCTTTAGTAACCGCGTTTCTAATCGATTTACATTGACTACAGAATTGAGATCTATGCACAAGGTTTCGTGAAACGGATTATAGTTAGAACCGTACCGTAGATAAGCCGCGTGGCCGACCTGAGAGTCATTTAATGAGCTTTTTGGGGCCAAATTCAGTTCAAAAATGGTATAAATAAATAACGTTAAAGCTGTGCATAACGTTAAGTATTTCACAGTTTCTGGTCAATTTCAATCACTTTTGAAGGAAATTTTTGATTAAGATCTTTTTTGGCCTTCATTTTGCCTCATGATAAAATTTATTCCATTCTTTATGGAACAGACCACACTTAGGCGTGGGGGTATGTACTCCCCAGAAGTTGGAATACCCCCCAGAAATCAAAATACCCCCAGAATTCAATTTTTGATTTTTATTTGCTTTTTTAGCGATTTTTTGATGCCATTGGATAGTGCTCAATAAGAAAGTCGAAAAATGGTGTTTTTCCACTATAAGACCACTTTTAAGACCATTTTTTAACCTTTGAAAATTTTTTTACCCCCCGCCCCCCTAGAATTCCGGTGCTGCCCACTTATGTATGGTCTAGACTAGACCCAAACCCCTTACAGGCATGTCTGTGCAGACGTATGCGCATCGGTGTGATGAAAAGGGTAAGAAACTCTGAATTAGACTTTGCGATCTTATGTATATTGGTTCACTCTTGCTTATTTTTCGATCGTTATGCGTGCTGTTGCACTATTAATTTTTTAAATGCATTGAAATAGAAATTTACACGAAAATATTTTCCCAACCTTTATCAACGATTCGTCATACGAGTCTAATTCCAAATGGATTTTGTCCCAAATCGGTAGACTGACGTATCAGTATTATAGCTTATTCGACGACTTAGTCGTTATCACTTTCGGATATCCAATAAGTTTACTGTGGGATTCTACATCTGATCACAATCGTGTACTACGGATTTTGTTGGTATATATCTAGTTGTTGATTGTTTAGGATCGTGGTGTATGTAAGAATATGAACAACACGTAAAATAAATATTAGTTATTAATTTGTTAATGGGAATGCGTCAGCTGGGGTAAAATAAGGGGTGGCCGCCACACATGGGCAGCGACCGAATTCTGTGGGTCTGGGTGGTGTGTAAACTGGCAAAAAATCCCAAAAGCATGCCAAAAATTAAATTCTGGGTGTCTATCGATTTGGGGTTACCGGATCCTGGGAGTCAAACCCATACTTGCACAGTAATGGAATTCTGGGGGTGAAAACCTATGTAAAGTGCCTTTTTCGGCCCAAAAAATGGCCGGTACGCGTTAAAAAACGTCGTTTTTTGGCGTTTCTGACGATACTCTATCCTTCTAGAGCATAAAATCATGAGAAAAAAATTCGAAAAAAGTCGAATAAATTGACCAATATATCGCTTAAAACACGAGAATATTGCGCGAAGCGCCGAAAATTTGTCGATTTGGAGCAAATAGATAGCCAAAAACCCTTAAAAGACACTTTTTCCACCAATTTTCAGGTAAGTTTAGGAAACTTGAAAAATCGCCAATTCCGGGGGTGAAAATTTTTTGCGGGGGGGGGGTGAAAATGATTCTGCGGGGGTGAACCCCCCCCCCCACAAGATCCTGTATGGTCAAACCCCTCTAACCCTCCTACACGCCCTTGTGTGGTGCACACCTCTCCCATTTGACCCAGCGGAGTGGATGCTGGGAATGGGTAAGCCGTCCGTATATTTCTGGAAGTCATATTTTCTGCTCGGAACCAAGGTTTTTTGTATTCGGCAAAGAATTTTCCCGAATATCAAAGTCTTTTCGGTAGCGTCTTTGTACATGTACAAAGATTTTTGGGAAAACAAAAACTTCAAAAAGATCTCAAATTCCCAAAAATTTTCGCGCTTTGTACCGAGGTATTTGTGTGTTCTACATATATGTATGTCCTTATAGTGGCAGAAATTGCATTATTTTAAATATTTCGCATTTTTCGGCGCTTCGCGCCATTATAGAGTCAATTTTTAGTATTTCTGTCGTCAAAAATCCAGAAATTAGCTAAAATGCACTACAAAAGGTTGAAAGACCCTGTTTTACCGCACTGAAAGCGCTACTTTATGTCATATTTTAGTACCTGAAAATTTTAGTATACAAGATCTACAAAGACTTTTGAGGACCATCTTTGTACATGTACAAAGGGATATTGTATAATAACACTGCTTGGAACATATTTTTGTGTCGTCAAGAACTTTAATCACTCTTGAAAAGATTTCTGGAACATAAACGATCATTTAAGCCTTGTTTTCTCCAGCAAAAATTCTAAAAAAATTTTGGCCTTTCGCTTCAGATAGGTACCCTATTCAGCGTCACCACTGTCTCCTGTCATGCCCTCAACCCGCCCTACACCCACGCCTGCGGAATTCGCTCAGAAAGATTCATTGAAATAACTCCGTTGAATCAATACCCATTTATTAATCACTTACACAGAAACTAAAAAGAATCTACGTTAATGATACATGACATGATTCTTACTGCTTTTGAAAAAACTGTTTTTGTCGTGCAAATATCGATTTTCAGACAAAAAAAGGCGCTTTTTAAAGTTTTTCGGGGCTGACCCCTCCAGTTCCACAAGAATTCCCATGCTAAGCATGTAAGCGTTTGTTAGGTTACCTAAATATACGTGGTATACGTGTGTATATAGTCTGTTTTTTAATTTGTGTATTTATTCTCTCGGAAAACAAGTTTCCTATTGCAGCACTCAACTTTTCCCTTGCTCGACGATGGCAGCGAATTTTTTTATAGGTGCTGATCGAGCGATAAAAAAATGGGTGCAACAGCATGCGTGGGCAGCACCAAAATTCTGGGGGGGGGTTGCAAGATTTTCCAAGGGTCAAAAATGACCTTAAAATGGTGGTGGTATGGCGAAAACACCATTTTTCAACGTTTCTCATCGGGCACTGTCCATTGGCATCAAAAAATTGCGGATAAAAATTTCACAAAATGAATTTTGGAGAGGGGTACTCTGGTTTCTGGAGGGTATTTTGGTTTCTCGGAGGGGGTGAATAACCCCTAAACCCCCATGCCCAGGTGTATGCAACAGTAATGTAGAACATTGGTTTATTGAGAGAATTTGTGCACAGATTAAAAATGTCTATGTGCATGCTTTAGACAGAAACAACAATAACGACCACAGGGCGTGGGGTCTGGATCATAGATGCTGAATTTCAGAAACCAGGTCATGCATCATCAATATGAGAACAGAAAAAAGATAGTTGAAGAAAATATGAATTCTCATATCTTGTACGCGGATGTAAAAAATCAACAGAAAATCACTTTTGGAAGATTAGTTATACGGGTTTTTACTAATGTCATTGTGTAATTTTTAGCCTAAATTATACACAAAAACTAATGCAACATAGTTAATCCGCGAGCACAACAAATTCTACTTTCCATGATCCTGCTTATTTGTATTCGATCCGTAACTCTCGAAAACCGCGGAAAAATCTTGCCAAACTAATGTAAAGCAGATTTTCTTAAGTTTGGCAGAGACGTCATTTTATCAAATTTTGGCGGAAAAAATTGATGCAGTATCCACAGACTGTGAGCAAATGATAAGGGACTGTTATATTGTATGTTTTGAAAAGTTTAAGACAATGTCTTATAAAACAGCAATTGTGTGGGTTTTGCTATCTTCATAAGTAAAATTTTTAAACTTTTACACAAAAATTGATGCAGCAGACTTTGACAAACGTATATCTTGGAATGTCAGCTATATTTTTGTAAAAAAATTATTTATTCCAGGAAAACAGATCAAGTAGAAGCTTATATGGGTATTATCAACGAATTATTTTGTTATGAAAGTTTTATGCAAATATCAACAGCACCTTTAATTTGAAAAATAAAGAAAAAGGTCTTTGCAAACTTCCTACTATATTTTATTTCACGCGCAAACTGAAATTTCACCTTTTGAAATTTCATATACGAGTAGTAGGCACTTATTTAATGTTTATCTCTGACTTAATAAAATGAATTGGTTGAAAACCTTCTTCCAGTTGGTGTTTTGGCTCAGAAAATTAGAAAACTCGATGCATGCATAGCATAGTGTAATGTATACTTGATTTCATAGTGTTTTTGTATAGATTGACAATACGAAAAATGCTTTCGTTTTTCCTTGCTGTGTTTTGCATGTTGCTGAATCAGTCAAAAAACTGCTTGATTCTCAGCTAGAGATGGAGAATGACTTGTTAGATAGTGAATGTTTTGCTGCTAAATAGCCAAGCTACTATGTATGTATTTTGTTTTTTTTATTAACTTGAACGTCATTGCACATAGTCTTCTCTGCAAGCAAATGCAAAGAACAAAATTGTTTACATGCACTGACCAATTTCAAAGAAATCCGCACCATCTTTAAAATGAAAAATAACTTTTGGTCTTAGATCTTTTACCACACACTATTTACATGCCACAACATTTTTAGTTCATAAATATTAACCAGTATAACTTCCATCAGGTCCACATGCAGAAGGCAAGGGGTTGCCTGCCTTACCCAAAATGGAAATTTTTGATACCTCGAAGGGCGATAAATTCTTGAAGTACATCTACATATGTATATTAGCGCCAAAACAGGTTTTTAGCGTATTTAGGTGCTAGTAAAGCCAAATTTTCTTGGCGCTTCATGCTGAATTTATTGTTTTTATAGTCAAGTGTTCTAATCCGCCAAAAACCGCTCAAATTGAATGTTGAGAACTGTGTTTTTCTCATTGTGGCGCATTACAAAATTGTTCATGGACTGAATGATAATAAGTCATATTTAAATGGCTTTAGTCCAAGATTTTTGTGCACAAATACGCAATACTCAAATTTTCTTCAAAGTTTTTCTTCATCATTACATCGAGCCCGCCAAAAATGACTCAAAACTTTTTTTGCCCTTCTCCATCGATTCACAAAATACATAGTTGCCTTCCCAAGTTTTAGTAAACTAAACTGTCTGCCAAAGTTAAGAAAATCCGCATAGTGTAAGTGCGAGAGTTACACGGGGCGAACTTGTTTTAGCAGTTCGCATAGGCCATGCCGAAAACAGCTCGATACTGTATCGGTTAACATAGCCAAACGCGAGTAGCCATTGTTGCGATGTGTGTACTCGTAGCTATGCCTTCAGTTCTCAAATAAATCCCTAATTTTTATCACAAAATTCCATTAGATACTTGTCCGGTAAACCAGAGTTACGTATATGCTAACATCAGTATTTTACTTATGTAAATTATTGAACGTTCGATTTCATTGCGTTATTATCTTAGGTAGCGCGTTAGCGCGTACCTATAATATACTTGGGTACCCCTAACACCTGTGCACCCCTACAGCTATAACGGGACACTTCTGGAAGGTGCGGTTTTTTTAAAAGAAAGATAATAAAAAAATTCGCTGCCCGTGTTTTTTTGTTTTTCTTGAAACTCAAAACTGACTGTGTAAAGAAGGTGTAAAGTTTTTGTGTAACGTTATAACATAGGACAAATTTTGGGACCTTTTTACTGCGGCATGTGGACAACTGAGTATTGATGACTTGAAGAATTGAACAGCATAGGATAATAGAGGGATGAATTCTACAGATGGCACTTTTTTGTTTTTTGAAATTCGCATTAGTTATCGAATGGCAGTGTAAAGAGTGCGAAAATCTGGGGGTGAAAAAGCACTTTTTGGTCGAGTTTTCAACCTGCTTATGTCCGATACTAACTCCGGTTATTAGTTTTTTAAAATGTTTTCTGACAGAAATGTAGAGCGGATCAAGGGCTACATTCTGCATATAAGCAAAGTCTTATATGCTCTATGGTGAGTTAGATCCTGGGGTTTAAAGTTTACACTCTAGTGGATGGTGTAAAAAAACGGATTTTAACTAAGATTTCTCTGCCAAATTTTCCCGCTTATGAGTCAGGGTGAATTGAATACAGCAGTAATAAAGTGCCTCTCAGGGGCTACACATCGCAGCAAACCGGATTTAAAAAAACGCAATATTGAGTTATTTATGGGGGTATAAAGTTCGAAATCAGAGGTAAAAAATGGGCGAAAAAACACGTTTTTTCCGAATTTTGATTAATAAATCATACCAAATAATTTTTGCAAGAGAATTTTGGCACACAGGAATGTACTACGATTTAAAAGCTACAAATTGTACCAAACCGAATTTCTTTAAACTCAATGGGGAGTTCGGTACGGAATTTTAAAGTTTACAGTGTTCTAAATGATGGAAAATACGTTTTTGTTGCTTTTTTGTTCGCCACTTTCTCCGTCCAGAAGTCGGGATAAGTCCAATAGAATAAAAATAAAGTGCTTTATATCGGGTGCATGTCAAAGCAAATTGTGTATACATTAATATTTAGCGAGTGTAAAGTCAAAAATTTGGTGTTTAAAATGCGTTTTTGTCTTGTTTTTTCTGCCTGCTTCTCCGGTTATGAGTCAGGGACACGATTATCAAGTCTAGAAATGGACCAGGAACCAAATTTGATATGCCAGTCTGGCGCGTATGTTTACACTCTACAGTGTTGTACAGTGGTTTACACCTATTGTTAGTTTGCCCATAGAACATTATGGAGACTTAATTTTTTTCATAAATATTAATCGTAATATCGGAACAATATCAAAATTACGAATCTGACCAAAATCTTCTTTACACTAGGTGTTTACATGAAGTTTACACTACAAATGTATTTATCTTCGTTTTTGAGCATTCCAGAAACCTAATTTTTTCCTGGAGTCTAGAAATTTTCAAAGAATCAAATGTGAGACGTCACGTAGGCGCGTTTGTTTACATCCAACAGTGATGTAAAGTAGTTTACACTCATTGTTTATTTGTCCTCAGACCATTGTAGACATGCAATTTTTTCATAAATGTTGATAATAATATCCGAGTAATATCAGATTTACAAATCGGAATAAAGTCCTCTTTACACTAGGCGGTTGTGTAAAGTTTACACTGCTAATTAATCTTCGTTCTAGAGCTTTGCGAAAACCTGAATTTTTTGCCGAAATCTGAAAATTTACATGGAATCAAATAAGGGACGTCAGCTGGGCGCGTTTGTTTACACTCAACAGTGATGTAAAGTGGTTAATCTTCGTTCTAGAGCTTTGCAAAAACCTAAATTTTTTGCCGAAATCTGAAAATTTACATGGAATCAAATAAGGGACGTCAGCTGGGCGCGTTTGTTTACACTCAACAGTGATGTAAAGTGGTTTACATCTGTGTCTATTTGTCATTAAATCGTTATGGAGACATAATTTTTTCATGAATGTTGATCGTAATATCCGAGTAATATCGAATTTACAAATCCGACTAAAATCTTCTTTACACTCGTTGCTAGTGTAAAGTTTACACTATATAATAAGCTTCATTCTAGAGCCTCACGGTAACTTATTTTTTCCCTAAAGTCGTAAAATATATATGGAAACAGATGTGATACGTCTGCTAGGGGCGCATGAAGAGTAGTGTAAAGTGATTAACACCTAATGTTAATTTGTTCTTAGAACATTATAGAGGTTTCATTTCTTAATAAATGCTGATCGTTATATCAGAGCAATATCGAAATTATTAATCCCACTAAAATTCTTTACACTCTTGTGTAAAGTTTAAAATGTAAATTAAGTTTAGCTCTAGAAAGTTTTGGAAGCATATTTCTTTACAGGATGTTCTACGTAACATAAGAATTACTAATCAGAATGTTTGTTTCTTCTACAACTAGTAGCTTTGTAAAGTTTAAACCATTCAATTATTAGAAGAACCGCACAGTAAATGGAATCTAGTATTGTATTTCCAAATCTTGCTAATTAAAAGTAGGGTACTAGCAAAGAAAAATGCTCCGATGGAACAAAAAAGGGGAATATACTTGGGATTGTGAATTATCGAGGATGTAAAAGGAGGGGACTAGGAATCTCCCTATGTTATATGCCAAAAATCGCAAAATATGTTAAAAATCAGACTTTCTCTAAACAATGCAAAAAATCGAAGTATATTCTGCGGCCTTTGAAAAATGTAAAAGTTTAGTAAACAATTGTTGTAGACATGTGTAAAAGAGTATCTACATAAGGTCTGTTGCACGTCAGTTTCCGTGTTTCCTACTGCTTTGAACCAACAATATCATCGATTGTCTTGAATGCATCGATATGTACTATTTCATTCAATTCGCTTAGCTACTGCATTGCTAATTCGCTGCTTTTTTCAATCAATTTTTTGGTAATTTGAATATTGCTTGCACTTTGACACTTAGAATGGCTGTATCTGCTAAGTGACATGCTTAGTAATAATGAAATACGAACAACTTAATTATGATTTGTTAACAGCATTTCACTTTCAGTCACATTATTAAGCAACTCAAAGTTGAATGAAGTCTGCAAAAAGTTGCATTACGTAATATGCTTTTAAGATATTATGTCAATCAGAGAAAATTATTTTAAAATAATACGTTTTTTCAGAGACCGCAGAATATACTTCGATTTTTTGCATTGTTTAGAGAAAGTCTGATTTTTAACATATTTTGCGATTTTTGGCATATAACATAGGGAGATTCCTAGTCCCCTCCTTTTACATCCTCGATAATTCACAATCCCAAGTATATTCCCCTTTTTTGTTCCATCGGAGCATTTTTCTTTGCTAGTGATCATCTTAGTAAAACGCGTATGTATATTGTATTACTAGCAAAGAAAAATGCTCCGATGGAACAAAAAAGATGAATATACTTGGAATTGTGGATTATTATGGATGTAAAAGGAGGGGACTAGAAAAATCTACCTAAAGTCGGAAAAATCCGCTAAAAATCACACTTTCTCTAAGCAACGCAAAAAATCGATGTATATTCTGCGGCCAACAGATTAAAATAAATATTCAACCATAACAATGATTGAAACAGCAGCACGTTAGCTATGCAGTAGCTATGGGAAATGATATTAAGTAAACTAACAGTCTTCCAAGCCAATTGAATGAAATAGCAAACATCGAAGACAATTGAAGACATGGTTGGTTAAAAACAGTAGGAAACACGTAAGTTGACTTGAAACAGACTTAATGTAGATACACTAGCATGCCCGAAACGATTGTGTGCACTAATCAATCGGCTCCTGCTTTGCTTGCTATAATGCTCATAAAACAAAACAACTTTAAATACAATACCTCTTAGTTTTCTATCAATCAGGTGCCAGCAATTTAAAAAAGTAACCTTGATAGATTTCGTTTATACACACTTATCTGAAACTTCGAACATTATTTAAAGAAGACACTTTTTTAGAGGCCGCAGAATATACATCGATTTTTTGCGTTGCTTAGAGAAAGTGTGATTTTTAGCGGATTTTCCGACTTTAGGTAGATTTTTCCTAGTCCCCTCCTTTTACATCCATAATAATCCACAATTCCAAGTATATTCATCTTTTTTGTTCCATCGGAGCATTTTTCTTTGCTAGTACACTACTTTTAATTAGCGTGATTTCAGTACATCAGTCAGTAAACACAATCAGTAACATGCCACAATAATGACAACAGTCCAAGAACGCGGAAAACAATATTGTTCTTAACATCAGCATTATCCTTTTTAAACAAGACAACCTTATTGACACCATCCATTTTCAAATTAAAACTGCATTAAGTTATTTCTTCTTAATGTGCAGTTCACTTATAATCAAGCACAAAAATTTAACCAGCGAATTCACATTGCAAATCCTCACTAATCAATACACAAGCACAATGTGTTGTGACTTTTGAAATTGAAAACACCCAATTTTCAATTTTCAAATTGAAAATTGGATCAATTTTCAGATTGAAAATTGGGTCAATTTTCAAATTGAAAATTGGGTGTTTGAATTTGCGATGAAGAAAATAATCAAAAGATAGTCACTTGGTTTATTTAAGCCGAGTAATAAAATAACGACCGTCCACCAATTCCAAACTAAACGCAACTAATCTGATCACTATGAAAAAGTTTTGAAAAATGAGCTCTAAGCGAGAGTTGTAAACCAAGAGAAACTTAAAGTTAAAACCTACCATTAAATTATGAGAGAATTATAAAAGATTTTAAACTTCAAGAAAATGGAAAAGGCGAGATGTTGGTAAATTAGAAGGCAAAGATTTTCGGCAAAAATTCAAAAACTTCACGCAAATATCAAATGTAAGGAACACTAACGCTTTGATTTGGTAGTAAAATAAATTTGTAGTATAGACTACACATTAACAACAAATGAATAGTGCAAACTTTACACAACTACTAGGTGTAGAGAATACTAACAGTTTACGGCTTATTAATGTACATGATTACAATAAAGCTGTATATCTTTGTCGACTTCTGTGCACAGTAGTGTGATTGCTGGTTCATTTTAAACCACTTTTGCAGGCAATTTACATCAATTAAACGATAGCTCTCCATGTGCAAGATTTTGTGAAACATATTATAAACACGGCTAAGAAAGATTTAACTTTAATGCAACCCATTTAAGAGCAAAATTACATCTCTTCAATGATCTAAGGACACTTGAACATAATTTTTAAATCACTTTAGATTACTTTTGAGGGTAAACAAACTCACTTAATTGATGTCTCACATATGAATCCTTGAAAATTTCTTGCCTTCAGTTACAAAGTCTCTGCAAGTCTATCGAATTAGGGTTAACACGTAACGTAAACTTTACACAAACACATAGCGTAAAGAATATTTTAGTCGGATTCGTAATTTTGATATTGCTCCGATATTTCTTTCAACATTTATGGAAAAATGAGTCTCCATAATGTTTTAAAGACAATAAACATTAGGTTTAAACCACTTTGCAATACTGCTGAGTGTAAGCAAGCGCGCCCAATTGACGTATATATTTCATTCCCTGTAAAGTTTTATATCTCAGGAAAAAATTTCGATTTTTGCAATGCTCTAGAACAAAGGCTAACATGCAGTGTAAAAAATTACTCGGATATTATGATCAACATTCATGAAAAAATTATGTCTCTACAATGGTCTGAGGACATATAAACAATGAATGTAAACTACTTTACATCACTGTTGGATGTAAACAAACGCGCCTACGTGACGTCTCACATTTGATCCTTTGAAAACTTCTATGCTCCAAGAAAAAATTAGGTTTCAGGAATGCTCAAAAACGAAGATAAATATATATGTAGTGTAAACTTCATGTAAACACCTAGTGTAAAGAAGATTTTAGTCAGATTCGTAATTTTGATATTGTTCCGATATTACGATTAATATTTATGAAAAAATTAAGTCTACATAATGTTCTATGGGCAAACTAACAATTGGTGTAAACTACTTTACAACACCGTAGAGTGTAAACATATGCACCAGACTGGCATATCAAATTTGATTCCTGGTCCATTTCTAGACTTGAAAAACGTGTCCCTGACTCGTAACCGGAGAAGCAGGCAGAAGAAACAAGACAGAAACGCATTTAAAACACCAAATTTTTGACTTTACACTCGCTAAATATTAATGTATAGACAATTTGCTTTGACATGCACCCGATATAAAACACTTTATTTTTATTCTATTAGACTTATCCCGACTTCTGGACGGAGAAAGTGGCGAACAAAAAACGCAACAAAAACGTATTTTCCATCATTTAGAACACTGTAAACTTTAAAATTCCGTACCGAACTCCCCATTGAGTTTAAAGAAATTCGGTTTGGTACAATTTGTAGCTTTTAAATCGTAGTACATTCCTGTGTGCCAAAATTCTGTTGCAAAAATTATTTGGCATGATTTATCAATCAAACTTCGGAAAAAACGTGTTTTTTAGCCCATTTTTTACCTCTGATTTCGAACTTTACACCCCCATAAATAACTCAATATTGCGTTTTTTTAAATGCGGTTTGCTGCGATGTTTAGCCCCTGTGGAGCACTTTATTAATGCTGTCTTCGATTTGCACTGACTCATAAGCGGAAAAATTTGGCAGAGAAATCTTAGTTAAAATCCGTTTTTTACACCATCCACTAGAGTGTAAACTTTAAACCCCAGGATCTAACTCACCATAGAGCATACAAGACTTTGCTTATATGCAGAATGTAGCCCTTGATCCGCTCTACATTTCTGTCAGAAAACATTTTAAAAACCTCATAACCGGAGTTAGTATCGGACATAGGAAGGTTGAAAACTCGACCAAAAAGTGCTTTTTCACCCCCAGATTTTTCGCGCTCTTTACACTGCCGTTCGATAAATAATGCGAATTTCAAAAAACAAAAAAAGTGTCATCTGTAGAATTCATCCCTCTATTATCCTATTCTGTTCAATCCTTCGAGTCATCAATACTCAGTTGTCCACATGCCGCAGTAAAAAGGTCCCAAAATTTGTCCTATGTTATAACGTTACACAAAAACTTTACACCTTCTTTACACAGTCAATTTTGAGTTTCAAGAAAAACAAAAAAACACGGGCAGCGAATTTTTTTATTATCTTTCTTTTAAAAAAAACCGCACCTTCCAGAAGTGTCCCGTTATAGCTGTAGGGGGGTGCCCAGGTGTTGGGGGTACCCAAGTATATTATAGGTACGCGCTAACGCGCTACCTATGATTTTACGTTCGTGTTCCACATTATTTTTTGTGAGCGTCGATGGAGGCCAATTGAGACATGTAAATTTGGCATTTATGAATTGGTCGATGTTAGTGAGTTTGTTGTATTATATGGCAGTGTATGATTTTTTCCTAAAATATATTGGTCGGTTTTACATCGTCAAGGACTTCTAATATTAGTGGAAAGGAAAGGTGAATATTTTTGATTGTGTATTTTATTCGAAATTCCATATTATTTCATATACCCGAAAATAGCTAAAAGATTATCTAATTTATTTATGATGACTGTCCAGATGAGAGCTCGCTGTTGCTGTATTTAAGGTCTAGAGTGCTACACAAATTAGGAACCAAAAACATTTCAAGACAAGTGTAAACTTTGAAAACAAGTTAAATTATCAACTTGAGCTGGGTTGAGATAGGTCAACTGACCTCGCGGCATTCCGGGATTTAGGTAGGTACGAGTGTTAGGATTTAGGGCGTAGCTGCTGAAACTCCCGACTAAAAGCGGTCAGCAATATTAGTACTGAGGGAGTTGAAGCCGTAGGTCTACAAGGGTCCAGAGAATCGACGTTAATCAGTGACTATGCGATTGGGACCAGCGCTGAGAGCAGTTTAGGTACCTAAGTAAATCCCGAAGGTAAATACATCCGTTCCTATGTTGATTTTGTAGACATAGAGCGGCTTTTAGTATTTATAAATTTATTGTTTTTATAGTCAAGTGTTCTAATCCGCCAAAAACCGCTCAAATTGAATGTTGAGAACTGTGTTTTTCTCATTTGGCGCATTACAAAATTGTTCATGGACTGAATGATAATAAGTCATATTTAAATGGCTTTAGTCCAAGATTTTTGTGCACAAATACGCAATACTCAAATTTTCTTCAAATTTTTTCTCCATCATTGCATCGAGCCCGCCAAAAATGACTCAAAACTTTTTTTTGCCCTTCTCCATCGATTCACAAAATACATGGTTGCCTTCCCAAGTTTTAGTAAACTAAACTGTCTGCCAAAGTTAAGAAAATCCGCATTACTTTTATGTGGCAAGTTTTTTTCAACAATTTTCGAGAGGCAAGGATTGAATCAAAATATGCAAAATCATGGAAAATAGAATTCGTTGTGCTCGCAGATTAACTATGTTGCGTTATTTTTTGTGTAAAATTTTTGTCAAAAACTACATAATGACATTAGTAAAAACCCGTACAACTCATGTTCCAAAAGTGATTTTCTGTCAATTTTTTACAGCTATGTACAAAATATAAGAATTCATATTTTTTTTAACTATCTTATATCCTGCTCCTATATTGATGAAGCAGCATCAATTCTTGTGCCCAATTTTATTAAAATAGGGCATCAAAAGAAATTAGTAAAACCTGTATAACTTCTGCTGCTGGGATTTTTTTCCCGTAATTTTTAATGTTTATATGTACAACGTAGAAATACATATTTGTGGAAAAAATTTTGTCGCTCTCTTGTATCGAGCACGTTACGCCATTTTTTGTGTAAAATTTTATCTTTTCCATCAAGAAATAGACGACTTTAAACAGTTGTGTAGAATGAAAAAATTCATTTTTCCCGGATTTCTCTTCTGTAGTCTAAACCGCATTTATCGGTTGGTCAATGGATAAAATTTCATGAGTTTATCACTAAAATGAAGACAGGGCACAGCCTAAGGTAATGACTATAAACTATTGCAAAAATAGACAAAACCGTAAACTTTGGGTTACTGTAGCTAGATAAATTTTGAGTTCTAAGCAAAATGATCATCAATTTCGTGCTCAGGCTCAAAAACTACCCTAAATAGCTGATTTTTAGGGAAATTTATTTTTCACTCATCACATCATTGCACAAAGGTATGTCAATTTTCTCAAAAATTGTCTCTTAATAACATTTTTGCGGCATAATTAATTCTCGTCTACCAGTAGATCAATCAACTTACAAATAAAAATCGCACATTCAGCTTATCCTAAGTTGACACTTTAAACAAAACAGACTAAGGCGTTAAGAAACGCCGCGAACTCCCGCATGGCTCAGTGGTAAAACGCCTGCTTGTCGTCGAAGCAACCCGGGTTCGATTCCAACCGATAGCTTTTTATTTAGCGCACTTACTGTAGTTTGTCCCAGCACTAATTAAATGCCTAAATTAAATTTATATGGGCGGATTAGTGCATTAAAAATGAAAGAATCCCAGCCACTCGCCCTCACTGAGCTGATCTGCCGGATTATAGTAATCCGTCTTGTCTCGCTTATTGTAGCATAAAAAATTTACTAAAAAGCTCTCGAATAAATGAAACAGACTATGTGTTTTGTTTTCGGCCTCGGCGCCCTTTTTTCGCCTCGTTTTTTGATCGTTGGGCAGACGTCCCGTTTTCGTTTCTTTTCGTGTTGAGCTTGCCTTCCCACGCCCATTTGTGGGCCTTACTCGCGACGGACCGGTTCCGTCGTCAATTGTTGACCTTGTATAGTTTCGCGTTTGAAGAAAATAAAGAGTAGAAAATCGTGAGTGTCTCCGTGAATGATTATTGCATGCTCTTGGAACTGAAAGTCCCAAAATTAGAGAAAAATACGCTAGAAAATTATTTATGCAGTTGTCACTAACGTTTTTCGCTGTTGTGCTATCCAAAGTTCAGCTTATTCGTATTTTATTCATCAGTACTACCTACACGATCTTCTTATTTTTAACGATCTCTCAATCATTTTTGGAACCAAATGTTCTCCATGTTTCTGTCACCTAAGGCAATTCAAGGTCCATTTAACTAATTTTCCTAATCATGGTGATTATAGTCTGTTTCGCATAACTTTGTGCATAAATTTTACGAATTTTCATCGACAGTAAGCCGGGAGTTACGATAATTATATATCAGATCAATGCTAAAATCGCAATCTGTCAGCTTATCGTCCGAGATAGTTTTAAAATTTATGACCGAAGTTGTGTGAAACAGACTATAGGTGGAGGTCTCAAACCAATTGTTAAAATCAGGTACTTCAGGTACGAAGCTCTGGCCAGCCACCAGTGCGGTCCAGCTTGTGTTTTGTGTTTTAGGTACCTACATACGGACGGACAATCTCTCGGAGGGGCTACGCCCGATTTTCCTTCATCGTCCGGCGCGCGTGTCCCGTAGGTCCGCGCAGCAGAGCAATCCCTTTCCCCCACGAGCTGCACAATACCCAGGTGCGGATTTAGGGGGCTGCCGCCCCCATCGGCCAAAAATAGTACGCAAAATTAAGGATTTTTGAGCGATTTTCGGATTAAAACGGCTAATTTTTCCCCAAGTCAGGATTCCGCCCCCCGTAGGGGTACCGCCCCCTTAGGAAAATCCTGGATCCGCCGCTGACAATACCCCGAGGCCCACTGAAGCATTTTAATTTACATAAGTCGTGCAGGTTGTCTTACTGTAGAGTCGGTTTGCCATGCTTGACCATTTAGGGCATTCTCATGTATTTTACGTAGCTAAAGACTGAAATAGAAAATACAATTATCTTTGCAACGTCATTGACGTCGTTTAACGAAGTTGGCAAACGAATCTATTATAGAAATGCTCAAATGCATTTTTCCTCATTTCGCCCCTTAATTAATCGATCTTAGTCGATTCATTAATTTATAATTGAAGTCGTAATTAATCAAAATGAATTAATTGCTAATTAATTATAACTAATTAATTCTATAATAGATTAATCAAAGTAAATTGAATAATTATGTATTTAAATTCTAAGTTTATTTGAACTGTATACCCCAAAAATCACGTTTTTAATTAGAGAATGAAAATTAGTCAATTGATTCTTCATTGATTCATAAATCAATTTCTAATTTTTTTAATCAATCAACTCTTAATTCATCAACTGAACCCTCATCAAAATTTGCGTAAAAAATAAAATAGATTTAAGAATTAAAGTCTAGGTGTCTCTGGAGGGTTTGTCCTTTCTATCTTCCCACACCCTCTTGCTCTATTCTCATTCAATCAGGTTTCATGTCCTAAACGTCTTCTCCTACATATGTATTTCTGCACTTTACTATAGTCGGGAGCACACGTAGGCGTGGGGGGTATGCATCGTTTCCCAGAAAGCAAACCCTCCTCCAGAAACCAAAATACCCCCCAGAACTCAATTTTTAGGATTTTTTCGTTTTTTCGAAATCTTTTGATGCCAATGGATAGTGCTCGATGAGGAACGTTTAAAAATTGTTTTTTCGCAATACCACCATACGTGGGCAGTTAACCAAAATTCTGAAGCGGGGGTGCAAGTTTTTCAAAGGTCAAACAATGGCCTCAAAAATGGTGGTATGGTGAAAAAACACCAATTTTTAAGGTTTCTCATCGAGCACTATCCATTGGCATCAAAAAATTGCGGAAAAAAACAAAAAAATTTTAAAAATTGAATTCTGGGGGTATATTGATTTATGCGGGTATTTCGGTTTCTGGGGGTGCATACCCCCAAACCCCCTCGCCGATATACACATTTCGGTCGTCAAACTTGGGAAATTTTAATTTTTTGGTATTGCTGTCCTTTTAAGGAACAATACACACACACACACACACACACACACACACACACACACACACACACACACACACACACACACACACACACACACACACACACACACACACACACACAGGGCCCAGTGAACGGCCTGGGTGTCAAGATCCACACAATGCAAAACACCCCCAGTCTTTGATGATCAGGTATGCCTAGTCATAGTAAGCGTTATGCGCTTTACTTTTACACTCAATATTGAGCTTCCCTTAGAAGTAAAAACCCTAGCGCAGATTACTGTAGACCCCCAGGATTCTACCTTTAGTACCCGAGTGCTGCCCGTGTATAATGCCCGAAGTTGGTCTCCCCTACGCCACCAGAGGTCAAGATTTTTCAGTCCCTCAACTTTTAGACAGAAACTATAAAAAGCTTTTCAGAGTCATTTTTAGATTTTGTAATTTTTGGGCCAAAAATAAAAATCAGTTTCTTTCTCCTCATTGCCCCCAAAATGCCAAACTTTTCTCTACTGAAAATATCAGTCGTTATATTTATGCGTGCCTAATTTCTGACGTAATGAAAAAAATAACATTAAAAATGGGCTTTCGATTTCACCATTGCGTAAATTTATTCAATAATGAATGAAATTCGTACGAATCGTTCACCGACAAGCCTTTTGCTGAAAACTTTGTCAACAATTAATCTTTTTATGAGAATAAATCGGAGATATTCAATACTACTATACTTTGTCGAAAATTTTATCGATGATATGTGCATATTTTGTATTTTGTGCCAACAGGTTTTCGTAATGTAAAGACTTTTTTACAAAAAAAAGTTTTTACTCTGAAAATAATGTTAATCAATCTATACTAGGTGAACCAATTATAAAGTGTTAAAATGTAGTTTAAAATTTCGATAGCGTTTTACTCATCTTAAATAAACATAAAAGCAAGCTGATTACAATCTTAGGCTACATGTGATAAAAAGGATTAGAAACGCGATTTAGGTCGAACGTTGAATTTTTTGCTTTTCTCCATCTTGCCTTGACAGAAAATATCGTGAAAAAGCTAATGGTTTAACTCGATCCAGGAATCGTGTGTAATGTGAGGGAGTTTAAACAGTTAGAAACAAGTATAGGCGGTAATGATTAGTATTTACGCATTGTATAATGGTCGTCCTTCCTCCCTTTACACTGCACAAACTAAAAAGTTTTCACAGCGTCTTAAAACTTCAATCTTTATTTTCTTTTTTTCGTCTATTTGTTACGGGTTTTTTCACTATCGAAACAGCGTTATCTTACATGTAATGTACAGATAAAATGTATCGGTGCGATTCTGCGAATATATGATAACGTTTTATTAGTAGTACATCGCCTTCTCGATAAATAATAAAAATTCGACTGCGCCGCGCATACGTAAGTCTCTTCAATTCAGGTTTCGCGGACTCGTCTTTAAATCTCTTTTTTTAGTCTTGAGATAGTCGGGTTCAGCAATTATTTTCATATTTATTGGCCGCCAAGTCATTAGCGAAAATGGTTCTTCTTTTACTACCACAATCAAAAAATATTCAACTAGCCATACATGTAACGGCTCGAAATTTGAGAGAGAGGTCCCGGTCATTTTTAGAAGGAGGGGACGGGGTAAATGACCTCCAAGGTTTTTAACTAAAAACGACTAAAAGTTACATTTTTTTCAAAAATCGGTCGGGGTGTGTCAAAAGTTTTCTAGTCCAAGGGGACGGCCGACTTTGGGTGCGGGATCCCTCATTACCCTCTCGTAGCTCACATTACTGAGAAATTAGGTGCGCACTGATAATGATCTAGCCGATCTGATTAACCCTTTAGACAGTCGCTGAAATGTGACGTAATGGTTCGTTTACATTGTGCAAAGTTATGGTTGCAGCTTTGCTCCTATGACATTGAAAAGCAATAGTGTGTGCCCTGTCCATTCTTCTTAGCGTAGATCATTTTAAAACTACCAAATTTTCAGTAAAGAAAATCCGACGAAATTGGCGACTGCGCCTGGGACTGTGAGTAGGCATTGATTTAGGTTTGATCCTGTTTCAAAACATTCCTCTCAATAAGGCATTCAAATTTGAGATTCAATTGATTTCGCAATAATTGTAGACTTTATACCGGATTTCTAAATTGATTTATCGGAAATATATTATTACCTAGCAAAGAAAAATGCTCGGATGGAACAAAAAAGACGAATATACATGGGATTGTGGATTATTAAGGATCTAAAAGGAGGGGTCTATTAAAAAGTACCTATGTATATGCCTAAAGCCGCGACATCTGCTAAAAAAGCACACGTCCTCTAAGCAACGCAAACAATCGCAGCAGTAGTAGTATACCGTGCGACCCTGGGGTTACAAGTCCGGAACTTTGTAATTCCGGAACTTAGAAGTTCCGGAAGTCGCCTATGCTGTAGCATAGGCAGAGGCGGCCAACAGCAGGAAAATGGGGGTAAAAACGTGCGCCCTGGCCCGGGGAGGGTGCGCCCTGCCCCATGTTATAGTGTAGGAGGGGGGAGAGGTGCGCCCTGAGTGCGCCCTGGGTTGGGAATGGGGTAAATAAGCCTAAGGGGATCGTGTCATAAGCCTAAGAGGAGCAGTCCTTGGGTAGTTCGGGAACTTTCAAAAAAGTTGTCCCTAGGGAAGGGGGAAGTTCGGGAACTTTCAAAAAAGTTGTCCATAGGGATGGGGGTAGTTCGGGAACTTTTGTCCTTGGGGGAAGGGAGTTCAGGAACTTTCAAAAAAATTGTCTCAGGGGGAGGGGCCACCAACAGGGGTTCATTAGCGCCTTCTCTTTACACTTAGGATAAGAGGGGGCGAAGGAGGGTAGTATAAGGTAGGCCTATGATAGGAATAGGATAAGAATGGGATGGTGAACCACTTTACACCACTTTACACTTTACACTAATTTACACTTTACACTACTTTACACCACTTTACACTTCACACTACTTTACACTACTTTACACTTTACACTACTTTACACTTTACACTTTTTTACACCACTTTACACTTTACACTACTTTACACAAGTTTACACTTTATACTACTTTACACTTTACACCACTTTACACTGTACGTTACATTTTTTGCTGCTTTTTAAGCATGAGCATAGAATGAGAGGATTTGCGCGGGTCACAAGCACGAGTCATGATAGTTCCTGAACTTTAAGTTCGGGAACTTTGTGAAAAGGTGTCCCAAAAGTGCCGCAAAGGCCTAGAAGTGACGCATAAGCGCCGCCAATGCCCATAAGCGCCGCCAATGCCCATAAGCGCCGCCAAGGTCCAAAAAGGGTCTATAAGCTCTACCGAGTGTCCAAAAGCGCTACTGACTGTCTCACTGCAAAATAATAAACTTTTATTTGGTTAGCTCTATATAGCTATGTTGACAGATTTAGGATTGGCTTTTCGTAAAGTAAAATGTTGTAAAATTTCGTTTTTTATGAAGCGAATGATGTAAAGAATGGTCAGAGTGACTAAAATGGCGATACAGCTTAAAAGTTCATTAGAAATCGCACCAAGTTCTTCTTTATGCACACATTTTACATTGCTTTTTAGGCACCTTCCTTCAATATTAATTCCTCGAAAATTTTCATCAATTTTCATACAGGTTTTACACGCAGGCTCAAATTTCATAGACTCGAGTTTTGGCAGGCATGTTGTTAAATTTTTCCAATCGGAAACTTGAAAATCACAGCTTTCTTTCAAGATTATGTTTTGAACGGATCTAGGTAGCCTATTATAGTCTGCTAAATTATGACAAACTATGGTAGACTCATTTACATCACACCTGGGCGTGGGGGGGGGTTCGGGAAGGGGGTATGCACCCCCCAGAAACCAAAATACCCCCCCCAGAAATCAAAATACCCCCCCAGAATTCAATTTTTGAAAATTTTTTTCGTTTTTTTCGCAATTTCTTGATGCCAATGGATAGTGCTTGATGAGAAACGTCGAAAAATAGTGTTTTTATCGCCATACCACCATTTTTAAGGCCATTTTTTGACCTTCAAAAAAATCTAGCACCCCCCCCCAGAATTTTCTTGCTGCCCACGTATGATTTACATAATGATCACAATATGGATCAAGCCCATATGTACAACGTAAGAGCACTAACAAGAAAATCATCTTTTCTAATGTAAGCAGCACTGCTTCTATTTATAATCTACTGTCGTCTGAAATGCAATTTTACGATAGTCTTGCCAAATTCAAAAGGTACGGGCAGATATTGATCACTTTTAATGTTCACTTCAATGGTATTGAATGATTTTTTGAGCACAGGTATATAATGCGGACTAATATATGCGTGATTAACAATATCCATATATTTTCCTTCTATATTCACAACCTGCAGAAGCGGCGCGAAAATATTTCCAACGATTTGAGGCTCGACTATATCGCAATATACGTAAAAGTTATGCATTCCGCCTAGCATGTCAGGAGAGTGATGGGCAGCTATGGTCAGTTCCTGGGCAATAGTATAATTTACATTTTTAAGCTGACTATCTAAAAAGCCTAACATATACATCAAATGATTTGTTAGCTTTAAGCTTTTAATGTATGCAGTGTTAATTACTATATGACAAAATTTCTTATTTTCATGATACTTGAAAGTCAGGTACTCTGTGTATTCAAATTTTTCTTTCAAACTGACCGTTTTTAAACCATTGGTTATAGTTTGAATGAGGTCATGTATATTTAAATATCTTGCTCGAGGAAAAAGCAATTTTTGTCGCACATTGTTTTTTATATCATAAAATTGTATCATATTCTGATCCTCGGAAACATTGTGCCATGTATTAGCATAAATTATCTCAGCTAAACCAACTTCCCAATCGCCATTCAATACAATTTGTCTAGGCAGATTGGTAAGAAATGTGGCTGCAGTATTTGATTGCTGCGAATTGCTCGGAAGCGTTAGATAAAACTGTTTAGTATCCATTTTTTATAATTTAAGCTTATCAGAGTATTTATAAATTTTTTCTGTCAGCATGGACAAAACATTATTTTTGAAGGGAATATCATTACTCCTGCATAAGAGGAAGTAGATGCACATATGTCCACAACTAATGGAAAAAAGCCCTTGTGTTTGGACATTATTGTATGTAAATGAAAGCGCATTATCAGAAATGTAAAGCTTCAACTGCGCAGGTGGCTCTAAGCCGTAGCTATCATAAAAGTCACAGAGTTTTTTGCTTACAAAATACAAAGCAACCCAGTGTGAACCAGGCTCATTGCTAGCATCCAAATTGACCACTAGAGCTGCAGGATAGTTTTTTATAGGTGGTAAGCGGTCTAATGGAAAAACACCTAAAAATATATTCATTTTGATATTATGTTCAAGAATTTTGAATATTTCAATAGTATTCATGTTTAAGCACTATAGTCATGAAATGTGTTTCTATTTTTATCAATCATTATTAAATTATCAAATTCAGCATATATAATGATTTCTATGCCAGAATCAGGCAAATTATCAGCAAACCTTACAGTTATGCTTGTTGTTCCTTCATGAGCAAGATCCCAATGCCCCCTATCATCTGCATCAGGAGTCAAGTCGAATACAAAAAAGCAGTGACTTGTCTTAAACTCATCTCTGCTAATGAAATTACCTTCAGGGCCTATATCGAGTGCATCATACATTTGATTATAGGCTTGCAAGTACCTATCATGCTTAAATGCAATGCCAAGTGGGTAAGCAGGGTAGGTTATACCCCCACACGTTACTTTTGCATCATTTATGCTGAAAGGTTTGAAGTCGAAAGGCGATTTTGCTAGATTGCCTCGATAAGCACTGCCTTCAACACAAGCAAATACAATATGTCTAGGTAGCTGACCAGTGAACAATGTATAATTTGGCGTTTCCCTAGCAGGGTTTGATATATGCAAATTAGTGATAGCTACGCGCCTTATAGGATATTTGGCTGTGTATGAAAGCATTGTTTGCTCTAGAGCTAAATTTACTGTGTCCAAAACCTCAACTTTTCGAATAAAAAATTTCATTTGAGAGACTTTCAAATCTAAGTTAACATCCTCAAAACACTGCAAAGCAAATGCATTACTATTTCTGTGTAATTCTAAGCGAAAATCGGTAAAATTGACTAAATACCTATCTTGCAAGAACATATCAATATGCAGTGGAGCCGCAACTTCTACAAAATTTTCATCTTTAAACATAGCAGCTCGCTTTTTGAATGATTCACTATCTTTTGTGTCAACATTAATGCCGCCATCATGAAAATATAATGCTGCCTGTAAGTGTGAATGCTTTGCATCAAATCCATAATTTAATTCAGTTTCAAAATAAGATCTATATGCATATTTATCAGAGCTATCAAAGACTAAGCGGCCTCCTAGAAAACATTTCACTTGCTTGAAAAAAGTTTTACCTATAAGATTGATAGGGGCATAGTCTGGTACCGCTGTTCCTGCAGCAACTGTTGGTTTTTTAATTCTAAATAGCATATAAATGTAATTTTTATTTAGCTGAATATAATGAGGATCGGGAGGTATTCTAAATTCTTGAACATAATATCAAAATGAATATATTTTTAGGTGTTTTTCCATTAGACCGCTTACCACCTATAAAAAACTATCCTGCAGCTCTAGTGGTCAATTTGGATGCTAGCAATGAGCCTGGTTCACACTGGGTTGCTTTGTATTTTGTAAGCAAAAAACACTGTGACTTTTATGATAGCTACGGCTTAGAGCCACCTGCGCAGTTGAAGCTTTACATTTCTGATAATGCGCTTTCATTTACATACAATAATGTCCAAACACAAGGGCTTTTTTCCATTAGTTGTGGACATATGTGCATCTACTTCCTCTTATGCAGGAGTAATGATATTCCCTTCAAAAATATTGTTTTGTCCATGCTGACAGAAAAAATTTATAAATACTTTGATAAGCTTAAATTATAAAAAATGGATACTAAACAGTTTTATCTAACGCTTCCGAGCAATTCGCAGCAATCAAATACTGCAGCCACATTTCTTACCAATCTGCCTAGACAAATTGTATTGAATGGCGATTGGGAAGTTGGTTTAGCTGAGATAATTTATGCTAATACATGGCACAATGTTTCCGAGGATCAGAATATGATACAATTTTATGATATAAAAAACAATGTGCGACAAAAATTGCTTTTTCCTCGAGCAAGATATTTAAATATACATGACCTCATTCAAACTATAACCAATGGTTTAAAAACGGTCAGTTTGAAAGAAAAATTTGAATACACAGAGTACCTGACTTTCAAGTATCATGAAAATAAGAAATTTTGTCATATAGTAATTAACACTGCATACATTAAAAGCTTAAAGCTAACAAATCATTCGATGTATATGGTAGGCTTTTTAGATAGTCAGCTTAAAAATGTAAATTATACTATTGCCCAGGAAGTGACTATAGCTGCCCATCACTCTCCTGACATGCTAGGCGGAATGCATAACTTTTACGTATATTGCGATATAGTTGAGCCTCAAATCGTTGGAAATATTTTCGCGCCGCTTCTGCAGGTTGTGAATATAGAAGGAAAATATATGGATATTGTTAATCACGCATATATTAGTCCGCATTATATACCTGTGCTCAAAAAATCATTCAATACCATTGAAGTGAACATTAAAAGTGATCAAGATCTGCCCGTACCTTTTGAATTTGGCAAGACTATCGTAAAATTGCATTTCAGACGACAGTAGATTATAAATAGAAGCAGTGCTGCTTACATTAGAAAAGATGATTTTCTTGTTAGTGCTCTTACGTTTTACATATGGGCTTGATCCATATTGTGATCATTATGTAAATGAGTCTACCATAGTTTGTCATAATTTAGCAGACTATAATAGGCTACCTAGATCCGTTCAAAACATAATCTTGAAAGAAAGCTGTGATTTTCAAGTTTCCGATTGGAAAAATTTAACAACATGCCTGCCAAAACTCGAGTCTATGAAATTTGAGCCTGCGTGTAAAACCTGTATGAAAATTGATGAAAATTTTCGAGGAATTAATATTGAAGGAAGGTGCCTAAAAAGCAATGTAAAATGTGTGCATAAAGAAGAACTTGGTGCGATTTCTAATGAACTTTTAAGCTGTATCGCCATTTTAGTCACTCTGACCATTCTTTACATCATTCGCTTCATAAAAAACGAAATTTTACAACATTTTACTTTACGAAAAGCCAATCCTAAATCTGTCAACATAGCTATATAGAGCTAACCAAATAAAAGTTTATTATTTTGCAGAGAGACAGTCAGTAGCGCTTTTGGACACTCGGTAGAGCTTATAGACCCTTTTTGGACCTTGGCGGCGCTTATGGGCATTGGCGGCGCTTATGGGCATTGGCGGCGCTTATGCGTCACTTCTAGGCCTTTGCGGCACTTTTGGGACACCTTTTCACAAAGTTCCCGAACTTAAAGTTCAGGAACTATCATGACTCGTGCTTGTGACCCGCGCAAATCCTCTCATTCTATGCTCATGCTTAAAAAGCAGCAAAAAATGTAACGTACAGTGTAAAGTGGTGTAAAGTGTAAAGTAGTGTAAAGTGTAAACTTGTGTAAAGTAGTGTAAAGTGTAAAGTGGTGTAAAATAGTGTAAAGTGTTAAGTAGTGTAAAGTAGTGTAAAGTAGTGTAAAGTGTAAAGTGGTGTAAAGTAGTGTAAAGTGTAAATTAGTGTAAAGTGTAAAGTGGTGTAAAGTGGTTCACCATCCCATTCTTATCCTATTCCTATCATAGGCCTACCTTATACTACCCTCCTTCGCCCCTCTTATCCTAAGTGTAAAGAGAAGGCGCTAATGAACCCTTGTTGGTGGCCCCTCCCCCTGGGACAATTTTTTTGAAAGTTCCCGAACGCCCTTCCCCCCAAGGACAAAAGTTCCCGAACTACCCCCATCCCTATGGACAACTTTTGAAAGTTCCCGAACTTCCCCCTTCCCTAGGGACAACTTTGAAGTTCCCGAACTACCCAAGGACTGCTCCTCTTAGGCTTATGACACGATCCCCTTAGGCTTATTTACCCCATTCCCAACCCAGGGCGCACTCAGGGCGCACCTCTCCCCCTCCTACACTATAACATGGGGCAGGGCGCACCCTCCCCGGGCCAGGGCGCACGTTTTTACCCCCATTTTCCTGCTGTTGACCGCCTCTGCCTATGCTACAGCATAGGCAACTTCCGGAACTTCTAAGTTCCGGAATTACAAAGTTCCGGACTTGTAACCCCAGGGTCGCACGGTATACTACTACTCGCAGCATATTCTGCAGCCCGGAAGATTGAATTTAATTAGTGGACCAAAAAAATGATTAAAAAGCAGCAAGTAATAACTATAGAAAATTAGATGGAGTAAATTGGGAGAGACTTTGCAAGCTAATTGAGTATAATAGCAAACATCGATGCATTCAAGACAATCAAAGAAATAGTTAATTTGAAGCAGTAGGAAACGCGTACGTAAGCTTACGCGAAACAGACTATACATTTGTACATAAGTACACTTGCATGTCCGCAACGACTGTTTCCACTATCAATTGAAGCCAAGTGCTTGCCATACAGTGGCGGATCTAGGATTTTTCTAAGGGGGCGGTACCCCTAAAGGGGGGCGGAACCCTGACTTGGGGGAAAAAATAGCCATTTTAACCGAAAATCGCTCAAAATCGCTCAAAAATCCTTAATTTTTCGCATTTTTTTGGGCCAATGGGGGGGGGCGGCCGCCCCCCGCATTCCCTAAATCCGCCCCTGTTGCCACAATGTTCATGATAACAAGATAAAACACATTGTAATACAATTGAAGTTAGTTTTCCATCAATCACGATATGTACGAAGCAGGTCAGCATTGCAATTTGCAATTTACAGAAAGTAAAGGTTTTAGATTATATCTATAAATCTTATATAAAGCAATGCAAATTATTCAAAAAAGGTTACACTTCTTTTCAGAAGTCACAAAAAATGTACTTAGATTTTTTCCATTGCTTAGAGAAAGTCTGATATTTAGGAGATTTTGCGACTTCAGACATATGCCTACGTTGCTTTTTCCTAGTCCTCCTTAATAATCCACAATCCCAGGTATATTCGATTTTTTTGTGCCATCGGAGCATTTTTCTCTGCTAATACCTGCTTTTAATTAGCACGATATGGATAAATCAGCCAGAAAACGCTAATGGTAACATGCCACAGTAATAACAGCAGTCCAAGAACGCGAAAACATTTTTCTGAACATCAGCATTACTTTTTCACAAAACACAACCTTACGTTATTTAATTGGATCAAAGATTTTTAGCATAAACTTCACGCAATCGTTGCTTATAATGAACATTTACGCTCACTTCCGTAATCCTGACGTTACATGGAACATTTGAAAAAAATTAAGCTTCTGCAACGCTCTGATACTAAATTCAATTTTAAGTTAAAACCTTACATATGTAAGTACTGTCTGTAGAGCAAATTTTGGTTTTGGGAACATATTTTGAGGAAATTAACGTTTTGCAATACTCTTGCAGTAAAATAAATTTTATAGTGTAAAGAACACATTAACAATGAATGAACAGTGCAAACTTTACACAGCTACTAGGTGTAGGCAAAAGTAAAGGTCAGATACGTAATTCTGACGTTACGCAGAGCATTTTGAAATGAGATGTAGCTCCCGCAATGCTCTGGATGTAAAGTTAATTTGCAGTGTAAACTTTGCACAACTACAGTGTGGAAATTTTAGTCGAATTTGTTATTCTGATATTGCTCTGATATTATGATCGATATCTATGAAAAAATTAAATCTGTACAATGGCCTCAAGAGAAATAAATATTAGATGCATACCACTTTACACCGCTGTTAGGTTTGAACAAACGCGCCCACCCGGCGTATCACCATTGATTCCTGGTACATTTTTAGACTTGAGATCATGTTTAGACTCAAAGTCGAAGAAGTTGACGAAAAACGTAGACAGAAACAACTTTGATACGCTCGATTTTTGACTTTACTTCTCCCAAAAAAGCTAATTGTTGATTTAACTAAGCGCGTTTTTTAAGAAGTGTACCCCTTAGAAAGTAAGTACTTTCTTTTTAGTTTATTCGCCCTGTCCTGACTACTAAAGGGAGAAAAAGACGAGCAAAAAACTTCAAAAACGTATTTTCTACCATCCACTACATTGTAAACTTTAAAAATCTGATACTGACTTCTCATTGAGTGTACAGAAATTCAGTTTTCCCAGTTTGTAGTTTTTAAATCGTACTACGTTTGTATGCAGAAAACTTCTGCCCCACTAAATATTTAAGATATTTACTGATTAAAATAGGGAAAAACGTGTTTTTCGCTCATTTTGAACCCTTTATTTCGAACTTTACACCCCATACATAAATCAATATTGCTTCTTTAAAATGCGGTTCGCTGCAACGCGTAGCCCTTAGAAGATGCTTTATTTCTGTTATTTTCAGTCTATATCGACTTATGAGTAAGGCAGAGAAATCTTAGACAAAATATGTTTTTTACACCATCTTCTTAAGTGTAAAGTTGAACACCTAGATTTTACTTCGGGTTGAGCGTTAAAAAAGTTAGCTAGTATGCAGAAAGTAGCCTATAAATCGTAGTATATTTTAAATTGAAAAAAAATTTAAAATTCATAACCGGAGTTGTCGGCAGACATAAATAAGTCGAAAACTACAAAAATGTGTTTTTTCACACATAGATTTTCACACTCTTTATGCTCCCATTCGGGATAATGTAAAATTCAAAAAAAGCCACCTGGAAATTTCCATCATCTACAATTATTAACCATTAAATTGTTTGAGGCTTTAATATTGAGTTGTTGACAAGCAGTCGAGTGAAACCACCGAAATTCGCTATGTTATAATCTTATGCCAAAACTTTACACGCTCGTCACAAACTCAATATTGAGTTTGAGCAGAAAAAGGGCGCGTAATTTTTTTTAAAATCCATCTTTTAACACAGAATGCATTTTCCAAATGTGACCCGTTATAGCTGTAGGGACATATGTGGGGGGCAACTAAGTATATTATAGGTAGGCGCAAACGTGCTACCTATGACTAGGTGTGCCTTGTTTTGAATTTTGCAGGACTCTAGACACCCTGATTGTTCACTGGGCCCATGTGTGTATGTGTGTGAGTGTTAAAATGAATACTTCTTGTTTCTCCGAGGGGCAGCAATACGAAGAGTCAAAACACCACTAGGTACTCATTTTATACGATTTTTTGGAAAATCGAAAATTCTGGCGGAAATCCGGCAGATTTTTCGGGATCACCAGCATACATGTATAGCATAAGAATTCTGGGGGTCAGGCCCAGAAGATTTTTATTAAAATTGCCTTTTTTGTGCTATAAAACGATGGTTACACGTCTATGTTCATCTCTCTGGAAGATAATAAGGTAGAAAAATTCGATGAAATTTGAGAAAATTAGTAAATTGATTAAAATATAGTAAAAACATGTGCACATATTGCGTAGCTCCGAAGTATGAGATTTTTGATCCAAAAATGAGCTAAAAACGAAAAAAGGCACACTTTAACCAACTTTTACAAAATATCAACAATTCTGGGGTGTCGCAGCCATTTTTCGGGGTGTCAGTTGTCATTCCGTGGGTCAACCTCAACCCTCAAGAACATATATGATCAGCAAACATTCTTGGGTAACCCCAAAAAGTTTTGCTCGAACACCTACATGCTGTTCAATCGCTGCACACGAGGAAAAGCAAGATTGAGAAATATTTTTGAAATTTATTTGTTTTAAATTTTCTAAAAAAGGCAGACTGATAACATCAAATTGTACATGCAAGACGATATCATCAAACGAGGTAGGTTCTTTTCAAATGTTGTAGCAACGTATCTGCCTCATCGTCCATCTTTTTCGCAATAGGATCTGAATCGCCTTGCAAGCGACTATAGTTTGTTGCCATCTTACGTTTTCGCTCAACTCTTTCGAACAGCTAAATAATAAACAGACAATCATAACTAATAATAATAGATACGACAATGTACCTATTACCTTATTGTTTCGTATAGATGAGGAAGGAAATCACATTATTGAAGCGAAATAAAGAGTACACAAATAGATTTATAATCAAAAAATTTTTTAGATAATTCAACAAAAATAAAATAAGAATAACTTAAATAATAAGTTAGTAGGTACGCAAATAACAGTAAAATTTGGAATAATCGCTATTCAAATGGAAAAAGTGCATTTACTTGCATCGATGGCATAGATGGGCGGCACCGAAATTCTGGGGGTTGAAGTATTTTTCAAAAGTCAAAAAATGACTTGAAAAGTAGTGGTTTCGCGAAAAGACACAATTTTTCAACGTTTCTCATCGGGCAATATCCAATGGCATCAAAAAATTCCGAAAAAAACGAAAAAAATTTCAAAAATTGAAAGTGGTTATATGTAGGGACCCTGGGTCTAACGTTATAACATATGCTGTGCTTGAGCATAGGCGATTCTTAAGGATAGACGACCTTATAAGTGTAACTACGAGAGTTACACGTTTGCGAACTAGTGTTAGCAGTTCGCGGTAGCCATTAACATAGCCAATACGAGTAGCTATTGTGCGATAGTGTACTGTGGGCTATGCCTTCAGTTTCCCATCTCTTCCCAAATTTTCAATATAAAAAACAATAAGATACTTGTCCTGTAATATATACAGTGCTCAAGCATAGGCGAGGGTTGGGGCCTTGCGCCCTGAGGTTGGGGTCAGGGCGCAAGGCTTAAGGATATGCAATGATATATTATATACAGTGCTTACGGAATGGTCAAGAATAGGCAATGGTTAAGGATAGGCGGCGCTATAACATATGTGGACATAGATGAGGAGTGAAAGGGTTAATGGAGCCTAAGCTAAATTGAGACTAGACCAAGACTAAGTGATAACTAAGACTAAACCTGAACTAAGGTATAAACTAAGATTAAACCTGAACTAAGGTGTAAAATAAGAAGAAACCTAAACTAAGTGTAAACTTAGATTGAACTAATACTAAACCTGAACTAAGGTCTAAATTAAGCCTTGAATACTTGGGCGACGTTGTGTGACATCCCAGTACAAGTCTAAGCTTGCTCGGACATGTCCACAACACCACTTGTTGCATATGTAAACTAGTTTTCTTATTGAGAATTTATTATCTGACATAGCATAGACGCACTTGTGCTCCGGGAGAAGGAGGAGGAGGCCATCCTTACTCCCATCCAGCCTGCAGTGCAAATAAATGCTGTGACTTGCACTATTTTTTGGCTCGCAAATGCGCATCTATTATGGCTTCACATAATTTGCTCAAAATTTAGAATAATACTACAGAGCAGAACAAACGCCCCAAGGGACGGACAGATCTACATTATACTCTGCAGATCATTATGTATATGTGTGTAAAATTAGACCGGCATGTGATTAATTAGATCGTAACGACCAGAATAAGATTGATAATTTCGTCTGCAGCAAGCCACTCATAGAACAACACTTTACCCGAGTAAACTTTGATTTGGTAATTTAGCGTTAATTTTTATGCATTATTCACAAGAGTATATGTCTGTCGATGGCTTTTTCTACAAAATCCTTGGGATAATTTTTTGCCTCATTGTTGGAATGGTGCTACAGATCATACAGAGTCTTAAGATCTCGAAGCTTAAAGCACTGCTTGACTGAGCGAGCAAAATTAAAAATGCAATTGCATCATTTTGAATTATGCCTTGTTTATACTCCTGGTCTTAGAATCGCCAAAAGTACATTCCTTTTGCCAAGGTGGACTCACTGAGCAGGCGAAGCAAGTGCACTAATATGCGATGATTATTTTGATTCATTTCTGTTTTAGATTATTATGTGAAATTATTCAAACCAAGAAATCATATTTATAGCTTAAGACTACTAATTCTCCTGCATTAAATTGCAAATAAAATATTCAGCAGTGCAAAAGTCGTGAAATAATCTGAAAAGTTGTTTTGCACTATTCATTATATAATCGCACAGATAACCAAATGCGTTAAAATCTTTCAGTAAAAGCCAAACTTTGGTTTGCTGAGAAAAAGTATGTAATATAATTGCAAAATTTACCCTGCTTGTACCTATTTTTCAGCAGAGGCTTAAAAAGTACAGCACTAATGCTAGCAGTTTCAAGATATGTCAAATTTCTTATAACATGTCTATATGCTTGCATGCTTAAAATGCATTTCAACAATAGTTTTCATAAACTCAAAAGGAACCGGCACATTCTGGTCAGTTTTAACGCTAATTTCAATAGTATAAAATGATTTTTTGAGCACGGGTATGTGGTTTATTATATCCATATAGGTTCCGTTGATATTAATTACCTGTAAAAGAGGGGCGAAAAAATTACCACGATTTAAGGTTCGACTATACCGCAAAGTATGTAAAAATTACGCATTCCACCCAGCATATCGGGAGAATGGTGGGCAGCTATAGTCAATTCTTGCACAACAGTATAATTTATACTACAGAGTTGGTCTTCCATTAGTTGCTTCACAAATGTTGTTTTGCCTGATTTTGTGGGAACAGAAACAGTGCATGTAAAGGGATGCTCCAATTTCATAGTTATTTTCAACACAGTCTTAGCATCAGTATGTATAAATTTTCAAAACTGCACACTTTTTTTAAAAACTCTGCACACTTTTTCCGAAACTCTGCACACAACTCTGCACACTTTTTCCGAAACTGTGCACACTTTTCCCAGAACTCTGCAAAACTTTTTCCCAAACTCTGAACACTTCCTATTTTATAATGTGTAGAAAATGTTTCAAACTTTGCACACTTTTTTCAAACTCTGCACACTTTATGCAGACTCTGCACACTTTTTTCAAACTCTGCACAGTTTATTCAAACTCTGCACACTTTGTGCAAACTCTGCACACTTTTTTATAAACGCTGCACACTTTTTTATAAACGCTGCACACTTTTTTTCGAAACTGCACAATTTTTTCTAAACTGCACACTTTTTCCAAAACTCTGCACATTTTTTTCCATACTCTGCACACTTTTTTCGAAATTCTGCACACTTGTTAGATCAAAATGGTTGACATAGATGAGGTATCAATGTTTTTTGTGAAAACATTTGCAGAATAAAACTTAGTCTCTGTACTTAAAAATTCCCATAACTTGAATAACACACATAGATCGCCTCTTTTTAGGCGTCATCTGAAATAGTTTGAGAAGCCCAAAGCAGCATTCTCATCATGTTCGAGTAAAGCTTGCCTATATTTATTGCTCATTTTCGGCCAAAGGTAACGCTCAAGTGCATCATCAGACAAATAGCTATATTGTGATAATTGATGTGGAATATGGTTGAAAAAACACTGGCCGGTCTCCATTTTTCATATCAAAGTAGGACTGAAATTATTATTGATATGTTTACTAGGCTAGTGAGCCATGAATCGAACTTGGGTGGGTAACCATGCAATTGCACTAATAGTCCATTTTTCCTGAACGTTTTCGAGTTTTTATAATTTTCTCTACAATAAACATATCTTTTGCAGATGCATAAATTTTTTGCTATTCTTGTTCATAAAAAACCTTCCAGTCTTTCGCCCTTCTGGTCTTTTAGAAAATAGACGGGTGGGGTGCGTGTGAACCTTTCACTAGCTATAAAATACTCTTCAGTCCAATTTAACCAAACCCCTTCTTAGAACGTTTGCTTAACTTTACTTATACAAACTATATCACCTATATAATATTTAAACTTTACATACAAAGGTGTCGCTATTCTAAAGGCCTAATTCAAAATTTCTAGCTCATTTTTCTCGCACAGGGTCTACTCCTATAGTTCTGTAAACTGAATTATTATAATTTTCAGTTAGCTTATCAATAATGTCAATGTACCTATAGGTGTTTTTATGCACAAAGTATCCCCACATTTTTTCTTTGAAGGTCTAGTTAAACCGTTCAACTATGCTAGCCTTTATTTCGCTTTTGGTTGTGAAGAAAGGCACATCTTCCGATTTTAGAAACGACTGAAACTCTTTGTTCACAAACTCCTCTTCAGTATCCGTTTGCAGTTTGTAGGGTTTTCAGCTACTACTTATAGGATATTCTTAAAAGCATTTAGAATATCTTTCGCGTTTTTAGTCTTCAGAGAACTACCCATGCGAACAACAGCCTAACGAATCGGTTAAAACCTATTATCTCGCGCTTTGCAAAGAGTTAATAAAAGCGGATCCTTATCTAGAAGTCGATTCTCACATTTTAATTATTTACTGCGACATCAATTGAAAGAAGGCTTATTACCTGCCATATCAAAAGAAGCATATCATAAAAAACCTAGAGCATCGTTGGCTGAATTTTTGGACAACGCATTAAATGCTGAATTCGCGAATAAGGAATTTGCGGATGATAAAAAAGCAGTAACGCCGTATGTATTGGTAACAGCCGCTCCTACAGGAGGCGCAATACCTAAAGATACATTTCGTGCTTATAACCGTTGCATCACGGAACTTTGGGAGCAAGCGCTTCCCTTCTGCGCTGTTTGATAACCATGTGCACTTGTCGCATCATAACTTGAGCTGGTATAAACAAATCAACGTCTTGCCTTTCTTTGTTTGCTGTGACCCGCGCGGGTCTTGTGAAGAGGCTTGACATCTGTCTCTGCTAATTTTTTCTAAGTCCGCTTGCAATTTATGTTTTAGGTAGTAGGCCGATTTTTGGCGACCTTTATACTGATCAAATTGCACCGGGACAGCAAATTCTGGGTCAGTTTGAAGTCAAACGGCTCAAATCGTGCAATGCTTCCGGCCTGGTCTTCAATTCGCTCAGTCAATTCCATGAATTCCGGAAAAGCGTCAGCTGGCGCCAGCGTGTATGAAGGGCCGAGAAAAGCCGCACAAAACATACGACGCATCTGCTCAACCATTCGCCAGGCTATGGCCGAACTGCCATAGGCGAATGCAAAATAGTGGAAACGTCTGTCCAAGAATTCCAAAAGCACTTTCGCTTGCATAACATCCATGGATGAGAAAATTGGCAGGAACCAATAGTTCGAATCATATTTGGCTTGGAATTCACGAAAGTTTTAAAAAATATTGAACATTTGATGCATATTTACCAATAACGGTGCCCTATGGTCCGGTGCCGGGCACACTTGGTGCGGCAATACTTCCGGACGGATGTTCCATGCTTGGCCGTCGGTCACAATGCTCGGAGTTACAAGGTACTGGTGCTGACCAAGTATTCTAGCGGAACTTCATATAGCATCATTCCGGCGGTTAAGAAAAATTTATTTCTCACAAAATAGTCATCCGGATAATAGAGACATTGGAACATGCTCAGTTGCATGATGAAGCGCGGCAGTGGTCCGCGATAAACGTCTATTGTGGGTTGTGTGACTGTTGCCCAGGCCAAGGGGCACTGGGGTGCATCAGCTGTGGATGCACGTTGCAAATGAATTGCGTAAATTTTATTGAAGTGCACTTGCGCAGCCTCTAAAAGTTCGTCATACATGATCGATCCTTCTGTGTCACCCAAGTAGGTGCGCAGATTGTGCAAAACGTCAGGGACAATATAGCACAGAGGATCGCGAGCCAATGTTTTGACAATTTGGAAGAAATGTGCCATGTAACTAGAGCAATTGCGCTGTTGCGTATTTTGTTTGGCTGATGCATGTTGGCGAGCGACTTCTACATGCGGAGGTGGTGTATCATCCGCATTTGGCAGTATATTTAGGATACACAGTGGCTGAAAGCGCTTATTGGCATCCGATATACCTGCCTAGTTTCAACTGTAACTTGTGACGCTAACTGGTGGCGCTTTGCGACGCGATTTGCATTGATAACGCAGGTTGCAACACCTCTTGGGGTGGCAGTGTAGGTTGCGTTCGCAAAGGCAAATTCAAAATTTTGGTCATTATGATATCCGGCCCTGCGTGTTGTTCTTCCTAATCCGACTGCGGCATTGGTAAAGGAAGCAACTGCAAGGCATCCAAAAACAGCGTCGCGACAGAGTCGCGAGCAATTGCAAAGCAATTGCTTGCATTGCGAGGATGGCTCCCACTGGAGTCAATTACAATACGTCCAGTTTTGGAAGGCAATAAATTTGCTTGCATTGCGGTTTCAGATTCCGGTAATGCATTTACAAGGCGTGAGGGCGATAAATCCGCTTCCTCAGTGGTCCCAGATGGTTTGATTCCAACCATCGGAGTTTCAAATTGCGGCTCGGCTTGCGAAGGAGTCGCGAGTGGCCGGTGTTGATGTTACAACAGCGGTTGGTTTGGGAGCAGTTGCTACAGGCGGGCCCAGCTGGAAGCTGGCATCATCCTGCAACTTGCGCACCGCTAAATACAGGTTTTTCCAAACCGTGTCGTGCAACGGCATCTCAGCCGCTGTGGTAAGCAATGTAACTGCGGCTATGGCGCTTCGAGCTGCAGAGGCAGCATATAGAAGTCAAAAGGCGTTACGACTTCTTTGCCATCCGAATTTACTTTGGCTTCAGCCGCCGAGCTGGTTGACTGGCCTTGCAATGGCGTACAAGACAGCGAACATCACACTTTCTTTTTAGTTTCGCCTTTTTTAACGAATTTTTTGTCATCTTTAAAATAAAAAGGTAACGGTTTTCGATCATCCGCAATTCGATTATTCTGCGAGCATACTTCCATCAGTATGAACACATCGATGGTGATTAACGCATCTAAAGCCATATAGACTTGCATAGCATGTGTGAAAGGTAAGCTCAACGCCTGACCCCAATTGCCAGGGTCATCTTCATCGATGAACATATCAAAGAAGAACTCTGCCAATCGCTTCAGCTCATTCTAATAGGCTTGTTTCTTTTATACTAACAGCATGCCTAATTTATTTACCTTTTATTTACTTATTTATTTCTTTATTTATTTATTTATTTTTTTTTTAAATTTATTTTATTTTTTCATATTGATGACTTTCTGTTATTATTTGATGCCTTGACGGCGAGTGAACGCGTTTGCATTACTAAGTATGTTAATGAATATTGCCAAAAAAGGATTTTTCCAGTGCATATTTTGGCGAATATCGGCATCAGAGATAGCCGAAATTTCTTCGAACGTAAGTCCGGAAACATGAAAATATGCAATTTTATCTTGCGTTGGGTCATGGCACACTAGCCGTACATCCGTAAGAGACGTTGCTAGCATTTGGTGCAACCCAAATGGAGGCTTGGGAAAACACGACACATCAGTAGTAAAGCACGACCTTCTGGCGTAGGTGTGCTGAAGCATATACAGTGCTGAAGCATACTTATTCCAGTTGGACTACGCGCGCTCTTAGTACACGTGCACTCAACCGCTTATTACCTCTAAGCGTGCTACTTCCGCTTATTATCGCGCCTCATCTGCATAATATAGCGTCATAGACACCGTGTAAAGCGCCAAGTTGTTTTTTTATGTAGCATTCCACTCTGTACTACATATTATTCTTTATCTGATCATCAGGCGCCAGTTGTCTTGAACATGTCGAGCAGGAATATTACTTTTTTATAGAACCTATGTAGCTGAGCTTCGGTTTTCAGCCCGGTAACTACGATTTTTCCTGTAGTAAATATTAAGGCTGTTGCCTTGCTATCGGGAAACGCTAGTTTTAGGCCTGGAAATAATTCCGGCTCATATTCTACAATTTTTTTGTGTGTGTTGGCGAGCGAAGTTAAGTTTATTTTCGCATCAACTTTGCCCGAACCAACAATATTGTGTATGCGAAGATTAGTGACTTGCATTTTGTAGCCGCTTTTTTGCAAAAGTTCGCAAATTTTTTCATTTGCCATTTTATTTTCAGCCACGCTTTTTGCACCAATGCATACAAGCTTTCCCGAGCTAAATAGAAGACCCGTAGCTTTTGGTTCCTTAATTCGTATTATCATAGCATTAAATCGCTCATGATTATACTCAACGTTTTCACAACTTTTAGCAATCTTGTACAAATCTAGCAATCTGGCTGAGAGCCGAGCGCTTGAAACAACGTTCCGTATTGTAGCCATCTTTTCAGCAACACTGGCGATTAATTAGGGTGCAGGACTCTTATATAGCCTTTATTAGAAATAAGAAGGTTTAATTTTCCGAAAATGTAACTTGACAATCACTTTTCCAGAAATAAACGGAATAAATTCATCTAAATCGTCTTTAATGTTGATTTCGATACTCGAAATGTCCTTAACGAGAATGGGGACATAGTGAGGAAAGTCGAAGGTTTTATCGATTATCTTAGGATAGGAACCTTCAACATTTACTATGCGTAATAAGGGAGCCGCCACATCTCCAACAATTTGCGGTTCTAAAATATTTGCGTAAATGTACAATACTTCAATGCCCCCAACGTGCATGTTTGGTTCATTGACGCCCCATGCTGATTTCGTTATTTTGCCATCTTGAAACCCTAAAATTTTGGTTATCTCTGGTGGTAATGTTACTGATTTTACGAATTCACTGTACAATATTGTTTGTACTCGTTTTATCGTGCTAAAGTACTTAAAAAATATTCCCTTTTTCACAATTTCGCCCCCATTTAGAAGGCAGAATTGCAACGTCTCAACAAATTCATGTATTGAGTCGTAACACCCTAGCGGTATCTTAATTACATGATCGTCGTCATCAACGTCTGTTATATGAATATCAGTTTTTTCACTTTTTAGCGTTTCCCAATTGTGTGGGTAGATTAGCTGACATAGACCACATTCCCAATCTCCAGTTAACTTAATTTTTTGTGGTAAATGTACGGTAAATTCGGATGGGGTATTTTGTTTATCGCTAGCAGTGTTACTCGGTAAAGTTACATAAAATTGATCCATTTTTTACACGTTTGATTAATTATAAAATCATTGTCTACTACAACTGTGCTGATCTTAAATAGACTGTTGACAAAACCCGTCACAAAATCATCAGAAAACCTTTTGTCTAAACTTTTCATAATTAATTTCATGGGCACCTCTCTGCTCCGCCAAACCAGAAAGTATATGCATAATTGCCCACATGTAGACGTTAATGGTTGTTGTACGCATTTTTTATTATGCTTAATTTTATCAGCATACTGTAAGATGTAACTTTGCGTTTTTTCGTCAGGCGGCAGCCCGTAGCTGTCAAAATATTCGCATTCATCGTGTGTGTTAAAAAACACGCATACCCAGTGAGAGCCCGGTTGAGTACTCAAATCTGTATTGATAACTAATGCAGATGGCTTAGAAAATATTGGCGGCAGTTTATCGCTCGGAAAAACACCAACAAAAATCGGTCTAACGGCGCAGTCACTATTTAGTGCGTTCTTTACTTGAAAAGTATTCATCTTTATGCAGTATAATCATACATTATATTGCGGTGCTTATCTAACATGATTAAATTGTCAAATTCAGCGTATACTATTACTTCTATGCCAGTGTCAGGAATTTTTTCAGCAAATGATATTTCAATGCTTGTTGTGCCTTCTTTTATTAAATCCCAATGCCCACCATCATCTTCATCAGGTGTTAGGTCAAAAGCAAAGAGGCATTGACCGTTTTTGAACCCTTCTCTAGTTAAGCCATTGCCTTTATTTTCTCTAGCAATATCTAGTGTCTCGAAAAGCTGATTAAACGCTCTTAAATACTTATTGTTTTTGAAATCTAGTTTCAGTGGGTGAGAGGGGTAAGTTACGCCACCAGAAATCACTTTAACCTCGTTTATGCTGTAAGACTTAAAATTGAATGGCGACTTTTTTATATTTCCTCTGAATGCATCAGCGTCAATGCAACCGAAAATCAGACGCCTTGGAAGCTGCCCAGAGAACAATGTATTGAGTGGGGTGGATTGAGATGTACTTGAAATATGTAAACTCATCATCATCACTCTACGTATTGGATATTTAATTGTATTACTTGCTAAAACTTGTTCTATAGCTAGCGACGTGCTTTCTAGAATTTCTGCTTTGCGAACATAAAATTTAATTTGTTGTATGCTAAGATGAGCATCTAGGGCACCACCCGGACTTTCTAAAACAAATGCATCCGTATTTCTGTTTAGTTCGAGTCTTAAATCGGTGTAATTCAGCAAAAACCTATCTTGCAAAAAAAGGTCAATGTGAAGTGGGGCCATTACTTCGACTATCGCTTTACCTTTAAAATAATGAACACGAGTTTGAAAGCCACTATTATTTTCAGAATCATGTTTAGTATCTTGTGTGTACAAGGAGGATTGCAAATGCGAGTTTTTTGCATCCCAATTATAATTTAATTCAGTTTCTAGAAAAGCTCTGTACGCGTATTTATCGCTACTATCGTGAACTAATTTACCATTCAAAAATAATTTTACTTGTCTGAAAAATGTTTTGCCAATCAAATTAATGGGTGCGACAGCGGGTGTGGCAGGAATTTTACCATCAGCTCCTGCTGGCATAAGGCCAGGATTTAAAGAGAGCTGCATGTAAATGTAATTTTTATTTAGATGTAAGAAATGAGGGTCGGGAGGTAAGTGAAATTCGTATGGACCTTCATCTGTTACTGGGTTAGTCAAATTGATTTCATCCCAATATCCTCGTTTCACAACAACCTGAGTCGGAGGTACTGTGAAAAAATCCAACTCGCTTTTTGTGCTAGCGACTGAGATTGAATCGATTAGAGACATTTTTAGTTCCTTTTTGTTTATGATTTGAGAATATATCATGCTTTGGTTCTTTTATAGACTTTGGTCGAACCCCTAGTCCCCGCCCTTTTTGTTGTAACACCTCACTTGCTTGCCTAAGTAAATTCGAAGCGCCTTCCTTGCCATGCTCTTGTAAAGCCTGAATGACCGGCCTGCCATGCAGCACATCAGCAGCTACATGTGCTCCAGATGCTAGAGCCTGTTTGCCAGCTGATTTAATTAGTGGGATAGCCATTCGAAACAAAGATCGAAAAAATTACCCAAGCCTGCACCCCTTTGGTATGGAGTTCCCTTGAACCCTATCATGCCATAGCCAACCTGTGAGGCTTGGTCGGCGTAATATTCGAGCCAAATGTTAAAATTTTCTGGATTAAATTGTTGACGCATTTTTGTTCATATTATACGTACATAAAGTGCATGCATCTCTTTTATAGACTTATTTTTGCCCACGATTTAAGCATACTACGCGTACGAGGTCTTTTTTGAGGCATAGGTGGCGTATTTGAAAGCGCTTGATCTGTTGGAGTTTGGGCTCTGTTTTCTGTTGTAGAGGGAGTAGACAAATCGGGCGATACATAAACATCTTTTTCAGTCATTAAGCTTAGACGATTTTTATTTATTATTGTTGATTTTGGCACATTATCTTCCATTAATTTTTGCAGAAAAATGTCAGCTCCAGTAGCCGGCTTAGACTTACTCGTCCGTGAAAAATCGTTAATTAAATCTACGATATTTGAACCCACAATTTTATTCCCATCAACAATCATTTCACCCTTGTCCGACCATTTAATATGGGGATTTTCGCGTGCATATTTTAGTAGCAACAGAGCATTTTTGTGCCATTTAAGCGGCACTGTTTTGAATGTCGCATGTTCAAAAGAATCAACATTTTGCTTGCTCGGAGCTACATCTTGAATTTCTAATTCATAGGGCTTTTCAATATTTTGCTTCATTATTTGATACCTTCGTAAAATTTGGTTGTATTGTAAGATTTTAGCGTCAATAGGTACAGAATTATCGTTTACAATTCTTAGCATTTCATGATCTAGATCTGACATGTACTTGGATGTTTCTCCCGTTGCAAATTCATGCGGGACCAAAATCATTTTATTCGTGTGATTCATCGTTTAGTTATAGCGTCTGCCCAGCAGAAATTTACTACGACTCAAGGGCTACTTATGGCTTGCCAGCAAACTTTTGTACACTCAATACGGAGTTAGATCTAGGGGTTCAAACTTCACACTCTAGTGGACGGTGCAAAAACAGATTTTGTCTAAGATTTCTTTACCAACTTTTCCGCTTATTTGTCAGGATAAATTGACTAAAATAGAAATAAAGTACCTTCTAAGGGCTACACGCCGCACCATACGCGTTTAAAAAACGCAATATTGAGTTATTTATGGGGTGTAAAGTTCGAAATCAGGGGTGTAAAATAGGCGAAAAAACACGTTTCTCCCTATTTTTATTGGTAAATATCTCAAATATTTAGCGGAACAAAAGTTTTGCACATACAAACGCACTGCGATTCAAAGGCTACAAACCGGCCCCAACCGAATTGCTTTACTCTCAATAAGGAGTTAGGTTTAAGATTTTTAAAGTTTACAATGTGGTGGTTGGTAGAAATTACGTTTTTGTCCGTCCTCTTTGTTCGCCACCACCTCCGCTTAGAAGTAGGGATAGGTCGGATAGAATGAAAATAAAGTACTTTTCAAGGAATAAACGTCACAGCAAATTGCGTTTATTTACATCAATATTTAGCTTTTTCGGGAAGTGTAAAGTCAAAAAAATGGGTGTTAAATATGTTTCTGTCTTGTTTTTTTCTGCCAATTCTCCGTTTATGAGTCTGGACATGATCTCAAGTCTAAAAATGTACCAGGAATCAAACGTGATACATCAGTTGGGCGCGTTTGTTTACACTGAATACCGATGTAAAGTGGTTATCTAATATTTATTTGTCTTCAGGTCATTGTGACGACTTAATTTTTTTCGCAAATGTTGATCGCAATATCGGAGTAATATCAGAATTACGAATCTGACCGAAATCTTTTTTACACTCTGTGGTTGTGTAAAGTTTATACTGAAAATTAACCTTAAATCTAAAGCCTTGCGGAAGCTTGATTTATTTTCAAAATGTTCTACGTAACGTCTGAATTATGAATCTGACTTTTAGTTTGCTCTACACAAAGTAGTTGTGTAAAGTTTGCACTATTCATTTACTATTATGTGTAATTTACACTACAAAGTAATTTTACACCAGAGCGTTGCAAAACGTGAATTTTTTGAAATTATGTTCCGTAAGGTCAGGATTACGAATTTGACTGTATGTTTTCTTTACACTCAGTAGTTATGTAAACTTTACACTGAAAATTAAATTAAGTTTCAGAGCGTTGCAGAAGCTTAATTTTTTTCAAAATGTTCCATGTAACGTCAGGATTTTGAATCTGAGCGTAAATGATCTTCACACCCAACATTTGCGTAAATTTATGCTGAAACCTTTGATCTGTTTGAACAAGGTAAGGTTGTCATGCTTAAAAAAGATAATGCTAAGAGTAATGTTCCGAACAATATCGTTTTGCGCGTTCTTGGACTGCTGTCACTATTGTGGCATGTTACCGCGTTTACTTACTGATTTACTCGAATCATGATAATTAAAAGTATGGTACTAGCAAAGAAAAATGCTCCGATGGAACAAAAAAGACGAATATACTTAAGGTTGTGGATTATTAAGGATGTAAAAGTAAGGGACTAGGAAAAAGCTACCTATGTATATGCTCTAAAGTCGCAAAACCTCTTAAAAATCAGACTTTTTCTAAGCAATGCAAAAAATCGAAGTACATTCTGCGGCCTCTGAAGAAATGTAACCTTTAAATAATTTTCAATGGTTCACATAAGAGTGTATAAGTATGATCTAAAATGTGTACTCTCTATAAACTGCTTGCAAGTTACAACGCTTCAATCGTTTTTTGGTTCAATAGTTTATTACAATCTGCAGGCCGCAGAATATACTTCGATTTTTTGCTTTGCCTAGGAAAAGTCTGATTTTTAACAGATTTTGAGACTTTAGACATATATACATAGGTAGCTTTTTCCTAGTCCCCTCCTTTTACATCCTTAATAATCCACAATCCCAAGTATATTCGTCTTATTTGTTCCATCGGAGCATTTTTCTTTGCTAGTCGTCATATGGATAAACATCAAATCGAACAAAGAAGTCTGGTACAGTCGCGAGTAAGCATAATAATACATCTACATTATTATCCGTATTTTATGAAAAAATCTCGTGCCCACCCTGTTTTATGCTTTTTTATTTATTTTTATCATTTATGAATATTTTTGAACACCAGTGAAAAATTTTTCTTGATGAAGTATTAATGGCAAAAAGGCTTGACATGCACACAGATTTCAAGCCTTTGACTAGACCTACATAAGGAAGGAAACTTGAATTTTATATAAGGGTACAGTAAAAGCCCAGCGCTACTGAAAAAGACTATCAAAGCTAGTTCAAGTCTCTAAGATGGAACAAATTTACATACCTATGATTATCATGCTCAACGTGAATCCACTGCCTTTTCTTTTTTGTCGAGTCGGTGGATAACAGTGCACAAACTCGCATGGTTAAGTCGCTTGACCTAAAGCTCTCAATGTAGAATCGAATTTGCAGCATTGAAAACTTAACCATTATTTCAATTTCGCCATTAAATTGAATCCAGCAGTAATACGTTACACGAAAAAAGCCAAGGCCCGTATCCAGGATTCGGCCTAGGGGGAGCGGGAGCAGAGCCAACATAAATTGGTCTATATCTCCGTAAATTCGCCGAAATAGCTCGCAAAAACCACATTTTTTCGACATGCTTTATCCATTGAAATCATAAAATCCGAACTTTTCTGCGGAAATTTTTATCACTAAAAAAGCTAAATAAAAAGTGTAATTTTTTGGTCGCTCTTGAGCCAAAATGATGGAAAATACTTCACATTCGGCGCGAAACGCCGAAAATAACGTGATTTTGCGACAAAAGCTTTCGGTTCTTTCCATTTTTCCATGCATTACCTTACCTTTCAAAAATTTTTCCCGGCCAAGGAGGGAGAGGCCGCCCCCTCACCCCCCTTAAATACGACCCAGTGGGTCCAAAAACATAATACATACCTCTGAATCTAAAACAATTATGGAAAAAAAGATTAAACACTGCAAGGCGACCTCCTAGCTCATTTCAGAACAACCACTAACCCAACTCGTTTATCCGAATTCTTAAAGCATTTGTCATTTTTTTCTAGAAATTGTGCGATAAAAACCAATCATTTATTTTTCACGAAACGTGCCTAAATAAAATTTTAATCATTTCAATGTGCTATCCTCAGGTCAGAAATTTCCGTAGACTAAAAATGATTATGTATACTTTTTAACGATGGAATGCTAAGTAGATTTCATTAGAAATCAGAAAAATAAAAAGATACTGTTATATTTTATGGATTAAAAACACTATATGTACATGAGTTTCTAATACAATGTAAGCCTTCGCACGCTACAAAGGTTTAAAATATGAAGCAAGGAAGTTACGGAATGACAGGACTTTTAGATTCGATGTCTCACATTGCATCGCTGAATATATGTCTCTCACATATCAGCTGAATGAAGCGCAAAGAATTTATCATTGAAAGATTAAAAATCTGCCGCTAATACAAATACCTAGGAGTATTACTCAACTTATATTCTATCTTTTAACCCATATAGTGCGTGGAATTCGCTCGGCAAACCAATTATCTTATGACTGTAACACCCGATTTCATCGTCGCTCGACCGGCGAGCCATTAAAAAAATTCGCTAATTACTCCATCGAGCAGAGGAAAAGAAAGATCGAGTGCTACATTAATACGGAAATAAGTTTCCCTAGCGAATTCATGCACTAAGTTAAAAAACAGACTATAAATATTTCATGACGGCAAAGACTCACGAATGTTCGATTCAAATGAATGTTAGAAAGTAGCGGTAAACAAGAAGTACAAAATAGAAATGAAGTGACGTGAAAACGTTGATACTTTTCGTTATCATTAGACACGCCCAAAGCATCAATTTGTTGTGCCACACTTAAACCAAAGCGAGCTAGATGGAGCTTTTCAATAAGGCTGATATCTTCCACGGTAAATAATTCTGTGGCGTCCAACGGACCCATTACCTGACAAAAGATTGATTTAGCTACGCACTCACAGGACAAACCAGGTTACATGTTTGCGAAAAACTACTAATACATATTATAACTCATGCACGACCAGTGTTTTTTTTGTATTCGGCAAAGATTTTACTCGTTGCACAAAGACTTTTCGGGACCGTCTTTGTACTTATACAAAAATTTTTGAGAAGACATTAAGTGCAAAAAGGTTTACAATTCGCAAAATTTTCGGCGCTTTGCGCCTAAATGAGTAATTATGTGTTCTATAAATCTTTACAAAGTCAAAAATTACATTTTGAAAGGAAAAATGTCAAATTTTTCGGCGGCCGTTTTGAGACGATTATTAGTGATTTTTACCCTCAAAAACCCAGAAATTAGCTAAAATGCACTACCAAAGGTCAGACAACTCTGTTTTTGCCACAGTAAAATCGCTACTGTAACATATTATAGTACTCAAAAATTTGTGTGTACAAAATGTACAAAGACTTTTCGGGACCATCTTTGTGCATGTATGTACAAACGGACCTTGTACAAAAAACACTGTGCACGACTGATGATAATTTTCTAATACGAGTACATTCATAGTTATGTTGTAAAAAAATATTGCAGTAAAATAGTCGAGAAAGACGTTCATTCATGCACACGGTCAAAGTTCTCGAGGGGGTCCACCGAGTTTCCATATGTTTAGTCGTTCCTTAATCCCCGTCATAATCCAGAAAAAACTTTAATTCGTCGTATTTTACTCGTCTTGAATATTCGTGATTACGAGTAAGTTTGCATGAAAACAATTGATAATAAGGACGATGGAATCTCTTAGACCAGCAAATATACACGAAATAATGGACAAAAAATGTTTGAATGAATAAATGGACAGAGTAATACTCGGAAAATACATCAAATTATACTGATTTGGGCATCGTTTGGCGCTGTTTCATTTTTCCAACAACAGGTTTTGATCCAAAAATGGTCAGAGGGCAATGCTTTTCAAAAGTCCTAGTATGGTATGGGGATACCCCCTACCCCCAGTGTGCACATGTGAAGACGTTCCATTTTGATTTTGCCTCTACTAACTGTACATCATGTGCAAAATGCAAGTTCCTTAACCCCCATTTTTTTACCCCGTACGAGAATTTCAGATTTTCCGAAAAAAATCGAAGACAAGGTGCCCTTTAAAGCGATTCTAGCGATCTGTTAGCTCAAAAATTTCAAATTATCAGTTTTGCACCATATATAGTCATTTTTTACTGTATTTCGTTCCATTTACTCAATCTTTGTTATTTTGTTGTAAATAAAAATATTATTATAATGCATTTCATACAAATTTGTTGGGGCTGAGTTCCTCCCTCTAAAATTCCAATGCTGCGTACAAATGATTACGTCTCTTATTTCTTCATACATACATACATACATATAGCATAAAAAGAATTACTGACCTGGCCGTTAACGACCAACCCGTTTTCACCCGGCTTAAATTTCAGCACGTTGGAAACGTACATTCCGAATAAATGGAACAGAGTATCTTTCTGATTCTCAAGCTGCTTATTGAACATGGACCAGCTTATTCCCTAAAAGACGAGAATGAGCACTAAAATTACATATCGGAAACACATAACCTGGGAGAGGAAACCTGGCTGAATATAATTAAATACAATACATACATAGGTACACTAAACATTCAGACCTATGTATTATCAAAATTCAGAGGGGGTCAAACCCAGCATAAATTGGTCTAACGCATTTGTCGACGTTTTTCGACATGCCCTATCCAATAAAATCATAAAATTCTAACTTTCCGGGAAATAACCTTTTACTCAAAAGGTTCGGTTTTGGTCGCGCTTCAGCCTAAATTATAGAAAATGCTATACCGCCGGCGCAAAACGCCGAAAATTTGAAGATTTCACGTCAAACACATGCAATTTTACATCTTTTCGTGAATTCTCTTACATGCCTTTCAAACTTTTTTCGGCCAAGGGGGAGGGAGCCGCCCCGTCACCATAATTACGACCCTGGCAACGTTTATATCAGTGATCGTACGGGGACGACCCCGACCCCGAAAAACCCCGGCCTAAACCCCGACCCCGACCCCCGACCGGGGGCATGATTTTTCGAGTCGGGGTTGAACCTTTTTTCGGGGGTGAAATATAGCATTTTATTTGTTGGTACACAGAAGAATTGTATAAATAGCAAATAAATTCGGAACAAGGACGATTCATTCAACAGCAAAATTAATATGTTAAACTCGACACTCGCGATATTTCATAAAAAGTACGCCTGGTCGCCATGTTGCTAAGACGTACATACATGTTCGCATATTTTCCATTATGAAGTGCGCCGAAATTACTGCGGAATCACAGGCGTAGCCGGGGGGAATGGAGGCACATGTCTACCGGAATTTTTCAGAAATTATGTTGATTTTTCTGGCGCAATGTGTCCAGACCATTGAGTTTAAAAAGGCACAAACTTCAAAATTTTCCGGCGCTTCGCGCCGAGTCATTATTATTTATTGTTATGCAGATACAATGAATTTAAAAGCTTGAATCTGTTAAAATAATACAGCACTTCGCAGCACTTTAGTGATTTAATGCACTATTAGTTCATTGAATGAAACTGCACATGCTTGTTGAACATAATAGTAAAAGTGCGAAAATGTTTGCGTACCAATTTGTCTATTCTCTGCTTTGTTTATCTTTCTTTACAAGGACACATAATTCTATTTTAAATGAAAGGAAAGGCCAAATTTTCTTGTGTTTTTACGCATTTTCTGTTTTCTAAACTAGTTAATAAGAAGGCCACAAATGGGCCTGAAAATGGTAAGAACAAAATTCTCATTGATACATCTTTCGATGACTTATTGGCAGCGACCCGTTGCTGCGCTATGTAATTAGCAGAGGTCGAAAAATGCATTTCAGCTGAGAAGTTTTGTGCAGTGTAGGTGTTCATCACTTTTAAGTTTTTTGGACTTAATTCAGAACCGAGATTTTGCCAATTTGCAAAAATTTTAACTTCACTAATTAAAAATTAGAATGCTTTTTTTACAAAATTTTCGGGGGTTCTGCTCTGGAACTCGCTGGTGGTGCTTGAGCGCGCCACCCCAGACCCCTGCCATACAATCTCGTTCTACATGTTGAAAGAGATTTGTAGGAGGACAGAAAAGGTAAAACGATTAGGAATTTTTAGAAATTTTCGGCGCTTCGCGCCGCAATTGGTTTATCTGTTCTGTATGATTTAAGCGGTTTAATTGACTTTAAAGAGTAAAAACGTCAAAATTTTCCTGCGCTTAGCACCGCCGATTATTGTCTTAGGGCGGTAAAATATGACTGAATTTCTTATTGCTTTGCGCCACTTATGATTTCCGAACCGTTTGTCAATAAAAAGGCTTAAATTTTACATGAAAACGGTAAAAATTTCGAAAATTTTCGGCGCTTCGCGCCATTGGCTCCTCTACAATCAGTGCGCCATAGAAAACCGTTATGAAAAAACTGTGGAAGAATACGAAAAAGCGAGAGCGATTAGTGATTAAAATTGAAAGTAATGCTAAATTGCTAAAACCATGCTTGAACATGGAATGAAAATAAAATGTTGAACATAACCAGCTTTATTAGTATGCTCTACAAACAAGTGAAGGTATCGTTTTTATCCTTTTCAAATTGGTATGTAATCATGCAATGTTAATTGCTAATATTCAACCCCGACCCCGACCCCGAAAACCGGGGTTTTTCATCCCCGACCCCGACCCCGATCGGGGGTGAAAATCTGACCCCGTACGATCACTGGTTTATATATGTACATATGTATCTCATGAGAATCTCGACGCAAAATGTAGATCACGACTTCGTCGTATATGTAAAAAATACCCGAATCAGATAGAATTCTAAGACACGTACGTGAATTTCCAAACTTTGCGGATCAAAATGGCTATCTTTCACAACTTTCTTGAAAACTTCCGGTGACAGCAATTTCAACGCAACAAGTTTGGCTTGATGAGCCGACAAAGTCATGGCTGCAGTGCGCAACAGTTTGTATACCCTCGTGACGGGCGGAGACAGCAGCGCATTGGGCAAGATGCCAATTCTTGTCTTCTTGCAATTTTTCTTAAAATATGATCAAAAGAAATAGGCTAATCTGACATTGCAAACAAAAATATTCAATAAATGTGCGTACGTACATAGATTAAAAAACGTAATGTGAGCAAAATTATTGCCAAATTTAATAATAATGCGTGATTTTTATTTCCAACTGTTCGAGCTCTGTCAAATACATAATTTAGTATGTATGTAATATAAGAACATATTTTTCATGGCGTAGCATGCGTAAAATCAAGAGGCTGCAACCAGCGGTGACATATGCAGGATTTTCTGACAGGGGAGGGGGCGGAACCCAAAAATTCCTAAAAGTATCGAAAATTGTCCGAAAAATTCGTCCATTATGCTTAAAGTAACGGTTTTTAGCCGCCTCTCAAGACAGAATCATTTTTAATCCGGAAAGTTAAAAATTTTGGAATGTTTTCTATGAATAATGCACAAAATTAGTGCCAAATTCGGCACAACGCACCGAAAAAATACTCGAGAAATCATTATAAGAACCGAAAAATCCCTGTTCTGTACGTTAACTACTCTTCTGAGATTAAAATAAAGTTTTTAGAGCGCCAAGAAAGTCATTTAGTATCATTAGCACTACCTGACACGAAAAGCCGGAACAATTTGAAAACATGTCATAAGAAATGGCTAAAATCATTTAAAAAATAAATTCACACGATTTTTTATTGCACCCAACTATTTGTTGACGCTAGTGGGAGGCGGCCGTCCCGCGCTTGACAACCACAAGTACAAAGTGAATAGCTTATTGCTGGTCTGGAAAAGCACACAGAAGGACCAAACGAGTTGATACATACTTGTGATTGATCATTCTCTGCGTTACTCGATATATGTAAGAAAATAAACTTATGCACTTCATTACAGCGTATCACGATGCAAAACAGCATGGAGAAAATTTAATAGTCTGGTAAGCCTACCAAGCTCTTTAGCGCATTCAAAAACAAATTTTGCCCCTCCAGAGATGTTATATCAGCCACGATCCAAATAGTTACTGGCGACAAGGGCGTATCGTCGCTCAGCTTAAAATACTTCATATTTTGAATAACGAACTGGTTCTTCGCAGTTTCATCGAGTGATTCGAACTGGTTTATGCGTCCAATGTCGTATTCTGAAATTTCAATTACTTTGCAGTTATGTAAAAGTAAATTTTTGATAATTTATATTGCTTTATATTCAGTAAGCAGCCGAAATAAATACATAAGTTAAATACATACGTGGGCGTGCTCAGGATTTTCAGGGTCGGATGACTTTCCTGGAAACTGCGGGGTTCGCCATGACCATAGGTGCTAAGCATGGTCGATCTGGGGGAGGGGTGGAAAATTGAGCAAAAATGACCTCAAAAACTAGTATAAATTCTAAAATATGGTTAAAACTACAGTTATTCACAGTTTTTGATCAATTTCAAGCACTTATAAAGGAAATTTTCAAACCTACTGCGGGTTGGGTCCGGTTTCTCTACGGGGGTCAAGTCAATTGACCCTGAATTTACCCTGTGACCACATCTGGACAATGGGTTCAAGCCGGTTCAACCCAGTATCACCGGAAGGCCACTCGGTATCACCTGGGAAGATCGCGAGTATCACCTGAATTTTTTAGATAAAAAAGAAGATGAACTCAGCAAAAATTAATGTACAAGTACAAAAATGTAAATAGATCATTTAGACATTAGTTAAATCAGTCATCCGACCAGTCAATCAGCCAACCAAGTAACAGTCCAACCAACCAACCAATTAACTAATTGGCCAACCAACCCACCAAATGACCAACCAAACCACCAATCAACCAAATAACCAACCAACCAACTAATCAAACAACCAACCAACAGGCTAACCAACCAACCAACCATCCAACTAACTGCCCAACCAACCAACCAAACAACCAACTAACCAACCGGCTAACCAACCGGCCAACCAACTGGCCAACTAACCAATCAATCAGCCAACCAAGGAGCTAGCCAACCAACCAACCAACCAACCAACTGGCCAACCAACCAAGCAAGCAACCAACCCCAACTAACTAACTGGCCATCCGACCAAGCCTGCAAGAACCGGCCAACCAACCATTTAAATAGCCAACCAACCAATTAGCCAATCAACCAGCAACCAACCAACCAACCGGTCAATCAAACAACCAACCGGCCAACCAACAAACCAACTAACCGGCCAACGAACCATTTAAGTAGCCACCCAACCAATCAACCAACCAACCGATCAACCAACCGACCAACCAGCCAACCGGCCAACCAAATACCAACTAGACACCCAATCAATTAACTCAACCAACCAACCAATTGGCCAACCAACCAACCGACACACCACCAACCAATCAACCAACTAACGAGCCAACCAACCAACTTACTGGCCAACCAACCAACCGGCCAACAGAGCAACTAAATAGTCGATCAAACAACCAGCCGACCGACCAACTAAGAGGCCAACCAACCAGCCAACCAACCGGCCAACCAACTAGCCAACCAACCAATCAGACAGCCAACCAACCGGCCAGCCAAATAGCCAACCGAATAACCAACCATCCAACAAACTGGCCAACCAGCTAACTAAACAACCAACCAAACAAGCAATCAATCAAATGGCCAACCAAACAACAAAACAATAGGCCAATCAACCAACCAACTAGCCAATTAAACAACTAACCGGCCAACCAACCACCCAATCAAACTGCTCAAACAACTGTCTGGCCAGCCAACCAATTAGCCAATCAATGCATAACCGACCGATCAACCAACTCACAAACCAAGCACTCAGCCGATGAACGAACTAACCAAACAGTCTGCTGATTAACTGACAAGCCAACCCATTTAATGACCAACCGACCAAATGACGAATCATCAGATCAACCAGCCACCTAACCGACCAACCAACCAGCCATCCAGCCAAGAAACCTACCAGTCAATCAATCAATCAGTCAACCATTAAACCGATCATTCAATTAACCAACCAAGCAACCGATCAATCATTTAATCAACCAACCAGCCAACTGACGAACCAACCTTACAACCATTCATTCTTAAAATTTTTTCCTGACTTTCCAGCTAAAAAGCTACACATGTTTTTGACGTTTCACAACCTGAAAATACTAAAATTTACGGCGCTTGGCGCCATTTATTTAAAAAACTCACCTTTTGCCTGTTTCAGTTTCCGATATATGAAATTTTTCGGCAAATAAAATTTTCTGCATTTTTATCATACAAAAAGGTGCAAAATCGAGCGCAAAAGTATATAAATGTCGAAATTTTTCGGCGCTCCGCGCCAGATAGCTATTTCAGCATACTTTTATACGATTTTCATTTTATGTATCACTTTTAAAAAATTTCGACACTACGCATCAAACGCTACAAATACGGGAAACCGAGCAGTAATTCAAGCTTCCAAACGTCCTTCCGCCAGAAATTCACGAATTTTCCGGCACTCCGCGCTGGATTTACACTGAAGTCAACGAAATTTAATGATTTTTTCGCACAAAATTGTCAAAAACTTTGAAAATTTTCGGAGAAATGTTATGCCAAAATCGATTTCAAAGGAAAGTAGACGACGTAAAACGCTGAAAAAACGCCAGTTTGCACGCGAAGGTCCTAAATTATTTGTCAATAAAAAAGTCCGCAAAATCTACTTGAAAATAATAAAAATATCAAAATATTTCATTAACTATTCTGCATTTTTTATCTTTGGAAACCTGCAAATTGAAAGACTTCGGAGACCGTCTCTGCATTTGAACAAAGGGACCTTGTATAAAAACACTGGACAAAGGCATGTCAATAGGTGCAGGTGTCAGGGCATAAGATCCGCTGCTACTGAGGCTGGCATTTGAGACTGAAGTCAAACATTGATTTAACATAATTTCTTCATTTCTTATCTTTAGAAATGTGTCGAATTGGGCTTCATAAAAACGCCCACTTAGCGCATATAATTTAAGCACTCTTCTATTAAGAAAGCTTCAAAATTCAGCTTGAGGAGATCAGAACGTCCAAAATTTTTCGCCAGTTTTATAATACGCCCGTTTTTGCACTGTTTGTCTTCAAAGGCTGCAAAATTGAGTTTAAAAGAGTAAAAATGCTAAAAAATTTCTCGTCGCCATTATATGGAGCTCGTCGACAGACGTTTAGTCGAATACATTTTTGCATTAGGTTAAAGTTTTACAGCTTGCGCAAAATTTCAGAGGACAAAAATCTAAATGCCAGAATTTTGTCTTCCTCTTATCTACCCTACATGCACTGTTTTTTTTTGTACGAGACAAATATTTTGAGGCTTGTACAAAGATTTTCGGAGCCATCTTTGTACAACGTACAAAGACTTTTTAGGGCAAAGTAATAGTAATTTTGACGTTTTTTAGAGTATTTTTAGCAAAATTTCTAAACATTTTCTGGCGCTTCACGCAGAGTATCATAATTACATTCTATTTAGTTCCAAGCGCGGGCATTTAACACTCCAAAATCTATCTGTAAGCATCTTTGTACATATTAAAGCATTTTCTACATCTATTTCCACTGTTTTATAAAGATTTTATGCAGAAAAAAGAACTATTAAACAACTTTTCCACTGTTTTCTGCCGTTTGAAAATAAAATTGACTCTTTTATCTTTGCGTTGCATTAAATTCATAAGCAAATTGGTGTCTATTATGAGATTCAGTCAGCACATTGCAACCGCTTATTATTTATAATTGTGTAACACAAGTCATTTTAACTTGCTGAGTCGAATTTTATGTGTAATTTCAACCTAAGACTCATGAAAATTTGCGTTTCGAGCCGAACTAATATAACCAGCTGAATTTAGGACAAAGTTACACCTTTTGCGAAGCATGCAGGTCACGGATAACAATCTAGTAGTATGTAAAAATGTGTACATTCAATGGCATATCTATACGTTATATGTACAAAAAAAATTTCGCTCGTACAAAAGACTTTTCCGGAGATCTTTGTACATGTATATACAAAGAGGCTCGTACAAAAAAAACAGTGCCTACATGCCTCAAAAATTGAGTCAAAGGTGATGAAAATGTCATAAAGTTCCATTAATAATGCCGACGATTTATTCATAAGTCTGTTTCGGCAAATTCCTCAAATTGAGCTGAAATGGAAAATTATCAACATTTCTGCTAGATTTAATATTCTTATTTCCCGTTTCGCATGAAAGAAGCAGTTACAAACCTAAGCGAAGTATAAGTATGATTAAGGCTGCAAATTCTGTGGCGAGAACGGTAATAAGTTTCGGTACTGCTTGTATACTCGTATCTTTGAAAAGCGATCACATTGAGCTTAAGGGGATAGAAGGTCAAGATTATTTGGCGCTTCGTGCCAGATGTAATGTTTAATAATGTTTTGAAAAATAAAAAGGCTGCAATTTTCACGCACTATTTGGCAGATATAATAAATTATTTCATTGTTTATTTGTAAAAAGGCTGCTCAATTGGACTTATGTAAAGTATAGGGTAGAAATTTTCCAAAATAAGGTCAATTTTTTTGCGTTGTCTTGTCATTAGAAAATCTGTGAAATTGAGCTGCGGATGATATAGAGGCCAAAAAAATTTTCAAAGGTGAACAATCTAAAAACTATAGTTGTAAACAATTAGTGTACTGACTGATGATGCTTAATGCGAGTAATTTAAGACGGATAAAACAAACGCAAATGATGCATGCAGACATCCAGAACGTTCCGAAAAAGTTATGAGGTAACATCTTCCAAAACAACCCTTTTCCGAAACAGCAACCAACCACAATTTTTGGCTGCCGGTATCATGTGGAAGACCGGCCATTGTCCAGGTATGCCTGTGACTATGTATGAAATTTAAAGTGAATAGAATGATATTCAATCGGACATTATAGTATATATAATACTTGCACATCTTTCTAAGATAACTTTTTCAAACATTAAAAAATCAGGAATTTCAAGAAAAAAAATTATTTTCTCCTAAAGAGCTATAAAAAATGACATTTTTTGCCGCGATTCGGCCTCAATTAAAGAAAATAATGATTGTCAAAAATTTTGAGACTTTAATAAAAAGATGCCAATTTTTCATGCATTTCCTTACCTTTTCCAAAATTATTTTTGGGCTGAGGGGCGGCCGCCGCCCCCGCTCCCCTCTGCGTACGCCAATGTTCGAACACACATTAAACGCGTAAGCATGCTTTTCTTTATTTACAATTTAATTTTAACGAAAGTCGTTCTCTGCTAGGATTAAGGCATGTGCCAAAAAAACGTGTAATCTCGTAATCGAATCAAAAGCGTTAGAATCAAACCTAGTTTTCTCTAATTGAAAAGCATTGTGGTTTATGTACATAAGGTCATAGGAAATTTAAATAATGTTCTTTTATTAACCGGATCACTATTACGATAATTGACAAAGCTAACGTAAAATAGGTACAAAAGTTCATTTTTACAGTCTTTACAGCAATTCGTACGCTTACTAGCTATTCCTTAAACTAATATCGATCGCAGAGTAGAGTGATATAAACATTATGACTATTACGTACATGCGAATTCTAAGTAAATCATATGTATACATACATGGTACCTACACAGTACACACATACGAATGCACATAATGTATCACCCAGGATTTTTCGAGAGTAAATCGCTAAAATTTCGAAAGTGTATAGATGTATTGCTTTCATGTGTAACTTTACATTAGAAAAATATTTTTAACGTTTTTTTTGCGTTTTTGAATTGCTTATTTAGCTTAATGCAAAAAACGGACATACGAATATTATGAAAATCCATTGCAAAGCGCCGTAAATTTTTAACATTTTTTTCCAAGCTCATTTTTTAGCTTTCTGAAGATTCATAAGCACATAGGAATAACTTCGACATTTTTATCCTTTACTCATAATTTTCGCTTCTCTCACTCCTAAATGAAATCCTGCTTCCCCTTAATAGATTATGTAATTTTATTTCTCGCTAATTTTCGGAATCTCACACTTTCGCATAAAAGCCGATTATTTGTTTGAAAAGCGGACAAAAATATGGTCGATTGAAAACCATTGAAATCATAAATATAAGAGGAAAATGGGGATCCCCCACCCAAAGTTGGTCGTCTCTTCCATAGATGGAAAATTTTTGATTCCCCTCGATTTTTGGAAAGGATTTATTTTTTTGGCCGTTTTTAGGTGTCTGGTCGGGACCCCCCCCAAATAATTTTGAGCCGTCACACGTATGATTGAGACTAAACAGTTTTATTAAACTATCGCAAATCTGACGCACCTTGAACATCAGTCAAGTCTAAATATACGGGATTTTTCGGTTTCAATATGCGAGCATTCAAACGAGGCATAACTTCCGGCTGGTCGAGTAAGTAATCGGCTACGTTAGTTTTATCAGTAAGCTTTCCCTATGTACAGAAAATGCAAACGCCTCGTGAAAATACACAAAGATATATCGTAGAAAACAAGCTTAAATTTCGATACAATAAGCAAAAACCACAAAAAAGACATGAGCAAAAATTAACAAAAACAAACTAATAAATAAATAGATGTATGATTCTGCCGTTAATTGAACACAGAGATGCAGGCTCATTGTTCAGCTTCCATTACACATGTACACATAGAATCATTTTCTGCATTAATTTTCAGACAGAAGTAGTAATATCGTCACAAAATTATGTACAAGTTCTATTCTGTTTACACACAAAATGCTTGAAAGCATGTCAAAAATCAAAATGTTATCAAAAGTCAACATGTTCAGAACTATGCGTTTCAACATATATTAACAGTTATGCAAACGTGAAAATATACAATGATAAAATCGGCTAAAACTGTTTAAAAACGTTGTCTAAACAGACTTGTGCATCTATATATTTGTACATACATATGAGTTTAATAGCAGCGCTAGCATCTCCAAATTTTTCAAATAAACAGCTGAGTTAAGTCGTTAACGTGCGCGGATAACATAAGAAACATAAGAGCTACTCTAAAAAATTCGTTTCGATGACCTTCGGACCGAAACTAACGAATGGAATAACCTGATTAACAAATCGATCCTTTGTGAATCAGCATATTTAATTTAAACAAATTATTACTTCCATAATATCCTTCTGTATTCTAGGAGTGATCTTCATTATTTCGTTCATGACCGTGTCTTCAAACTGGTCAGCGGAAATCTTAAAGAACTTTGCGGTTAATATAAGTCAAAATTTTAGAACGAATTAAAGTGTGCAAATTTACGTACTTAACTAAGCAAGGTGACAGTGCAAGTCTATTGAAAAGCAAATGAAGGTAGCAAAGATCGATATGAAATTATAAAATTCTCACGAGCTGTGAAAAATAAACTTATGCAATGCACAGCATGGGAATTCTGGAGGTGAAACCATGAAATTTTCTATATTGCCGTGTTTCTTTTCTAGGGTCAAAACCGATAAATACGCGTCAAAAACGTCATTTTTCAGCATTTTTGAAGACGATCTTTGATCCTAGACACAATAGAGAAAAATTAGAAAACTTTCGAGGAAAATTTAATAAAATTCAACAAAAATAAAGTTGAAAATGGCTATTTGCAGCGAAGCGCCGAACAAATTTAGACTTTCGAAGTAATAGGTCGCTAAAACGCTCAAACCACGTTTCCTACGATTTTTCTTTGAAAAACTGCAAATTTTGGGTAGTGGAAACATTTTTTGCGGAAAGGGGAGGGGATGAAATCCCCGAGATCAATAATGGCTACGAAGCTAATTCTCTTTTATAAATAAGTTTTCCATGCATTTATTTCCGATTAAACGGCCATACTTCGGCTGTATTAGTATATGACTTAAATACATATGTATTTAGCGACATTTTTGTCGGAAGGAAAGAAAACTTACTCCCGAATCATCGAACGGTATGCCGTTGAGTAGCACTTTTGGCACCTGTCCTAGGCCACTCGCCTCCAAAAATTTCCAACCAGTCTAAAATAATTCGGCCAGCGAATATAAGAAGACAACTAAAAAAAGCGATGTTATTTAAGTCAAATTCACTTGTCTTCCTTTGTCATAATCGCTCTCTGATCCGAAAATTAGATCGACGTCTTCGCCAGGATATTTTCTCGAAAACGACTTTATAATATCCTTTGATGTGAGGGATCTTTCACCAACCTCGTCGAATAGCTTCGAATGAAGAATTTGGGTAATGAAGAAAGTAATCAAGAAAAGCATATTGTGGGATTTTTTATGTAAACTTATCATGAATAGCACGCTTCTACATTCACCTATTAGCGATTAAAAATATGACGTTTGCTGAGCTTAATGTAGGAAATCTAACTAGTCATCAAGTTTTTCGACCGAGCTAGTAGCTTTATTGCCGAAAATTTAAGTTTTCCGAAGTCATCTTATCTGGCTGGATTAATAATTTTTCTTTTTTTACCAAAAAAAATGTACAGAGTCCCGTCAAAATCGTCTAAAAATCAAATTTTTAGACGGAAATAATAAAACTTATCCTTTTTAATGCTTAGAAAAGACTGTTATGCGACTGAAATGAGCTAAAAAATGCAGTCTTAGTACATAGAAGCGTTTTATATAGGCTATTTTGACCATTTTTATCATTTAAATAGCAGAAAAACCCTGGTGACTGACCACGATTTCTGGGATTTACCCCCATGCTGAACTTGACCTTATGCACCTATGATCTTAAGGAATAAAAGACGAATAGTAACGATCGTTTTGCACCATTTGATCGTTCCTGGATTTTACACCTCGCAAGCTCCAACTTTCTCCTCTTCATCACAGGTACGCAACTTAAACTTCCAATTAGGGGAGGGGGTAAAAATCAAAAATTTTTAAGATCGCTCATTGCTTTGTAAAAAACAATTCTGCGGCGAAAAACCAATGGTATCGCTTTAAAACCATGATTTTTGAACATTTGTGGCTAATACATACATATAAGCTTTTTTGAATTCATTAATATAACTATAAAGCTTTTTCTATTAAAAATAGAAAATTAACTCTTTTTGAAATCGGAAAAATGACTAAATATCCTTCTGAATAAATCAGAAAAGACAAGTGTATAGGATTTCTGAACTCACAAGGTATGTTTCTGAAAGCTCAAGAGGAATACTTCATTTCTCACCCCCATGCCCATATGCATATCAGTTGAACATACAAGTCGACATAAAATTGAAAGAAATAATTTTGAATCAGTTACAAATGTAGTCACATAGATACCACAGTCGTTCGTTAATTTACTTTCAATTTTCAACGAAAAACTATTAAATATGTATACTTTTGTCACCATCATTTTCATTAGAAATGTCTCTTTGACAACATCTAGCTACTTGATCCAAAAGCCACTTAAAAGAAAATAGCCAAATAATACAAAGTGACCAAGCTTCATATTATTTGTCCATAAACGAAGAGAATACCTATACTACGTAGACAATATAACCGTACATCAATAATAAATTTTAAAGCTTTGGCAGCACTTTTATCAATCTTCACGAAATTGAAAGCGTTAAGAATAGCAACACTCGGATCATTGAAGCCAATTTTCGTTTTATCCGAATCGACCACAAAAACCAATCCTATTCTAAAATCAAATCGTAACAACGATCAGAAAATAAACATCTTATCTCATACAAATATATTACCTCATAGGAATCTGGTGAGCATAAAATGCGTATGCGATTTTCAGTAAATTTTTTGATTCAGACGTCGCAGGATCCAATATGAAGACCTAAATTTGTACACTGAAGATACATAAAAGGTTTATGCGAATCTCACAAAGAACTGAAAAATTCAGAAGAGCAGTCGTAAGAGTGTGAACATAACATGCACATAAATAAATGTGTAAATATCCATAATTTCAGCTTTTGACGAACACAGTTCTCGTCCCGACATTGTAGCTCTTAACAATCCTTTATGATTTTTCGGCATATGTAATAACATAAACAAAATAATCTTTAGCAAAACTTAAGAACTATTAACTTAGAATTAAGGCCAATATCTAGGACTCAATTTCGTAGAGACAAAAACTTTTGAAGTCCATACATGCACACTGGGGGTATGAGGGTATCCGCCCAATCAGGACTCCAGGACATTTGACCGGCAAACCCCCTGAGACTGTTTTGGGACAAAACCTATTTCTCGAACCATAAAAAAGCGTCAAACGACGTCTAACAGTATAGTTTCGGAAACAAATACTTGTCTTTTGAGCAATAGAATGTTCAATTCGTTTATCCAGACACTTTTCTTTCATTACTATGTATACATTTGGTGCAACGGATCATTATTCCATGATTTTATTGTTATTTGTTTCCTTCTATGCGAATGTACTCAGAAAGATTCATGAAGAACAAAAAAATGCAACGGAATAAGTATAAAAATTTGACATTCAAAGACAAAATTAAGTATTCATTTTACTCCCAACCTTTCAACTAGGAAACTCGGTTTACCCTCTTCCCACAACTTTTGACCGGGTGCGTGCATGTAAAGTCTATCTCGAAAAGATTAGGAGCTATACTAAAAATAACATTTTCGAACATTTCTCGACGAGTCGAAAAACTTCTTGAGATCAAAATTTTTTTCCATAATTCAAGCTCGTTCATGAAAATCAATCGTTTTAACATATGTACATATGTACCGAATTTGGGGCCTTGCAAAGAAAAATGATTCAGAAAATTTATAGATCGGCGCAAGGCGCCAAATTTTTGGTTGTCATTTCCGAGATGTCCAAGTCAAGCCTGGGCTCTTTGAATATTAGCGGCATAATTTTAGGTTTACGATCTTAAAAATACGCTAGAAACTCGTTTCTGCAATTATTTTTTAAGACTTTGAGAATTTTTAGTTTTTGCGCTTTAGGAGATCCTAATAAAGATTGATTTTTCCATAACAAGGAGAGGAAGGGGTCGGTCGGTTCCTGCCCCTTAATTAGGGTTAGCGTATGTACATGAATATGTTCGTAAATAATCTCTTAATTCATCGTTTACGTATGTAAGTAGATTCAAGTACTTGTAAATAAAGAATGAATCGAAAGCCAAACATTAATTTAATTAAGTTAGGAAACTGACTTTAGCTAACTCCGTATTGGAAGTAAGAAAGTTTGCAGGTAGGCGGAAGGTAGCCCTTAAAACATAGTACATTCCCATAAATAGGTTTTTTTAAACTCTTATACAACTAATTTGGCAGCCGTACACATGTCAAAAACTCGACTAAGTGTTTTTTCAACTCCAGATTTTTCCACTCTTGACACTGCCCCTTCGGAAACAAATCATTTAAAAAATATAAAAGCGTTTTGAGGTTGCTCATTGTTCATATTTAAAAAACAGACTAAACAGAATGCAAAACTGAACTAGAGAAGTCGTCCGACCGACCAAAATTCAAAAAATATATAGGTTATAACGTTGCAGTAAAACTATTCATGTTCTTTACACAACGGGTAGAAGTGAAAAAATTTTAAAAAACTTACATCGAATTTTTTATTATCTATCTTTAAGAAACCGCACAATACAGAGGTGTCCCGTTCTAGCTGTAGGGGGTTGTCATTTTTAGGGGGGTCCAAGTATATTATTGGTACGCGATTACGCGCTACCTACATATGATGTACAAAAAATAAGCAAAAATAAAAATCTTCATGCGCTACATAAGAGGCAAGCGAGCCGAGCATTTAAATTCGCATATAAGCATCTATGCAGATGTTGTACAACATTCATTGGCTTACCAGCGTGAAAAAATTTCGAGCGATTGGCCTAATCATCCCGGGAAAGTAAGGTTGAACCATTAGTCGTACGCTATTGCCCCACTCTTTGTATTGTTTATCTTCGTCCAAGTTATTAATGTACTGAAATACTATACCAATTAAAAGTATGCAAGTAACATGTGACAAAAATGAAAATAAATAAAACATGAAAATGTATTCAGTTATATAATTATGCATAAATGCATATCAAAAAAGCCAACCCAAGTATCCTACTACAGCTTTAATCCGGTGTTGGTTTTCCAGCTCTAGAGAGTGCGCGAAGACTTGCCATTTTTGTCACTAATTCATTTTAGGCTTAGGCCTAGCAATATGTATTTAACTTGACGCCAGCAGGTGAACAATGCCAAAACGAGAATACCGGATTAAGGCTTTAGTAGGATATGTGGCTTGGGCCATTTGTACCGCTAAAAACGAACGTTCCACGTCCACTACACAAGAAAAATGCATTTTGGATAGACCAACTACAGTACAGGATAGACCAACTACAGTCTTAATCATTTATTAGAGTTTGAAGTTCATTTCTCTTCACTCGGTGCAAATTTCAGCAAGTGTGAATTTTGTGCATTTGGTGCAAAACGGTGAAATTCGGAGCGATCTGGTGCAGAAAAAAGTTGGCCGAGTGCTTAAAATGTTCTTTCGACGTTTCTCGACATGCTGAATCTCATAGAGGGTTTTAAAGAATTCGATGCGGCACCAAATTCCGACTTCTCTAGTTATGACATTGGCAAATCAATCCTCAGCAAAACTTAAGAACTGTCAGGTGTACAAAGTCTGTGGGGAGAACTGTACAATAAATAACAAATAAGTTAAAGCCGGATAATATGTGCATGCACCGTATGATGCACTTTTCCGGATAATGCACACCTGCTGACAAAGCCGTTGTATACATAAGTTTCTGCATGAAAATGCGCAAGCTTGATGTACACACTCAGATAATGCATAGCTCAAGCCTTAGATCCTAAAACGTGTGCATTAACCGAATTCGACTGTAAAATTACTACTGTGTTGGTTGACAAACGAACATAATCAGCTCACTTCTGGAAAAGCATTTCTGTAATCCACGGCGTAATTCTTAGTTTCGGATTGCGTATCGACATTAAACATCAGCGACAAATATTCGCGCTGTAATATTAATGAATAATACGAACTCATTCATCATTATGACAAAAAAGATAAATAAAAAAGAAATGAATGGAAAAGAAATACAAAATAACAAGATAAAGTAAGATAAAATAAAGCATGATGCTACATGTGTAGTTTAATGAGTTTACTTTAAGTTTGAACGAAAAGCGATGAGATCAGTGAGGGGCATCAAAAAGGAAAACGACATAGGTAGCACAAAAACCGAGCAAAGAATACAAAGAACAAATAGACGAAATCGATCCTTTAGCTTACCTACACAACTGATTTCTCGCTAACCAGGTCATAAACAACTTCATAGGTATGTAGCTTTTGTCTTTGAACTCAATTAACTCAAGTTTGGGACTTTTCTAAATACAACGCAAAAGCAAGAAATCCGGAGCAAAGTTTAAAAAAATTTGTTTTTAGCTCAAAAAACGCAAAAAACCATGGTCTTTTAAACGCACTTCATGAATTTTTCAGCCTTTCTCTAGGGAGAATTCCTGTGAGATAAAAAATTTTTTATTTCGGGGAAACAGGGAGGGCGGCCCTCTTGCCGTCTAGATTGATATTTGTTAATGATACAATGTTTAAAAGAGAAACTTACTCTGAAACCCATACGGAAAAAGCCAGCTGCTAACTTATCTTCAAGCTTAAGAAATTCCAAAAACTGGAAAGCGTCTAGGCTGTCTAGATCAATGGAGATTCCATTAACGAATAAAGCCGAATCGCCAGCGTTTATGTTCAAATCGTCAAACGTTTTCTGCGAGTAATAAATTATGCGCGACATAAAAGGAGATATTTTAGTGGTTATTTATATCTAATACCTCTTGATTTAATTCAATTTCACGCCTTAAATCTTCTTTTACACTGTATTTCAGCAAAGACCTGAAAAAAGTTGTTTGCAAATTTAGTGAGCAAATTCAATAAAAACTTGATAAAAGCAGCAATACAACATATCAAAAAACGAATCGACGCGAGAAACTTAGGAACACAAAATAAGCCATAAAATAATTCATAATGAATATATGCGCGAAGTTTTTGATTACTCCGATTACAGCTGCACGCAAAACTTTTTCAATATTACCTAGAGATTAAGTATGCATTTTGTACATATAATACAGGAAGGAGAAGTACTGAGATTATTACTTTGCTAAAGTGTCCCCAGATCAGTACAGCTGAGCGAACTTTCTCTAGAACAAAAATTTGGAGGCAATTTTGACATAATGGCACACCTGGGCAATGCCCCATATCGGCCCATCACCAGGACGGGCTGAACAAAAAGTTGGACGGGGCGAAGGGGTAACCTGGACGGGGCTATGTTTTGTACAGGGAGAAAATTTTTGGAGATAATTTAAGGAAATGCTAGATACACTATAGCATGATCAGTTTGCAAAACATGCACAGGAACCATCTTATTACACTGTTCGACACCTTTTTCATGGATGGACCCACCTTTTTTCAGTGACTGACCCACTGATTAAGCTGAACGACCCACCTTTTTCAGGCACGGACCCACCTTTTTCAGGCACGGCCACCCAGGACAGACCCACCTTTTTCAGGGTCTACGGACCCACCCACCCTTTTGGCTGGAAGTTGGACGGGGCGAACCGTCAGCCATTGCCCAGGTATGCATAATGGTACCTTATCAACCTATAATATTGCATATCCTTCCGTTGATGCCAGTCTACTAGCATAGCTACCTACTATATTAGACTTGCATAAGCTAATAGTTTAGCGTTGTTATATTACTTAACGAATTGCATATATAGGATGGCCCATAGAAAAGGCTACATCCAAATGTTACATCATAAATTAGGTAATTATTGACATAAAATTATAAGACTCGTTGCTTTATATAGATAACCAAGTCTTCATTTAAGCCTTGTAATAAAAAATTTAACCAGCGGCCGGCACTTCGTGCCCTATAGCGATTTGTTTACATCCATTTTGACATTGTTCAAACTACAGAGTTTTTGCTTTGTATCACATTACTGCGTATGTTAGGTATCTTTATGACAATATGTGCAGTCGAGATAAAACCAATGACGCTTTCAGCGTTCGGACAATATCAATGTAGGATGTAAACAAATCGCGGCAGTGCCCGAACTGTTAACATCTGGCCACAATTTTTTACCTTTTAAAAAAGACATTTTTGTCTACCTAATGTAGTTGGTCCTAAAGTTTTATCTTTGTGCCGATTAAAGTAATGGACCTGTCAAATCGGAGTGTAGTTTATTTTTGAGCCACCCTGTACTGTATACGTACATACATGTCGACCAAAATGATTTTACCGAGCCAGAATTGGAAAATTCTGATTAATCTCAGCCAAAATTTGCACAGCATCCAGCGGGGTAGGTGAAGATGTAATACGAGAAGCGGCCTGATAGCTCAAGTCCTGCAGCTGCCATACTTTCAATGGAGTCAGCTCGTCTGATTCCAGCAAGTGCATTTTAAACTCATTAAGCTGGTCTTTTAAATCAGGCTGCTGCTGTCTAAACAATAAAATAAAGAGTAAATTAAGAATGAGAGATTTATAATTAAAAGATCAGATTATGATATTCTAATAACAGCGCTACATTTAACTAGTGAAGGTAGATAATTATACGTATGACATAAATGCAACAGCTCAAAAATCAGATTATGAGTGAGAAGCGGACGCTTACAAACAGAGCCGGCTAACTTTGTTTTGAGTGAAAATTTTTGATGATAATCGTTAAAATGAAAAAATGGTTGCAAAAACCATACCACAAACTCGACGATTTTAAATAGCGCTGAGAACTCATGTGACGATAAACCATCTGGTAAGTACAATATGATGATAACTAAGTATAAGAAAACCGGAGTGATAATGTAACAAGATTTTTGAATAGCTAGCACATATGAACTTCCAGTTTGCTTGTGAGAGGATTTACCCTACCCCCTCCGCAAAGTTCCTCTGAAGGTTAACCCCGTAAAAATAGCCGATTAACCCCCTGTCCGAAATTCTGAGCTGTCGCATGTCTTTCTAGAGAGAAAACACCAAAACGTGATAAAATTATGTGTTCGACGCGTATGCTCCGTTTTTAGAGTCCAAAAAAGGCGTTTCAGAAAAAAATTTTGGTATTACCACCCCCCCCCAACAGAATTCCTATGCTGTGCATTTAATCGAATGATAGCGGGCTAATGTTTATTTCATAAACAGGATACATTAACTTTTCTCAAAGCAGTCGAAAATAGGTCCGAAAATTTGCCCTTCCCATGCGAAATAGCGTTTTTTAATTTTATTTCGTCTAATTTTTTTAAATCATTTTGGTGCAAGATTTTTCCGAAAATTTCAACATTTTTGCCAGTTTCAATGCGAAAAAATACTAAATTCCGATGGTTACAGCAAAATAAATTTTAGGCAGAAGGACCTTAAGGGACTTAAAGTGCACCTGCGTTTCCTTTATTCGTCATCTTGGAGCACTATTTATACCTACAAGCTCAATTGAGCATTTGACGCGAAGCGTCGAAAATTAAAAATTTTTTGATGAAAATGGAAGGGAACTATGCTGAAATAGCAATTTCAATAGGTACTCTAAAAATTGGTTCAGTAGAGCGATAAAAACGTTTGTTGCGATAAAAACCTTTTCCTGGCGAACAATTACGGCTTCCAGTCCAGGCCGCCAAGAAAGTAAACAAATACCATTAATAGGTATTATTCGGCAGGAAGCGCCGAAAAAATCAAAGAAATTACAATTAACGATGACAAAAAATCATCATAAATTACAAATCTATTTTACATACATCTCATCAAGTACAATGTTGAGTCATTGGGTGAAGCATGTGCCATAACTGTTTTACAGAAAGAAATCATACGCGGTCAATATAATTACGATTTCAGGGGATATCAAATAGAAAATAGTTAGGGCAGCACAGTCGATTTACAATAAATTGCAAAATTGAGTAAGTAACGAATAACTACGTGACTAAAAAACCAATTCTAAAAGATTGAGAGAATGAATATTGTTTAACATTACAAAAAAGAATACTGCTGAATAAAACACTCGTCAAATCATGTGTCACTTAAAACGAACAACAAGACCACGTAAATAACGTAAATAACAAATAAATACATATGTGCAAGTGCATACCTAAGTACACGTACGCACACACATGTACATACATGTATAATTTATACCGTAATTACACACTTGAGAATTTTGAAATTGAATCCATGTAGATCCGTTTCCTTTTCTTCCTCATCCACCTGAACGCCACCTTCGGAGCCTAGAGAAAATGAACAAGACTAGGCTACTAGCCATACCTGGGCAATGGATTTTACTTCTGAAGGTACCGGGGTCCCTTTTGTTGAGGTTGGTTGGTTGGTTGGCTATTTAGTTGGTTGGTTGGTTGTTTGTTTGGACAGTTGATTAGCTGTTTGGTTGAGTAGGCGATTGGTTGTTTGGTTGGCTAGTTGGCTGCTTAGTTTGTTGGTTGGTTGGCTAGTTGGTTGGTTGTTTGGCCGGTTGGTTGGTTGGCTAGTTGGCTGGTTGATTGACCAATTAGTTGGCTAGTTGGTTGGTTGTATCATTTTTTCACTTTTTTATTTTTGGGTCAAAAATTCTACCCCCCCTTAATCAAAAACTGTTTTCTCTGGCGCCACCCAGCTGGGGTTCTGAAGGTACCGAAGTGCTTCTGGCGCCACCCGGTGGCGCGGGTGGCGCGGCATTGCCCACCTGTGCTACTAGCTAAGCGAAAGGGCGTCGACCATACATTCCAATAAGAGCGCGAGGAAAGCAATTATTTTTACCTCAAGATCCAATACCCGCCCGAGTCATTGTCAGGCGATTTTGAGCTATCCAGCATTTTCTGCATGATTTTCGGGAACGAAATTAGTAAGCGAAGATTACAAAAATTTTCGATAGACTGGTACATTTTTGTACTGTTTACACTAGGAATTTCCTAAGCCCCGACTTTGGTGTCGAGGCAAGTTTACAATTTAGGGACCGCCGCATACATTAGCATATATAGCATCTTGTCCCGATCCCGTTATAAAAAATCAGCCACGGGACATCCCTAATTTATAAATAAAATAAAGTCGAAATGATGTAAAAGGTCAATCTTTTTGATGTTTTTCATCAGTACAAGTGTCGAAATGAGTTAAAATGGGCTAAATGTACTAAAAATGGAGTTATTACCTCCTTAAAGCATTTTATGAGTATATAAACTATATTTTTGGCAACAACTTACATTAAAAGCTTTTTTGAGTGGATTTTTTGCCATTTTTAACCAAAAAATTGAAGGTCATTATTCTCTCGCCAAAGATAATCAATTACCCTCACACAAAAATGTCAGCTTCTAAAGTGTAGCCCGAAGCCTGAATTAAGTCTCGAATTTAACGACTTTACTTCTTCCTAAACTCAAGACTAATGACATCGTCGTATCATTAAAACAAAAATGCAAAACATATTACGTACTAGTATGAAAATGCTCCGATGGAACAAAAAGGACGAATATACTTGGCATTACGCATCAATAAGGACATAAAAGGAGGGGACTAGGAAAAGTTACCTATGTATGCCTGTGAAAGTTGTCAGAATCTGCTAAAAATTAGACTTCCGGTGAAAAACGCAAAAAAATCGAAGTATATTCTGCGGCCTGTAGAAGAAAGTTGCACGTCCAACAGTGTTGCCAACTCCAAAATTGAAAACCGGCGAAAGGAAACTAAAAAACCGGCGAAGCCCTGTACAAAGTATAGGCAAATTTTTGCAAAAATCGGCGAACTCCACGTTTTTATTGCAGAAAACAACTCTAAATCTTTGCCCAGTTGATCAAACCGGCGAATTTTCGCAGGTTTCCGGCGAAGTTGGAAACACTGACCTTCGACGTAAATATAAATAACATGAATAGCTTATTCCTAGAAAAGAAGCGATCACTAATCAAAAATCGACCTAACGTGCTTTCTAACGCTCGCGTTGCCCGCACTGCTATAGGGCAGCAATTAACAAGATGGTGTGCCTGTCATAATTCAATTATGAATCCATTGACGAAAGAGAAGTTTGACATTGATAATAAACTAAATCAATTGTCAAAACACATTAAAGCTTCCTCATAATCTTTTCGGAGCCAAAAAAAGTTTTGTGAAGGCACGCTTTCATTCATAGGCCACAGAATATACTTCAATTTTTTGTGTTTTTTAGGGGAGTCTAATTTTTAGCAGATTCTTACAACTTTCACAGGCATACTTAGGTAACTTCTCCCTAGTCCCTTCCTTTATGTTCTGAATGATGCGTAATTCCAAGTATATTCATCCTTTTTGTTCCATCAAAGCATTTTTCTATGCTAGTAATCTACTTTTAATTAGCATGATTTGAGTAAATCAGTCAGTAAACACATACGATAACATGCCACGATAAAGACAGCAGTCTAAGAACGCGGAAATCACATCTGCATTATCTTTTGTAAACAAGACAATATTACCTTATTTAAATAGATCAAAAGTTTTCAGCGTAGACTTTAAGCAACTAATGGGTGTAAAGAACACTTACAGTCAGATTCCTTATCCTGACTATACATGAAACATTTTAAAAAAATTAAGCTTTTGCAACGCTCTGAAAGTAGGTGTTAAGAAAACATACAGATTCGTAATTCTGACCTTACGAATATATTTTGAAAATATTTACGTTTAGCAACGCTTTGGGAGGAAATCAATTTGTAGTGTAAACTTTACAAAATAACAATAAATAAATAGTATAAACTTTACACATCTACTGGGTGTAGAGAAACCTAAGTCCGATTCGTAATTCTGACGATACATACATATAACACTTAGAAAAATTAAGCCTTCGCAACGCTCTAGAACTGAAGTTGATTTTCAGTATGAACTTAACACAACCATTGGGTGTAAAGAAAATTTTAGTCGGTTTTCTACTTCTGATATTACTCTGATATTACAATCAATATTTATGGACAAATTAACTCTCCACAATGGTCTGAAGACAAATAAAATGTTAGATGCAAACCACCTTACACCACTCTCGAGTGTAAACAAACGCGCCTGACTGACATACGACGTTTCACCCCTGGTATATTTTTAGACTTGTCATTATGTCCAGACTTATAACCGGAGAAGTTGGCAGAAAAAACAAGACATAAATACGTTTAACACTCCCAATTTTTGACTTTACACCTCCCGAAAAAAGCTGAATATTGATGTAAATAAACAGATATTATCACGTATACCACTTAGAAAGTACTTTATTTTTATACTATTCGACTTATCCCGACTTTTAAACGGAAAAAGGGCGAACGAAAGAGAGACAAGAACGATTTTCCACCATACACCACATTGTAAAGTTTAGAAAGCTGTATTAACTCTTCATTGAGTGTGAAAAAATTCGGTTTGAACCAGTTTGTAGCCTTTGAGTCGAAGTATGTTTGCGTGTGGAAAATTTCTGTTCCGCAAAATATTTGAGATATTGACCAATCAAAAAAATGAAAGAAGACGTGTTTTTTCGCCGAATGTCACACCCCTGATTTCGAACTTTACACCTTTAAAAGGTAAGTCAATATTTAATTGTTTTAATGCGCTTTGCTGCGACGTGTAGCCCTTAGAACGAACTTTATTTTTATTCGATTTAATTTGTCACGACTTATAACCGGATGAGTTGGCGGAGAAATCTCAGACAAAACCTGTTTTTAAAACCATTCACTAGAGTGTAAAGTTTGAACCCCTGGATCTAACTCCGTATTAAGTGTAAAAAAAGTTTGCAGGTAAGCCGAAGGTAGCCATTGAGTCGTAGTACATTTTTGCTGAAATGAATTTCTTGGAACTCATAACCGGAGTTGTTGGCAAACAAAAAACAACAAAAATGTGTTTTTTCACCCTAAGATTCTTTACACTCTTTACTGTCACTCTGGAACTAAGTCACGTATCAAAAAATAAAAAATGTCATCGAGCTTAATAAATTGTCTAGTTTAAAAAACAGACGGCACAGAATGTAAAACCGAGTTTGATGAGTCGTGTCGCTGACCAAAATTTGAAAAATTACATAATGTTATAACGTAACAGTAAAACTTTACACGCGCTTTATACCAGGTATTGATTTTAAAAAAAACCAAAAACACGGGCAGCGAATTTTTTATTATCTATCTTTCAAAAAACCCCACAATACAGAAGTGTCCCGTTATAGCTGTAGGGGTGCACATAAAATTCGCACGTCGCCGCGATAAACATATGAGAAAAAAGAAGGCCAAAGTACTGACGTCTAAGTATTTAAATTTCGTAGCAAGAAATCCCTAACAAATTTGAAGAATTTTGGTATTAAAATTTCGTAGCGCCCGTGCTCCATTTTCTCTAAAATTTGTTTAAATCATTTCTAGGTGTTTGTTGTCATTTTCGATTAAAAATAGAAAACTTTTAACCACTACACCCCGAAAGATAAACATCTACCGCTACCACCTCCACTCAAACTTTTGAGGCCTTTGTAAGCCAGTAGAGCATATTATAATAAAAGTTTTGCGTGAGGGCTTCAGCAAACGGATAGGTTCTGAATGGAAGTACATTTGTGTCTTCATTTTGAACATAAAATTATACTAGGCAATAAAACCGCGCAAACAATCACATGAAGCTAACCGCATAAACGTACTTTTAATTTTACTGTCGTCCTGAGCTTTATATTCTGTACTTTTTATAGCCAATTCAACCCCATAACCAGACAGCTTAACGCGCCGTTTGTCGATTATTTTATTAAAATGCCGAAATACGTAATCAATTTTGGGCGACGGCCCTTCGGCAGCCCGTTTTAGTTCCAAATGCATTTCACGAACCATCTTAGTGTGCAAGTTTCCATAAAGTATCACCAAGGGCAACGAATCATCTGACGATTTGTTATAATGTACATCGCTATCATATAAATCACGCCACCTGATGAATTAACAGAAATGCAGTAATTGGCAGAAACATAGTATAAAGCAACTTACATGATTTCAGTCATATGGACTGGTATTCAAAAAAGCGTTGCTATCATACATTAACAACGGCCAAATTCTGTTGGAGTGAGACGGAGCAAAATCGCCAATCAATTTATTTTTTGGGGCCGCCGGATTCAGGAGGTCCAGTCCAGCCATAGCCCCACCCCATCTGTGGTTGCCATGAACGTAGGCAGGCCCGTAGCCAGGGGGCGCCCCCCCCCGCATCCCGGATGGGAAAAAATTTTTGTTTCTCCCGAGGGTCCGCCAAAGGGAAAAATGGAAAATTGGCTAAGTGCGTCTGACACACCGCCAAAACAGGTCTTTGGCGTACTTTAAAGCAAGTAAAGTCAAAATTTTCCGGCGCTTCGCGCCAGATTTATTGTTTACGTATGGTTTTGTCTTCTAAACCGCTACAAATCGCTGAAATTTGAGTTACACATACAGAGCATGTCAATTTTTTCCGGCGCTGTGCGCCTGATTGTTAAGCTATAGTTGTTGCCTTCTAGCTCACTCGAAACAGCTCAAATTTGAGTTATGACATGAGAAAAATGAAATTTTTCCGGCGCTTCACGCTGTATTTATTGTTTATATATGTTTTTTGTCTTCTAGCCCGCTCGAAACCGCTCAAATTTGAGCTTGACATGCAGAATATGTCGATTATCTTCGGCGCTTGGCGCCGAATTATTCATTAGCTGTATTGTTTTTCTCTGTAAGCACAATGACTAAGTAAAAGGCAAGAGATAAGAAATAATTCGTGGATTAACTGATGAGAAACCAGCTTAAATAATAAATTTGCTGTATATCAATATGAAATAATGTGAAAAATTTTAAAATTTTCTTTGAAATTTTTCTTCACCATCGTATAGAGCTCGCCGAGATATGCTCAAAACTGCCTTTATTTGTGCCTATTTCTTGATGGTTCTCGAGATATCTATCCTCAAAAATTTTCGCCCCCCCCCCCAAAATAAAGTCCTGGTTACGGGCCTGGACATAGGGATATAATGTCAGATGTAAAATATAGACAACTATACTCCCCCAGTGTTCACAGAAAAAGTATGTTTGATATTAGGCATTTGAACGTCAAGGATTTGCTCAAATAATGTTTCAGTGAAACTTATTTTTATGAAGACTCATTCAGCGCGTGAAAAGACATAACAACTGACCATATTTGAACACGTTGTCTTAATCTATGAAGTCATTGATGCATTTTATTTTAGAATTTTTCTGATTAAGTCAGCTTCAAAGACTCTAAGAAGATAAAAGTCAAGGCTACAGGATTAGACTTATCTTAATGCAACAAATAAATCATCACGTGTATCAATGAATAAACAAATAAAGTAATGGTAAATAAATTGAGCACAAATAATAAATAATTTAAACATTTTAAATAAACAGTAAATAAATGAATTAGTGACAATAAATACATACATAAATAAAGAAATACACAGTAAATAAAATAGACAGAATAATTGACAGAAGTCAGTAATCGCCACGAAAGTTTAACCTACATCAAGCGTTATCTTTTGCTAAGCTTTGCAAATAAATGTTTGTTATAACCGAAAACTTCATTACAGCCTCAATGCGGCAATATTTAAACATGCGAAAACATTACACATAGGCATAGGGGGCGAGAGGGGGTATTACCGTAAGATTTTGGAAAATCAGGAACAGTCAGGCGAGTTTGAGGAAACGAAAGGTGCTGCAAGACAATTTTTGAGCTTACTGAGAAAAAAGACCGAAAATATGCCTGAAAACGGTGAATAAGTCGAAATTTTCTGTGATAAATTAATGTATTTTTCATCGCTAGAAACCTATAAATTTGATAAATTTCACTAATAAGAGTCAAGAAAACAAGTTTACTGCATATAACGTGCTACTATACAGGACCCTAAAATTGCGCGTACCTATAACATACTCGGGTACACCTTACATATGTCCCCCTACAGCAACACTGAGACACTTCTGTAATGTGCGGTTTTTTAAAATAGATTGCATTATTAAAAAACAATGTAGCCATTTTTTACGCTTCTATCTGGTGTGAAAAGAGCGTGTACAGTTTTACTGTAACGTTACGACATATACTTTTTGAAATTTTGGTCGGTTATCGGACTTTCCTAACTCAGTTTTGCAATCTGTTCAATCTGGTTTTTTTTTAAATATAGACAACTGAGTAAGCTCAAAACCCTTTTTTTAATTTTTTTGAAAAGTAACATATTTCTAGAATGGCAGTGTAAAGTGTAGAGAATATGGGGGTGAAAAAACCCATTTTGGCCTGTTTTTGTCTGTCAACAACTGTTCTGAGCACCAAGAAATTTATTTCAGCAGAAATGTACAACGGCTTGAGGACTACTTTCGGCTTACCAGCAAACTCTTGTACACTCAATACAGAGTTAGATCTAGGGGTTTACACTTTACACTCTAGTGGATGGCGTATAAACTGATTTCGTCCAAGACTTCTCTATAAACTTTTCCGCTTATGTCTTGGGATGATTTGCATAAAATAGAAATGAAGTGCCTTCTGAGAGCCACACGTCGCAGCGATCAGCGTTTAAAAGACGCAATATTGACTTATTTATGGAGGTGTAAAGTTCGAAATCAGGGGTGTAAAATGGGCGAAAAAAACACGTTTCCTTCCATTTTTGATTGGTCAATATCTCAAATATTTTCCGGGACAGAAGTTTTCCACTTACAAACATACTACGATTTGAAGGCTACAAAGTGACCCTAATCGAATTTATGTACACTCAATAGGGAGTTAGGTTCAGGTTTGATGAATGGTAGAAAATACGTTTTTGTCCTTTTTTTGTTCGCCACCATCTCCGTTTGGAAGTCAGGATAGGTCAAATAGAATAAAAATAAAGCATTTTTTAAGGGGTTCTCGTCACAGCAAACTGCGCTTGTTTACATCAACATTTAGCTTTTTCGAGAAGTGTAAAGTCAAAAATTGGGTATTAAACGTGTTTCAGTCTTGTTTTTTTCTGCCAATTTCTCCGGTTAGGAGTCTGGACACGATCTGAAGTCTAAAAATGTACTAGGAATCAAATCTAATACGCCAGTTGGGCGCGTTTGTTTACACTCAACAGTGGTGTAAAGTGGTTTACATCTAATATTTATTTGTCTACAGGCCATTGTGGAGACTTAATTTTTTCATAAATGTTGATCTTGAATCAGAGTAATATCAGAATTACTAATCCAAATGCAATCTTCTTTACACTCTGTGTTTGTGTAAACTTTACACTACTTATTAACTTTAGTGCTAAAGCCTTGCAAAAGCTCAATTATTTCAAAATGCTTTCGTAAAGTTACAATTACGAATCTTAGTTCTGTAAGATTTGCTTTATTCGTTTATTGTTAATGTACAATTTACACTACAAATTTATTTCACTTCAGGGCGTTGCAAAACGTGATTATTTTTTAAAATATGTTCCGTAAATCAGGATTACGAATCTGACTGTATGTTTTCCTCACATTCAGTACTTATGTACAGTTTACACTGCAAATTAAATTTAGTTTCAGAGCGTTGCAGAAGCTTATTTGTTTTCAAAAGGTTCCATGTAACATCAGGATTACGAATCTGAGAGCAAGTATTCTTTACACCCTATATTTCCGTAAAAATTGTGCTGAAAACCTTTGATCTGTTCTAATAAGGTAAGGTAGTCTTGTTTAAAAAAGATAATGCTGATGTTCAAAACAATCTTGTTTTCCGCGTTCTTGGACTGCTATCATGATTGTGGCATGTTACCGCATGTGTTTACTGACTGATTTACTCAAATCATGCTAATTAAAAGTAGGGTACTAGCAAAGAAAAATGCTCCGATGGAACAAAAAGACGAACATACTTGAGGTTGTGGATAATTAAGGATGTAAAAGGAGAGGACTAAGAGAAAAGTACCTATGTATATGCCTAAAGTCGCAAAATCTGCTAAAAATCAGACTTTCTCTAAGCGACGCAAAAAATAGAAGTATATTCTGCAGCCTCTGAAAAAGTGTAACCTTTTTTGAATAATTCTCAATGCTTCACATATGTAAGAGTGTATAAACATAATCTGAAATATTGACTTTTTGTAAATTGCTTGCAGGTCGCAACGCTGACTTGCTTCGTATCGTGATTGATAGAAAACTAACTGCAATTGTATTCAAAGGAGTTTTATTTTGTCATGAGCATTATAGCAAGCAAACCTGGCGTCAATTGATTAGTGCACACAATCGTTGCAGGCTTGCAAGAGTACCTATATGTAGTCTGTTTCACGTATCTTACGCGTTTCCTACTGCTTCGAACCAGCAATTTATTATTGGCTTACAAAGTTGCTCCTACTTTACTCCTCCACTGTCCCATAGCTACTGCATAGCTAACTTGCTGCTTTTTCAATCGTTTCTCAAGTTCAATAGTTTATTTCAATGTGCAGGCCGCAGAATATACTTGGATTTTTTGCGTTGCTTAGAGAAGTCCGATTTTTTAGCAGATTTTGCGACTTTAGGTATATACATAGGTAGCTTTTTTCTAGTCCCCTTCTTTTACATCCTTAATAATCCACAAACCCAAGTATATTCGTCTTTTTTGTTCCATCGGAGCATTTTTCTTTGCTTGTGCATGTATACTGCGACTTTGTACAAAAAACAATGACCATAATTTGTTATATGGACATTCGTAAATTTCATCCCCCCTCTCGCCACCTCTACTTTGCCCGTTTATGGAAAACATTCATCTAAACCATTAGCCCGCTTGCTAGTCAATATGATAGGACAGAATCTCCTCATACATGTAGTCAGGCCCGTATCCAGGATCCGGCCGAGGGATGGAGGGAGCGAACTCAACACAAATTGGTCTATATCTCGAAAAATTGGTCGGGATAAGTAGAAAAAATCGTTCGACGTTTCGCAACACGCTCTATCCATTAAGATAATAAAATTTGAACTTTATTGAAAACAATTATTCCCAACTCAAAAGGTCATAAAAGTCTCATTTTTGGTCGTGCTTGGGCCGAAACTATGGAAAATATTTGACGTCCGGCGCGATGCGCCGAAAATTTGAAGATTTCGTGACAACGAAATGCGATTTTTCCGTCTTTCCGTGCATTATCTTGCCTCTCAAAACTTTTTTTCGGCCAAGGGGGGTGGCCAGGCCAACCCCCCCATTCCCCAAAATGCGGCCCTGCACGTAGTTCACCAAGGCAATGTCAAAACATATGACGATTCTCCGCAAATTTTTAAATTCTACCGCTTGGTAAGAAAGAGCATCGTCAGAAACGCCAAAAAATCATGTTTTCAATCGTTTTTGCGCCAAAAGAGGCACTTTTTAAAGATTTTCAGTTTATTCTACCCCAGAAATCCCATGTTATGTGCGTAAGCAGGTGTCGTATACAAAGTCTTCAATAAAACACACCCGCGCTTTAGGGAATACTCCTGTAATTGAGATAAACTGTGTCGCAGTGCATCAAGCGTAAACAACAATTTGCCGTTGAAATCGACAAAATTATCCATCATGATTTCTCCATCCCGGATTTGGCTTTTATAATCGTGCAATAAGACATTAGAACCCATTTGACTTTGCATCTCGACTGAAGGCGAATGAACTCGCAACGAGAGCGCAAATTTCATAAAGTTGACTCGAGATTTTGGCAATAAGGCTTCGGTCACTTGGATAATCAAGTCGTATATTTCTTTGTCGCTTTCTGTAATGCTCACAGTTAAGTTTCAGCATAATTTGAACACGAACAACAAAGTCATTGTCAGTAGGTAGCACCAAAAGCACATTAAACTACATATATAAATGCATATATATCATTACTTTCTTCAAAATCCGGTTCCGTGCCAAATATCGCATCCAAAAACTTCCAGAATAAAGTTTTGTCTTCTTTATTGAAAAAATCACTAAATATAAAACAGAAAGGATAGATATAAAATAGATATATATACTAAAACACATACATGTACATATATATTGGGATTTCCTATGGGATTGAAACTAAAAAATTTTAGGTGCTCTTTGAGATTAAAAACGATGGGTACACGTCAATAACCCTTCCCTGGAATTCGCGATTTTTCTGAAGTGTCCAAAAATGTGCTGAAAATTCGTCGAAAAGGTGTTTTTAAGCGTTTTTAATCATTTATTTGCTAAAAAGATACATTTTCGGCGCTTCGCGCCATACACTCAAACTTTGACTATATTTTGTTTAATTTATTCAACTTAATTTTTTCAGGTTTTATGCTTCATCGTTAGAAACGCCGGAAAACGATGTTTTTGACGCGTACCCTTCATTTTTACCCAAAAAAGAAGTTATCAATTTCACCCCCTCCCTTAGAATTTCTATGCTGTGCATGTCTGGCGGTCAATAGCCATTCTGGAGGGGTCAAACGCCCCTTCCCTGAGAACGGATATGCTAATGCATGACTATAGCTAGGCAGATAAAGAAACTTTATGGTCAAACTCAGCCGAGACTTGAAACACGCACTAAAACACTTAAGAAAGAAAACAGCATTTACTTAAAAATTTACAAACGCCGAATTTACAATAAATATATTGGGGCGGCCGCCCTTCCCATATAGCCAAAAAATAATTTTGCAAAGGAAAGATAATGCATGAATAAATTATGGACATTGGTATCTGTTCATCGAAAAACCTCAAAAATTTTAGGATCATTATTTTCTATAATCTTGTTTGAAGCGCGGCCAGAAAAACATCATTTTTGATAGCATATTAGGACAAAGTAAAATTTTTTCGAAAAGTTTGAATTTTATGGGCTTAGTGCGTAGATCATGTTCGGAAACGTCATAAAATGTACTTTATTTTGTGCTGCAGCGAACATATTCAGAAATATAAGGTTACCAATTTTAGACCACCCTCCCCACTAAAAAATCCTGCGTACGCTCCTGCTACTACATATTTACTTAAAAAATTGATCGTTCAAAATATGGCTAAAATTCATCATTTAAGACAGAGATAAGCAATGTCAAGTACGGATTCAAGGATAGCGACCGACTACTCCCGGGGGCGGATTTAAGAGTAAGAAGAAGGGGCGGCCCCCCCCATTGGCCAAAAATATATGGCGAGATAAGGAATGAATATGTAATTTGCGGCAATCTTTGGCCGTCGGTGACCACATAGAGCTGTCCTTTAAAAGAAACCAATTCAAAATGAGTCCTGAAAAAACCAACCCCAGCGCTCTCCCAATATAAGTGCCAGTCGCAAAATTTTTTGCCATCACCCTAATCTGGTACAGGCCAACACAACAAAGTGTTTCAGTATACTTTCAATCATGAGATCTCAAATATCATAAAAGTTATTGAAACGGCATCATTTTAAAGAAAAGAACGACCGATTTTGAATGAATACCGCTTCAAAACGAATCGCAAGTGACAAGTTTAATAATGTTTTTATGTTATCCACCTAGCAGCTATTCAGAAAGAAATTTTATTTTGCTTGCTCATGATTAGGCCCGTAACCAGGGGCGGGGCCGCCCCCGAAATGGGAAATTTTTCGTTTCTCTCAAGGATCCCCAAAGGAAAATTGGAAAATTGTTGAAGTGCGTCTGAAATACTGCCAAAACAGGTTTTTTTAACGTGAGCTAGTAAACTCAAAATTTTCTGTCGCTTCGCGCTGGATTTATTGTTTATGTACAGCAGGGAACGACCGAAGCTTCGGCTTCGGCCGAAGCTTCGGCCGAAGCTGGGTAGTTTCTGCTTCGGCCGAAGGCCGAAGCAAGAAGGAAGAAAAGGCCGAAGGCCGAAGCTTTTATTCGAGACAGTCTTTTATTCGCATCAAAGTTTAGACAATGTGCAATATAACTAACCCAAGACGACGCCATTTAGCTCAATCTGTCTTCTAGTCACCTTAAGTTTTGTTAAAATATGCTCACAACAGTAACTTTGTCTATATAAACAGCAAGCAATCATGTACTAATAGCAAAAGCTGACTCATCTAAGCATGATATCCGCTCCGCATCTGATTCCATTTTAGAAAAGTTCGACTATGAGAATGAATCAATAGTGATCGCGAAAATGATGAGACACTTAGGGAAAAGCCATACCTTTATTCCTACATGTCTCACATTTGAAGGCATGTCTTTGTTTACTCGAAATTCCAACACCATCTTTGTACTTGTTGTATATAGTGTGTCTACTGTGTACCAGTGTTTTTTAACAATGTCCGTTTGTACATGTACAAGGATGGTCCCAAAAAGCTTTTGTGTACATTTTGTACACACAAATTTTTGTGTTCTATATTATAGTACAGTAGCGATTTTAGTGTGGTACAACAGGGTTTTCGATCTTTGATAGTGTATTTTAGCTAATTTATGGGTTTCTGACTCCATAAATTACTAAAAATTGTCTCAAAATGGCGCGGAGCGCCGGAAAATTTGACCTTTTTTCATTCTAAATGCAAATTCTGCCATTTTAAAGATATGTAGGACAAACAATTACTCATTTCGGCGCGAAGCGCTGAAAATTTTCGGTAATTTTACACCTTTTTACAGTCTTTGCTTTCCAAATATTTTTGTATATTTTAAACACACAAATTTTTGGGTACTAGAATATGGTACAGTAGCGATTTTAGTGTGGTAAAAACAGAGTTGTTCGACTTTCGGTAGTGTATTTTAGCTAATTTATAAGTCTCTAAGGGCAAAAATCACTAAGGATCGTCTTAAAACGGCGCAAAGCGCCGATAAATTTGACGTATTACCTTTTGAAATGCAATTTCTGTCATTATAAAGATATGTAGAACACACAATTACTCATTTCGCGCGTAGCGCCGAAAATTTTTGCAAATTTCAGACCATTTTTGCAATTTTTGTCTTCCCAAAAATCTTTGTATATGTACAAAGACAGTCCCAAAAATCTTTGTACATCGGGGAAAATCTGCCGAGTATAAAAACACTTCTGTGTACCATTCTGTTCTGTATCAAATAATTGCTTCATGGTCGACGTGTTAACTTTCTTAAACTTCTGCATCTAATAATGGGAACAAATCTCTATTTGCTTTTATGTCTACCTTACTTTTACAAATTTAAGTATCAGCATGAAAATTAGGAATTAATCAATTAATTGTTTTCATAATTCTCAAGAATTCCACGCTTTATTCCTAATAATACATTATATTTTTTATATATTCAGGATACTGAATCTGATAGGGATGCTGCGGGTGTTCGTTTTTCGGAATAGCGGGTGCGGGTATCTGCTACATCCCTAGAATCTGATGATGATCAATACGTATTAGTTGATGATATACAGTGCTCGCCACGAATGTTTACGTTTTAATATGCTCCATAGGATGATAGGGCTTGTTAAGGCTTATATGTTTAACACGTCGGTGTGCGTGGGCGGAAATAGGACCGACGTGTTAAAGATATAACCCTAACAAGCTCTAGAAGCTTATTAAAGCGTAAACATTTGTGGCGAGTAGTGTAGATGAAATGTCTAATAATGAAATCAGGGCTAATAAAGAAAATTAATTGCGCTTTTGAATAAAATTTTTGCAATTAATGACAGTTTTATTACTTCATATTCACTCCTGAAACATAATCAAGCTTAACTCTCATATTTATGACTCAATTCGCAATTCATTCTTCATACTAATCAGAATAAGACTAAAGAATTTGTACAGATTCGGCCTTCGGCCTTCGGCCGAAGCTTCATCCGAAGCCGAAGCCAGAGCTGGCCGAAGCTTCGGCTTCGGCCGAAGCAAAATTTTGGAGCTTCGGTCGTTCACTGATGTACAGTTTTGTCTTCTAAACCGCTAAAAATCGCTCAAATTTGAGTATTCATTGTTTAGCTATAGTTTTTGCCTTCAAGCTCACTCGAAACATCTCAAATTTGAGTTACGACATAGGAAACATGAACTTTTTCCGGCGCTTCGCACCGTATTCATCGTTTATATATGTTTTTTGTCAGCCCGCTCAAAACTGCTCAAATTTGAGCTTGACATACAGAATATATCAATTTTTTTCGGCGCTTGGCGCCGAATTATTCATTATCTGTATTGTTTTTCTCTGTAAAGCACATGATTAAGTACAAAGGCAAGAGATAAGAAATAATTTGTGGATTAAGTGATGAGAAATCAGCTTAAATGATGAATTTGCTGTATATGAAATAATGTGAGACATTTTTAAATTTTTTTAAATTTTTCTTCACCATCGTATAGAGCTCGCCGAGATACGCTCAAAACTGCCTTTATTTTTGCCTATCTTCTTATGGGTCTCGAGATAACTGGCCTCAAAAATGTTCGCCCCCCCCCAAATAAAATCCTCGTTACGGGCCTGCTCATAACCATATATGCACAGCATGGGAACTCTGAGGGTGGTGAAATTATAAATTGCCCTTTTTGGGCCCAAAAATGGTAGGTACACGTCAAAAACATCGTTTTTCAGCGTTTCTGATGCTGCTCTGTCTTTCTAAAGCATAAAAACATTTTAAAACATTTTAAAAAATCAAAAAAGTCGAACAAATTTAACAAATATAGTCTAAACATGAGTTAAATGGCGCGTTTTGAGCAAATAGATAGCTAAGAACGCTTAAAAAAGCACCTTTTCTACAAACTTCCGAAAAAATTTTGGGAAGTTTAGAAAAATCGCCAGTTCTACAGGGGAGGGGGCGAAAAAATTTTGGCAGGAGGTAAAAATTTTCCTAGTGGGTGAAAACCCTCGACCCCCTTCGATCATGTATGCTCATGACCTCAGGTTACAGTACACCGTCAAGGTCGAAGTTGAAAGTCACATTGATCTTAAAAAACCCACTTCGAATCTCTTTGTAAACCACTATATATTGAAGAGAGTAGTGTCCGCACATGCGAACACCAGAAAGTTTCCCATCTGAATTAAAATTTTTTTTAAATTCCAAAATAAAAAATTCCTCAAAAAAGCCACTTTTTTCTTCAAAAAACCCACTTGAATATTTTTTATAGTATTCTTATTGGTGAAACAATGCTTGTGAGCACCTGTAGGCCTGCCACGAATGTTGCATTCATGCTTTTGTTGTGAATATACTTTATTTATAACAGTTTTGTAGTTAGGTTGACAAATTCGACATAAAAAATACTTGATGTATGTTCTACGCAAGCCTGCTCATGCCCATAAGCTCAGATGAGTGACTTTTGGTGTTAGAATATCTAAAACACTAATTCCTTCAATATTTAGAGGTTTTTTAAAAAAAATTTAAAATGGGTTTTTTCCAGACCAACGTGGGTTTTTCCTAAGTCTCACTTTGAGAGCATACTTTAGTTTCAGAATTATAAGGAGGAAAACTGACATGGTTTTCCAACATTAACCAGTAGGATAACATGAACTTTAAAAGTGGGTTTTTAAAACATATGGATTTTTTGAGAAAATGTGGGTCTTTTCCAAAAACACACATTTGTCAATCCCATTCAGTCAGTTGGCTGACGAGACCAATGAACTACATGCCAGTCGATAGAGCTAGGATAGTCACAAAAAATATGTATTTGAAATCTAGGTTAGGCCGCATCTATAAACAGTCATGGTCAAAAAACATGAAAATGGTCTTCTTGAAGGAAAGCACTATAATTTTTGAAATTTTTCAGGCACTATGTAATTTGCGGCGATTTTTGGCCGTCGGTGACCATAATTCCTTAATTTTTCCGACGCTTCGCGCCAGATGATTTTTTAATGAAATTTATTTGCTTTCCTGGCGACCTGGAAGTCATAGTTTGGCGCCAGGAATAGGTTTTTTGTGGCAGCAAACATTTTATTGACTCCTAAAACGATTGCTGGAACATAAACAGCCATTTCAGCATACTTTTCTTCAATTTTAAGCATGAATTTTAAAAATTTTCGACGCCGCTTCGTGTCACATTTTCGCTAAAGTCAAGAAGTTTAAGCATTTTTTTCACGTAAAATTGTCAAACTCTGAGAAATTTTTGCGCCAAAAGTGATTTTAAATAAAAGCAGACAATGTAAAACGCAGGAAAAAAACCCAATTTTGGACGTATACGAGGGTTGATTGAAAAATTCCCGGAATGAACCTATAACTTTTGATAGAAACAAAATTAAATTATACAAATTATATGTTTATGAAGCTGAACCTTTACTGTATCAACCAGCAAGTTTTAAGTTTTGTCGGCATGTTTGTTGCTGATTGGTAGTCGTTTAACATTATCATGCTTTGTGCAACTATGAAAAACTCAAAATTTGAAGTTAGGCAAACATTAAATTCTTGGTTAAACTTGGATGGAATTCGAAGGACATTCCCATCGCTTTGCAAAAGGTCTACTGGGACAGTGCTCCTAATAAAACAACGATTTATGACTGATCCAAGCGATTTGGAGGCGGACAAGAAAGCATTGAGGATGATCATTGGGAAGGGCGCCCTGTTGAGGCAATCCAGAGGAAAATGGGACTGCTGTTCAGGTTGTAGTTGAAGAAAACCATCAATTTTCACTAAGTTTGGTAGATAAGGAAGTGGCTTGTCCTATGGATCGATTTAAAGTATTCTGACTGATCGTTTGGGTTTGTGCTAACTTTCTGCAAGATGGCTTCCAAAAGCGTTGCAGTGCTGTTCACGACGATTTTCTCGCAACGCTTTTGGACCCCATCTTGCAAAAAGTTTGTTCAAACCCAAACCATCGCTCAGAATACTTTGAATCTAGCCATAGGACAAGCCCACTGCCTCAGCTATCACACGTACTGACAATCGTTAGTCTGCTTCAACTACAGCCTGAACAGCATTCACATTTTCCTCTGGATTGCCTCAACAGGGCGTCCTTCCCAACGGTCATCCTCAATGCTTTCTTGTCCATCTCTAAATCGCTTGAACCAGTCATGAATAGTTGATTTATTAGGAGCACTATCTCCATAAACTTTTTACAGAGCGATCAAAATGTCCTAATTCCATCCAAGTTTAATCAAAAATTTAATGTTTGCCCGAACTTCAAATTTTGATTTTTCCTTAGTTTCACAAAGTATGATAATGATAAACGGCTACCAATCAACATCAAATACGCCGACAAAATTGAAAGCTTGCAGGTTTACACAGTTAAGACTCAACTTTATAAACATATAATTTGTTTAATTCATTTTTGTTCCTATCAAAAGTTATAGGTTTATTCCATGAATTTTTTGATCAACTTTCGTATAAAGAGCGAGCTTTCAGACCTTTTTGAAGTGTTTTGGAAAAAGTTGGGGTTCCGTCCGCCCCTTTACCAAAATTCTAGATCCGCCACTGTCTCCTCCCCTTTGACCAACATACATAGGCCCGTAGCCCTGGGGGCAACAGGAAGGAGGGGTAGTTACCCTCCCACGAAAAAAAATTACGTTTCTTTTCTCATAAGGATACCTTAGAATGAAAACTGAAAAATTCTCAAGTGCATCTAAAAGATAGCCAAAATGAATTATTAGAGTATTTTTGAAGTAGTAAAAACAAAATTTTCGCCGGACCAAATTTACCGTCACTGCATATACGTATAGTGTTCGTTTTTTATATCGCTGAAATTTATGTTAGACAGGGAGAATATGTCCACTTTTTCCGCGAATCACTGATTTTCTGCTTGTATTTCTTTACAGAGCACAAAGATTGAGTACACGGACGAAAGGTTTAGAAATAGTTTATTAATAGGATGATGGAAAATCAAGTGCGCAAAACGTTCAAGTGACAGAATTTTTGCATATGAGCACGAATCAAACTGGAAATGTTTAAAATTTTTCTTTACCAGTGTGTAGAGCTCGTTGAGAGAACTCAAAAATGCCCATATTTTTGACTGTAACCATACATGTAACGGCTCGAGATTTGGGGGGTTCCGGCCATTTTAAGCGACGAGTAAATGGCCACCAATTTTTGGCCAAAAACGGCCAAAAAATTTGATTTTTTTTTCAAAAATCGGGGGGTCAAAAATTTGTTAGCTTCTAGGGGGGTAGGGGGGACGTCCGACTTTGGGTGGGGGTTCCCATCCCCCTGATACATGTATGACTGTAACCCTTGTTCTCAAAATATCTAGCTCGAAATTGTTTGTCCTTCCCTCTCCCCCAAATAAAATCCTGACTACGGGCCTGAACATACATATGTATAGTTGATGAGATAAAGAATAAATACATAATTCTTTTTGGCCATCATTCGTCGCGGCTAATTCCTAAAAATTTTCCAGCGTTTTACGCCGAATTACTGCTTCAATTTACTTCGTAATGATCTAAAAAGCATATTTTTCCGCCAAAAGGAATTTTTTGTGGACGAAGATTTTACGATTCTTGCAACTGATTTCCAAAAAAGACGCTTCGTCCAATTATTTAATATAAATTCTAAAAAGATTAGCAGAATTGTATTGATCCGGCAGTAAATTAAGGACCTTTTGAACAATTTCCTCGCCCCCGTTTTTTGAGAGACGAAATAAAGATAGTCTCCCTACTTCTGCCTAAATTTCATAAATTTTCCAGCGCTTCACGTCGGATTAATGCAATATACACATCCGTATATACTTCTTCGCACAATTTTTCCAGAGAATGTTTGAATTTTTTTCAAAAATTTTGCATCGATATTTATTTTGAATTCGATCAGACATTGGAAAACGACTAAAAACGATATTTTGAAAGTCAGTATACGATTTTTCGAATAAATAATCAATAACTAATCAAACAGCCATTAATTAATCAATCAACCACTAAGCAACCAATCAATCAGCCGAACAACCACGTGGTAAAAGGAAAGCCAACCGAAAATTAGACGACTTGTATCAATGGGAATATGGTAATCGAGAATTACCCCGACAGAAGGGTCGGACAGACAAGGACTATCAAACGATTTTAAGCTTACAGCACATTTCAGCATCACTTTCAAGGACCAAAGCAGGGATAATGTCAAAATTTTCACGCTGAATTGTTATTTTATGTCTGATTTACTCAAAAGGACCCGAAATTGCGTCAAAATGATCTTAAATCAAGATTTTTTCGATCGTATCAATACTTTTCTACATTTTTATCGATAAAAGCGATTTCATGCAGTCAAAATCGGCTAAAAGTGCTTAAAAACATTATCGTACGACAAAAAGCAATTTAAATAGGTATTTTGTGACCATTTTCGACATTAAACTATAACAAAAGCACTAACGTTAAATGTACTGGCCTAAAATTCTGTGATTTGACCCCCTACCGACCCTGACCTTGCACACATATATATATATATATATATATATATATATATATATATATATATATATATATATATATATATATATATATATATATATATATATATATATATATATATATATATATATATATATATATTATATATATATATATATATATATATATATATATATATATATATATATATATATATATATATATATATATATATATATATATATATTAGGGATGCAGCGGGTGCACATTTTTTGGAATAGCGGGTGCGGGTGCGGGTGCAGGTACCAAAATTTTGCTTTAGCGGGTGCGGGTGCGGGTGCGGGTGTCGCACCTTAAAAATAGCGGGTACGGGTGGCGGGTGGCGGGTTTAGCAGTGAGATATAGCATAATATAAATAGGACTAAAAATGCTCCATTTTTTGTCCGCTTAATGCAGTTATTTACTGTGTGCAAAATTCATATTAATCTTCAAGCTGATTGTCTTTTTCTTTGCAGACTACTCTCTCAATGAATTAAATTTGCGAACTAAAGATAAGTAAATTGTCAATGATTGAACCATTGACCAATGAGTAATATATTTGCACTTTGCAGAATACAATGTTTAGACACTTGTTGTTATCATTCTCTTCTTAAAAGGGTCTACGACGTTTTCGCGCCAGCAACTTAAAAATATTCTAACTACATTAATTTTGAAGCAATTTTTAAGTAAATTATATATTCATAGCTGATCCCCCTTAGCCCAAAAATAATTTTGGAAAGGTAAGGAAATGCGTGAAAATTGGCATCATTTTATCGAAAATTCTCAAAATTTTCGGCGCTTCGCGCCGTAGAATCATTATTTTCGTTCATTTAGGCCCAAGCGCGGCCAAAAAGACGTCATTTTTTATAGCTTATTAGGAGAAAATAAAAATTTTTCGAATAATTGAATGTTATGAGCTTAACGGATAGAGCATGTTCGCAAACGTCAGAAAATGCACTTTATTTGGCGCCCCGGCGACCATATCCCTAAATATGGGGTCACCAATTTTGGACCGCCCCCCTTAGAAAAATCCTGCCTACGCCCCTTACATACGCACCTATATATACATATATATATATATATATATATATATATATATATATATATATATATATATATATATATATATATATATATATATATATATATATATATATATATATATATATATATATATATAGCCTGTAGTACCAAACCAACCGAGTTTTTCAAGATTTTAGGGAGAGGTAAAAACTCTCCTCACCCCTCCCTATGCCCTTGTGTTATGCTATGTAGATTGCACCTAGACGCTGTCGTACATTCTGTAAAAAATGGATGGAACAATTTTCCTCATGTCTGAAATTACGAAAAGACACCACAAAATAAACTCAACTAAGAAATACCTCTACCTGGCTTCCTGTAAAAAAGAAGTTGACCACCTAGCATCTAGCGAAATAACTACACTCTGTTGGCCATTTTGCGCACAAAATCCAATGGATAAGAAATTAATTATGAGCACGATCAGCAGTGACCGACAGTAAGTGATAAAGTAACGGCTGGATGCATTAAGCTTATCCATAGCTGATTTCACAATCAAACTACCAACAGAAAACAGAATGCGAGTTAGCAAACAAAATACATGCGGCTCATTTATAAACGTGCGCCAGAAAGAACAGCATTAAACGTGTTCGTCTACGATTTGTCCACTAGAAAAAATAGTATATTAACGTCACACAATAAAGGCGAACAGTTTCAAGTTTATGACATTTTCATAGCCTTTTAGGTACTAAAAAATATTCTGCGAAAAAGTTCCAATTTTATTATGTTATTGGATAGAAAGTGCCAAGAAACATCAAAAAATACGGTTTTTGCGAGCCACCCTAACGAATTTCCCGAGATATAGAAATATTTATGGTGGGTCCATCCCCCCTTTGGCCGGATCCTGGGTACGAGCCCAACAAGTGGAAGTCATCTAACCCTCCCCCTCTAATTGGCCGGGGACCCACCATTTGAAATTTCGAGCTTTTGCATGCATGCAGACAGGTACTGTCCGACGATTTTGAGTAGACAGAACAAATTTTGCATCCTTTTAAAACAAAAGCAGCAATAATGCCAAAATTTTCTACAGCGCTTCGGGCCGGATTCATCAATTCACATAGGTACCTACTGTTCACTCAAAAAGCGCTCAAAATATTCGCCAAAATGGTATAGAAAATTGAAATTTATCGCTAAATTAAACCATTTCTACATTTTTATTATTTGAAGTGATATAATGCAGTCAAAATGGACTCGAACGATTGGAAGTGCGGTAATACAACACAAAAACGTTTTAATTAGAATGTTAGCCATTTCCGTCATTTTACTATAGTCTGTTCAATTCCAAAAGGCCCATTTTCGCAAAAGTACTATTAATGTATTAGTTTTTCGCTGCACGAATTGGCTTCTTTAATTATCCTCTCGTAGCGGCTGATTGCTTTAAAATCTTCTTATTGATGTTTAAAGCGCTTTGCTTAACATGTGACGCATCTAACAAACTGCCGCAACAAACTGAACCTTTAAATATTCTGCTACAGTAATAAGCCTTAAAGCGAAAATGTGCCGTTTGAAATGGAACAAACTTTAGCAAAAAAGGCGCGAACAATAAATTTACTGCTCTGGAATTCCTGAATTTCACCCATCCACCGCCCCTTCCCCCGACTCTGACCTTGTGCATCTAAGACAATTTGATAAGGAATTCAACATGTATACTCTCAAGTCGCTATTTTCCATTTGCGCACCGCGCATATTTGATAATACTGCACAACTGAAAATGTCTTAGCATTTGAATTGAAGATTGCGCCAATTCACTATGTAGAACACAAAAAATTTAAAATAGGTATGTCATTTCCCGGGAAAATTCCTATTCTTCGCAGATAATTATAAGTTGATTTATTACAAAACAAGCGGGACAAAAAAATGATTAATAACGCGTGCAGTTTCACTTTAAGTAAAATTAAATACGACTAGCGCCGGAAAACTTTGCGATTCTAAAACTTTCTAAAAAGCAATTTTATAGCGAAAAGTCGAGAATTCTACTCATGAATTTTCAAATCAAGCTCATATTTTGATACAGGTAGTCAAGCACGCTGAGTTGAATAAGGAAAAATTATTTGTCGGTCACGAAAATTTGAAAGGCTACAACAACTAATACTAATACTAATACTTTATTCGGAAAAAACACAAGAGTAAAACAAAGTCGCAAGGAAAATAAAATAGCATAGTGTAATGCGAAATGTCCTGGACACACAGGCAAATAGATTGTGCTCACGTGTGCCCAATCAAAAAATTCCCGAAATCAACCTTTTTCCAATTTCTCTTAAATGTCTCAACATTTGGAGAACTTCGAATATATTGTGGAAGATCGTTCCAAATTCTAGCTGATCTAGTAGCAAAACAACACTTTTTACAATCAAGTCGAAATTTTTCGTACTTAAGTTTGTGTTATTAATAGGGAAACCATTGTCAACTGTGAACACAGACGCAAATAATTCATTGAAAACATTCGCTTTTTGCAAGTCTGAGTTAATAATAGAGTTGTCAACAACTATATCGGGCATATTGTTTGACGGGTTTTTCTTAGTATTAATAAAACGATTAAAATGCTTAGGTTTGGATCCTCTTTTAACATTTTGCGTTCCTGTGCACAATAATATTCCTTTGTAGCTTTCCGTACAAGTCTACTGTATTTAGAGTAAATATTCCTGAACATAGGATCAAATTTAGATTTTCTCCAGAATTTTAATTTCTTTGACAACAGTCGTCTTATATTCTTGGGATATTTATTAATTCTACCAGGTTTGGATAACGGAACAAAAGAATCTATTAGAAATTCAATCACCGATTAAAAACGATTATAAAAATTGTCCATTTTCACACGAGTAGAAAACATCAATGGCCACTGAATGTTGGCAATAAAAGTAAACATAGATTCATAATCAGATTTTGCGAAATTACGTTTCGAAGCTACTTGTCGCCTGACTTCAAACGGTAGTGAAAATTTGAAAATAACAGAAACATGATCACTTGTAGCAAAAGGAAGTCTTGTTTTGCAATCAATAATCAATGATTCATCAGATGTAAATATTAAATCTAGAATATTTTGACCCAAGGTAGGGTGATGTACATGTTGATATAATCCATAACTATTAACGGTTACGAAAAAAATTGAAAGACATACTATTTTCAGATAATACATCGGTTTAATTCCATTTAATATCCGGTAGATTAAAATCACCTAAAACAATAAGGGTTTCACTACAATCATGCAATATATTTAAAAGATTTAAAAAATCTTGATTTTGTTTGTCGTGTAGAGAATAATTAGGTCTATAGCACAAAATGAACCTACATGTAATCGAACCAATAAAAAGATCGCAGGCAATAATTTCAACAGTACAATTAATTGAGAAAGTATTAATTAATCTCATAGACAAATGCTCCTTTTCAAAATCGTCTCTAAAGACTGAATAACCAAAATTTGCAACTAACAAAATCCCCGGCAATGTTTTTTTTTGTGCTCGGCAAAGATTTTTTCCCATGTACAAAGACTTTTCGGGACCGTCTTTGTATATGTACAATGATTTTTGGGAAGAAAAAAATTGCAAAAAAGGTCTGAAATTCGCCAAAATTTCCGTTATGTGTTCAATATATCTTTATAACGGCAGAAATTGCATTTCAAAAGGAAAAATGTCAATTTTTCGGAGCTTCGGGCCGTTTAAGACAATTCTTAGTGATTTCTGCCTTTAAAGACCCAGAAATTAGCTAAAATACACTAACAAAAGTCGAAAACTCTGTTTTTACCACACTAAAATCGCTACTGCATTTCAAAAGGAAAAATGTCAATTTTTCGGAGCTTCGGGCCGTTTAAGACAATTCTTAGTGATTTCTGCCTTTAAAGACCCAGAAATTAGCTAAAATACACTAACAAAAGTCGAAAACTCTGTTTTTACCACACTAAAATCGCTACTGTACCATATTATAGTACCCAAGAATTTGTATGTACAGAATGTACAAAGACTTTTGGGGACCATCTTTGTACATGTGCAAACGGACCTTGCACAATAAAAACACTATTTCCCCCATTTTTACGAAGAAGGGGTGTTAAGTAAGTGACCTCCAATTTGGGCTAAAAACGGATAAATACCTCACCTAAAAATAGCCAAAAAAATTCCATTTTTCCGAAAATCGGGCGGTCAAAAATTTTCTGGCTTTGAGAGGATGGGAGGACGACCGACTTTAAGTGGGGGAATCTTTCCCCTCCCCCATCTCCCCCTATTACATGTGTGCGCAAATACCTACGTAATGAAGCTAGAGCGAAACCCGCGCTCCGTGCCAATTCATTTTACTTATTTATCGGCTGAATTCAGAGCCGTAATTTCGACTATTGCGCGAAAAATCTAGCGTTACAACTCAATATTAGAGCGTTTATTTTACAAAATTTTCCGGGCTCTGCTCCTGAACGAACCCCGCTATTATAATTGTGCGAAAATTTAAAAAAATGGACGATATTAAAGGTCCAAAAAGCGTTTTTACAGAACTACGAAGCATTTTTATACCTACCTTTTTTGTCGGCGTTTAAAACAAAACTTTTCGGAATCCCATAAGAAAATCCAGGCTACGCCTGTGCTTGATTCTACCAAGATAGATCTTTAACCTCAATGCAAATTTTACGAGTGCAATACTTACAACCGGCATCTTTGTGTTGAATAAGCTACCTTATTATATATACCTACGTGTATAAGCACAGTAAACGTAGGCCGACGTTTATTAGACGAAGATAATTATCTAAAATGGTAAACATGCTAGTCAACCACATGTGAATGTAAAACTTTATCCCAAATATGACAGAACCGTCAGGCACTTAGCTGGCCGTCCTATTTTGGGGGGGACCAACACTAATTTTGGGAGGACTAAGCCCAAAAATAGTATAAAATAACGTTTAGAAAACTTATTTTTCCGATTTTTCTGAAATTTTTAGGGGGGTTCGGACACGCCCTCCGCTCCATTCCCCTAGAGCTACGTACCTGAGAACCTTGTGCATCAATCGCCACAAATTTTGAGACAACATAAATTGCCTATAGTATGTTTTTTTAACCTAGTGAATTAAAAAGGATCGGTGATAAAAAGTGCTTCTTTATCGCATCATGCATTACATTAGGCTATAATCTCGCTCTTTACTGTGTCTTAATCTTGCGTGCATTATTTTCTTGTTATATTGTCATATTACCGCCATTTTTCTAGCTTGTCGTATGTATTTAGCTCGTCATTTTGTAAATGCTCGTGTTGTGAGCCATAGGGCAGCTGCCTAGATCTCTGTCCCGTTTAAGCCAGCAATTTAGGGCTGATGAGATCGAATTCGTAGAGACTAGTGTTGTAAAAGATAAGGATTTTTCGCAAGATAAAAGATAAAGATAAAGTTGAAATTTTAAAATCCAAAAGATAAAGATAAAGATAAAGATAAAGCTTAAATATTAAGAAAGATAAAGATGAAGATAATTTGCAAGATAAAGGAACCAAAAAGATAAAGATAAAGATAAAGATAAAGATAAGGTGTAAACATGGTCGCCTGAACCCATAGTCTGGTTCTTTTAAGTTTGAGGTTTTTGAAAAAGTTTGAAGCGGTTACAAAAGTGTTTTAAACTAATACAATAAATATGATATATTACAGTATGTTGAGTCATATAGAGACGTATGCTTGTTTTGAGCCGCATTACTGCATCAAAAGTTTAAACCGCTTTTGTAGCCTGATTCTTGTGGAAAATTTCAGAAGAAAACCGCAAAGTTAAATGAAACAGACTATAGGAGAATGTTGTATGTGAAGTGCAATAAACCAGAGTGGGTGATGCAAAGCAGCAAACTGAATGCCTAACTTTAACACCTATGGACAAAGAGGTAATAGGCATGAATAACACATAAATGTAGGTTTGGGGGTTTACCCGCGAAATCTAACTGACCCACGTAATACTACTACTGGCCAGGCACGTAACTGGCCGTCCTATTTTGGTCGGAAACCAACACCAATTTTGGGGGGAATAAGCCCAAAATGACCAAAAATAGCACAAAAAAACGTTTAAAAGTCCTATTGTAAGACCATGGTCAGTCTTACACAACAGATCTTAACTCTCACCTACCGTACGTACCTTAGATGGTGCATGATTGCCGGAAACTAACCATTTTACTATGGTGCATGGAGTATAAATACCCCATTGAAGTATCCGCCTACTTGATTTGTACCTACCTACTTTATCATATTACGAACCCGCCACCTAAAACAGGATTATAACACGCATAGTTATGTGATAAACGATATTAATACGAAAACCCAATTTAATCATATCTTTGTGTCTTTATTCACGTCCTTGTACCCTATCTTTCTTACATTCCTCCCTTCTTAAGTTTGATTGTTCGGCTGAAGAGTAGTGTAGCTGCATTTTGAGTAGTATTATTTTTGTCGCAAAGTTGAAATGTTAGAAGCCAAAAATTGCTAGGTGGCGACTGGCGACAAATATGTAAAATATTGAGAATGGGGCTTAATGAAGTAGTTGAAAGGCGTATTACATATAAAATTATTAAAAATGCGTCCCTTTTTAACCTGGGCTCTGGTCCACTCCAGCTCCCAGGGTGGCGTCATAAGATTTCTTGCTATTTCGGGCTCTGGTCCAATCCAGCTCCCTAAATAGCAAAGAAATTCACAATGACGCAATTGGCGCGGCGTACATTGCCTCTGCCAATGTAAATATCGATAATGCGTAATATTGAAACTATTCGCAGCGCATCTCGACATAATGCGTCTTTGATGCACTTAGAAATCATAAATATTACAAGATTAAATAATTAAATCGTAATATCGCCATTTAGGTATTAAATATACGCATATAATAAGTCAAAACTTTAATACTCAACACTGCCCTCGCTCAGGGCGTCTGCATCATCTAATGCATCGCGTTTTTCGCCGCGGAATGGACGAATTTGATTCAGATGGATGACTCGAATTCGTCGGCGTCCATTTAATTCGCGAATGGTGGCGTTTGGCGGACGTATGCGGCGAATTTCGTACGGGCCAAGCCAACGAAAATGGAATTTGGACGTGGTTCGGGCATTCCGCAAAAGCACTAATTGGCCCGAGCGATAGGGAGGTGTTGGTTTTTCTGCACGATTTCGACGATCATATTGTTCCTTCTGCTGTCTTTGTGCTTTCCGGGCAGCCTCAATGGCAAATCGGCGTGCCAGACGTAGATGACGATGGATTTCTCGAATCGATGGGGCCTCTGCTTCCTCGGGCGTATCAGCATCTAAGGCTTGCTCCATCGGTAGCTTCGCCTGGCGCCCATAAACGAGGTAGTAGGGCGTGTATCCCGTGCTGGCGTGTCGACTGGTGTTGTAAGCGAAGGTGACAGCGGGCAGGAACCGATCCCATTCGCTCTGCTCGCCTTGAACGGTTGTGCTTAGCATGGTTTGCAGCGTACGGTTGAAACGCTCCACCAATCCATTCGTCTGGGGGCAATAGGCCGTCGAAGTGATGTGCCGGACTCGATATAGCCGGCAAACCTCCTGAAAAACAGCAGCGACAAAGCCCGTGCCTCGATCCGATTGGACAACCTTGGGCGCCCCGAAACGCAAAACAATGCGCTCCAGGAAATGCTCCGCAATGGTTGTTGCTCGGATATCTGCGGTAGCCACGGTCTCGGCCCATTTAGTCATGCGATCTATAAAAACTAGAACATTAATTTTTCCATGGGCCGCGGGCAGCGGTCCCATGGTATCCATAACCCAGTGCTGCATCGCAGCAGCCGCTGGAATTGAGTGAAGGGGCTGGACGGGTAAAAAGTATGTAATGGGTTGGCGTCGCTGACAGGGCAAACACTCCCTACAGTATTTATATATATCAGAACGCAACCCCGGCCAAAAAAAACGTTCTTTAGCTTTCTCATAGGTACGCTGAAAAGCTAAATGTCCGCTGGTGGCGTCATCATGCAACGCCTGGAGCAGCGTGGGAATTAACCTTCGGGGGACGGCCACTAATGGTTCGGCGTTCGGATCCTTTTGATATTTAAGGACGCCGTCGTTTCCGAGTAGATAATTCTCGGCGGCGTCCCACTGCTCCGCGTTCATGTGTGACGGCACCCGTCGAGCCTGTAATAAACGAAAAATGGCACCTAAGAACACATCACGTCTCTGCATACTTATTAGGTCACGCGGCATCTCCACCGCGCACACCTGCTTTGCATTTATGGCTGCTTTTGTAATAACGGGAGCAGCAGGCAAGCGTGAAAGAGCGTCGGCGTTTGCATTTTCACGACCCTTGCGATAAACGATTTCGTAGTCGTACTCCTGCAATGATAAGACCCAACGAACGAGTCTAGATGGTGCCGAATCATGAATTTTTAAGAGACGGATGGGAGCATGATCTGTAATGAGCGTGAAATGGTGTCCATATAAGTACGAGCGAAACTGTTTAATGGCATAAGTAATAGCCAGTGCCTCTTTTTCAACAGTTGAATAATTACGCTCAGCTTTAGTTAACGTGCGTGAGACAAATGCTACCGGACATTCCTGCCCCTCTATCATTTGGGCTAGGACTCCCCCGATCCCAGTTCCGCTAGCATCTGTCTGAACCAAAAATGGCTGCGAAAAATCTGGAAAAGCTAGGGTAGTAGCAGAAACTAAATCATTTTTGATCGTTTGAAAACTCTGCATGCATTCTTCCGACCAAACAAAATGCACATTTTTACGCAACAATTTATTAAGTGCATGTGTCTTATCTGCGAAATTTTTAATGAAACGTCTATAGTAATTAGCTAAACCTAGGAAGCTGCGTACCTCTGTGACAGTCTGAGGCACTGACATGTGGAATAATCCGTCTATTTTGGCCGGATTAACATGCAAACCATTACAATCGATAATATGACCTAGGTAGCTTACTTCATTCAAAGCAAATTCACATTTTTGTAATTTAAGAGTTAAACCAGCTCGGCCAAGCCGATCGAAAACTTGTTTAAGCTGTTGAATGTGAGTTTCGGGGTCAGAACTACAAATTAAAATGTCATCCAGATAAACGAAACAATTTCGCCATTTTAAATCTCTCAGAACTTTTTCCATAGTTCTCTGAAAAGTGGCTGGGCCGTTGGACAAGCCAAATGGAAGGACATTAAATTCAAAAAGACCCAAAAATGAGTTAAAAGCTGTTTTATTTTTGTCTTCTTCAATTAACTCGATTTGATGATAACCTTGTTCTAAATCTAAGGTTGTGAAAAGCGTAGATCCTTTGAGTTGACTGAAAATGTCCTCAATTAATGGCAATGGGTACGAATCTTTTACAGTACATTCGTTTAACTTTCTATAATCTACACAAAAACGTTTGGATCCGTCCTTTTTATCAGCTAGAACGATGGGAGCAGCCCATGGGCTCTGAGATGGCCTAATAATGCCATTTTCCAACATTTTATTTACATGCTCCTCAACAATTTGCCGTTTAGCATACGGTATTCGATAAGGCGGCTGAGAAATCGGCCTGTGATTGGCCGTATCGATACCATGCTGTACAATGGACGTCCGTCCCAAGGATCTATTAACTCCGAAAATAGATGAATTTTCTTCCAAAAATTTGGAAAATTGTTTTCGAACGCTTGGGTCCGGGACATGAATCAATTTTTCTTGAATCATTTCGCGGAAATTTTTGAGTTTTTCCTGACATTGATTTTTCCCGAAACTCTCCCACTTCCTCCCCTGTTAAAACGTGATTAACAGAGCAAACTTCTAGCAATACGCATGTTTTTATATAAGCGAATAGGTTGCTTAGAGTAATTGATAATAGGAAGGGAAGAAAAATGGTTTTCGTTTAAATTTAAGCGTAAATTTGGTACATAAATTGCGTCGTAACGGAGTAAAAGAATTAATATCAACCCAAGTCGAATTAAAAGTTTCTAAATCAACATTGATTGGTAAAGAATAAATAGAAACTGGAGGTACTAAAATTGTGTCTTTCACTGAGACAAAAGCGATTCGTTCTTTTTGGTTTGTTGAGAAAATTAATGGAATAGGTTTATTTTGACCAAAACGAGCACATTTTTGTTTATAGTCAAAAGTGAAACGTTGTGAACTGCCACATAATTTATTTATTACGTCACAGCCTATTACTATAGAATAAGGACTGTTTTGCATTATGACAAATTTTATAGGTAAGTTTTGAGTTCCAATCTGTACGTCTAAAATAATTTCACCAGGTGATTGTATAGCATGACCAGTAATAGAAGTGGCTGTAACCGTTTGACGCGGTTGCAAGGGTTGGTCATCTTTACACTCTAAATACGTAATATTATCTAAAATTGACACTGTAGACCCTGTGTCCACAAGGGCTAGTAGCCTACGTCCGTTAGGCATACGGACATGTATATGAGGCCGGGACATAGCTATCCCGGTTTGTGCAATGGCCAAAATTGGCGTACGATTTCGGCACCGATAATGTGTTTCGGCGGATATTTCTGTCTGCTGGGCGCGATAACGAACTGTCAGGGGCTGTCGGCTCAAGGGGTGTGAATGGCGAGGGCAGCACAATGACGTCATTTGCGTGCACAAACGTGGGCACAGCATAGCGAACCAGCGGCAAGCAGCTGAGCAAACGCCGCAACCCCAATGACACCAGATACAGCACCAGCCGTATCTCAGCCCTAGATAGCCTAAACCAAGCACAATTATAATGACAAAACACCAAAATATTGCATTAGTTAAGGTCTGGCCGATTCCACCTGTAAGTGAAGATATAGCATGACCAGTTTGCTGAAATAAACCACTTACTGCGGTCTGGAGGTGTGAAACCGCCAGACCATTAACGTCTTTTACGCCATCCCCAATATCGCGCAAAACTTGGCGAAATTGTGCCGGATCTATGTTTAGGGTGGACGTAAAATTCACGAGTTGTTGCATTTGCTGTCGCAACCGCCAGGTTTCGAGAGCGGTGAGCTCGAGTGACGTCTGAAAAGGCGGTTGGCGCCCTAGATCCCGAAAAACCATCGGGGCATCAAAAATGATGGTGGTGGGTGAATCTAGGAGTATTGAAACGTCCAACCGTCGTTGTAATAGTGGTTTGACGTCAACTACGCCATGGGAACTTATCCATCGGTGCTGGCTGGCGTCATAATGGACGCCAGAAGGTGCTTGAAAGCAGGGCACCTGCGGAGCAGCTGAAACTAAGTCTTGCGTTCCTGGCAAAATAAAATACAGAGTTTCGTTAATAACAAGAGGCAAGAGCGCATAGCACTCCTTGCCGACACGATAATTCCAAAAAATAAGGTCGGGCTGAACCTGAACGCATGGCCAAATGAGGAGGGTTTCCCCTGCGACTCGGGCTGCTACATCATTACGCTGAGCCCATAACCTTGCAGCTAAAGTAGCATCTAAACGCAATAACTGACGCACAGTTTGAAGCTGCGCATCAGCTATACGACAAATATGCGTCCAGATTTGAGAAAAACGGGTGGTTTCCAAGCGATTAAAAGAAGCTTCTAAATACTGTAATCGAGAATTTATTTCCGCAGATTCTCCGGATTTTATAAGATTAGCTGGTGCGGGGATTTCCGAAAAATTTTGAGAAATATTTGATTCTGGTTGTGCCAAATGAAAAGTTTCATTATCATAAGCTTGCATCAAAGTTCCTTGGTCCAAAGCGATGAGAAAATTAGGTAAACAAACATGTTTTGGCACAGGTACTTTTCGAATAGCAGTGAAAGCTTCTTGAATATTCTCAATAATATAATAAGGTCCCGACCGCTTAATTACGTAAGAACCACCTTGTACATATGGACATGGGGCTTTCAGGTCGTTCGGTTCCCATATAACTATTGCATCATCAATTTCACATTGTCCAGAATCTGGCTTACATGCAGAGAGATCACCAAGATTAGATGTTAAGTGAATACCATCATAAGTAGCTATTTGACCTTCTTGTATCATACCATTGCTAATAGTTTGACATACGTCCTTGCAACAATATTCATAACGTACTTGCAGAGTAATATTAGTGTGCCATAAATGAGATTTCACTTTATATAATTTTTGACCCCGAAAATATTCAGTTAAAATCATTCGTTGACAGCGATAACTATTTATGGGGTCAGTGACTTGAGAATCTCGAGTTATCCCGCGAGATCCCAAAAATCCGGTGTTAGTACATATTGTATGCGTTACTCCTGCACATTTATAGGCTTTAATGCGTTCTGCATCTAAATTAGGTGTCCAAATACGAGCTGCAAACGTACGTATAAGTGCTGGGGTGGGTGGTTGACAAGCCAACCCGGACGGTAAAGAAAAATGAGCCCCAGATGTCTGATGTTCACAAATTTGATAAGCTTGTATTGCAAATGAGGTGCGATTAAAAGTGAAATAGCCGAAAAATAGTGTTGAAAAACTCAAGAAAATGGCCAAAAACAAAAACAAACAGCTGGTTTTTGCGCTTTTAAAAAAGGTGATTATTATTATGTGCATGGATAATCGCTCGAAACAAATTAGGGTCACCGCCTTAGATCCCTATGCTGCTTTACATGCGCACTTATCATATAAGCGTTGCCCTTACGCTTATTACTAGGTTACATATTCTGTTTTACGCTGTTTCCGTCGGCATTACATTTATAAGGCGAGCAACACATTAAAACAAGTTTTACGAACCGCGGTTTCACGCCTCGAGTGACCACTGACCATGCCATATTGAGCGCTCAATTTATGTAGGTCATCTCGGGCAAGCCGACAACTGCGCCATACAGCGTACACACGCGTGTCAACACAAAAAAAACATGCCCCTAAACAGTGTCAATGTAACCTCGTGCCGATTAATAAATAAACAAACAATGGGGCATACGGTAGCGGCCAGCTCGCTACGCAATTGACCGGTCAACACAGTCTACGTCACCTATGACGGACTAAAAACGGCTGGCGGGCAATAGTGCGCAAAATGAAATATCACAGGTAAGGTGTGCGCGTATAATGTGCGATTTGAGATTGCGTTTCGGGGATGACGCGCTTGTTGGCGCAAAATCATGTTGCAAAGTTTCGAATAAACATTATGCAATCTCGAAGGGACAAAATGACGTATTTTGATCGTCTTTTTCATCTTGTTTATCAAATATTTACGAAGTTGGAATGTGGTTAGTGACCAGAAAGTGTCCAAGAACTGTTTTGATTTGAATGTGATGTGTCGGCTCGTGAAAGGCAATGAAAACTTATCAGTAAACTTTTTGGATCGCCATAAAAGTAACATTAGGTCATTTTCAAGGTAGACGCAGTTTAGAAGTTCAAGTTAGAATATAAACTTGGTAAAGTTAAATGACCGAAAGAAATTATAAGTATAAGAATTTCTCACAATGAACTCTTTTGATTTTACGGGAAATTACTTTAGGTCATTTTCAAGGCAGGCAAAATCGTTCGCACTGAAAAGTGATCACCAAATGACCGAAAATGGTACAATCTCGGCATACTTTTGAAAACAGATTTAGCATTAGAGTTGAACTTTGAAATGTTGTCCTTGAAGTTAAAATTGTTGATTCGAATTCTGAAGGCGAAATGTATCTCGTGCTCTCTCTCAAAATCTCTCTCTAACCTTGCAGGAATGCGCGCCTGACTCGGATAAGGTCGCGGAGATAGGTACGCACAAATAATTTTTCATACAAGTGAATGAAGTGATAAAGTGCGCACTAGCGGTCAAAAATCCGAAGATTTCAAAATCGTAAAATGTTCATAAGAAGTTTGCATATTTATGTTTTCAAGGTCATTGTGAATATTTGCTATGACTTCACAAAAGCTACCCACAAAAGTGCTTAGACAATGGACAGGCACGAGGTAAAGCACAAACATGCACATACGAACTCCAATAAGCAACTAGTAAGTGGGGTAAAATGGGGCTTATGGAGGCAAGAGAATTAACATTTTTGCACAGATTTGGCGAAAATATGATTTTTCGTAGTAAATAAAGTTTATGCAAATTAGGCATTAGAGCATAGCTAATGTAATTAGCGTGCACATTAGAATAAGTTGTTTACTGGTCAGGTAGTTTTTGTGTTTTCTCATAAATTACGGAGAAGTATTTCGAATCAACGAAGAGTAAAAATATTACAAAGTTCAAATTAAATATCGTCATTCAGTTGATTGCCTACTATAGCCTTACGAAGCATCGTATGGAAATTACACACATACAGATAGCAAGTTTAAAAGAATAAAAACATTCAATAGCATATATCGGACCACCCATGAAAACAGGAATCGCCTACATCAGGCACATGGATTCGATGTCGATAACTGAGCTAATGGACAATAAGTTTACCCTCAGCACACACACTGGACTAAGCACCGGGCAATAGGCGGATTTCAAAAGATAACAACGATCGAACAGCAGCAATAAAAAAAGAAATCGACAGAAAAGTCGAGCTTATCGGCATCGTGGCGCTTCTCACGTGTTGGTCGCCGGGTAGTTCCGGTGTACGGTAGATGGCGAGAGGTGCTGAGAAGTGATCAGTTTCCCAGATTGCCCCCAATATGTAAGACCATGGTCAGTCTTACACAACAGGATCTTAACTCTCACCTACCGTACGTACCTTAGCATGGTGCATGATTGCCGGAAACTAACCATTTTACTATGGTGCATGGAGTATATATAACCCCATCTAAGTATCCGCCTACTTGATTAGTGCCTACCTACTTATACATATTACGAACCCGCCACCTAAAACAGGATTATAACACGCATAGTTATGTGATAAACGATATTAATACGAAAACCCAATTTAATCATATCTTTGTGTCTTTATTCACGTCCTTGTACCCTATCTTTCTTACACTATCTACTGAATTTTGGGGGGGCGTCCGGCTGGACCCTTCCATTCCCCCCAGAGCTATGTGCCTGCTACTCGCTGACAGCAAGTCATTTCTTTCTTTTCACAAGCATCGAAACGAAAACGGAGACGATGGGTAAAATTTGGAAACGGAAATGATGTGTAAAAGCCGGAAACGGAGACGGAAACAATCCAAAGCACCGGAACCGGGGTTTTCCAAGTAGGGCCCATCAGGGTGAACACCCCAAACCCCATTTCCGGCTAAATTTCTCCCACTTGAGGGGGATTTAGGGGCTCGGAAACAGGGTACCCCATTATTCATATGAGAAGCTGACTCCGGTTCCGTTGAAAGTTTCTCCGACATAAAGGTAGTCCAAAGTGCCGTAACCGGGGTTCCAAAAGTAGGGCACATCAGGGTCGAAACCCCCAACCCCGTTTCCAGCAAAATCTTACGCATGGAAGCAGCATTTTTTGTATTCGGCAAAGATTTTTCCCGATGTACAAAAACTTTTCGGGACCGTCTTTGTAAATGTACGGAAAAAATTTTCGAAGCTTCGCGCCGAAATGAGTAATTGTGTGTTCTTTATATCTTTATAATTGCAGAAATTGCAATTCAAAAGGAAAAATGTCAAACTTTTCGACGCTTCGCGCCGTTTTAAGATGATTCTTGGTGATTTTTGCATTTATAGACTTATTTATTAGCTGAAATACACTACCAAAAGTCGAACAACTCTGTTTTTACAACACTAAAATTGCTACTTTATCATATTTTAGTACACAAAAATTTGCGTGTACGAAGTGTACAAAGACTTTTGAGGACCATCTTTGTACATGTACAAACGGACCTTGTACAAAAAAATGCTGCATGGAATGGGGGTTTAGGGGCTTGGAAACAGGGTACCCCATTATTCACATATGCAGCTGACCCCAGCTAAGTCGGGGGTTTCTCCGCCCTGGGGGCAGTCCAAAGTGCTCTGAGGGTAGTCCGAAGCGGCGAAACCGGGATTCCCCAAGTAGAACCCATCAGGGTCAACACCCGCAACCCCGTTTTCGGCAAAATTTTACCCATGGAAGGGGGTGTAGGGGCGCGAAAACGGAGTACCTCATTATTCATATATGTAGCTGACCCCGGTTCTGTCGTGGGTTTCTTCGCAGCTGGGGGTGGTCCAAAAGGGTGGAACCAGGGTTCTCGAAGTAGGACCTATTAATGTAAACACTCCCAACCCCGTTTCCGGCAAAATTTCACCCACTGAAGGGGGTTTAGGAACTCGGAAACGGGGTACTCCATTATTTATATGAGAAACCCCGGTTCCGTCAGGGGTTTCTCCGCCCTGGAAGTAGTATAGAGCACACATGGGCGTGGGGAGGGGGTTTGGGGAAAGGGGTATGCACCCCCAGAAGTTGGAATACCCCCCAGATATCAAAATACCCCCAGAATTCAAATTTCGAAAATTTCTTTTGCTTTTTCAAGCGATTTTTTGATGCCATTGGATAGTGCTCGATGGGAAACGTCGAAAAATAGTGTTTTTTCGCCATACGACCACTTTTAATACAATTTTTTACCTTTGAAAATTTCTTCAACCCCCTCCCCAGAATTTCGGTGCTGCCCACCTATGGTCCAAAGTGCCGGGACCGGAGTCGCAAGTAGAACCCATCAGGGTCATCAACACCCCAACCTTTTTTCCGAAAATTTTTCATTCACTGAAGGAGGGTTTAGGGGCTCGGAAATGGGGTACCACATAATTCAAATGTGAAGCTGAACCCTGTTCCATCGGGGGTTTCTTCGCTATGGGGGCAGTCCAAAGTGCCGTAGCCGGGGTTCACCAAGTAGGACCTATTAATGTGAACACCCTCAACCCTGTTTCCGGCAAAATATCTTCCAATCAAGGGGGGTTTAGGGGCTAGAAAACGGGGTACCCCATTATTCAAATATGTACATTGGTAAAATTTCGCCTGGAAAGGGGTTTGGGGTGTTGACCTTAATGGGTCCTACTTGCAAATACCCGATTCCGCCACTTTGGACCACTCCTAGGGCAGAGAAACCCCCAAATGAACCGGGGTCAGTTACATATAAGAATAATGAGCTACTAAGTTTCCTAGTCCCTAAACCCCCATTCTATGGGTAACATTTTGCCGAAAACGGGGTTGGGAGTGGTGAACGTGATGGGCCCTACTTACGGAACCCCGGTTCCGGCACTTTGGACTACCCCAGGGCGGAGAAACCACCGACGAGCCAGGGCCAGCTACATGTATGAATAATGGGGTACCCTATTTCCGAGCCCCTAAACCCTCTTCAGTGGGAGAAACTTGGCTGGAAACGAGGTTAGGGTGTTCAGCCTGATGGGCCCTACTTGGGGAACCCCGCTTCCAGCACTTTGCACCATCCCAGGGCGGAGAAACCCCCGACGGAACCGGGGTCAGCTTCACATATAAATAATGGGGTACCCGTTTCGGAGCCCCTAAACTCCCCTTCAGTGGGTGAAATTCAGCCGGAAACGGGGTTAGGGGTGTTGACTGGTGGACTCTACTTGGGGAACCGCGATTACGGCACTTTGGACCACCCCCAGGGTGGAGAAACCCCCGATGGAACCGGGGTCAGCTTCACATATGAATAATGGGGTACCCCGTTTCCAAGCCCCTTCCCCTTCAGTGGGAGAAAATTTACCGGAAACGGGGTTCGGGTATTCACATTAATAGCTCCTACTTGGGGAACCCCGGTCCTCCACTTTCGACAACTTTTAGGGCGGAGAAACCCCCGACGGAACCGGGTTCAGCTTCACATTTGAATTATGTTGTACCCCGTTTCCAAGCCCTAAGCCCCCCATAGTGGGATAAATTTAGCTGGAAACGAGGTTGGGGTGTTCACATTAATAGGTCCTACTTGGGGTACCCCAGTTCCGCCACTTAAGGCCACCCCAGGGCGGAGTAACCCCCGACGAAACCGGGTTCAGCTTCACAAATGAATTATGGGGTACCCCGTTTCCGAGCCCCTGAACTCATCTTCAGTGGGTGAAATTTTGCCGGAAACGGGGTTGGGTGTGTTGACCGTGATGGGCTCTACTTGGGGAACCCAGTTTCCGGCACTTTGGATTACCCTCAGAGCGGAGAAACCCCCAACGGAACTGTGTGCAAAATACTATGACTACGTTTCCGTTTCCGTATTTTGCCCATCGTTTCTGTTTCCATTTCCGTCTCCGGATTTTACTCACACCCTCGATATACAGGCATTAGTTTGAGCCACAATTCGTAGGGGTTAAACAATCGTTTTCTTTTCTTTTCTTGTATTGCAGTAAAACTTGAATCCATCTAATTTCACGTCAAATCTGCATTTTGGATTATGTGCTAACTTCTGTACATACTTTATCTTTTTTAGCAAGATAAATTCATATCAAAAAGATAAAGATAAAGATAAAGATAGCCTGTGATTTTCCTAAAAGAAAGATAAAGATAAAGATAAAATCAAGAAATCGTCAAGATAAAGATAAAGATATCTTTATCTTTATCTTTATCTTGCTAAAAGATAAAGATCAAGATATCTTTTACAACACTAGTGAGACCCAGGGTTAAACAAATTAGTGCGTGGCATGTATGCCTCTAGCAACCTGACCAGCGCTCAGAAGTAAAGGAAAAAATCATTCTCAGGATTTAATTTCGGGGGGGGGCATTGTGCCCCATCATCCTCTCTGGATATGGGCCTGGTCAACATACACAGATTCTAGAGGCGAAATTTGAAAGTGCCTTTTTGGGCTAAAAAACGGTGGATACGCTCAAAAAATCATTTTTTTGGCGTTTCTGATCATCCTCTATCTTTATGGTGCATAAAAACATGAAAAACTTTTAGGAAATCAGGAGAAAGATTCGATTAAAATTTGACGCTTCTGAGCAAGCAGATAGCTAAAAACGCCTAAAACTGCACTTTTCCACAAATTTTCCGGAAAATTGCGAATTTTTAGGGTTAAAGAAAATTCTCAAATATCATGTACAACTATGTACAATACAAAGACAAGACCGATGGAAGCCAAATAAACGGCGAAAGCTCGAAGTACCTAAAACTATGCATGTACCTATAGCTACAATCGCTATATATGTAGATAACTAGCAAAGAAAAATGCTCCGATGGAACAAAAAAGATGAATATACTTGGAATTGTGGATTATTATGGATGTAAAAGGAGGGGACTAGGAAAAATCTACCTAAAGTCGGAAAATCTGCTAAAAATCACACTTTCTCTAAGCAACGCAAAAAATCGATGTATATTCTGCGGCCAACAGATTAAAATAAATATTCAACCATAACAATGATTGAAACAGCAGCACGTTAGCTATGCAGTAGCTATGGGAAATGATATTAAGTAAACTAACAGTCTTCCAAGCCAATTGAATGAAATAGCAAACATCGAAGACAATTGAAGACATGGTTGGTTAAAAACAGTAGGAAACACGTAAGTTGACTTGAAACAGACTTAATGTAGATACACTAGCATGCCCGAAACGATTGTGTGCACTAATCAATCGGCTCCTGCTTTGCTTGCTATAATGCTCATAAAACAAAACAACTTTAAATACAATACCTCTTAGTTTTCTATCAATCAGGTGCCAGCAATTTAAAAAAGTAACCTTGATAGATTTCGTTTATACACTCTTATCTGAAACTTCGAACATTATTTAAAAAAGACACTTTTTTAGAGGCCGCAGAATATACATCGATTTTTTGCGTTGCTTAGAGAAAGTGTGATTTTTAGCAGATTTTCCGACTTTAGGTAGATTTTTCCTAGTCCCCTCCTTTTACATCCATAATAATCCACAATTCCAAGTATATTCATCTTTTTTGTTCCATCGGAGCATTTTTCTTTGCTAGTACACTACTTTTAATTAGCGTGATTTCAGTACATCAGTCAGTAAACACAATCAGTAACATGCCACAATAATGACAACAGTCCAAGAACGCGGAAAACAATATTGTTCTTAACATCAGCATTATCCTTTTTAAACAAGACAACCTTATTGACACCATCCATTTTCAAATTAAAACTGCATTAAGTTATTTCTTCTTAATGTGCAGTTCACTTATAATCAAGCACAAAAATTTAACCAACGAATTCACATTGCAAATCCTCACTCAATCAATACACAAGCACAATGTGTTGTGACTTTTGAAATTGAAAACACCCAATTTTCAATTTTCAAATTGAAAATTGGATCAATTTTCAAATTGAAAATTGGGTCAATTTTCAAATTGAAAATTGGGTGTTTGAATTTGCGATGAAGAAAATAATCAAAAGATAGTCACTTGGTTTATTTAAGCCGAGTAATAAAATAACGACCGTCCACCAATTCCAAACTAAACGCAACTAATCTGATCACTATGAAAAAGTTTTGAAAAATGAGCTTGCTAAGCGAGAGTTGTAAACCAAGAGAAACTTAAAGTTAAAACCTACCATTAAATTATGAGAGAATTATAAAAGATTTTAAACTTCAAGAAAATGGAAAAGGCGGGATGTTGGTAAATTAGAAGGCAAAGATTTTCGGCAAAAATTCAAAAACTTCACGCAAATATCAAATGTAAGGAACACTAACGCTTTGATTTGGTAGTAAAATAAATTTGTAGTATAGACTACATATTAACAACAAATGAATAGTGCAAACTTTACACAACTACTAGGTGTAGAGAATACTAACAGTTTACGGCTTATTAATGTACATGATTACAATAAAGCTGTATATCTTTGTCGACTTCTGTGCACAGTAGTGTGATTGCTGGTTCATTTTAAACCACTTTTGCAGGCAATTTACATCAATTAAACGATAGCTCTCCATGTGCAAGATTTTGTGAAACATATTATAAACACGGCTAAGAAAGATTTAACTTTAATGCAACCCATTTAAGACAAAATTACATCTCTTCAATGATCTAAGGACACTTGAACATAATTTTTAAATCACTTTAGATTACTTTTGAGGGTAAACAAACTCACTTAATTGATGTCTCACATATGAATCCTTGAAAATTTCTTGACTTCAGTTACAAAGTCTCTGCAAGTCTATCGAATTAGGGTTAACACGTAACGTAAACTTTACACAAACACATAGCGTAAAGAATATTTTAGTCGGATTCGTAATTTTGATATTGCTCCGATATTTCTTTCAACATTTATGGAAAAATGAGTCTCCATAATGTTTTAAAGACAATAAACATTAGGTTTAAACCACTTTGCAATACTGCTGAGTGTAAGCAAGCGCGCCCAATTGACGTATATATTTCATTCCCTGTAAATTTTTATATCTCAGGAAAAAATTTCGATTTTTGCAATGCTCTAGAACAAAGGCTAACATGCAGTGTAAAAAATTACTCGGATATTATGATCAACATTCATGAAAAAATTATGTCTCTACAATGGTCTGAGGACATATAAACAATGAATGTAAACTACTTTACATCACTGTTGGATGTAAACAAACGCGCCTACGTGACGTCTCACATTTGATCCTTTGAAAACTTCTAGGCTCCAAGAAAAAATTAGGTTTCAGGAATGCTCAAAAACGAAGATAAATATATATGTAGTGTAAACTTCATGTAAACACCTAGTGTAAAGAAGATTTTAGTCAGATTCGTAATTTTGATATTGTTCCGATATTACGATTAATATTTATGAAAAAATTAAGTCTACATAATGTTCTATGGGCAAACTAACAATTGGTGTAAACTACTTTACAACACCGTAGAGTGTAAACATATGCGCCAGACTGGCATATCAAATTTGATTCCTGGTCCATTTCTAGACTTGATAAACGTGTCCCTGACTCGTAACCGGAGAAGCAGGCAGAAAAAACAAGACAGAAACGCATTTAAAACTCCAAATTTTTGACTTTACACTCGCTAAATATTAATGTATAGACAATTTGCTTTGACATGCACCCGATATAAAGCACTTTATTTTTATTCTATTAGACTTATCCCGACTTCTGGACGGAGAAAGTGGCGAACAAAAAACGCAACAAAAACGTATTTTCCATCATTTAGAACACTGTAAACTTTAAAATTCCGTACCGAACTCCCCATTGAGTTTAAAGAAATTCAGTTTGGTACAATTTGTAGCTTTTAAATCGTAGTACATTCCTGTGTGCCAAAATTCTGTTGCAAAAATTATTTGGCATGATTTATCAATCAAACTTCGGAAAAAACGTGTTTTTAGCCCATTTTTTACCTCTGATTTCGAACTTTACACCCCCATAAATAACTCAATATTGCGTTTTTTTAAATGCGGTTTGCTGCGATGTTTAGCCCCTGTGAGGCACTTTATTAATGCTGTCTTCGATTTGCACTGACTCATAAGCGGAAAAATTTGGCAGAGAAATCTTAGTTAAAATCCGTTTTTACACCATCCACTAGAGTGTAAACTTTAAACCCCAGGATCTAACTCACCATAGAGCATACAAGACTTTGCTTATATGCAGAATGTAGCCCTTGATCCGCTCTACATTTCTGTCAGAAAACATTTTAAAAACCTCATAACCGGAGTTAGTATCGGACATAGGAAGGTTGAAAACTCGACCAAAAAGTGCTTTTTCACCCCCAGATTTTCGCACTCTTTACACTGCCGTTCGATAAATAATGCGAATTTCAAAAAACAAAAAAAGTGTCATCTGTAGAATTCATCCCTCTATTATCCTATTCTGTTCAATCCTTCGAGTCATCAATACTCAGTTGTCCACATGCCGCAGTAAAAAGGTCCCAAAATTTGTCCCATGTTATAACGTTACACAAAAACTTTACACCTTCTTTACACAGTCAATTTTGAGTTTCAAGAAAAACAAAAAAACACGGGCAGCGAATTTTTTTATTATCTTTCTTTTTAAAAAAACCGCACCTTCCAGAAGTGTCCCGTTATAGCTGTAGGGGGGTGCCCAGGTGTTGGGGGTACCCAAGTATATTATAGGTACGCGCTAACGCGCTACCTATGATAAATGATAGCATGATAAATTCATATTTACAAATTTCTCGCGAGATTTCTAGGTATATGACTACTTGTAGTTACCTAAGCACAGCAATATTTTACTGGACACATTAGGTGGGAGAGACATATTTCCAAGTATTATGCGCAAACAGATAAAATAATCATAACGGGATCGTGATTAGTATCATATACCTACCGTGCATTTCTTATGATTCTATCGTTAGTATAATCTAGAGCCAATAGAACGTTCATAACCATAAGTTATGGCGTCGGAGGTTGTATAACGTCAAAACCACGAGAACCACGCTTTTCTGTCCTGCTTTTTCTTCTTGAACATGTGCCATCTCAGTGGACCAAATTTTCGTTTAGAATCCAATGTGACAAACACGTTTGGCATTTGAAGAAGCTCGAATGTTGAATTATTGTTCACAAAGGCGCGATTTACATTGAGTATCTGACCCCGCAAGACTGCCATTTGTTTGTCAAATGTGGCGTGCGAAAAATGTTCATCGACCTTAATTCAGATGTTGAAACTCTGTATGCAAAGCCGTTATTAGCACAAATGTGAAGAACTCCCTAACCTATCTAATCAAGCCTTAAGCAAGCATAAAAATGCACAAAAAATCATTTATAGAAAAGCTTATGGCAATAGCAACTGTCGTGTTGTTTTTAGAATTTCATGTACAAAAGCACCTAAAACGTCAAAAATTCATCATACGAGTACATCATGTAAAAGTCCGGCAATAATTTGTAAGCACTTGAAGTGAAAACGATTTTGAACTTGTACGTTAGAATTCATAATTTCAACGAAGTTTCTTTAAAATAAAAAAAGAGTTATTAATTCTCAGCATACAAAAAAGGAAAACACACAGTATGCACGCAAAGGGACATAACTCTTTAAATAGCACATAATGTGCTGAAACAATCACGTTCTTCTGCCCCGAAATCTCATTTATCTTCCGGATATTTTCAGCGTGTAAAAAATTATATATGTGTGAAAAAGCAACAAAACCCTGAAATTTGTAAATATCACGTGCAAAAAAACACCATAGCCAAACTTTAGTAGATATAAGAAAAATAGACTTAATGCTGCAGAGAATGTCAAAGAATGATTAAGGTTGACTTCGATTTTCACTTCCTTGTACGCAGTGATCTACGATTTTCCTACGGGAGCGGTACACCAACTTTTCCCAAAAACAGTCGATAGGTCCAAAAATTTGTCCTCCACGTGCGAAATAGAATTTTTTCGACGTTTTGCGTTGTCTACCTTTATTTTGAATCGCTTTGGTGCACCATTTTTTTCGAAAAATTCGCTATAAAAAAATCATTAAATTTCTTTGATTTTAGCGAAAGTCGGGCGCGAAGCGCCGGAAAAATTTGTGAAATCAAAGCGGAACGTTTAGGAGCTTGAATTACTGCATTATCTCCGGTATTTCTAGCAGTTTGACGTGGAGCGTCGAATTTGAAGGTTATGCTTGAAAGTAGATGAAAATATGCCGGAAAAGCTATTTCTGCTCTTTAAATCGTTTTCCTGAGCAAAAATTTGACTTCCGGGCGGCCAAGAAAGTAAATGTCATTTATAGGTATTATCAGGGAAAATTTGAGAAATTATGGTCACATGACGGCCAAAAACATTGCAAATTATATATCCGTTCTTTATCTCAGCAACCATGCGTCAATTTCCGTCCCTTAGCCCGCCCCACATACGTAACACGACACATTTATTGGCATTTTAGCAATCTGAGGGTCAAATTTATGTGCCCGAAATAATTTCCTGCAAACAGAAGATTTAACGCCCCTTTCAAAGAATTCTCGAGCAAAATCATAGCAATTAAAACACAGTTTATTCAGTTTTTAGCTAAAATTGAATGAAAGAATTTGGGGCTGCGCTGGATTTTCGCTCAACGATAATATAGTTTGAATTTTTCGGGATATTCTAGCACCACAAACAATTATGGTTAAAGTTATAAACAAAAAACGACGAAGGATAAGCATTGAACATGGACAGCGGAATTGTTCCAACTATTTATGGAAAGTTGAGGACCGCCCTCTACGGTAACTGTGGAGCCGCCACTGTTTCAGCGGTACGGTGGATCTATTGAATGGCAGGTCTAGCGAACGGATGTTGCCAAGTAACACAACTAGATTTTCGAATTTGCAGTAAAATTTGAAGTCGGAACATTATGATAGGATTTGCTCTATAGTCCGTTTCATTTATTCGAGAGCTTTTTAGTCAATTTTTCAAGGGCTACAGTAAGCGAAACAAGACGATTTACTGTAATTGGGCAAATCAGCTCAGTGAGGGCGAGTGGCTGGAATTCTTCCATTTTAAATGCACTAATCCGTCCATATAAATTTAATTTAGGCATTTAATCAGCGCTGGGACATACTACAGTAAGTGCGCTAAATAAAAAGCTGTCAGCTGGAATCGAACCCGGGTTGCTTCGACGACAAGCGGACGTTCTACCACTGAGCTATGCGGAAGTTCGCGGCGTTTCATAGCATCTTAGTGCATTGTGTTTAAAATGTCAACTTAGGATAAGCTGAATGCGTGATTTTATCTGTAAGTTGATTGATCTGCTGGAAGACGAGAATTAATTATGCCGCGAAAAATGTATTTGAAAAACCCTTCTTTGCTACGTAGCTACAGTGATATCTAGCGACCTACAGTAAATAAGAAAAAGGGTTACTGTAGCCTCCGAAAACATTTACTGAAAAAGCTCTCGGATAAATGAGACAGACTAGTCTGTTTCATTTATCTGGGAGCTTTTCAGTGAATGTTTTCGGAGGCTACAGTAACCCTTTTTTCTTATTTACTGTAGATCGCTAGATCTCACTGTAGCTAGGTAGCAAAGAAGGGTTTTTCAATTACATTTTTTGCGGCATAATTAATTTTCGTCTTCAACAGATGAATCAACTTACTGATAGAATCACGCATTCAGCTTATCCTAAGTTGACATTTTAAACACAATAGACTAAGATGCTAAGAAACGCCCCGAACGTCCGCATTGGTAGAACGTCCGCTTGTCGTCGAAGCAACCCGGTTCGATTCCAGCCAACAGCTTTTTATTTAGCACACTTACTGTAGTATGTCCCAGCGCTGATTAAATGCCTAAATTAAATTTATATGGACGGATTAGTGCATTTAAAATGGAAGAATTCCAGCCACTCGCCCTCACTGAGCTGATTTGCTCAATCACAGTAAATCGTTGTGCATGAATTTGATTTTCATGCTCCTTTGCTGATATATCTATTACTTATATTTCGCTATTTGTTTTTTTCAGCAATAAATTATATTTACATTTAATTTTGACTGATTGAAATAAATTTTCAGCACTTGAGCATGTATTGTAGTTACTTGCGGTTTTTAAGCAGTCTACAACAATTGAATTTTGCGTGTAGTGAAGCTTCATTTACTTACCTATTGATATGCGCAGTATCCTGCTTGTGGATCGAGTTTAAAGCGCTTTTAAATCGAGTTTCACTCGATCAAAAATTTTAATTTATGCATACGGCTTCGTGATAGACTAATAACTACAATTGAAATTGTTCAAGCCGATTTTTGATCGGAATAAAACAAACTTGACACAGATTTAGCGATTTCCATTTAAATTCTGAACATCATAGATACAAATACGACCAGGCGCCGCGCGGCGCCGCGTGTAAGTATAGCAGCACATTTGCCGCGGCGCCGCGCGGCACCGCGCGGTAGATAAATTGAAGTTTGAACACTGTTCAAACTGTTGCCACGCGGTGGGACGCGGTGGCCTATATTTATCATGTATTTATGAGGGAAAGCTTGATTTTAGCAATTTTTATGATGTACTGATGTTTATGCATACGTGAAAGCGTGAAAATTGAAAATATAATCGATTTTTAAGATGTCTGTGTGCGAAAATGTGTGTTTCTATGCCTTTCAAAACTTGTTTTTATGATGCTGAAACCGAAAATGAGTAATGTGCACAATCGTTGACCTATACCCTTTTCACCTGTTTTCTTGACACAGAATACAGTATACAGTTTACACATGTTTTACTTTTTTTGCTGTTTTACTGCAGTTTTACGCGTGTTTACAACATCAATAAATCTCATCCTTGCATTGTTCACCGCTCTATAATGGTTCAACATTTAGTTAATTACAGTAGATGCGTGCAATTTAAAAAAATTCTGGAAAATGTATATCGTAATCTGTGTCAAGAAAATATGTGAAAAGGGTATAAACGGTTGTTCAATTGAAATTTTGCAGTGTTGAAACTGAAAATGAAGTTCATTAATATTTTTAATATTTACTTGTATTTAGATACGATTTATTAGATTAAAAGGATATTAAAATGGACAGCAAGGACGATATTATCGAAAATATGATTCTAACTCCATAATTAGCGTATGAAATTGCCCAGTAAAAAATATTTTTTCGTTCACTGGTCGAATATACCACCGCCGCTTTGTCCTTTTTCGTCTTCTCTGACAAAATAATGATAACATTAAATTTTCGTCCATTCTAGTATAAAATTCTGTAGTCAATAAATTTTTTCTGCCGCGCGGTGCCGCGTGGAAGCAGCACAACCCATGCCGCGCGGCGCCGCGCGGCGAAGCAAAGCAGGGCCTTAACTAGCCTGCGCAAGCATATGCACAAAAACACTGTTTCCCCATTTATTCCTGCTTTGGCTTTCGAATCTTCATTAATTTTTTTCATTCTATTTTGTATAAAAGTTTACATTGACAAATGTCTATTTTATAAGACGTCATGGTCTTAATCAGATATAAGTTCAGTGATTGGTGACACCAGTCATTTAATAACACATCTTTCAAATTAACAAAGTAAGTAGGTATTTTAACAATGTTTTATGTAAAATTTTCTTCCAATGAATTGTGCCCGATTCGCAGTGAATTTGGCGTAGGATACTTAAGGATGAAAGCCAAACGTCTAGAGTCTGTTTCACATAACTTCGTGCATAAATTTTAAGAATTTTTATCGACGTTAAGCCGAGGGTTACGATAATTATATATCAGATCAATGCTATAATGACAATCTGTCAGTTTATCGTCGGCAGAGAGTTTTAAAATTTGTGACCGAAGTTGTGTGAATTAGAGTATATCAGTAGGTCACGTAAGTAACTATATAGTACCTACCAACCATACGTGGGCAGCAAGAAAATCCTGAGGGGGGGGGGGGGTGCAAGATTTTTTTGAAGGTCAAAAAATGGTAATAAAAAAGGTGGTATGGCGATAAAAACACCATTTTTCGACGTTTGTCATCAAGCACTATCCATTGGCATCAAAATATTTGCGAAAAAAACGAAAAAATTTTTCAAAAATCGAATTCTGGGGGGTTTATTTTGATTTCTGGGGGGTATTTTGGTTTCTGGGGGTGCATACCCATCAAACCCCCACGCCCAGGTGTGGTACCTACCCATGTACCTTTATCGAACACACCCCAATCTAGTCTGTTTCACGAAACCAGTGTTGCCAGCTTGGTAGTTTTACTACCATTTTGATAGTTTTTGAAGGCATTTGGTATTTCCCCTATGCTTAACCACAGGGTGGTAATTTTTTTAACACTCAAAACAGTTTTTTGGCGTTTTGAATAGTTTTGGTAGTTTTTGAAGTTTTGACCTGACAACCCTGCGCGATACCTTGTGCACGGATAATAAACTAAAATCAATGTGAATCAATTACAAAAGAGTTTAAACTGAAGCATTAATCACGATCACACATGGGCGTGGGGGGTCTGGGGGGTCTGGACCCCCCAGAAACCAAAAGACCCCCCCAGAAATCAAAAGACCCCCTCAGAAATCAATTTTTAAAAATTTTTTTTCGTTTTTTTCGCAATTTTTTGATGCCAATGGATAGTGCTTGATGAGAAACGTCGAAAAATGGTGTTTTTAACGCCATATCACCATTTTTAAGGCCATTTTTTGACCTTCAAAAAATCTTGGACCCCCAGAATTTTCTTGCTGCCCACGTATGATCACGATACTGTGCAGTGAATGTACACTGCTATTGGAGCATTATGTAAGTTTTACTGTGCTACTGTTGTACTGTTAGCTGCATAGAACCCTTTGCGTGGCGTAGCCACGAGGGTCAGTGGGGTCAATTGACCCTCTTAAAATGGAAACGTTGAGAGAAAATGCAAAGAGGAGAGAGGTGAAGGAAAACTGTCTGCTTTCAGGTAAAATTCGTTAATTTTTTCCGGCGCTTGCACCCCCAGGATTTTGGCGCTGCCCGCCTATGGCTATAGCCAGCCAAAAACTAGCCCAAACTAATGCTGGAAAAATGCGTTATAGAAAAGTAAGATTTTAAAATTTCCTGGTACTTCGCGCCGAATTTACTCCTTCTTAAACTCGAAGCTAATTGTATCGAACAATTTATGTAACTTAAACTATTTAAAAATACTTTTCTGCAGTTTATTTACGCTTAAATAGAATCCTCAAGTTGATTTGACTACGGACAGACTGAGAAATTGAAGATAAATGCTAATTGAAAGAGTTTTTATAATAGCATCAGGTGGTAGGCACTGATGTTGTAAAAGATATCTTTATCTTTATCTTTTAGCAAGATAAAGATAAAGATAAAGATATCTTTATCTTTATCTTGACGATTTCTTGATTTTATCTTTATCTTTATCTTCTTTAGGAAAATCACAGGCTATCTTTATCTTTATCTTTATCTTTTTGATATGAATTTATCTTGCTAAAAAAGATAAAGTATGTACAGAAGTTAGCACATAATCCAAAATGCAGATTTGACGTGAAATTAGATGGATTCAAGTTTTACTGCAATACAAGAAAAGAAAAGAAAACGATTGTTTAACCCCTACGAATTGTGGCTCAAACTAATGCCTGTATATCGAGGGTGTGAGTAAAATCCGGAGACGGAAATGGAAACAGAAACGATGGGCAAAATACGGAAACGGAAACGTAGTCATAGTATTTTGCACACAGTTCCGTTGGGGGTTTCTCCGCTCTGAGGGTAATCCAAAGTGCCGGAAACTGGGTTCCCCAAGTAGAGCCCATCACGGTCAACACACCCAACCCCGTTTCCGGCAAAATTTCACCCACTGAAGATGAGTTCAGGGGCTCGGAAACGGGGTACCCCATAATTCATTTGTGAAGCTGAACCCGGTTTCGTCGGGGGTTACTCCGCCCTGGGGTGGCCTTAAGTGGCGGAACTGGGGTACCCCAAGTAGGACCTATTAATGTGAACACCCCAACCTCGTTTCCAGCTAAATTTATCCCACTATGGGGGGCTTAGGGGCTTGGAAACGGGGTACAACATAATTCAAATGTGAAGCTGAACCCGGTTCCGTCGGGGGTTTCTCCGCCCTAAAAGTTGTCGAAAGTGGAGGACCGGGGTTCCCCAAGTAGGAGCTATTAATGTGAATACCCGAACCCCGTTTCCGGTAAATTTTCTCCCACTGAAGGGGAAGGGGCTTGGAAACGGGGTACCCCATTATTCATATGTGAAGCTGACCCCGGTTCCATCGGGGGTTTCTCCACCCTGGGGGTGGTCCAAAGTGCCGTAATCGCGGTTCCCCAAGTAGAGTCCACCAGTCAACACCCCTAACCCCGTTTCCGGCTGAATTTCACCCACTGAAGGGGAGTTTAGGGGCTCCGAAACGGGTACCCCATTATTTATATGTGAAGCTGACCCCGGTTCCGTCGGGGGTTTCTCCGCCCTGGGGTGGTGCAAAGTGCTGGAAGCGGGGTTCCCCAAGTAGGGCCCATCAGGCTGAACACCCTAACCTCGTTTCCAGCCAAGTTTCTCCCACTGAAGAGGGTTTAGGGGCTCGGAAATAGGGTACCCCATTATTCATACATGTAGCTGGCCCTGGCTCGTCGGTGGTTTCTCCGCCCTGGGGGTAGTCCAAAGTGCCGGAACCGGGGTTCCGTAAGTAGGGCCCATCACGTTCACCACTCCCAACCCCGTTTTCGGCAAAATGTTACCCATAGAATGGGGGTTTAGGGACTAGGAAACTTAGTAGCTCATTATTCTTATATGTAACTGACCCCGGTTCATTTGGGGGTTTCTCTGCCCTAGGAGTGGTCCAAAGTGGCGGAATCGGGTATTTGCAAGTAGGACCCATTAAGGTCAACACCCCAAACCCCTTTCCAGGCGAAATTTTACCAATGTACATATTTGAATAATGGGGTACCCCGTTTTCTAGCCCCTAAACCCCCTTGATTGGAAGATATTTTGCCGGAAACAGGGTTGAGGGTGTTCACATTAATAGGTCCTACTTGGTGAACACCGGCTACGGCACTTTGGACTGCCCCCATAGCGAAGAAACCCCCGATGGAACAGGGTTCAGCTTCACATTTGAATTATGTGGTACCCCATTTCCGAGCCCCTAAACCCTCCTTCAGTAAATGAAAAATTTTCGGAAAAAAGGTTGGGGGTGTTGATGACCCTGATGGGCTCTACTTGCGACTCCGGTCCCGGCACTTTGGACCATAGGTGGGCAGCACCGAAATTCTGGGGAGGGGGTTGAAGAAATTTTCAAAGGTAAAAAATTGTATTAAAAGTGGTCGTATGGCGAAAAAACACTATTTTTCGACGTTTCCCATCGAGCACTATCCAATGGCATCAAAAAATCGCTTGAAAAAGCAAAAGAAATTTTCGAAATTTGAATTCTGGGGGGTATTTTGATATCTGGGGGGGGTATTCCAACTTCTGGGGGTGCATACCCCTTTCCCCAAACCCCCTCCCCACGCCCATGTGTGCTCTATACTACTTCCAGGGCGGAGAAACCCCTGACGGAACCGGGGTTTCTCATATAAATAATGGAGTACCCCGTTTCCGAGTTCCTAAACCCCCTTCAGTGGGTGAAATTTTGCCGGAAACGGGGTTGGGAGTGTTTACATTAATAGGTCCTACTTCGAGAACCCTGGTTCCACCCTTTTGGACCACCCCCAGCTGCGAAGAAACCCACGACAGAACCGGGGTCAGCTACATATATGAATAATGAGGTACTCCGTTTCCGCGCCCCTACACCCCCTTCCATGGGTAAAATTTTGCCGAAAACGGGGTTGCGGGTGTTGACCCTGATGGGTTCTACTTGGGGAATCCCGGTTTCGCCGCTTCGGACTACCCTCAGAGCACTTTGGACTGCCCCCAGGGCGGAGAAACCCCCGACTTAGCTGGGGTCAGCTGCATATGTGAATAATGGGGTACCCTGTTTCCAAGCCCCTAAACCCCCATTCCATGCAGCATTTTTTTGTACAAGGTCCGTTTGTACATGTACAAAGATGGTCCTCAAAAGTCTTTGTACACTTCGTACACGCAAATTTTTGTGTACTAAAATATGATAAAGTAGCAATTTTAGTGTTGTAAAAACAGAGTTGTTCGACTTTTGGTAGTGTATTTCAGCTAATAAATAAGTCTATAAATGCAAAAATCACCAAGAATCATCTTAAAACGGCGCGAAGCGCCGAAAAGTTTGACATTTTTCCTTTTGAATTGCAATTTCTGCAATTATAAAGATATAAAGAACACACAATTACTCATTTCGGCGCGAAGCTTCGAAAATTTTTTCGAATTTTAGACCTTTTTGCAATTTTTGACTTCCCAAAAATCGTCGTACATATACAAAGACGGTCCCGAAAAGTTTTTGTACATCGGGAAAAATCTTTGCCGAATACAAAAAATGCTGCTTCCATGCGTAAGATTTTGCTGGAAACGGGGTTGGGGGTTTCGACCCTGATGTGCCCTACTTTTGGAACCCCGGTTACGGCACTTTGGACTACCTTTATGTCGGAGAAACTTTCAACGGAACCGGAGTCAGCTTCTCATATGAATAATGGGGTACCCTGTTTCCGAGCCCCTAAATCCCCCTCAAGTGGGAGAAATTTAGCCGGAAATGGGGTTTGGGGTGTTCACCCTGATGGGCCCTACTTGGAAAACCCCGGTTCCGGTGCTTTGGATTGTTTCCGTCTCCGTTTCCGGCTTTTACACATCATTTCCGTTTCCAAATTTTACCCATCGTCTCCGTTTTCGTTTCGATGCTTGTGAAAAGAAAGAAATGACTTGCTGTCAGCGAGTAGCAGGCACATAGCTCTGGGGGGAATGGAAGGGTCCAGCCGGACGCCCCCCCCAAAAATTCAGTAGATAGGACTTTTAAACGTTTTTTTGTGCTATTTTTGGTCATTTTGGGCTTATTCCCCCAAAATTGGTGTTGGTTTCCGACCAAAATAGGACGGCCAGTTACGTGCCTGGCCAGTAGTAGTATTACGTGGGTCAGTTAGATTTCGCGGGTAAACCCCCAAACCTACATTTATGTGTTATTCATGCCTATTACCTCTTTGTCCATAGGTGTTAAAGTTAGGCATTCAGTTTGCTGCTTTGCATCACCCACTCTGGTTTATTGCACTTCACATACAACATTCTCCTATAGTCTGTTTCATTTAACTTTGCGGTTTTCTTCTGAAATTTTCCACAAGAATCAGGCTACAAAAGCGGTTTAAACTTTTGATGCAGTAATGCGGCTCAAAACAAGCATACGTCTCTATATGACTCAACATACTGTAATATATCATATTTATTGTATTAGTTTAAAACACTTTTGTAACCGCTTCAAACTTTTTCAAAAACCTCAAACTTTAAAGAACCAGACTATGGGTTCAGGCGACCATGTTTACACCTTATCTTTATCTTTATCTTTATCTTTATCTTTTTGGTTCCTTTATCTTGCAAATTATCTTCATCTTTATCTTTCTTAATATTTTATCTTTATCTTTATCTTTATCTTTTAGATTTTAAAATTTCAACTTTATCTTTATCTTTTATCTTGCGAAAAATCCTTATCTTTTACAACACTAGTAGGCACAAATACGTAGGTGTGGGGGAGGGGGGTTGTTCACCCAAAATCCGGTATATCCCCCAAAAATCGATAGACTGGAATTTTCGGAATGTTTTTTTTGGGATTTTTGCCAATTTTAAACCACCCAGACCCCCAGAATTAAGTTTCTACCTATTTATGTTGGTAAATACTTAATTGAAGCGCGGCAACCTGCCAAACACGTTACTTAGTGAGCAAAATTTTACCCGCACCGGTTTCCCGGATCTTCCGCTCTAACACGCGTGCGTAGTCTAACCGACTACTCGGGCTCTTGCTCACTTTTGCGCAATATATTCATTAAGAATATGTTTCACTATGTACAAAATCCTAAGCTTCCCTGCTACAGATGTATCTATGTATCTACATTTACCTCCGACATACCTGTCACAAACTACAAACATAATATCTCTAAAGCTGGTCTGCCAGTCAACCAGATTTTTAGCTAGAATGGCAATAGAAATGATATAAACGATAAAATAGCGTAGAAAACACCTACCCTAATTTATAGTTACGGTCAATTTACGATTTTGTTGCAAAAATGCTTCTATTTTGCTTTTGTGGCTTTACTTTTGCTTATTATTCCAAAAAGTTCTATGTCTTCTCCTTTTTGCGGTTCCTGATCATCAAACTTTCCACGTGCATGACTGGTAAGATAATGCTCGGAGTCCAAGAATCTCGAAAGTCCAAAAAAGGACCGAAACATTCGTCAAATGGAAAAAACATTTATGACTGGGAGAACCATTGACATCTAAAACTTGCGAAACATAAAAAAATTCGAAAATAAAATGGAAAAAATTTCGAAAATGAAATAGTCTATGCAATTTCGAGTGACTGTAAGAATTCCATGAGTTCAAATTCTTTCATCCGCACAAACTAACCTAAGAAAATCTTCGAGAGAGAATATAATTCCAGCTGAATGGGAAAAATAAGTATTCAGTAAAAAGTGATGCATTGTTCCTGTGCCCATGTACATATAGCATGACTAATATAATGTAACGTTTACTTACTTTCGCAGGTAAGACATGTGAAGCAAATCTACTATTTTTATAAGACTGCTTGCGTTTAGCATCGGCTAGTGTTCTGTCTAAAAAGGCTGTAGTTAAAAGTAGGAGATGCTAGCCAAACAACCTTTGTTTTAGGAACTATGTTGAGTCTTAATTTTTCATCCACGATCGATGCGCCAGCCTCGGACAAATAACCCTGATGCCATGCAAGGCATCCACGCCCGAAACAGCAAAGGCAAAGTAGCCTCTGAAACCATTTCGATCATTTGGGATTGTTGGGACCATACGGCTCTTCGTTTCTTGGTTCAAAGACGCCCACGAATTCCTTAAGATATATTCTGTAAAGGAAAGTATTTGAAGATTATTAGATTTGTAAATTATTCGACTTTAAATAAAGATTTAATTAATTTAATTTGACAGAAAGATTTCAGCAAAAAGGATAACACCAGCAGCTAATAAAAATATAGTGAATTTCCTGGTACTAACACAGTATGCATCAGACTAGACGATCCGTAGCGGATAGAGCCTTGGTATGTACATGCTTCTATTAAGCTCAGCATCAATATTAACTTCTTAAAAACTTACTCCTTGCTTGCTCCTAACGAAATACGAGCCAGATGATCCTTGGGAAATCAGCTCCGGGTAAACTTCATTATCGATCGCGTCTTCTACCATTGCTATCAAATTAGCGAAATCCGCATGAGGGGAAATGATTTTTCCCTTGCAAACGTTTGGCTACGGCCATAATAGAAGATCGCTATTGATCATCGATCAGGCTGAGTGCAAAAAGCGTCAGGGTTTATAATCTTACGACGATGTTAACATAACATACATATTTTAAACGATATGATCATTTAGTAAAGAAGGCTACACTCAGCCTGTTTAAAAGAAGATTTGGCTGATGGCTTCTGTAGTCAGTTTAACGAGACCTTGCGAATGAAAATCGATTTTCAGCACCTAAGAATATCGCTACAAAAGTGGTTTATAGGCAGTCACAGTGATGCAATTTTACCCAGTAAAAGTGCAAATGCTGATCAATTGCTGTGCACAGTATCACGATTGTTTCTTCAGTTTAAACCGCTTTTGTAGTCAATTTACATTGATTTGAAAATTGTGATTTATGCACAAGGTTTCATGAAATAGACTATATACAGCCCATTCAACGAAATTTTATAGTTGGCTTCCTTATCAGTTGGCATCATACGTGGGCAGCAAGGAAATTCTGGGGGTGCAAGATTTTTGAAGGTAAAAAAATGGCCTTAAAAATGATGGTATGGCGATAAAAACACCATTTTTCGACGTTTCTCATCAAGCACTATCCATTGGCATCAAAAAATTGCGAAAACAACGAAAAAAAATTCAGAATTTGAATTCTGGGGGGTATTTTGATTTCTGGGTGGGGGGGGGGTATTTTGGTTTCTGGGGGGTGCATACCCATCAAACCCCCCACGCCCAGGTGTGGTACCTACCCATGTACCTTTATCGAACACACCCCAATCTAGTCTGTTTCACGAAACCAGTGTTGCCAGCTTGGTAGTTTTACTACCATTTTGATAGTTTTTGAAGGCATTTGGTATTTCCCCTATGCTTAACCACAGGGTGGTAATTTTTTTAACACTCAAAACAGTTTTTTTGGCGTTTTGAATAGTTTTGGTAGTTTTTGAAGTTCTGACCTGACAACCCTGCGCGATACCTTGTGCACGGATAATAAACTAAAATAAATGTAAATCTATTACAAAAGAGTTTAAACTGAAGCATTAATCACGATCACACATGGGCGTGGGGGTCTGGGGGGTCTGGACCCCCCCAGAAACCAAAAGACCCCCCCAGAAATCAAAAGACCCCCCCAGAAATCAATTTTTAAAATTTTTTTTCGTTTTTTTCGCAATTTTTTGATGCCAATGGATAGTGCTTGATGAGAAACGTCGAAAAATGGTGTTTTTAACGCCATATCACCATTTTTAAGGCCATTTTTTGACCTTCAAAAAATCTTGGACCCCCCCAGAATTTTCTTGCTGCCCACGTATGATCACGATACTGTGCAGTGAATGTACACTGCTATTGGAGCATTATGTAAGTTTTACTGTGCTACTGTTGTACTGTTAGCTGCATAGAACCCTTTGCGTGGCGTAGCCACGAGGGTCAGTGGGGTCAATTGACCCTCTTAAAATGGAAACGTTGAGAAGTAGTAATGGCTGTCAGTCTGGGGTGCAACGCTGTAGGATAGCCTATGTTATAACATAGGCGATGACGTAAAAATCTGCACCCTGACGTCATCCCAGGGTGCAACGTTAAAGAATATAGAACATTTGGACGGGAAAGGAGGGGTGTGTAAGGGAGGGGGCTCCCACCGCGCCGCCTGTTATAGCATGGTCTATTTTGCAGTGTTGTTCCTCACGTTGCATGGTCGGTCTGGGGAGTGGTGTCGATGAATTTTTTTGCTAAAATATGGTATAAATGGCATAAAACAGGCACGTGGCTAGCCGTCCTACTTTGGGGGACCAGCACTGATTTGGGAGGACTATACCCAAAAAGACCAAGATAACGTCTAAAAAGCCCGATTTTTCTGAATTTTAGGGGTCACCCCACTCCCCCAGATCTAAGTGCCTGAATAAAAATAATGTATATAGTCAAGCATTTTTCCGATTTTCGCCCTATTTTATCTAGAAATTTTCCTTGCTGAGATGCCCCTCGTGCATGTCTTGTATGTATTATTTACTATTCGAAGAAAGCACGTACACAACAAGTCACGAATAAATGTGTTTGCTTCATCTGTCGGTAATTCAGTAGAACATTAATCGCGAAAAGTTACTAAAATTACAGTAAAAATGAAATAGGCAGCCATATAGATCAGCGAATATATCGGATATGCTGCAAATGTGATCTGTTTCGTTTGATACAGAGAAATACGATATGACAAATCGTCGCGAAAATAACAAAAAAATTCGCAGTAATTTCAAGTGATTTCTAGGCATATTATCCGTAGATGCGAAGCAGGGCGCTTCTGGGGGCAGCCTCAAAAATAGACATAAATTGATGGTTATTGCTGCAAAAAAATATAATTTTCATCATTTCCCAGGAACAGGTCCCCTCCCGTGTATGTCTCGTCTCCCACTCATTTGCATGGGGTCTGCATACTACCGAAAACTTTGCCATTTAAAAACAATTATTGATATATTTTTGTAAATTCGTGGAAAATCTTTGTCATGTTGTGAAATATTTTTGTCAAGTTGTGAAATATTTTTGTCACGTTGTGAAATATTTTTGTCACGTTGTGAAAATTTTTTGTCACGTTGTGGAAATTTTTTGTCAAGTTGTGAAATATTTTTGTCAAGTTGTGAAATATTTTTACGTGCTTAAGCATAGTACTTTTGTCAAGTTGTGAAACATTTTTGTCACGTTGTGGAAATTTTTTGTCAAGTTGTGAAAATTTTTTGTCAAGTTGTGGAAATTTTTTGTCACGTTGTGAAATATTTTTGTCACGTTGTGGAAATTTTTTGTCAAGTTGTGAAATATTTTTGTCAAGGTGTGAAATATTTTTGTAAATTTTTTAAATTTTGCTGAAAGTATGCAGTTTTACGAGTTTTTTCGCTAAAATAATAGGAATTCATCAATAAGACAAAAATAAAGAGAATATAGATGAAAAATATGAGTTTTAAGCACTCAATTCTGGTGTCTCAGCTTGATCAAAAGCTGTTTACACCTTAAAAATCAAAATTGCTTCAATTCTGCATCATGAATGCAGGTTTACTGCATCCATGACCCCAGCTGGCACGACGTGGACGTATGAATGTTGCGGAATTATTGACCGCACATTTCAAATAAAATTCACGTAACTCATCGAAAAATTCCTATAACTGCAAACAATTTCTCAGAAAGTATTAATTTGTATGTTTTTCTATGCTTTCTTTTAGGGGCTAGGCACCATAAGGTCAAAAATTGCCTTAAAAATGATGGTATGGCGAAAAACACTATTTTTCAACGTTTCTCATCGAGGATCATTAGATTTTCAGCCAAACGTTTTTGTAACGTGTATCGATTTTTGTCTCCCTTTCTTATAGCCTCCCATCTGGGGTCATTATCTAATTTAGCTTTTCCCGTGACTATAGCCCTGGCTAAACATAATTTATCCGTGTTTTGTATTTGGATAAAACACCCCCCGTTCCCGCAGTGCCTTTGAAACCAAGTGTCCCAATTCACGATTCTTGTTTTCGAAATTTTCTTACGCTCTGTTCCGCGGCCACCTATGGGGGCGTTAACGATAATAACATTTAAACTAATTACCTCGTCGAACGAAAAATCCTTTCTCGATTGATTGACTCGTTCTACGACGCTCAAAATTCGATCGGCGTTCATGAATTGTCTGGGGAGGAAAGGAATTATTACGTGCCGATCAAGACTCGGGTGAATTAGCTCGACTCCGACCAAATCGTCGGGGCTACAACCGTCTAAAATCCTTCATCGAAGCGGGGCTAGGGGAACATAGGGCACTCTGCGGGATCGAGGAAGTTCGCAAAATTCAGACCGTTTTATCACCCACGTATCAATTGAAAGTTTATTCTCGAGATTTCAACGATTCGCTAATTTTCGCAGGCCCCACGGCCGAAAAAATTATACATTTGTACCACCATCATAATCATTTTGATTTAATTACTCGAGTCCCCGCATTTTTTGGTTCTGTATATTATTGTGAAACATGTGATAAACCGTATTCAAATTCTGAGCGACATGAATGTAACAAGGGCGAATGTAGGTGTTGTGACTCATCTCCTGAATGTACATTTGAAAATTGGCAGTTATGTAACGAATGTAATCGATGGTTCGTGAGCGAATCATGTTTTGACAAGCATAAATTAGGAAAACCGTCAAAAACTAACGATCAGACTCGTCTTTCACTCTGTCAGACTCTAAAACGTTGTAAATCTTGTAATCAATTAATAAGCAGCAAATACGGTAAAAATCATAAATGTAATCAGTTTTTCTGTAAAACGTGTAATTGTAATGTAGATCGAGACAATCATCAATGTTATATGAAACCTATAGACAAAAATTCCGAACCAAAACGCAAACCTTTCTTTATATTTTTTGATTTTGAAACTCGTCAGGATGTAGAAATTGGAGAAAACAAGTACGGGAAAATTTTCAAGCACGAGCCAAATTGTTGTATAGCCCATCGCGTTTGTGAAAAATGTATAGATACAGATTTTTGTCAGAATTGTGGCAAATATACGTTTTTGGGGGATAATTGTCTAGAAAATTTTTGTAAATGGTTATTTAGCGAGCAGCATCGGGGCGCCACAGTTTTAGCCCATAACGCTCGCGGTTTCGATTCACAATTTTTACTTGAATATTTACACGAAAATTGTACAGTTTTACCCAAAATCGTAACGCGCGGCCTCGAAGTCATAATGTTGGAAGTGGGGGGTGTTCGGGTTATTGATTCGTTAAATTTCCTACCCATGCCCCTTTCTTCTCTTCCAAAAACTTTCGGGATTCCAGAGCTGAAGAAGGGGTACTTCCCACACCTTTTCAACACAAAAAACAACCAAAATTATATCGGCCCCCTACCCGACTCCGAACACTACTCACCCAACACTATGAAAAACGAGGCGCGCGACGAATTTTTCAAATGGTACGAAACTGAAAAAGCAAAAAACGAACCCTTCGATTTACAAAAAGAGCTTGTAGAATATTGTAATTCCGATGTAGATATTTTAAGGCGTTGTTGTTTAAAGTTTCGTCAAATTTTTATTGACGAAACGGGCGTAGATCCTTTTCTAGTCAGTTTAACAATAGCATCGGCCTGTAATCACGTCTTTCGAAAAAATTTTCTCAAACCAGAACGTATTGGCATTGTTCCAGCTCACGGGTACCGGTCTCAAGAAAATCAATCGATAATAGCATTAAAATGGTTAAAATGGCTTTCGGAAAATCAAAACATTCGCATTCGACATAAATTAAACGGGGGCGAGGTAAAAATTGGGCGGTTTAAAGTCGACGGGATCTCGGGGAACACAATCTACGAATTCAACGGCTGTTACTATCACGGGTGTACAAAATGTAATATTGTAAATAGAAAGCAGAGAACTCTAGATAATCGAACGTTCGAGGAAGCGTATCAGGCCACTGTAGATAGACGTAAAGCGTTAGAAAATTTAGGTTATACAGTTGTAGAAAAATGGGAATGTGAATTGAAGCGAGAGCTTGAACAAAATGTAAATATGAAACGTTTTTTCGATTCTGTAAATTTTGTAACTCCGTTATCGCCGAGAGAAGCATTTTACGGCGGTCGTACAAACGCTGTAAAGTTGTATCATGAATGTAAAGAAGGCGAAAAATTTCTTATACAGATGTATGTAGTTTGTATCCTTGGGTATGTAAAACGGGCGAATTTCCTTTAAAACACCCTGTAATTATCACTGAAAATTTTGTTTCGTTGTATGATAAACCGTATAATGGTATTATTAAATGTACAGTCGTCCCCCTCGGGGGTTGTACCACCCAGTCCTACCATTTCGACACGACGGCAAATTATTATTCCCCCTCTGCCGGACCTGTGTTTTCGAAAAGCAGGACGTCTGTGAGCATTCAGACGAAGAAAGATCAATCACAGGCGCCTGGGTTTCCCTAGAACTGTACAAAGCAATCGATAAAGGCTACAATGTAACAAAAATCCACGAAGTTTGGCACTATACAGAAATCGAAAAATACGACCCAACGACCAAAGAGGGCGGGCTTTTCACAGAGTATATCAACACGTTTTCACGATTAAAGCAACAGGCGGACGGGTGGCCGAAAGGATGTTCAACGGAAGCAGAAAAAGATGAATATATACGGCGATACGAAGAAGTCGAGGGTATCAGGTTAGACAGGCAGAAAATTGAGAAAAACTCAGGTATGCGCGCATTATCTAAACTCATGTTAAATTCTTTTGGGGAAAATTCGGTCAGCGCAACAATTTATCTCATGTCGAATATTTCACCGAGCCGGAAAAATTTGTAAAGTTAATGTTCGATCCTACGAAAAAAGTTAGCACTGTACAGTTTTTAGGCGAACGCATGGCATGTACAACTTATGTCGTAGAAGATGAATTTTTAGAAGCATTAAATAACACAAATCCCGTAATAGCTTCTTATGTAACAGCACAAGCTAGACTTAAATTGTATTCATATTTAGAAAAATTAGACACGCGCGTTATTTATTTCGACACTGATTCAATTATTTATTTAACTCGGAAAAATGATAATTATACGGTTCCTATAGGCCGTTACTTGGGCGATATGACCGACGAGCTTAGCGGTTATGGGGATGGGGCTTACATTTGTGAATTCGTAGCGGGAGGGCCAAAAATTACGCATACAGGGTTACTATTGACGGGAAAAATATCGTAAATCAGACTCATAAAATTCGGGGTTCCGTTTAACGTTCAACAATAGAAAAGAGATCGATTTCGATATCATGAAACAAATGGTCATCGGTTTCTGTTCAGGAAACGAGATCATAAAGACCGTTTTGGAAAAGATAATTCTCAGGGATAATATGAGAAACGTTTTTACCGCGGTGTACAAAAAGGATTATAGGGTTGTGTATGATAAACGTTCTTTGGTCCCCGATTATTGTACTTTACCGTTCGGCTTTTGATTGTAGGGTGCACGTGAAATTACCCTGGTGAAACAGGTTCGTGGACACGTGTATACCTAATTATTATTTTTTCTGAATTTTGTTTTGTTTCCCGTTTACATGTCGTGCCTTGTGAGGAGCAAGTGCCGGCGATGTGTAGCGGCCTCTGTTCGTTTTCGATTTTGTTTTGTTGTACATTCTCAGCCGTACCCCGCGATCCGGGTTAGTGGCGGTTGGGGTGTACAGTGTGTCTGGTGAAGTGAAAAGGTGCGTGCGCTACCTCCTTGAAAAGAGTTCGTGGGCGCACGTATACTTGTTTGACTGGCCGAGCGGTAAATACATACGTTATTTATACCCTGCGATCATACACTGTCCTATTTCCTTTTTTGTACATTGTGCTAAAAATGTTTTTTATATTATCTCGTGGCTGGCGAGCTTCATACGTCCACGTCGTGCCAGCTGGGGTCATGGATGCAGTAAACCTGCATTCATGATGCAGAATTGAAGCAACTTTAATTTTTTAAGGTGTAAACAGCTTTTGATCAAGCTGAGACACCAGAATTGAGTGCTTAAAACTCATATTTTCGTTATTTTTTCCTTTTTTTGGCCGATGGATGACTTCCTATTATTTTAGCAAAAAACTCGTAAAACTGCATACTTTCAGCAAAATTTAAAAAATTTACAAAAATATTTCACAACTTTGACAAAAATATTTCACAACTTGACAAAAAATTTCCACAACGTTGACAAAAAATTTTCACAACGTGACAAAAAATTTCCACAACTTGACAAAAAATTTTCACAACTTGACAAAAAATTTCCACAACGTGACAAAAATGTTTCACAACTTGACAAAAGTACTATGCTTAAGCACGTAAAAATATTTCACAACTTGACAAAAATATTTCACAACTTGACAAAAAATTTTCACAACTTGACAAAAAATTTTCACAACTTGACAAAAAAATTTCACAACGTGACAAAAATATTTCACAACTTGACAAAAATATTTCACAACATGACAAAGATTTTCCACGAATTTACAAAAATATATCAATAATTGTTTTTAAATGGCAAAGTTTTCGGTAGTATGCAGACCCCATGCAAATGAGTGGGAGACGAGACATACACGGGAGGGGACCTGTTCCTGGGAAATGATGAAAATTATATTTTTTTGCAGCAATAACCATCAATTTATGTCTATTTTTGAGGCTGCCCCCCAGAAGCGCCCTGCTTCGCATCTACGGATAATATGCCTAGAAATCACTTGAAATTACTGCGAATTTTTTTGTTATTTTCGCGACGATTTGTCATATCGTATTTCTCTGTATCAAACGGAACAGATCACATTTGCAGCATATCCGATATATTCGCTGATCTATATGGCTGCCTATTTCATTTTTACTGTAATTTTAGTAACTTTTCGCGATTAATGTTCTACTGAATTACCGACAGATGAAGCAAACATTTATTCGTGACTTGTTGTGTACGTGCTTTCTTTGAACAGTAAATAATACATACAAGACATGCACGAGGGGCATCTCAGCAAGGAAAATTTCTAGATAAAATAGGGCGAAAATCGGAAAAATGCTTGACTATATACATTATTTTTATTCAGGCACTTAGATCTGGGGGAGTGGGGTGACCCCTAAAATTCAGAAAAATCGGGCTTTTTAGACGTTATCTTGGTCTTTTTGGGTATAGTCCTCCCAAATCAGTGCTGGTCCCCCAAAGTAGGACGGCTAGCCACGTGCCTGTTTTATGCCATTTATACCATATTTTAGCAAAAAAATTCATCGACACCACTCCCCAGACCGACCATGCAACCTGAGGAACAACACTGCAAAATAGACCATGCTATAACAGGCGGCGCGGTGGGGAGCCTCCTCCCCTTACACACCCCTCCTTTCCCGTCCAAATGTTCTATATTCTTTAACGTTGCAACTTCGGGATGACGTCAGGTGATTTTTACGTCATCGCCTATGTTATAACATAGGCTATCCTACAGCGTTGCACCCCAGACTGACAGCCATTACTACTTCAACGTTTCCATTTTAAGAGGGTCAATTGACCCATTGACCCTCGTGGCTACGCCACGCAAAGGGTTCTATGCAGCTAACAGTACAACAGTAGCACAGTAAAACTTACATAATGCTCCAATAGCAGTGTACATTCACTGCACAGTATCGTGATCATACGTGGGCAGCAAGAAAATTCTGGGGTCCAAGATTTTTTGAAGGTCAAAAAATGGCTCAAAATGGTGATATGGCGTTAAAAACACCATTTTTCGACGTTTCTCATCAAGCACTATCCATTGGCATCAAAAAATTGGTGAAAAAAACGAAAAATTTTAAAAATTGATTTCTGGGGGGGTCTTTTGATTTCTGGGGGGGTCTTTTATTTCTGGGGGGGTCCAGACCCCCCAGACCCCCCCACGCCCATGTGTGATCGTGATTAATGCTTCAGTTTAAACTCTTTTGTAATAGATTTACATTTATTTTAGTTTATTATCCGTGCACAAGGTATCGCGCAGGGTTGTCAGGTCAGAACTTCAAAACTACCAAAACTATTCAAAACGCCAAAAAAACTGTTTTGAGTGTTAAAAAATTACCACCCTGTGGTTAAGCATAGGGGAAATACCAAATGCCTTCAAAATCCACCAAAATGGCAAAAATCACTACTGGCACACCACGGAAACAGACTAGGATTGGGGTGTGTTCGATAAAGGTACATGGGTAGGTACCACACCTGGGCGTGGGGGTCGATGGGCATGCACCCCCCAGAAACCAAAATACCCCCCCCCCACCCAGAAATCAAATACCCCCCAGAATTCAAATTCTGAATTTTTTTTCGTTGTTTTCGCAATTTTTGATGCCAATGGATAGTGCTTGATGAGAAAACGTCGAAAAATGGTGTTTTTATCGCCATACCATCATTTTTAAGGCCATTTTACCTTCAAAAATCTTGCACCCCAGAATTTCCTTGCTGCCCACGTATGATGCCAACTGATAAGGAAGCCAACTATAAAATTTCGTTGTTATATAGTCTATTTCATGAAACCTTGTGCATAAATCACAATTTTCAAATCAATCAAATTGACTACAAAAGCGGTTTAAACTGAAGAAACAATCGTGATACTGTGCACAGCAATCAGCATTTGCACTTTTACTGGGTAAAATTGCATCACTGTGATCGCCTATAAACCACTTTTGTAGCGATATTCTTAGGTGCTGAAAATCGATTTTCATTCGCAAGGTCTCGTTAAACTGACTACAGAAGCCATCAGCCAAATCTTCTTTTAAACAGGCTGAGTGTAGCCTTCTTTACTAAAATGATCATATCGTTTAAAATATGTATACGGCGTTAACATCGTCGTAAGATTATAAACCCCGACGCTTTTTGCACACAGCCTGATCGATGATCAATAGCGATCTTCTATTATGGCCGTAGCCAAACGTTTGCAAGGGAAAAAATCATTTCCCCTCATGCGGATTTCGCTAATTTGATAGCAATGGTAGAAGACGCGATCGATAATGAAAGCAATTCGAGCCGATTTCAAGGATCATCTGGCTCGTATTTCGTTAGGAGCAAGCAAGGAGTAAGTTTTTAAGAAGTTAATATTGATGCTGAGCTTAATAGAAGCATGTACATACCAAGGCTCTATCCGCTACGGATCGTCTAGTCTGATGCATACTGTGTTAGTACCAGGAAATTCACTATATTTTATTAGCTGCTGGTGTTATCCTTGCTGAAATCTTTCTGTCAAATTAAATTAATTAAATCTTTATTTAAAGTCGAATAATTTACAAATCTAATAATCTTCAAATACTTTCCCTTTACAGAATATATCTTAAGGAATTCGTGGGCGTCTTTGAACCAAGAAACGAAGAGCCGTATGGTCCCAACAATCCCAATCGAAATGGTTTCAGAGGCTACTTTGCCTTTGCTGTTTCGGGCGTGGATGCCTTGCATGGCATCAGGGTTATTTGTCCGAGGCTGGCGCATCGATCGTGGATGAAAAATTAAGACTCAACATAGTTCCTAAAACAAAGGTTGTTTGGCTAGCATCTCCTACTTTAACTACAGCCTTTAGACAGAACACTAGCCGATGCTAAACGCAAGCAGTCTTATAAAAATAGTAGATTTGCTTCACATGTCTTACCTGCGAAAGTAAGTAAACGTTACATTATATTAGTCATGCTATATGTACATGGGCACAGGAACAATGCATCACTTTTTACTGAATACTTATTTTCCAATTCAGCTGGAATTATATTCTCTCTCGAAGATTTTCTTAGGTTAGTTTGTGCGGATGAAAGAATTTGAACTCATGGAATTCTTACAGTCACTCGAAATTGCATAGACTATTTCATTTTCGAAATTTTTTCCATTTTATTTTCGAATTTTTTTATGTTTCGCAAGTTTTAGATGTCAATGGTTCTCCCAGTCATAAATGTTTTTCCATTTGACGAATGTTTCGGTCCTTTTTTGGACTTTCGAGATTCTTTTGACTCCGAGCATTATCTTACCAGTCATGCACGGAAAGTTTGATGATCAGAACCGCAAAAAGGAGAAGACATAGAACTTTTTGGAATAATAAGCAAAAGCAAAGCCACAAAAGCAAAATAGAAGCATTTTTGCAACAAAATCGTAAATTGACCGTAACTATAAATTAGGGTAGGTGTTTTCTACGCTATTTTATCGTTTATATCATTTCTATTGCCATTCTAGCTAAAAATCTGGTTGACTGGCAGACCAGCTTTAGAGATATTATGTTTGTAGTTTGTGACAGGTATGTCGGAGGTAAATGTAGATACATAGATACATCTGTAGCAGGGAAGCTTAGGATTTTGTACATAGTGAAACATATTCTTAATGAATATTGGTGCAAAA
>JAVLUZ010000145.1:5230325-5357709 GCA_036768485.1 Mermis nigrescens | reverse complement strand
CAGTGAATTTGGCGTAGGATACTTAAGGATGAAAACAACGTCTAGAGTCTGTTTCACATAACTTCGTGCATAAATTTTTAAGAATTTTTATCGACGTTAAGCCGAGGAGTTGATAATTATATATCAGATCAATGCTATAATGACAATCTGTCAGTTTATCGTCGGCAAGTTTTAAAATTTGTGACCGAAGTTGTGTGAATTAGAAGTATATCAGTAGGTCACGTAAGTAACTATATAGTACCTACCAACCATGCGTGGGCGGCAAGAAAATCTGATGGGGGGGGGGGGGGTGCTAGATTTTTTTGAAAGGACAAAAAATGGTCCACAAAAACGATTGGTATGGCGATAAAAACACCATTTTTCGACGTTTGTCATCAAGCACTATCCATTGGCATCAAAAAATTGCGAAAAAAACGAAAAAAGTTTTCAAAAATCGAATTCTGGGGGGGGGTATTTTGATTTCTGGGGGGTATTTTGGTTCATGAGGTACCTTCCCAAACCCTACTTGAGTGTGGTACCTACCGATGTACCTATATCGAACACACCCTATACTAGTCTGTTTCACGAAACCAGTGTTGCCAAGCTTGGTAGTTTTACTACCATTTTGATAGTTTTTGAAGGCATTTGGTAGTTCCTATGCTTAACCACAGGGTGGTAATTTTTTTAACACTCAAAACAGTTTTTGGCGTTTTGAATAGTTTTGGTAGTTTTTGAAGTTTTGACCTGACAACCCTGCGCGATACCTTGTGCACGGATAATAAACTAAAATCAATGTGAATCAATTACAAAAGAGTTTAAACTGGAAGCATTAATCACGATCACACATGGGCGTGGGGGGGTCTGGGGGGTCTGGACCCCCCAGAAATAAGACCCCCAGAAATCAAAAGACCCCCCCAGAAAATCAATTTTTTAAAAATTTTTTTTCGTTTTCATAATTTTTGATGTCAACGGATAGTGCTTGATGAGAAACGTCGAAAAATGGTGTTTTTATCGCCATATCACCATTTTTAAGGCCATTTTGACAACTAAAATCTTGGACCCCCAGAATTTTCTTACACTGCCGACGTATGATCACGATACTGTGCAGTGAATGTACACTGCTATTGGAGCATTATGTAAGTTTTACTGTGCTACTGTTGTACTGTTAACTGTAGAACCCTTTGCGTGGCGTAGCCACGAGGGTCAGTGGGTTCAATTGACCCTCTTAAAATGGAAACGTTGAGGAAAATGCAAGAGGAGAGAGGTGAAGGAAAACTGTCTGCTTTCAGGTAAAATTCGTTAATTTTTTCTGGCGCTTGCCCCAGGATTTTGGCGCTGCCCGCCTATGGCTATAGCCAGCCAAAAACTAGCCCAAACTAATGCTGGAAAAATGCGTTATAAGAAAATGCAGATTTTAAAATTTTCTGAGCACTTCGCAGAATTTACTCCTTCTTAAACTCCGAAGCTAATTGTATCGAACAATTTATGTAACTTAAACTATTTAAAAATACTTTTCTGCAGTTTATTGCAGCAATAGAATCCTCAAGTTGATTTGACTACGGACAGACTGAGAAAGTGAAGATAAATGCTAATTGAAAGAGTTTTTATAATAGCATCAGGTGGTAGGCACAAATACGTAGGTGTGGGGGAGGGGGGTTGTTCACCCAAATCGGTATATCCCCCAAAAATCGATAGACTTGAATTTTCAGATATTTTTTTTTGCGATTTTTGCCAATTTTAAACCACCCAGACCCCCAGAATTAAGTTTCTCACCCTATTTATATTGGTAAATACTTAATTGAAGCGCGGCAACCTGCCAAACACGTTGCTTAGTGAGCAAAATTTTACCCGCACCGGTTTCACCAGGATCTTCCGCTCAACACGCGTACGTAGCACACCTGGGCATGGGAGGTATGCACCCCCAGAAACAAAATACCCCCCCCCAGAAACCAAAATACCCCCCCCCCAGAAATCAAAATACCCCCCCCAGAATTCAATTTTTGAAATTTTTTTTTGTCTTTTTTCGCAATTTTTGATGCCAATGGATAATTCTTAATGAGAAACGTCGAAAAATGGTGTTTTTTTTATCGCCATACCACCATTTTTTAAGGCCATTACCGACCTTCAAAAAAATATTTTTCCAAATTTTCTTGCTGCCCACGTATGGTGCGTAGTACTAACCGACTACTCGGGCTCTTGCTCACTTTGCGCAATATATTCATTAAGAATATGTTTCACTATGTACAACATCCTAACCTTCCCTGCTACAGATGTATCTATGTATCTACATTTACCTCCGACATACCTGTCACAAACTACAAACATAATATCTCTAAAGCTAGTGCCAGTCAACCAGATTTTTAGCTAGAATGGCAATAGAAATGATATAAACGATAAAATAGCGTAGAAAACACCTACCCTAATTTATACTTTCGGTCAATTTACGATTTTTGTTGCAAAAATGCTTCTATTTTGCTTTTGTGGCTTCTACTTTTGCTTATTATTCCAAAAAGTTCTATGTCTTCTCCTTTTTACGGTTCCTGATCGTCAAACTTTCCACGTGCATGACTGGTAAGATAATGCTCAGAATCCAGAATCTCGAAAGTCCAAAAAAAGGACCGAAACATTCGTCAAATGGAAAAAAACATTTATGACTGGGAGAACCATTGACATCTAATACTTGCGAAACATAAAAAAATTTCGAAAATAGAATGGAAAAAATTTCGAAAATGAAATAGTCTATGCAATTTCGAGTGACTCTTAAGAATTCCATGAGTTCAAATTCTTTCATCCGCACAAACTAACCTAAGAAAATCTTCGAGAGAGAATATAATTCCAGCTGAATGGGAAAAAAATAAGTATTCAGTAAAAAGTGATGCATTGTTCTGGTGCCCATGTACATAGCATGACTAATATAATGTAACGTTTACTTACTTTCGCAGGTAAGACATGTGGTAAATCTACTATTTTTATAAGACTGCTTGCGTTTAGCATCGGCTAGTGTTCTGTCTAAAAAGGCTGTTGTTAAAAGTAGGAGATGCTAGCCAAACAACCTTTGTTTTAGGAACTATATTGAGTCTTAATTTTTCATCCACGATCGATGCGCCAGCCTCGGACAAATAACCCTGATGCCATGCAAGGCATCCACGCCCGAAACAACAGAGGCAAAGTAGTCTCTGAAACCATTTCGATCATTTGGGATTGTTGGGGCCATACGGCTCTTCGTTTCTTGGTTTAAAGACGCCACCGAATTCCTTGGAATATATTCTGTAAAGGAAAGTATTTGAAGATTATTAGATTTGTAAATTATTCGACTTTAAATAATGATTTAATTAATTTAATTTGACAGAAAGATTTCAGCAAAAAGGATTACACCAGCAATAATAAAAATATAGTGAATTTCCTGGTACTAGCAGTATCCATCAGACTAGACGATCCGTAGCGGATAGAGCCTTGGTATGTACATGCATCTATTAAGCTCAACATCAACCAATAACTTCTTAAAAACTTACTCCTGGCAACCATTCTTGAAATACGAGCCAGATGATCCTTGGGGAATCAGCTCCGGGTAAACTTCATTATCGATCGCGTCTTCTACCATTGCTATCAAATAGCGAAATCAGCATGAGGGGAAATGATTTTTCCCTTGCAAACGTTTGGCTACGGCCATAATAGAAGATCGCTATTGATCATCGATCAGGCTGAGTGCAAAAAGCGTCAGGGTTTATAATCTTACGACGATGTTAACATAACATACATATTTTAAACGATATGATCATTTAGTAAAGAAGGCTACACTCAGCCTGTTTAAAAGAAGATTTGGCTGATGGCTTCTGTAGTCAGTTTAACGAGACCTTGCGAATGAAAATCGATTTTCAGCACCTAAGAATATCGCTACAAAAGTGGTTTATAGGCAGTCACAGTGATGCAATTTTACCCAGTAAAAGTGCATATGCTGATCAATTGCTGTGCACAGTATCACGATTGTTTCTTCAGTTTAAACCGCTTTTGTAGTCAATTTACATTGATTTGAAAATTGTGATTTATGCACAAGGTTTCATGAAATAGACTATAGACAGCCCATTCAACGAAATTTTATAGTTGGCTTCCTTATCAGTTGGCATCATACGTGGGCAGCAAGGAAATTCTGTGGGGTGCAAGATTTTTGAAGGTAAAAAATGGCCTTAAAAATGATGGTATGGCGATAAAAACACCATTTTTCGACGTTTCTCATCAAGCACTATCCATTGGCATCAAAAAATTGCGAAAAAAACGAAAAAAATTCAGAAATTGAATTCTGGGGGTATTTTGATTTCTGGGTGGGGGGGGTATTTTGGTTTCTGGGGGGTGCATACCCCCAAACCCCCACGCCCAGTGTGTGGATTGGCATGCACAGTATCGTGGTTAATGCTTCAATTTAAATCGCTCTTCTGTAGTCTGTTTCAAATACATAACTTAGTGCATAAATTCTAAGAATGTCCAACGACAGTAAGCCGAATGTTACGATATTTATATATCAGATCAATGCTATAATCGCAATCTGTCAGCTTATTGTCTGAGATATAGTTTTAAAATTTATGACCGAAATTGTGTGAAACAGACTATAATTGATTTACTTGTTTCAAAAATTGTATTTGTTTCGCGAGACTATGCGCATGGAAAGCATTTATTACACTCTGTTTCACACAAGTTCATGAATTTCAAAAACTGTGCCCGACAATTTCCAATCGGACTTTCTAAAAGCAACTTTGAAGTTATTAAAAACTTCTGTAACGGTGACATTTAAATTGCACAGAATTTTTGATCATCAAGTTTATAAGGTTTTCAAGCGAAAATGCGCACGTACCTTAGCTATCTACAGGTTTCTCTGAATGTTTATATCATTTTATTTTCGTTAGAAAATTTTTCCTATATGGCTGCCTTAACGCATTACTCTTTACTTATTAAGGATTTAGATTGTTATGGCGGCTTCTGGCCACTTATCTAACGCTGAAATTGCCGACGCTTTAAAGAGAGCTCGTGAAGTAAGTCAGCCGTAAATAAGAAAAGTTGAACAGCATTAGAGCAGAAATAGCATGTTTTTCCCACTTTTTTACGCGGTTTTTTCTCAACTTTTTTCATGATAGGGTAGGCTAGTCTTATCCGTCGTAAATGTAGTCAGGACTTCTGTGGGAAATTCGTTTTTTGTCTTATAAGTCGATTTAAATGCGTAAAACGAGCTGGCTGGGATCTTAAAATGTCTTTTTGGGCCATTTACATCGCCCTGAAATTTTTAAATTTTTAAACGTTCTCTGCAGAAAAAATTTACGAAGCACCTGTAATTACCCAGGTTGACTTGATTAGGTGTAATTATATCGACGAAACAGCTTTGAACTTATCGCATTAAAAATAAGCCTTTGGGTAATAAGGTTCGTAAGAGTAACAGACGTAGCCAGGATTTTCGTCAGAGGGAATCTGAAAAGTCCAAGTCTAAAACGGGCGGGGTCGTTAAATAACGTGCTTTTTCGGGCTTTTCATGTCGTCCTGCTTTATTTAAGCAATAAAAAAATCTAAAAAAATGTTTTTATATGTTTTTTGATGGAAAATAAGGCCTACTTTATACTCGAAGCGCTGATTTTTTCAACTTTTCCTCCAATAAAACGATGGGATTCTCCAAGGTTCCACACGTTTTTCATTCTTGCCAAAAACTCTTGGAGTAAGTTAAGAATATGGTACTTTCAGGATATCATAAATTAAACTTCAGAAGAGCGGATTTTTCGCTCAGTACTTAGAACATGTTGAAAGAAAGCGCGGAAGAAAAATTTCATCCGTCTATGATCAATATTACAAAAGAGAAGAAAGAAAATTTTATTACTAATACCAACAGTTAAAATACAAAATGACAAGATATATAATAAATGCAATTACGAATTAGTAAAGGGACATGCGAGTCAATGGAATGACAAGTTTACGCGCGCCCACAAGATATCTAGATAAATCAAAGTTTGCTAATCTAGATTTAAATATGTTTAGGTTAGGGAAGAAACAATGAAGTCAGGAAGATCGTTCCAAACTGTGATGTATTTGTAAAAGAAATCAAACTTTTCTAAATTAGAATGTGCAGTAGGTATGACTAATTTAAATCTATTAATGCTACGGGTAATATTATGATTAAAATACAAAAAAATCATCAGCTTCAAAACATGATTTATGACAAATAATTTGATACATCATACACGAACAAATCTGCAAGCGTCTTAATTCAAGTCTGCACAATTTGAGTTGTGTTAAACGATCCTCGTAAGAAAGAATACTATTGTATAGCCAAAAAGTATATTTAGTGAATCTACGTTGAGACAGCTTCAATCTATCTATATCATTAAGATAAGAGGAGTTCCATACACTGCAACAATACTCTAATAAAGGTCTAACATAACAACTATAAGCTTTACACAAGATTACCTTTATCACGCGAAAAAATGATTTGCGTATTAAAAGTACATCTAAAAAGCTTTTTAATCAAAAAATTATAATGTTCCTTAAATTTTAAATTTCGAGGAATCAAAACTCCTAAATCACGGACAAACGGATCACTAAAAATAATTTCCCCATTTAGTCTATAAACAGCTTTTGATTATTATTACCCAAATATAGAACTTGACTTTTGGTTCGAGAAATAGGTAAATCCCATACAATTGCCCAGTCAATAATCTTATCTAAATCAGACTGTAATAATTTACAGTTACGACTAATATTGAAAATTTTGATATCATCTGCGAACATATAAACCGTACTACAAATATTATCACATATATCATTTATAAAAATCGAAAAAGCGTAGGTCAAGGACACTTCCTTGGACGACACCGCTAGTAACAGGCACATAATCTGAAAAGACTGATTAACGCGAACACATTGGAACGATTAAACAAATAGGCCTTTAACCATGCATACAAGTTACCGTTTATTCCATATCCGATTTAACTTAATAAGAAGTTTTTCCATATTTACTTTATCAAAAGCTTTAGAGAAATCTAAATATATTATATCAACAGTTTCTTTTTAGCTAACGACTGAATCCATGAAAATTTACACTTTAACAATTGTGTTTCACAAGATTTATTCTTTTGAAAACCAAATTGAAAAGGAGATATTAGTTTATTAACCTTAAGAAAGTCTAACAATTGACTATTAATAATTCTTTCCATAATTTTGGCAATAGAACAACAAAGAGAAACGGGCCTGTAATTATCCACTAATGCTGGATCCCCCTTTTTAATATTGGAATAACATGTGCCATGCTCAAAGCTCGGGAATATTTCCAGACAGAAAAGATACAGTGAAAATACTAACTAACGGCTTTATCATTTGAAACGACAATTTTTTAATAAAAAGATTACATATGCCATCAGGGCCAACTGCAATAGGCTGTATTTAGATGGTTAATGGCTTCCAATACGCGATCCTCACTAAAAATAACGTCAGAAAGCGAAAAATCACAGCGCTTCTGAAAAAGAAAATTCGCGTTAGTAATGTCACTAGAAAACACTGAAGCGAAATAATCATTGAAAATGTTAGCCTTGCGTAATGAATCGGTTATAACATTATTATCAGAAAATGTTAGAGGGGGAATTTCACTGCGACTTTTTAACCTATTATTTACAAAAGTATAGAAAGCTTTAGGATTATTATTCTTGAGCAATTTGTTTTCTTGAGAAGAGAAATAATCATGAATAGTTCTACGTAGAGCCTTACAATGATTTCGATATTTAACTTTAGTTCCTGGAGTTTTACACCTTTTATACTTATCCCATAGAGAACGTTTTTTAAGAAATAATTTATGTAAGCTTTTAGGGTATTTAAATTTTAATTTAGCCCTAAAAGTAGGTACAAAACTAAAAATAAGAGGATTTAATATACTTAAAAAAACATTATACATGTCATTAACTGTTGAACATGTAGAAAAAATGTCAGGCCAAGAAACAGAGGATAAAAAAGTAGCTATACTCTCGTAGATCCGCTTTATTGAAATTTAAGCAAGGTTTATCTCCATCTTGAAAAGTTCTAGTTAAAATTTCAAAAGAAATCGAATTATGGTCAGCTTGTTGAAAAAGGAGGAAGAACCTGGATATTAAAAACGTTATATGCAGCAAATACTACATCAATCAAAGTATTATCGTGAGTATTTTCTTTAACTAACTGTTGCAGACCACTAGCTGATAAGTAATCAAAAAATAATTCGTTTAATGGATTACATGTAAAAGTACCATGAAACCAATCAATTTTAGGCAAATTTAGATCCCCTACTATAATAACGGGATGACAACTATTAGTAGCCCATTCAATTAAATTACATATCCGAAGTGCAGTATCAAAATCATACTGAGGAGGTCTATAAACTAACAAACATCTTATAACATCTCCACCTTTTAAAATTTCAACTACTAAAGTATCAGACACAAACAGAGAAGCAGGAACTTTAACGCATCGAGCATAAAGATGAGGTTTAGCAAAATTAAAACTCCACCTCCCCGCTTATTCTTACGATCTGATCGGAGAATAATATAATTTTTAACGGACATAATAGACTGTCGGAAATAGATTCATTTAACCAGGTTTCACAAAAAAATAATATATCGAATTTTGCAGTATTTAACAGAAAGTGAAGTTCCCTAACTTATTCACAATACTACGAGAATTACATAGCAAACATTTAATATTAACAAAATAACGGGGCGAATTTACCTAAATATTAGACGCGTGTTGACCATGTTGAGCACGAAATTTGGGATTAGATGGTTTAGGGGCTGTAGAACGAGGATCATAGACTCGTACAGTTTTCTTCTTCACACAGTCATCCCTAAAGTCGATATATAGATTAGTCTCGCCCGCGTCCAATCGTTGGTGCAACTCGTCGTTAAGTTCACGCTGACGTTTTCGCTGAAGAAACGACAAATCCGGTCGCGCACGTAATTTCGAGTAGACGTTTGTTGGATTTGCAGGGCGGACAACTTTGTTGATAAGACCAATAAAGCGACGTTGAGCACGTGACGAAGAAAGACAAACTTTCAGAAACTGAGGTTTGTCTGAATATTTGGGACCGTCTCTAAATACCTGCGTTATATCGGCAGATGAAAAATCAGAGTCTTTATTATAATCATCAATTAAAGATTTAAGCGAAACAAGGTCATCGTTAGATTTGGCTAAACCAAATACGACCGCATTCGACTTTTTTGATTCACGTTCTAGACCATCTTGAATTAATAAGCCTATATCGACGATGCTGGGTGACGTAGAAGCGCTCGATTTTTGATTCAATTGAGTTTAGACGAGATTCTAAAGTAGCCATCTTAGCCGGTAAAGAAGCGAAATTTTCGAACAGGGGTTTACACAAGGAGCAAACGAATGGAAAAGAGTAAGAAGTGTCAATATAGGACGAACTATTGAAATATGAAATAAGTGCTGATGGTAGATTAAGGCACTCAGCATGTGCCCACTTATGACATAGTCCACATTGAACAGCCGAAATATGACTATCTGTAACTGTCTCCGCGCAAATGACACAAAGACTATTATTGTCATCTTCTGTATTAAGGAGAGTAAAATTTCCCGTTCGTTGCGGTGGTGATTTAGAGTGTTGATTGTTGACGTAAATTTTTGATCCGCGATTTTTACCGCCCATAATGTGTATTGTAATAATAATAAGACAAGCCGGTGATCAATTATCGTAACATATGGTCTAATCAGTACAGTTCTCAAAATTAACACTTGCTCATTGATAAATAAGTGCCAGTATCACAGCCTTCGCAATTTAACAAAATCCTCGGGTTTTTCGGATCGGGCGAACAGACCTCTGACATGCGCGGGCTGCGGGTTGGCTGCTCCCCTGATTATTGCGGGTCAAAAATGACGACCGATTTTCATCTCTAGTATGGTTAACATGTGAAGCAAATCGCTATGGAAAAAAACCGCGTTGGCGAAAAAAAACTGCTTAAAGCTAAGGGTTTCGTTAATTAGTCTCTTCTCGATCTAAGTATTTGAAGATTCAAACAGCTGAATGCAGAATTACGTGTAGATACCCAATTTACGTCGATATAAGCATCTATACATCGACCTAAGCATCTATACATCGACCTAAGCATCTATACATCGACCTAAGCATCTGTGCATCGACCTAAGCATCTATACATTAATCTGAGCTGGAGCGACCTCGACCTAAGCAGCTTAAAACACCTTTTCAGATATACTAAGCCTAAGCCTAAGTATATCAGAAGCAAAAACTTAGATTTTCTTATATCTTATCAAGTAAAACCGAAAAAAACATGCAAAAAAAATGAAAAATTTTTCAAAATTTTCTCAAAATTTCAAACAGCTTTCCGCGCCTTTTTTATTTTTTCTCCTTCATTGCTATGCTTCCCTCCATAATTTCAGCCCATATTATTTATTTCTGACAAATGTGTAAGTCCTTGGATCGAGCCGTTCAATCGTCCCACCAACACTTAAATCGACAGTTGCCTGCAACTTTGCAAGTATGGCTCAGTTTCCCACCAAATTTTTTTCCGCGCTTCAATTTATGTTCTATCAGTTTGGCACAAAAATTTTGGCATTCCGTATTCGTTTTGCTCCTTTTCTAAAAGTACCATATTCTTAACTTTAGCCCTCTGTTTGTACGGTGTTTTAAGTTGAAATCTTCAACTCAGATGAAGAAAAAAGGAGCGGAAACATGTTTGAGATTTTTCGAAACTTAAAAAAAAAATTTTTAAAATTTTTTTGTAATATTTTTCTTCATTCTAGTTGAAGATTTTGACTTATATTTCAAGATTCAAACAGCGGCGTGAGCATCTATAATAATATTTTTTAAATTAATTTCATCAACCTAAGCATCTATACATTGACCTGAGCGGGAGCGACCTCGACCTAAGCAGCCTAAAACACCTTTTCAGATATATCAAGCCTAAGCCTATTAGAAGCAAAAACTTAGATTTTCGTGCATCTTATCACGTAAAATCGAAAAAACATCGCAAAAGATCTGAAAATTTTCAACGTTTTAAGAATTTCAAACAGCTTCCCGCGCCTTTTTTCTTTTTCTCATTCATTGCAATGCTTCCTTACGTAATTTCAGCCCATATTATTCATTTCCGACAAATGTGTAAGTCCTTGTATTGAGCCAAAACGATAGAAACTTCCCAAACATAGAAGAAATCGTCGCAAAGCGCCGACTTTTTCGATTTAACGTCGAGAAAAATAATATTTATTGGCTGTCATTTTAAACATTATTCTAAATATAGTTACTTTAAATATTGCAGTTTACGTACCCAGTAATGTAAAACTTATGACTTCGAAATATAAGATTAATGCATGACATGTGGTTACTGGTACACACAAAAAATAAAAATCAAAAGGTGAAATTAAAGAGCTAAATGAACAAAAATTAGCGAAACTTGTCAAATAAATGCGAAAAAGTAAAGTGTACTGGTAAGTAAAGCTAAGGCGTACAGGCAGTGCACTTACGTACGCCTCTTGAGAAATTATAATAAATTAAGCTTAAAAACAGTATCATGCATTGTTATATCATCAAATACCAATTCAAATAAATTAAACAGTATCATCAGGGTGGCTAGAATTTGGAATACATTGCCACAATGTATTGTTGACTGCAGAAATTTTAAACAGCTTAGGGTTTTGGTTTCAAAGCTTAATTTATTAGAATTTCTTAAGGGGCGTATGTAAGTGCACTGCCTGTACGCCTTGGCTTTACTTACATACCAACTCACTTATTTCGCGTTATTTTTTGCATTTATTGACAATTCCCTTCCTAAAATTGCTCATTTAATAATTATTTGCTTTATTGTATTGGTATTTGTTGAAACATGTCTCCTCCATGTAATTCAGCCAATGAATTATTATTATTATTATTATCAAATATCATCAATATCATCATGCAACCATATTGCTCAGTTCTTGAACATGTAAAATTTCCCCAAGAAGGAGGGGAATTCCCCTCCCCCACTAGCTGCGCCAGTGAAGAGTAAAGACAGGTACGAGGATTGGGAGCCGACTTTAAAAGCTGCCTATGCTTTAACGTGTGAAATTCAAAGTTTTTTTGAGCTCCTGTAGCTTCACTAATGAGTCGATTCTGATCAAATTCCTTTTCCGCGCTTTCTTTTGTTGAGTCCTCCTAAACTAAATGGGTAATTTAAATAAAATTAGTTGGCATTCTTTTAGAATCGGAGACCTATCTTTTGTAAATTTAATAGAAAAGCATGAGTAAGCGAAGCGCCGCATGGATGACCTTTGCCGTCGGATTCATTTACGCTTACCCTTCGGCTCATTTAAAATTCAGTCTTAAATAAGGAAAAATTGTACCCTATTCTATCAAAATTTTGGGCATAATGGCGTTTAGGGCAATGACTTGCAATATTATGACAAGGGCATTTCCTAACTGAGTTTGGGATGGAGAGTTAATATTTGAAAGAATTAGGTGGCGGTCGGCATTATTGACCGAGTTACAGGCTGCTGAAGTTCATGTGCTTAAGGATAGGCGAAAAGTAAGCTGTGGCTTTGGGAATGTTTTGAATTAGTCTCCGAAGCATCGTGGGACTGACCGAGCGGGGTTACCAATGTCTTAGGCTTAGTTATGTGCATTCACATTGATGCCAGCGCATGGGCTAAGCCTGAGATAGATGGAGCAATCTTTGCAAAGCCAGCAGAGCAATTTTTGTTCTATTTATGCCTTAGGCTAGCCCATGTCTGGCACCAAGCTGAATCCGTAAGCCATTGCTGTCGCCACAAATTGAAAACTGAAAAATACCCCTAAATGCCATTTTTTCCTTTTCGCCTATCCTTAAACACATGAACTTCAACAGCCTGTTACTCAATCAATAATGCCGACTGCTCCTTAAGTCTTTCACATATGAACTCCCCATCTCAAATTCAGATATAAAATGTCCTTGTAATACTCCAAGTCATTACCCTAAACGCCATTTTTCCAAATTTTTAAATAAATATGCGTTTGTAAGCAATTTCACGTGATTATACGACCTATTTCGGTCTGTTCAGTTTTTTTCTGGTCATTGCACCACAACTGGGCGTGGGGGTGGGTTTGGGGAGCGGATATGCATGCCCCTCCGAGAGACCATAATCCCCTCAGAATTAATTTTTTTTGTTTTTTTCGCAATTTTCTGATGCCAATGGATAGTGCTTGATGAGAGACGTTGAAAAAATGTGTTTTTTCGCCATACCACCATTTTTAAGGCCTTTTTTGACCTTTGAAAAATCTTGCAACCCCTAGAATTTTGGTGCTGCCCACGTATGCATTGCACCTTGCGATAAAAAAGGAACATTGCTGTGCAAGGTCATAAAGGCAGTGCTCTTACTTAGACTAAGGTTTATTCTCCATAGTTAATTTTCTAAATTTTCTAATTTTAGCCTAAACACATTACTAACTGGAAGCGTTTACCACAGATTCAGGAAGCATATTCCAAACATTTATTATTCTGTGACTGTAAAAATTTCTTCAAGTTAGATTTTAGAGCAGTGACTTTTAATTCTAATATATTGGTGGTTCTAGTGTTGTTGTCTGATAATGTGAAGAAGTCATTTACATTAACATCAACAGCTGAATGAAACATTTTGTATACCATAGTTAAGTCTTACAAAAACCTTCTATTTTCCAGAGAATCTAGATTCAATACCTGAAGTCGATCCTGATAAGACATCAGATAACTAAAAAAGTTACATATTACATAAACCATTTTTTGTTATCTGACGCAGGTTCCTCAATTCGGGATTTAGGTGTTGCCTTAACAACAAACTTATCATCTAGTTGTCATTGTACTAATATATCAGCATAAGCTTTGAAAATAGTTGATTTTCAAATGTTCTGAATCACGTGATCTTAAAATGTTGGTTCTTGCTTTTAAGAATTATATTCGGCCTATAGTAGAGTATGCTCCAACTGTATGGAGACCCTATTTGCTTTCTGATATCAACAGAATTGAACGGGTACAGGGAAAATTTACTAAAAGGTTAATTGGATATGGGACTTCCTTATGATGGAAGGCTAACAGCCTTAAATTTAGAGAGGCTTGAACTCGGTAGAATTTATTTTGATTTAATTGTTACGTATAATATTATTCACAATAATCTCTCAACTTCTGAAGATTTTTATAAGTTTTATGGTCATTCGCGTACTAAGAATGCATTTTCAAATCAGATCTATTTAGAAAAATTTCAGACTTGATTGTAAAAAGTATTGTTTTGCTACTAGATCAGCTAGAATTTGGAACGATCTTCCACAATATATTCAAAGTTCTCCAAATGTTGAGACATTTAAGAGAAATTTGAAAAAGGTTGATTTTGGGAATTTTTTGATGGGGCACACGTGAGCGCAATCTATTTGCCTGTGTGTTCAGGACATTTCGCAGTTAACTATGCTATTTTATTTTCCTTCCGACTTTGTTTTACCCTTGTGTTTTTTCCGAATAAAGTATTAATATTAGTATATTAGTATTAACTCTAACGGTCATAAAACGTTTTTTCATTCATCCTTTGGTCCCCCTTATGTTTTTGAAAATTTCGGTCGTGCCCTTCTCGAAACCAAATCCTGGATATAGGCCTGGGCCTGGTCATATGTGTGAAAATGAATTATAAATGCGTCGCGTAGCCAGGTCAGATTTTTGACCCATTGACGGTTATGTATATGTACAAAAAATAGGTCCCCGATTCTAAAAGTATGCCAATTATTTTTGAAATGCCAATTTTTCAATCTGCAGTTTAAGTACACTACATTTTTTGAAACTGAAAGAATTCTAATGTTATTTTGTCAAGATGTCTTTCAAATTTACCTACATCTTGAGAGCTTTCAGTTCCAGCCTCCGATATTCTGTCATTTTCTAACTAGTGTTCAATAATTTTCCGCTCTTTAGCTAGCCAACTCAGCTGACAGTGCAAAGCGCCCTTTGTCTGGAGACACCGGAGGTATATATTTTATATTTATCAACCATGTTTATTTATGTATGAGTTTGCGGCTTATACGTACGTACTTTAGTTTATTACGATTGCAGGCTACAACGGTAACCCTGCAAAGAGATTAAATAACCAAGAAGAAATGGCCGCTGGCAACCCTATTACTGCTATTGGGTTAGTTATTCCCTTTTGTTATGTTTGAGCATAATATTGGGTGAGGGTAGAGGTTTTTTTCCATTCATAGTGTTTGATTTAGAAAAAGTGCTGTTTTAAGCGTTTTTTAGCGATCTTTCGTCTCCTACATTTGTTTTCCGAAATCGCCTGACAGTGCCAGGTTTTTCGAGCTGCAAACTCTTAGGAAGGGGTAAACTACCGCCCCTTCTAATCAGACATGCACAACCTGGGAATTCTGGGGGTGTGAATTTTGCAAGTCCCTTTTTTAGACTAAAAAACATTGGGTATGGGTTAAAAACATGAATTTTCGGTGTTTCTGACGATGCTCTATCTTTTTAGAGCATAAAAAACTTGAAAAAAAATTGAAAGTTTAAAACGAACAAATTGAACAAAATATAGTAAAACCATGAGTATATGGCGCGAATCGCCGAAAATTTGACACTTGTGAGCAAGCAGGTAGTTGAAAACGCTTAAAAACCTCTGTGAATTTTCGGGAAATTTTTTGAAAATTTTTGAAAAATCGCAAATTCTGGGGAAGATGAAAAAAATTCTGGGGGAGGGAATGGAAAAAATTCTGGGAGGACGGGATGAAAAAATTCTGGGGGATGAAGCCTTTAACATCATGTATATATGTCTTTAATCCTTTCCTCTGCCATTGTGTACCTAGTTTAGTGTCTAATGCTTTCTCGATCCGCCGTGTTCTATCAAAAGATTAGGGTAATGCGCATACATGCACATCGTGGGAATTCTGGGGGGGGAGTTTGAAATCATAAAGTGCCTTTTTCGGGTCCAAAACGGTAGGTACGCGTCAAAAACATCTTTTTCAACGCTTCTGACGATGCTCTATCCTTTTAGAGTATAAAAACAAAAAAAGTCGAAAAAAATATCGAAAAGTCGGAACAAATTGAATAAATTACAGTCAAAACATGAGTATAATGGCGTAAAGCGCCGAAAATTTGGCGCTTTCCAGCAAATAGATAGCTAAAAACTCTTAAAAGCATATTTGCAATGGATTTTGGTTCTGAAGGTAACAGGGTCCCTTTTGTTGAGGTTGGTTGGTTGTTTGTTTGGCCTGTTGGTTAATTGTTTGGTTGGGTAGGTGGTTGGTTGGTTGTTTGGTTGGCTAGTTGGCTGGTTAGTTGGCCGGTTAGTTAGTTGGTTGGTTGGCTAGTGGTTGGTTGTTTGGGGCAGGTTGGTTGGTTGTTTGGTTGGCTAGTTGGCTGGTTGGTTGGCCTAGTTGGCTAGTTGGCTGGTTGTATCATTTTCTCACTTTAATTTTTGGGTCAAAAAAATTCTACCCCCCCCAATCAAAAACTGTTTTTTCTGGCGCCACCCAGCTGGGGTTTTGAAGTTACCGAGGTGCCTTATGGCGCCACCCGGTGGCGCGGCATTGCTCACCTGCGCTTAAAAGAGCATCTTTTCTACAAATTTTTAGAAATTTTGCAAAATTTAATTAAATAGCCAAGTCTGGGGGTGGAAAAATTTTTCTGGTAGGGAAGTCCCCAAGATCATGTAGGGTAATGCGCTCGTTTACTTTATTAAAAATAAATGTGTTGGCATCGTGCTTTAAGGAATTCTACGTTCGGTTCAACATCTGTTTCTGGTATTGAACCCGTAATAATTGAACAATATCAAGTTCCTGACAGCTGTGTGGGCCTAAGTAATATAATCATATTGATTTTTCTCGGCTAGGTTTTTAATTGTGCATGGTTTATATTTTATAGTTATTGGTCGTGGTGGTGAAAATATTGGGAATATTCAGAATGAAACAGGATGCAAAATCCAAATGTCACAAAGTACGTTTAAGTTATTTTATATATTTAACGTACCAGCCTTTATATCGCTCTGATCATCGGTATTATTCAGCTTACGCCGATAGCACAGGTAAACAGATGAGAGGATGCTCGCTTACTGGCACCAAGACTTCGATAGAGTGAGTCAGCGACGTCACATTAGAATAAAATTATTTTCGTAATGCTGAACAATTTTCATTCGAATCAGTGCCACACATTCTAATAGGGGAAAGGAGTAAATAATGCCCAGAGCCAGACTTGTGATAGTGGTATTGGAGATCCTCTTACCCACAGTTGCTCGTCCACCCATTCCCCCACAGCCAGAAAACTTTTGACCACCATCCGATTTTTGGAAAAAAAATTAAATTTTTTGGCCGTTTCAGGATGCTTTTTGGCCGTTTTTGGCCAAACAATGGTCATTGACCTCCGCCCCTAAAATGGCCGGGACCCCCACTAAAAATTTCGAGCCGTTACTTGCATGCCCATAGTACATGTAAATGAGTGATAAGGTGATCTTTTTACAAAGTGTTGTTCTCCCGTTCTCCTAAAAGGCTGAAATCTCACCTCCATTTTTTGACAGTAGCTCATTCAGCTCCTTCCCTTAAGATGACCGACTTCCCTTACCGCTTAATAAACATTTGATAGAACACGTCTCTATGTGGTATAATACTGTGCATATTTTTTTGTTAAATAAACCATATATGCTCATAGGGGGGTGAGGGGGTATTACCTCCATCGCTGAAGGGTTAGTCAGACGGGTACTGTCCGGCGATTTTGAGCTGACACAACGTTTTTTATAGGTCAAAAACAGTAAGGCTGTCAACATTTTCTGCGTCGGATCAGTACTTTTAGGTACTTTTTTACCCAAAAAGCGTCAAAAATTGATTTCTCTATTTCTTCAGTGTTAAAAGTGATATAATGCTGTCAAAACAGACTAAATTACAGGAAAGCAAAACGTTGTCTCGAGTCCATAGTTGAAAAGTCCGGTGGTACTATGCCTCCAGCTAAGAACGGCATCGGCATCGGTGGCGGTGGCGGTGGGGGTGGCCTTACATCGATCGTGGCCGGAGGAAACATAGGTGGCAAAATGATGACTATAGAGATGCAGATTCCGGGGACGAAATGTGGTTTAATCATTGGTAAGGGGGGCGAGACTATCAAGCAACTGCAGGAGAAGGCGCAAGTGAAGATGGTGATGATCCAGGAGAACAACCAAGTCACGGCTGGATATAAACCACTTAGGATTATTGGTGAACCGGATAAAATTGAGGTGAGCTTTGAAGTAGTAAGCTCTAGGATATAAGCTTTACAGTAGGTGATACGTTTGAGAAATTTTTTTCGCTTAAAAAATGTTTAATACTCGTTCATTTATTCGACGCCTTTTATCGCAGCTTTATTAAACATTTACATTATACCAACTCGTAGAATTATGCTTTAAATCGTGTTTGTGTATTTCGAATTCACCCATGAGAAAATACACGAGCTTTCGGTATTTCATAGCATGTATGATCATATACATATGTTCGGATAAGTCGGATTATGTTCTCGTTAAGTGGTTTCGATGAAGTCTTAAATTGGCTTAAATTAATGCTAGTTTTTGCGGTTTTGCAAATCGGACTCTGAATATAGGTTGCATTATTTTATTAGTTGACAAAAATGTTTTCTATCTTGCACTAGTTAGCGTACGTTTAGATGGATTGCTTAAGGGTGCTATATGTATGTAAGGGGCCTAAATTGTCATATATTTTCAGCATGCCAAACGATTAATCGAAGAAGTGATGAACTCCAAGGACGATAAGCCGCCGTTTTTGAATGAATACGGTTCATTATCGTCAAAAAACAATAGTATGGGAGAGGTAAGCTTTCTTCTAGTACCATCTACATACATGCACGCGGTGAAAAGCAGTAAGAGGGGTTAGACAGTGTGTCCTGGGTAAGAGGTAAACAGATAATTTTGTTATCTGATGCCAAATTTTCGTTCTAACGAGTTTCATTCTATGTTGTTTTTCCCAGGACGATGTCTGAAATAGCTAACGACTGTTTTGAGTCTTTCTCAATATTGCCTCTGAAAAATTTTGGGGAAATATTTAAAACTAATTAAAAAATTAAAAATAGCTAATTAAATTGAAAATGCTGTATACTTAATTGATTGCTAAGATTTTTTGTTATTCGTTTATCCCCCGCACTACAGGTTGCACGCAACAATTTGAAATAACTTGTCAAACTTACTAATGTGCTTCTTATAATATTAAATTGATACGATATAGGCAGACAGTTGTGCTCATTTACTTTAGAATTTCATGAATGGATATTCTAATTGCATTGTTGTTAAGGTGGTTTTTATTTATCGTTTTATTTTTCCATTTTATGGTCATAACACGTGGAGCACGTTTGCGTTTGTTCTCGCAGTTATATAAGTATTCAATCTGCGTTTTTTAAATTCACCTCCTAGGTCATCGTTCCCAGAAGTGCTGTTGGCGTCATTATTGGCAAACAAGGCGAGACGATCAGGCGTCTAACTATGGAAAGTGGCGCTAAAATTCAGTTTAAACCTGATAAGTCAATTGCTTTATGTATAGAAAGACAGGCGAATATTACTAATTATCAGACGTGTAGCAGCTCAAGATTTTGGAGGGATACTAGCTGGCTACTTTAAGGGGCTTTGTTGAAAACGTCTGCAGGTTTGGACCAAAAAGTAGTAAAAACGCATGTAAATGTCCCAAAACACAAGTTAAAAATGGGGTGTAAAAAATTTATGCCTTTGGGGAAATGAGGGGGGTCGACTGACGTGAAGACCCTCCTAAGACCCATGTTGCTTGTAAGCTGTTCCTCTGATTGCGTACTTTTAATTTCGTTGATTGTTCCTTATTTTGCGGAATAATTTTGATTCCTTTATTGCAACCACATAATTTAATGATTATTTTACTATCAGAAAGCTGTCTAATCGATTATTAAAGTTTCTTTGATTTTTCAACTAAATAATGTCATTTTAGATACGAATGCCCCTGAGAGAACAGCCTATATTATTGGCATGCCGGACCAGATTCAACGTGCAACGGCTATGATAACTGATTTAGTCAATCGAGCCATTGCACAAGATCAGGCTACAGGAGGCGGAATGATGGCCAGACTAGTAAATACTTGAATTCTCATTTGACAATGTGGTAGACTCCTCTATCTCAATTCACTTATTTATTTCTTAGTAATTACGTATGTCATTTATACGAATGAAAGACTTGAGACGTATTTTCATGAGTAGCATTTTTTAACTCCATGTATGTAGATGCTGCATGTACATTTTAAAGATGTAATTTCAATTCTTTTTAAATCATTGCATATGCCTTATTTCTCACTTAGTCTGTTGAAAAATAAGCATTATTCTATTTCAGGCTGGCGATGGCACTTCTGACGTCTTTTACATGCATGTACCTGCAAACAAGACTGGCTTGGTTATCGGAAAAGGTTATTCAGCTTATCTATTATGCTTAACGTGTCCTCATGACGTAAACTTAATCGATGTGAAGCTCAACGGTGTGCATTAACCGGACTGTGCAATAATCTCATAATTTCCACTTTGAGGGTGGATATTGTATTCGTTCCTGCTGTTTATGTAGAATAAGGTTGTATGTTGTCAGGCCGTATCCATGATCCGGCTAAGAGGGAGGGGGCCGGACCCAACTATATCTCGGAAAACTCTTTTGGATATCTAGCAAGAACCGCATTTTTCGACGTTTCTCAACACGCTCTATCCATTAAGATAATAAAATTCGAACTCCTTTGAAAAAAGTTCCTATATCTCAAAGGGCTATAAAACGTTATTTTTTGGTCGTGTTTGGGCATGGAAAAATTAGAAGATTTTGTAATAATGACATGCGATTTTTCCATCTTTCCGTGCATTATCTTACCTCTCAAATTTTTTTCGGTCAAGGGGGGCGCCGCCCCCTCCCCGAACACGGCCATGTATACAGTGTAGTAGTAGTAAGAATTCATGCGTTGTTTTGCATAAGATAACATGGTGTGCAATAAACATCAGCAATCTACATGTGTGCATTAAGCGTGTGCACTTACACACTGATTTATTGGCTGCGGTCTTGTCAGCCGTGTGCATTACGCATTATTCGAGTTTGCATTAACCGAGGCATCTTACTATGTCAATATGCTGCTTTCTGCCGTGACCCTGTGTGCTGGTGTGCAATAATCGGAAAAGTGCATTATCCAGGGTTTGCATTATGTGAGTTCAACTGTATATGTATATACAGTCAGTGATCGAACCGAGGCCTCGGCAAGCCTCGGCGTTTTTTGGAGCCTCGGCGCCGAGGGCGAAGCTAAAAAGTGCCGAGGCGCCGAGGGTTAAAATCAAATTTGAATAAGTTTAATATATCCGTTGAATATTAACTATTTAGAATACATCTGCAGTACACAGGCTATTTTTTACCTATAGACTTTTCTTATGGTTTTACTCGCGTACCCAGTTACACCAAGTTACATACAGCAAAGTGCCAATTTATTATTCATGTGATGACTTAGTTTCAATTCTCATGCTCGCTACATGGATCGGAAACACACATTCCCAAAGGAGGTGGTGAGTGAGGGTTATAACCCTCCTCTCAAGGTACAAGACTCAAGTCACTGTCAGACGATTTTTGGTGCAAACCTTTTGAATAATTTTTGAAGTCAATTTTTACTATGGCAAAAGTGCAGCTAACTATTAGAATTTCATGAAGTGATACAGTATTTTTGAATGTGAGCAAGAGTAAATAGACAAACTATCACTATGAAGCATGCATGCAACAGCTCAAAATTTTCGTAAGGGGCTCCTCGGCATACATGTAACGGCTTGAAATTTCGGGTAGGGGTCCCTGGCCATTTTTAGAAGGAGGGGGGATTAGCGACTCTAATCTTATGTCAAAAATGGCAAAAGCACCTAAAAATAGCCATCAAAGCGCAAATTTTCGCCAAAAGTGGGGAGGGTGGGTTGACGTTGGAGGGAAGGGTATGGGGAGGATGTCCAACCCTGGGTAAATAGGGAATTCCATAAACCCCCTGTTACACGTATGGTTTTAGGCCATTTTTATGGGAGAGGGGGTAAATGATCACGAATTTTCGGCCGAAAATCGCAAAAATGCACCTAAAAAAGGCCAATAAATGCAGGTTTTGCCAAAAATCAATTTCGGCTCGTGCATTTTTTGGAGCCATTTTTATACAATGTTAAAATACTTTCTTGGACAAAGTGATATTTATTATATCGTTTTTCAGTATATTTTAGGAAATTTCAAAAAATTTTCGGCGCTTCGCGCAAAATATCGCTAATATACTGTATTTAGATTGAAGCAGGGGAAATAAACACTCCAAAATCAATTTTTGTGTAATTTAGGCATCTTTATGCAGATTTAAAAATGTTTTTGTATCTATTTATACTGTTTTTAAGAATTTTATGCAAAAAAAGTACTATTTAATAACTGCACTTTTTTGCCGTTCAAAGAAAAAATTGACTAATTTATCCTGATGTTGCATTGGATTTCTACGCACAGTAGTGCTTATTACAAGGTTTAATTGGCATATTACAATATCTGTAATATTTCTGATTTTGTAGTACAAGTTGTTTTAGCTTTCTCAGTTGAATTTTATGTGTAAATTTCATCAAAAGCTGATAAAAATTTCGGCGCTTCGCGCCGAACTAATATTATCAACTAAATTCAAGCCGAGTTATCACATTTAGGGCCACGTTTTTTTGTATTCGGCAAAGATTTTTCATAATGTACAGAATCTTTTCAGGACCATCTACATACACAAAGATTTTTGGAGAGACAAAAACTGTAAAAAGGTTTAAAATTTCCGAAAATTTTCGGCGCATCAGTAATTGTCTGTCCTATATATCTTTAAAATAGTAGAATTTGCATTTAGAATGGAAAAATGTCAAATATTCAGAAACCCAGGAATTAGCTAAGATACACTACCAGAGGTCGAAAAACCCTGTTTTACCACACTAAATCGCTACTGTACAATACTATAATAGTACACAAAAATTTGCATTTACAAAATGTTCAAAGACTTTTGGATACTATCTTTGCACACATAAAAAGGTATCTTGCACAGAAAAACACTGTTTAGGACTGCATGCCAGTTGCAGGTCACACACTGGCAGTATGTAAAAATGTGTATGTTTAAAAATATATTTATATAAAATATCTACAAAAATTTGTTCGGTCATACAAAGACACTACTTAATTTACTGGTCCCCCATTTTGGGATTTCACCCTTCCCTCATCTCTGGACCTTGGGAAACTATGACCGGAAAGTACAGTGCAGTTTCCGTCATATTACCTGCCACACCAAAATTGGATGACTGAAAAAACGTGTTTAAATATGCATTACTGCAAAAGCGAGCACAACAATGGCTACAGTTCTTTCTTTACTTATCTTATTTCGTTTGTTCGTTTATTTCTTCGACACTGTTTTATTATTTATAGTAATAAAAGTTTTTAAGTGCTTGTTCAGCCATATTTTTTATAAACTTTTCCAAGTCTTCATCAAAGGCAACTTGTTAAATTAAGTATGTTTTCATGCTGCTGACTTTATTCAATAAATCCTTCACACATTTAATCAACTATTATGAAAATAAAAATGAATTGTTTGACATTCGATAAAGTGTTTAATATTACGATTATTCTCTAGCTCATGTGCACACAAAATATTCTAAGAGTACTATTTATGGGTATAGGTATATAAGCTTGACCCTCGGCATTACCCTCGGCCGAGGCAAGGATTTTAAGTCGCCTCGGCCGAGGCCGAGGGTCCAAAAAGTACCCTCGGTCCGATCACTGTATACAGTACAGCTTATGGGTCATCATGATACGTGTAACAATTCGAAGTTCGGAGTGGGGGTCCCCTCACCGGCACATTTTTAGGATGGGAGAATTGCGTCCAATTTCCAGCCAGAAACGACCAAAAACCACTTAAAAAGGGTAATTTTTTTTAAAAATGGGGGAAGGGGTCAGGAATCCTCTGGCCTCGGGGGTTGAAGGTACGACCAACTTATGGTGAACGGATCCTTTATCCCATTGTGTTACATGTATGTACATATGGTCATAATGTCAGTGAAATTGTAGAATATTGTTTGGTTCGGAGCGGTTAGAAGTATTAACTTCTTTCGTTTTTTCTATTTATAGGTGGAGAAACAATCAAACAAATAAGTGCTGAAAGTGGCGCGAGAGTAGAATTGTCTCGAGATCCGGCGCCCTCGGACACGGAAAAAGTTTTCGTTGTCCGTGGAACTCCTTATCAGATTCATCACGCTCAACATTTGATCCGGATCAAAGTTGGCGATGTAAGTTACACGAAAAGTTGCTATTTCTAGGCTTACTAAGGACAAACGTGCATGTAATTCGTAAATTCTTGTTAATTTACGAATTACAGTGCTCGCCACGAATGTTTACGTTTTAATATGCTACATAGGATGATAGAGCTTGTTAAGGCTTATATGTTCAACACATCGGTCGTGCGGGGGCGGAAATAGGAGCGACGGACGTGTTAAACATATAACCCTAACAAGCTTTAGAAGCTTATTAAAGCGTAAACATTCGTGGCGAGAAGTGTACATACGTGCACGTTTGTCCTTAGTAAGCCTAGAAATTAAAACATAAAACGGTAAATACATAAATGTCAAAAGATATTACGAAAAAACTATATATAATCTATATTTACTTGCATTTTTTATGCTTGGTCGCCTCAGTCATCTTCTCAACTTAAAGACCACCATACTCACTGATTGGCTGAAAAACTGTCAATTGACGCGATTTTTGCTTGGACTTCAAATTGCAAAATAAAAAATATTACTCTCTGACAGGTGACATTACTGTTTTGTACGACTTTGTAGATTCCACAAGGAACACCCGTTCCGCCCTTCACTGGATCCATGGCCAGCGCCGTTAGCGAACCGCAGTTCACGTATCCTGGTTTCAGTGAGTTCTTGAGCCATATTTTTCACACCTGTGTGTGAGGTTTTATATTATGCAAATCATTTGGAACAGTATCAGAAGTATATTGTCATTTTCGATTTATTACTAAATCCATTACGCGCTTTTTATATTTTACTACCTAACGAAGTCAGTTGTTTTTACTCACTGTTTCAGATACAAACTAAAGTGAAACTATAATACACAATAATTGGAACATTAATAGTACGAATGACGATAGCATTTTACACCTAAAATAAATACATATGTTAAGGTCAGCCGGCTCAAGCACCCGCTGCCGACCAGAATGCCGCTTGGGCGGCTTATTACGCCCAATATTATCCCGCGAGTCCTGCGAATCCAGTGAGTAATAGTAGTGATGAAACGGATCCTCAATTTCAATTTATCTGGATTCGCATCATAGTTTTCGCAACTTCCGGAACCGGATCATAATTTTCTCAACTTCCGGATCAGGGTCCGAGTAGTAGAAATAAAAATTCCGGATCCGGATGCAATACACATCATTAATCCTTACTCCTTTAAAATATGTAGTACCATTTGTTGTTGATTTGGTGTTATGCGTTATCCTAATTAGCCTGCTTGCTTATGGGAGCCTAAGAGGTAAGTTTTTTTGTACAAGGTCCCTTACATGTACAAAGACGGTCCCCAAGCCTTGTCCATTTTGTATACGTAAATTTTGGTTTATACTATACCTAATATAATATAGAACAGTAAGGCTTTTTGTATGGTGTAAGACTGGGTTTTGCGATTTTTGTTAGTGTAGTCTTATTTCTGGGTTTTTGACAGTAAAAAATTTATTACTAGAAAACTTTAACATTTTTGTCATTTATATACAAGAAGAATTTTGCGGTGTATTTATTAATAAGAGCTCAAAACATAATATGCTGCCATCAAAAAATTTAGTTGTTTTTGACGTTTTAAACAGAGTTTTGAAGCTTTGGGAAGGGAAGCATAACAGAAAATTATCAACTGTACAAAGCAGTTTTGACATACTTATGTACCTTGAACTCAATTCAAGCTTAGGCTTCTAGCAGACAAACAGGGCAAATTACTTGATTGTATGGAGCTCTACAATATTTTGACTTACAATTAAAGCTAAACTGAACGATGGAAGTTCATTAAAAAGAATAGCTTCATAACCAGTGCCGAACGATAGAAAATTTTACGTTTTTCTTTTTAAACAATTTTCGCCATTCTAGAGACATTTGAACTGAATACTCATTCCAGAGGGAAGCATCGAAAATTCTTTGAAATTTAACACATTTTTACTGTTTTTGTCCTAAAAATATTTGTGCATGTAAAAAGGAGTATCGAAAAGTCTTTGTACGTGCGCTAGAAAAATCTACCAGAATGCAAAAAATCGTGCTCAAAGGATCGCCGTATATACTCCTAGTAAAAAAATAAATTTGGATTTCCCAAGTTTTATCTCCATGCATTAAAATACCTTTCAGCTGCCGCGTCTAGTATCCTCTTCAAACTGCTTTTTCGTGGGATGGGACTAGATTAGTATAGCGTAATCTTCTGCACGGTGAAAAAGTTTAAAAAAATAATAGAGGTGAACTTATTGATGAGTATCAATCTTTATGTCCCGATGTTTTTGGAAAACTAAAACTTTTCCTGTGAGAAGTTGATTTTGCTCTAATTCTAACTATAACTTCATAGCTGTCACATTATCAGTCAGATAAAAGTGAAATATTCTAGACCTGTATTTATTTGATGGAATGCCTTAAGACTTGTTTCCGGATCAGGGTAGTGAAAAGTATAACTTCCGGATCCAGTTAGCCGTTTCATCACTCAGTAATACACGTACATACACGGTTTTTTTGTATTCGGCAAAGATTTTTCGCGATGTTCAAAGACTTTTGGGGACCGTCTTTGTTCATGTGCAAAGATTTTTTGGAAGACAAAACCTGCAAAAAAGGTTCGAAATTCGCAAAATTCTCTGCGCTCCGCGCCGAAATGAGTAATTGTGTGTTCTATATATCTTTATAATTTCAGGAATTGCATTTTGTAAGGAAGAATGCCAAATTTTTAGGCGCTTCGCGCCGTTTTGAGACGACTGTTACTGATTTTTGCCCTCAGAAACCTAGAAATTGCTAAAATACGTAACCAAAGGTCGAACAACTCCGTTTTTGCCACACTGAAATCGCTACTGTACCATATTATTGTACCCAAAAATTTGTGTGTACGAAATGTACGAGGACTTTTAGGGACCATCTTTGTACATGTACAAACGGACCTTGTACAACAAAAAAAACACTGCGTACATACCTAAATGACTGACTTATTTCCTGTTTCTATGCATATACAGTTCTCGTCACCAAATTTGAACAATTCACAGTCTTTAAAGTTCTCTGAAGAATTTTGCCTTCGTATAACATAGGATGTCGTCGTATATTTTGCGTTGCTCTGGCAGAACATATGACGACAACCTAAACATAGGCAATTCAATCCCTAAGTGACCTTTAATGATTGTTAATTGTTCAAATTTCGTGGAGAGGATTGCAATTTTAAATCAAGCTTGGCCGGTTTTTATTAGCGAGTCCGTAAGGTAACCTCGCGGTTTTTGACTACAAAATTTTGCCAATTGCTCATTTTTTTGTTTCCAAAAATTAGCGCTAACCAAATTTACCTAAGCGATAATTAGGGAATATGCTTTCATATTGTGCACGATTCATAAATTCTATGTATGTAATGAATGATGCTTTTTTAGTACGGCGGCGCGTCTTTCCCAACGCCGGCCGCATCAGTCGCAGCCCCTGCAGCCGCTCCCCAACCGGCTGCCGCTTCTGTTTCTACAGCGCCAAGCATAAACCCGCAGACGGGTAATTGAACAGCATTAAGTACATATGTACTATTCATTCCTTTTTATATTTGAATTAAAAATGTTTACAATCGAACGTATTTTAGTTTGATACATATATCATTTACATATTTATTTTATCGTTCTATTACTATTACTACTAGTTCTTACCACGATTTTTTGTTGTATTCGACAAAGATTTTTCCCAATGTACAAAGACTTTGGGACCGTCTTTGTACATGCACAAAGATATTTGGGAAGGCAAAAACTATAAAAAAAGTTCAAAATTTCTCGAAAATACTTATTGTGTGTTCTGTATATTTTTATAATGGCAGAAATTGCATTTAGAAAAGGGAAATGTAGACAATGTTCAAGACTTTCTCGTCAGAAACCCAAACCCTTTTTTTACCGCACTAAAAGCGCTACTGTACCAAATTTTAATACACAAAAATTTGCATGCACAAAATGTACATAAGACTTTTGGGGAGCATCTTTGTACATGTACACATCGATCTTGTACAAAAACACCGTTTTTTACCATACGTATATTTTATAACCTTGTGACTGGCGTGGTACCCTTATCTAGAATAGATTGATTTATTATATTTCTTGAAATGATTTTATTTAATGCTTCAGTTACATTTTGCCTGATCAGCTTGTTCGTTATAGGTCTGCCCGATTACAGCGCGCAATGGGCCGAATACTATCGATCACTTGGCATGCATGAGCAAGCGGCGTTGATTGAACAACAAGCCAGAGCCACTCAGGGTGGTCAAGGCGCGCAGCCCGCTGCGCAGCCGCAGGTACATACTGTAGTACAGACATGCACAGCATCGGAATGTGGAGGGGTGATACGAAAAAAATTCCAAAGTGCCGTTTTGGGCTCAAAAACAGTGAACAGTGAGTCGAAAAATTTTTTGGGTTTTTAGTTTTTGGGCTTCATTCCTTGGCGTTTCTGACGATGTTTTGACTTTCTAGAACGTAAAGACTTAATTTTGAACGAATGTCAAAAAATTTCAACAAATTAATCAAAATTTGACCGGCTGAAAGTGTTGAAAACAGCACTTTTTACTAATTTTTTTAACAATCGCGGAAAATTTTTTTGTGGACGAAACCCCCCCCCCCGAACTCCCGAAATCATGTATGGTTGATTTGTTTCTATTTTCGAAATCGAGATGCGCCGCGAAATAAATGAATAATCCAAAAAACTAAATGAGCAATCACAGGATAGTCTAAATTTCCTTACGTTTTCCGCTGTGCATGTCATAAACGGTCCGAAAAAGTCAGTTGAAGAGTTAACCCAGCGAATATGGCCGCAAAATTGGCATAAATTACCTAACCTTAATGCACATTTTTCTGTAATTCTACCGTAATTCGAAAAATCTTACGTTTTTGCCTTATATTTTGTGCTATTTTTATGATAACATTTTTTTCCTCTCCGTTTTTGACTAACTTCTATACGTCGATTTAAAAACGCGTACTTCATATTTATGGCATCTTTTGCCAATTATGTACATAATTTTTGATAAATTAGCAAAATTTTCATCGACGGATTAGTGTTTTTGTTGTTGCTATTATTATTATTATTAATAATTTTGTTGATTTGTTGTCGCAGGCTTTTGGCGCAGCCTATGGTCAGCAGCAGCCGGCTACGTCATACGGCGGTTACGGTCAGCCGGCGGCTGCACCTAATAGTTTTCAATACGCAGCGCCACAGTACTAGTTTACTAACGCCGTCGATGATCGAAAGGTAAATAAAATTAAGTGCACGAGTATTATTTAGCCTCTGCTTGAACATGATGGCAACCGCTGACTGAGTTTGAAAGCAGCAATTACGCAATCTTTCTTCTAAAACGCTATTTTCAAAAAGTAGTTAGTCTTGGAAGTTTCATCGCCGTTTGAGTAATGAGGACTAGTTGCTATGTCATAAAGCTTAAAAGTGCTGTCTCAACACCTCAACTTATCTAATTCGTCTTCTTCCCTTAATCTGCCTTATTTGTTGTTACTAAATTAAAGAATTGTATACCTTTTTCATGCCAAATCTCCATTCAATCCATCAGTTTCGCCATGTTCGTTACTGCGAAATGTTTCGCCTTGTTCGTTACTTCGAAATATGATGACTCATACATTGATGACGTACTGCGTACTCGTTGCGTTGCTTGCGTATCGTTCCTGCTACATATAAATCGTACTACACGTATTACTGCATCGTTGTTCGTTCGGTCATCATCACTCAAATCAATCAATAACTCGTACCTGATGATGATGATTCATGAAACTTGATCAATATTGGTTTGTGCTCGTTGATTTTTATTGATCTATTTCTGTCCTGTCATGGTCATTATGTGACTGATTCGGCTGTCTGATTTTGTTATGCAGGCCTGACGAGCCGAAAACGAACCTCACCCGGCCGGTTCATTTGAGATGATGTTGATGAACAGCACACACACTCGCATCATAGTTTGATCACAAGGCAGGCAGCTTCCTTAAACATCCTTCTCACGGGTTTTGGTCGGTAAGTTATGTTGCACCGAGTATAACGATGAATCATTGCGTCTTTTGAAAATTGTCATTGAATTTGAATAGTTACTATTTTGACGTTATAATTGATGTTCTGCTGACTTTTCATTGACGTTTTCAGATCAACTTGACCGAATGAGGTAAAATCTCTATGACATTTGGCAAATTATGAATTTATCTGTAGATGATGACTTGTTTCATTGATTATTTGTTTTCACGATGCTAGTGCGATGTTATGACGAATTGTGAAAAACGCTTTAATTTAATGTCAATATTGTTAATTCGGTGCCGCATACGACCATGCCATCTTGAGAAATATCATTTCTCAAGTTACATGTATATAATAAGTAGGTAGCAAGCTGAAGTATTATTATAGCAAGCGCGTCCTCCCTATTTGCTTTCGCTTGCCGTTATCGTCTGTTTACCATTTTACATTGACATACTATTCTACCTCATCTCTAAAGACTTATCGTTACTCGACGAACGTCATTGAATACTGGGTAGCTCTACAGTCACGAATACTGCTATGATATTGACGGGCATATAATTTTATTAATTTTTTTCTGAATATAGTTTTTCTGATATTGGCGTACACAGTGTTCGTACTTTTCTCATATGTGTATATCGCGTAGAGTTAGAAAACACTCATTTCTGACTGGATGCCATCATTTTGCCTTATTCTTGCATGCATGCATGTTGAAAATGTGATTTTAAGTCTTTTCGTTTTGAGTCCGATCTGCGAAAAGAGTAGGATGCGCTTGTGTATTAAAAATTTCCGGCATATCGCGATCTTCGAAGCTTAGCTCCATCCTTTTTACTAGCTCTCTTGCTCGTTTTATACACTTCGTCTTCGGAGTTAGTGTATGTGGGCATGTAATTCTTCGCCAGTTTTACCAATTACCCAAGGATAAATCAAAATTTTTCAACAAAGAAAAATGCCTTTTTGCGCTCGTAGCATTTTGTTAGAGAGAAGACATTTTCAGAGAATATGCTGCTGAGGGCTTGTTTTAAAAGCTGCTAATTTGTTAATAATTTGCTCCTCAAATTTGGCGTAGTTTCTCAGAGTAACTAATGCTTTAACGTGTTGATATCATATTTAACAAATTTTATCATTATTTTATTGATTGAATTTATGCTTCGCCGAAGAATGAACTGCCCAAGCTTTATGGCTTGAATTTAAAAACTGTTGGTAAGATTTTTGTAACACTGATAACCTAAGTTCGTCGGTATCGTTTTTTTATTAGTTTTCTGCTTACTCAAAGAACACTATTGTACCACTCATGGGCATTTAATAATAACTATTAGGCTTTCACAATTTCATGATTTTCCTAAATGCCCGATAATTTTGAAAAAAGTAAATATAGCAGGACAATTACTGAATAGAAGAAAGAAAATGCATTTTTTAAAGTTCAATAAAGTTTACAAATCATTTATGAAAAACACGTTATGCGATAAAAATCTTGGATTAAATATTATTCCTGAGTTTGCCCAAAGAGGTCATAGCAACGTTTAAATAAATACTCGTAGTATCATGATGGCGATCTCCCCATATCACACCAACCTTTGTCTCCCTCATATGTTTATGGATACGAAATATTGATCGTTTGTTTGGTCAGCCAGTAAGTTGTCTTTGTATAAGATTTTAATGTTTATACAGACTTCAGTGCACAAAGGCACATATGGCCAGTGTTGGCAGGACGTGAGTGAAATTTCAGAAATCGGAAGTATTAAATTTAGTGTTCACTTACAGTTTTTGCCTTTTTTCTAGTTAAATAACGAAATACAAATGCCTTTTGTGTGTTAAGATTGCGTTCTTTCGCATTTTTTAGCCTTTTTATAACATAACGACAAAATGTAGAATTTCATTCCATCGGTGCAATGACATAAATGTTTTTGTATTCGAAAAGAATGTAGGAAATGTTTCATAAGCACTCATTCACCTAAGAGTATCTATCTAACTTTTGACGGGTATCGTACCTTAATCCATGGTGCTGTGATTGACTTGCTGATCGTTTCAGTATGGCAGACTGAATTCCCATTTTTCGCAATTATTGATGCTGACGATTATTCATCTAAATTCAAAAGGTCAATTTTCTACAATCTTTTGTAATTTTTCCTATAATTAAAGACCTTATGCATGCATACTCGTTCGTAGCCTAAACTAACATTCGTTTCTCACATTTTTAACCGCACATGAATCCGGGCACTTAAGTCACCTGAATTTGGAAGTTGACCTAACCGTTCCTTACAGGATCTGTACGGTTTACAGTTCCGCATAAGATTTTTCACACTACCACCAAAGTCTTCGATTTTGAAGAGATATCACAGAAAACGTCCTGGTTAAAGCGTTCTTAGCGTTCGAAAGTGCCAATTCAAACAACCGTTTTATACTAAATATGTTGTTCAATTTTGTTCTAATTGCTTGAAATTTTTTTACGTCTTAATGGTCGAAAAAAGTGTGTCGTTAGAAACACTAAAATTGACAAAATTCATCGTTTTTGAGCCCATTCCGGTTTCAACCTCCCTCTTTAAATTTGCTATGCTATGAATGGATGGACCAGGCCTATGATTTTAATTTTTAGGCGAAGTATTTTTGACATTTGACAGCTTCGGCGAATGCGATAAATAATATTTTTAGCCTTTCTGACAACTACATATACAATGCAGAACAATTTTAGGAAAATTGAAAAGTTTTTACTCAGAATTTCTGACGGTGAGCATGTAGACGTGCTCATTTGAACGAGTCAAATTCAGCGTATTATTGCGTTGAGCATAAATTTTTATTTGTATAGAATAATTGCATTTAATTTAATTTCTTGAGTGGCTGAACGAAATGCAACACAATTTATTAAATGAGTAAGTATCTTTGAAAAGAAACGAGAAAACGAGATACTCTGAGAGAAATTATTGCTTTTTTGATATAAAATAATAAAAATGTCACTATAGCTTTGCTAGCTGCATCATTAATTGACGAAATTTTCGGAAAAAAACTTTACCTGTCTGAGAGATAATCTCTATAGTAACAATTTAAAGAACAATTTAATAATTCAGATTTATTAAAACAAGCGCTTCAGATTTACTAAGAATTTTCAAGGTAAGAGCTAGCCAGGTTCATAGTTATATACTTGTATGTGGTTTCCTTTCCACGATATAAGTAACCATTATTGAGCTAAATATGTACTGTTGTACTACCTATAATCATACGTGATTTGGGGGGGTTCGGTGGAAGGTTTCTACCATACATGCATAGTATGGGAATTCTGGGGGTTGAACTCATAAAGTGCCTGTTTGGGTCCAAAAATGATAAGCACGCGTCAAAAACATCGTGTTTCAGCGTTTCTAACGATGCTCTATCGTTCTGAAGCATAAAAACAAAAATTTCAAAAAAATGAAAAGTTGGAACAAATATAGGCAAAACTTGAGTCCGAAAATTCGGAACTCTTGAGCAAATCGATAGCTAAAACCGCTTAAAAAGCATCTTTTCTAAAATTTTTGGAAATTTTCAGAAAAATCATCAATTTTGGGAGCATGAAAAATTTTTCCGGTGGTGAAAATTTTTCTGGAGGAGGGGAATGAAAACGCCTAACTACCAAGATCATGTATGCTTTTCATCCCCCCAATTTTCAACACCTAAAAAATTTTCACGAAATTCTCAAAAGTTTTTATAATACGTTGTGTGCTTTTTAAGCGTTTTTAGCTATCTATTTGCTCAAAAGTGCCAAGTCTTAGGCGTCACTCACCACTCAAGTCCAAGTCACTTTTTCTCTATCATTTTGTTCAATTTGTTCAAATTGTTTGATTTTTTTCGAAATCTTATGTTTTTATGCTCTAGAAAGACAGAGCATCGTCAGAAACGCTGAAAAACGATGATTTTGAACCGTACCTACCATTTTTGAACCCAAAAAGGGAACTTTATAATTTCCCCTTCCTCGCTAGAATTCCCATGCTGTACATGTATGTTTATGATCTTATCCTTTTTTCAACTTCTAGAGTAGGTAGGTAGGTAAGGTGAGTTGACAAAAGGTCAATCAAGAATTTCCTCTCACCTTACTTACGGGACTATGATGCAACGTGCTATGGTTTTTAATAGACTAGGCCGATTGATTATTAGCATAAATATGAACGGTTTAAAATCTTGGTTTGGGGTCCCCTGTCATTTTGGAGGGAGCGTGAATGACCTTCGATTTTTGGTCAAAAATTACCTGGCAACGAAAAGAAGTTTTTTTTTTAAAAAACCGGGGGCAAAAATTTTCTGGTCTTGAAGAGGGATGGGGAGACGACAAACAACGGGTAGGGGATCCCTCCATCCCCTGTATTACATGTATTATTGTAATTTATGCAAAAGAAAAAACGCTCAAAGAAATGTAGGGTACGTAGGTTGTGTAAATTAAGTTTTCTGTAGTGATTTACATTTTGTTCGTTGTTACTTCGAATTGATTGTCTCATGTTACTATGAATGGAATCTTCATTTGCATACTTTTAATTGATTTACAGGTTGTTGTGAATGGTGTTCGCAAATGAGGCGCATCTAACTCGTGTAACATTAAATCCTAAACAACCATACCAGTTCACCCAACGTCAACCAATTGTTAATTAGCAAAGAACATCGATGTAATTTTTAGCTATGTCTTCTGTCGTTTATTTCTGTTGCGCATTTCGTTTCATTTTACTTGATTGGACTTGTTTCGATTTTTCGTGTTATTAAAGTGCTGGTTTTTGTGCTTATAACGAAATATTGCGTTTATTCTTTATTGCGTAATTCATAATTACAATGTTAGGTATCAAATGAAAGTATAAAATGTGCGTTGCATCGCGTTCATTAACTGTATTGTCGATCTGTTTATTTTTTGAACGTTTGGATTATACATGTTTCACGAGCTCATTGATTAAAATTGAACGTAACGTTAAATGGCGTATGCAACCCATTAACTTTATTTCACAAATTTTATATTGGTAGGCAAGGCCATATCTAACCCTAGTTTTACCAAGCCGTAGATCCGTGATCTAGTCGCCTGTTTTTTGCGGATTACGACCAGATATACTTATTGGGCACAGTACCCTCTTTTATATTGGAAAACATGTTTTATTAAGCAAAACAAATCGCACGGACCTATATTTTGTTAGAAAAGCATGATTTCTTGATATAACATGTAGCGGATCACATTTTTACACATGTTTGATTATTTGAATGTATTTCTCAATCGATTTTCAGTCTCGTGCGAAGTCAATGACATTTTTGAAATCCTAATGTTCCCCAGGAACATAAATCTTCAATGACATTTGTCACCTCTTTGAAGACTAGACTAAAATAATCGGCTAGGACACCGTCCTAGTCCACGGGAACGCGTGGGTTAAAGAAAAATGCATCATTAAAAAGAATTAATCACGATGGGATTTTTGGTAGTGCATCAATGAAAGCCAAAATGTATTTTACCGAAATTTTGAGATCAAATGCTAATCAGTGCCCAAGCTGCGACAAGATGAAAGTTGTTATTTTTAACTAAAGAAGTGAGGTATTTTAAACAATTTTTCTGGAAAAGGTGGAAACAAAAAAATGGTGACTCTAGTAATGTAAAGCAGAATTTGCGTCACCATATGCAAGAAACCACATGTTGATGGTGTCACTAGAAATAAAATTCTGGGAGTCCACAGTTATCTGCGGGTCCACACAGTGGCGATTGTAGGAGTTTCCTAAAGGGAGGGGGCGGTACCACACGTGATGGTGGGGGTATGCAACCCCCAGAAGTCCGAATACCCCCAGAAACAGACATAACCTCTTTAGAATTGAATTTTTGAAATTTTCCCGCAATTTTTTGATGCCAGTGGATAGTGTTTGGCGAGGAACGTTTCAAAATGGTGTTTTTTCGCCATACCACCATTTTTTTGACTTTTTAACAATCGTGCACCCCCAGAAATTTAGTGCTGCCCACCTATAAGCAATACCCAAACTTTTCCGAAAACAGTCATAAATAGGTCCAAAAATGTACCTTCCACGTGCGAAATAGCGTTTTTTCGGGGTTTGTGTTTTCTATACTACTTTCTCACGCAACATATGTTCAAAAAATTTTGGAATTTTCGACGATCTCGTGCTAAAAAATCATCAAATATCTTAGACTTTAGCAAGAACTCAGTGCAAGGTGCCGAAAAAATTGTGAGATTTAAGCTGGAGGACGTTCAGAAGATTAATTGCTACTTCCTGTATTTGTAGATGCCGGTGGAAGTCGAAATTTTTTAAAGTTGTGCTCAAAAATAGAAGAAATCTATACTAAAAGTTTTGGAAGCTATTCCTTGAGCAAAAATAGGTTGCAAAGAAGGTAAATAAATGTGAATAATTGTCGCGAAGCGCCGGAAAAATTCAAGAAATCCTGATCACTGACGGTCCATAAATCATTGCAGTCTATATCCATTTTTGATCTCGCCAAATATTTTTGGCCAATTGGAGGCGGCCCGGCCGACCCTGGGTACACTTATCTGCGGGGGTTTCAACTTCTGGGGAGGGCTAACCTACGTACTGACGTGTGGCGCGCTCTAGCATTTCTTTTGTACTAGACCTACCTGAGCCTTTCGTATAATCACGTATAAATAGGGACTTAACTAATGCACCATAAATAGGTAGTAGTGATGTCCCGGTGCCGCTTTTTTTACCGGTGCCGGTACCCCCTGTACCGGCGCCGGTACCGGTGCCGGTGCTACATTAGCAAATTATATAGTGTACTATGCTTCTTCAAAAAGGGTTAAATTTGTACCTATTTTTCACCGGATATAGATATTAAGGGCAACATTTCATTTGGCTAGTAACGACTTCATTATTTTTAATTTATGAATACATATTAATTTTCTCACTTGAGCATTAAACAAACAAATAATTGTAATAAAATTGAAATTCGAAGAAAAATAAAAGTTAAATAGTGTATTATAAGTTTAAGTGTAGCGCAATCAAGATTGGCTTGTGCAGTAGTTGATTCTTTAGTCAAATCGAAATTTGGTTTTAGTGCATTAGTTAAATATTCAACTAGTAAGAAACAAACATGAAAAAAGCCACAAAAACTTTTTGAGGTTAAATTATTTGAGTTTATCATTTCACATTTTCAAAAGCCTCTGAAAACAAACATGGGATATATTAGTAATGCAAAAGACTTACATAGAAGTTCATTTACAAAGTTTTAACAAGCTTTTTCTGAATAATTTGCAGGAAAAAGTTTTGCATACAAACGATTTTAAAATTCTAGCTGCGTTTTACGGTCTTCTGCTCTACGAAATAGAAAAATAAAAATGGATTTGATGAAATTAAGTTGAAAACTACTCTGTAGTACTCATCCTTCTAGCCAACAGATGGTAGAATTAGAAGAACTTTCCACTCTATATGTCGATGTTTTTAATTTTAATTTACTTTATTTATTAGTGTCCACGCTTCTTGCTGTTAATTGATGTTTTAAATAAGATGTGTTCCGTTAAATGAACTATTCATTTTTAAAGCTCGAAGACTTGTTCTGAAGTTCAGTCAAAATGCTTCACTATGCTAATCAGAAGATTTTATTAACAAAATGCTACCTTTTTGCGCCTTTATTCATTAAATTGGTGATAAATGAGCTTCAATTATTCTTTTTACACTAATTTTTTTCTCTTTTATCTAGCACCGGCACCGGCGTCGGTACCAGCCTAGCACCGGCCCGGTGCCGGTGCTTAGGCACCGGCGCCGGTGCCCAGGACATCACTAATAGGTAGGTAGGTACCTGCATGCAACAGCGAGATGCCCAGCCGTATTAACTCCATAAGATCATACGTGGGCAGCAAGAAAATTCTGGGGGGGGTGCAAGATTTTTTTGAAGGTCGAAAAATGGCCTTAAAAATGGTGGTATGGCGATAAAAACACCATTTTTCGACGTTTCTCATCAAGCACTATCTATTGGCATCAAAAAATTGCGAAAAAAACGAAAAAAATTTTAAAAAATTGAATTCTGGGGGGGGGTATTTTGATTTCTGGAGGGTATTTTGGTTTCTGGGGGTGCATACCCCCCACGCCCAGGTGTGCATAAGATTGGTTTTTTGCCTACTTTTTCCGACTTTAAGAAAAGCTTGCTCTTTAATGGCCGATTTCAGGTTCTTCTGTGACATTTTTGGTTAAAAATAGTAATGTTTCCGCGCCCTACCCGGCAAAATTCCAAGCTGTATGTGCCTCTGTCATGCTATACTAGCCGTACATTCACTTTATTCATGTGACATTTCCACCTATGTAAATCCTAATTCATCCTACATATCTACTCCAGCAAAAGAACGGTGTATAAAATCAAGCACAGACGAACAAGAAAAAGTCTAATGAATCAAATCGAATGCTACTAATCATATCGCGGCGCCTTGAACGTCAAAGAATCGTCACCTTCAGGCAAATCGGGGACCGATTCCAAACCCTGAATGTGAAGTAAGTAGCGTACTCAGAAGTGCATTTGGAGTACCTAACGCCTATTGAAGCATTTAACGCTAAGCGCAGAAATTTGTTAGAATTTATCTTAAAAATGGAAAAGAGAAGTACAAAAATATGCTTCCAGGCCATACATGAGCAGCAATAAAATTCTAGGGGAAGGGGCCACGATCATAGGTGGGCAGCACCGAAGTTCTGGGGAGGGGGGGGTGGAAAAATTTTCAAAGGTCAAAAAATGGTCTTAAAAGTGGTCGTATGGCGAAAAAACACCATTTTTCGACGTTTCTCACCGAGCACTATCCAACGGCATCAAAAATCGCTAAAAAAGCAAAAACAATTTTCAAAATTTGAATTCTGGGGGCGTATTTTGATTTCTAGGGGGGGGAGAGTATTCCAACTTCTGGGGGGAGGGTGCATACCCCCACGCCCATGTGTGGTCACGATGGGTCAAATCGCCAAAAATGTTACTAGAAATAGAATTATGTACACTGTCACTAACCTGAATGACATAAACATTGCCAGTCAGATATTCGTCGCGCCTTGCCATCTGGTGCGTATAATAAGGGAAGGTGTCTCGCTTCCGGATCTGAATTGGTGGAACATCAATAATTCAATAAATGTAATGAAAGGATTTTAAATTTTAGGTATTGCATGAAGAATTAGACAGGTAGCTCTTAATGAAATATTCAAAATGATACACGGGCACGCTCAAGTTTTTAACGGTCAAAGGACTTCCCTGGAACCAGCGGTGTGGTCATGGACATAGATGCAATGTGCAGAGAAGAGCATAGTCGATCTGGGAGGAGGGGGTAGAAAATTGACTTTTCTGGGCCAAAATTACCTCAAAAACTAGTATAAATGCTTAACTAGCGTTTAAACTATGTTATGCAGCAGTTTTCTGATCAATTTCAAGCACTTGAAGAAAATTTTCAATTTTCATTTATTTTTAGCCTTCGTTTTGCCTCATTTTCCACAGGATATTTTCAAAACTCTTGCGGGGTTGATCCGGTTTTCTCTGTGGGGTTGCGGGGTCGCTCAGCAGCCAGGGTCAAGTCACGACCATAGGTGGGCAGCACCGAAATTCTGGGGGGGAGTGAAAAAATTTTCGAAGGTCAAAAAATGGTCTTAAAAGTGGTCATATGGCGAAAAAAACACCATTTTTCGACGTTTCTCATCGGGCACTATCCAATGCCATCAAAAATCGCTAAAAAAGCAAAAAAATTTCAAAATTCGAATTCTGGGGGGGGGTATTTTGATTTCTGGGGGGTATTTCAACTTCTGGGGAGGTTGCATACCCCAACCACGCCCATGTGTGGTTACGACCCTGTGCCCATGTGTGTTCAAAATAGCTAAAAGAAAAAGGAAATTTTACAGCCAAAGTAGTGGGATCACAATAAAAAACGCTGAAAAATACAGTTCTTTTTAACACAGATCCGAGGAAATACGAGATCAACAACAGAATATCTGAATGCATGTCTGAGATAGCAGAGGCAGAAGCTATCGCGTTATAAAAAATGTGACTATTGCAATTTAACAATCGTTACCGTCGTTGATGACGTCGTATAGTAACTATTCAGTAGAAGTACCAAAAAATAGATAGAGAACGATGAAGAAAATTTTGACATAGTTACGTGATAATTCTTAACCCTAATGCGACTAGGCAATAAATACATACATCCGAACAACCACGGCATCCAGTTATTTCATGATACGGTTTAATTTTCTTTTTCTGTTTTTAAGGACATTAAATACGTTTTGTATACTCGTATACTCGTATGCTTACGTGGGTAGCAAGAAAATTCTGGGGACGGGGTCACGATGAGTAAAATTGCCAAAAATTTTACTAAAATAGAATTCTGGGGGTCTACAGTAATCTGAGGGGTTTCAACTTCTGGGGAGTACAACTACAACCTCCCATCACGCCCATGTGTGCTCTTCAGTGTTTTTTGTACAAGGTCCCTTTCTACATATACAAATATGGTCCCCAAAAGTCTTTGTACATTTTGTAGATATATATTGCTACTATATGGTGTAACGCTACTATATGGTGTAACGTTTTTGGCTTGGTACCATATGGTGTAACGTTTTTGGCTTGGTAAAACGGGGTTTTCAACATTTGGTAGTGTTTTTTAGCCAATTTCAGGGTTTAAGATGACAAAAAATACTAAAAATTGTCTCAAAACGGCGCAAAGCGCCTAAAAATGTGGTATTTTTGCTTTCTAAATGCAATTTCTGCCATTATAAAGAGACATTTTTCTACAGTTTTTGTCTTGCCAAAAATCTTATACATATACGAAGACGGTCCCGAAAAGTCTTAGTACATCGGAAAAAATCTTTGCCGAATACAAAAAAACCATAGCGCTCGTATGTATTTTACTTTGCCGAATACAAAAAAACCATAGCGCTCGTATGTATTTTACTAGATAAATAAAAGGTTAAAATACATGTGATAAACTACAATGTAAGCTGTAATATTTTAATGATCAGATTTTGCTTTAAATAGGTAACTGTCTCGAAGCTTTTATCAATTTAGCAAGTAATCTCACTTAAACCGAGATTACAAATGATGACATGTTCATTCTGAAAAGAAATGGTCACTGAAAAATAAACAGCAGCCAATTTCACAAAATTAAATAAAAAGTAAAAACAATTTCAGCGAAGCGGAAAAGGTTACAAAACCAATTAACGAGGAATAATTTTTGATCTTTCACGGTCTATTAATTGAGAAATATGGTCATTAATTTAGATCGAGCTACTTTGTAATCGATCAATAACATTGTCAGCTGCGCTGCGCACAAGGTTTCGTGAAACGGATAAAAACACACATTCCCACAGGGGGTATTAACCCCACCTCAGGGTCCGAGACTTAAATCACTGTCTGACGATTTTTGGGTACAAAAGCAGCGAAGATATTAAAATGTTTTACATTTCTGTTTTGTTAACCCATAAAATACCTAGAATGAACTTAAAATAATCTGAAAAGTCAAAATTTTCGATGAATTCTTGTATTTTTTACTCACAAGAGTGACGAAACTAGTCAGAATGGGACAAAAAGTAATTAAAAATGCAGTTTTTCACATTTAAACATGCTATATAGGATGTTTGAGCCATTTTTCATATTTGACCTGCAAAAAAGGCTAGACTCTAAATATAGTGGTCCTAAATTTTGGGATTTCACCCCCTGAACTTTCGACCTTGGGAAACTATGAATAACAACTTCAAATAGTCTAATAACTCAACGTACAAACTTATCTATTGCGTGGCGAAAACCCCAATATGGCAAAATTCAGTTCTGGGGTCTCTCCACCATACGTGGGCAGCAAGAAAATTCTGGGGGGGTGCAAGATTTTTTTGAAGGTCAAAAAATGGCCTTAAAAATGGTGGTAGGGCGATAAAAACACCATTTTTTCGACGTTTCTCATCAAGCACTATCCATTGGCATCAAAAAATTGCGAAAAAACCGAAAAAAATTTTCAAAAATTGAATTCTGGGGGGGTATTTTGATTTCTGGGGGGCATTTTAATTTCTGGGGGGTTGCATACCCCCCAAACCCCCCACGCCCAGGTGTGGTCTCCACGTGTGGGTGTAACTGCTGATGAAAATTGTTTAAAGCATTTTTTGGACTCAAACGGGGCATAAGCGTCAAAAACAATTTTTTGACTTTCTGACAATGCTCTTTCTTTCTAAATGATGAAAACATTAAGATCAGAAATAGATATTTGGCGCTAAGCAACTAAACATTAGTATTTTTGACTGAAAGATCGCTAGAAACGCTTAAAACGCTATTTCTAAGATTTCTTGAAAAAGCGAAAATTTTGAGGAGCAAAAAATTTTTTCGGGGAAGTGTACGTGTACCGTGTAGATAACTTTCCACGGGCCGTTAGATTCTCAAGTTTTTAAATATGTTTTAGACTGCATACATACATTAAGACAGTTATATATTAACGTTCTTATATCCGAAACGGAATCCGGACAATTGGTAGGAAAACAATTCGTAGGAGGACAACTGGTAGGATGACAATTCGTAGGAAGACAATTTGTCGTATAGGTCAATTGGTAGGATACCAACTAGTAGGTATCGTTATGCACATAATCGTAGGTGGCAAAAAGTGCAGTAAAGTAAACAAGAGGTAAAAAATGGGTTGATTTCGGTCAAAATGTCACAGTGGTCAAAATCATTTACGGTTAAATGTCAGGAGAGTTGTGGTCGCTATTTTTCATGATTTCGTTGACTTGTTGCTAAACGACCGAATTTTACTTGACTGAGCGTGGTGATAGGTGATAGGTGATGTAGCGGTGGTACCTCCTATGAGACCCAAGCACGCAGGCTGCAAGCCCATTGTGCTCCGCAGGAATAGATTATCATTTCACCGAGTTATATCAGCAGTACCTCTTTAAGAGCCCTGCTGGATACCAGCGGTATCACGTAAGTGTCCCGCTGGAAAAATTAGCCGACTGCACGAAGAAAGAACCAACAGTGCGTGGTTTCGAACCTCGTGCCCGCAACTTGTAGTTAAGATCGTTAACCACTAAGCCACGGAGGCTAACGACTGAGCGTGAAAAAGAAAGCTATGTTTTGACGGATATGCTTACAATCGAGAAGCTGATAGCAATGATAAAACTTACAGGACTTGCGAAAAACGTACGACATGCAAAGCTAGGGCACATACTGACTTTGATGCCGAGCATGGCGACAGAGCAACAATCCGAGGAAATCATTTTTATGCACAGCAATTTTTTTGAGTAGCGAAAGCTTGGACTACTTTGAACTCAATTGACCACACATGTAACCGGGGGATGGGGCATCGCCCCACCTAAGATGGGTCCGTCTCCCCCACTCCCAACCGTCCGGACCACACCTGGGCGTGGGGGGTTTGGGGGGGTATGCACCCTCCGAGAAACAAAAATACCCCCAGAATTCAATTTTTAAAAATTTTTTTCGTTTTTTTCGCAATTTTTTGATGCCAATGGATAATGCTCGATGAGAAACGTCGAAAAATGGTGTTTTTCGCCATACTATTATTTTTAAGGCAATTTTTTGACCTTTGGAAAATCTTGTACCCCCAGAATTTTCTTGCTGCCCATGTATGGTCCGGGCTCGAGAAAAAAACATGAAATGTTTAGCGATTTTTCGCAATTTTTGGGCCAAAATCGCACAATAATAAAAAATATCCCCCAGAAGCCCATAGCTCTGGTCGCATTGACCCTCTCCTTCATCTGAGCATGATTTTTGTGCTGTTCGTGTGTGATTAAGCTTCATATAATTTGATTTCATTTATCGTGGTAGTGCATCCTACGAATTGTCCTCCGACCAATTGTCCTATCCTACAAATTGTCATCCTACCAATTGTCCTCCTACCAGTTGTCGTTCTACGAATTGTCTTCCTACGAATTGTCCCAAACCCATCCGAAACAACCGAAACAAGGTCTACTACACTTTGATTTGCTATTACCAATGGCGCTTGATAACAACAATATTTTTCACAATAGGGATCAATCCCGATATTACGGCCATGCATTTACGTAAGTAAGGTACTAAATGGCAAATGTATTTTGGAGTTCAGCGACATGCCTAGTCGATATTATGCAAGAAAAACTGTTTTTAAAAACTAGCAGAACTCAAATTAGAGATTAAAAGGAGTCTTACATGTCCAGTAAAAATCAGGTTTGATAAGATGCTGACACCATACTGCGGAAAAGTGTAACAAAAGAAAGTCGTAATAAGCGCAGAAGGCAAAATCGTATACCACATCCTGAAAAGAATCTATGGAAAGCAATTTATTCAAAATGTGGCATGAAAGCGCATTCTACGAATCAATGAAAAAAATAATTTTTCCTCCATTAATCTAGCTGTCACTGTCATTAGTAGAAAACAATAACATTCTTTTTACCTCAGAAAAAGTAGTGTTGGGAGAGCAATGGTGATTTCACAAGCAGAGTGAGTGGATTATCGATAGGTATAAATTAGTGATGTCCTGGGCACCGGCACCGCACCAGCGCCGGTGCCTTAGCACCGGCACCGGGCCGGTGTTAGGCTGGTACCGGCGCCGGTGCCGTTGCTAGATAAAAGAGGAAAAATTAGTGTAAAAAGAATAATTGAAGCTCATTTATCACCAATTTAATGAATAAAGGCGCAAAAAAGTAGCATTTTGTTAATAAAATCTTCTGATTAGCATAGTGAAGCATTTTGACTGAACTTCAGAACAAGTCTTTGAGCTTTAAAAATGAATTATTCATTTAACGAAACACATCTTATTGAAAACATCAATTAACAGCAAGAAGCGTGGACACTAATAAATGAAGTAAATTAAAATTAAAAACATCGACATATAGAGTGGAAAGTTCTTCTAATTCTACCATCTGTAGGCAAGAAGGATGAGTACTACAGAGTAGTTTTCAACTTAATTTCATCAAATCCATTTTTATTTTTCCATTTCGTGAGCAGAAGACCGTAAAACGCAGCTAGAATTTTAAAATAGTTTTGATGCAAAACTTTTTCCTGCAAATTATTCAGAAAAAGCTTGTTAAAACTTTGTAAATGAACTTCTATGTAAGTCTTTTGCATTACTAATATATCCCATGTTTGTTTTCAGTGGCTTTTGAAAATATGAAATGATGAACTCAAATAATTTAACCTCAAAAAGTTTTAAAGCTATTTTCATGTTTGTTTCTTACTAGTTGAATATTTAACTAATGCACTAAAACCTAATTTCAATTTGACTAAAGAATCAACTACTGCACAAGCCAATCTTGATTGCACTACACTAAAACTTATGATACACTATTTAACTTTTATTTTTCTTCGAATTTCAATTTTATTACAATTTTTTGTTTGTTTAATGCTTAAGTGAGAAAATTAATATGTATTCATAAATTAAAAATAATGAAGTCATTACTAGCCAAATGAAATTTTGCCCTTAATATGTATATCCGGTGAAAAATGGGTACAAATTTAACCCTTTTTGAAGAAGCATAGTACACTATATAATATGCTAATGTGGCACCGGCATCAGCACCGGTAAAAAAAGCGGCACTGGGACATCACTAGTATAAATCATAGATGCACAAGGTCAGGGTTGGCAGAGAGAATCCCATAAATGCGAAATAGTCAATGAAAATTTTGACATTTCTGCTTTTGTCCTCAAAAATCATGCACAAAACGTTCCGCAGCTCAAATCTCTAGACAGTACCTGTCTGGCTGACCCTTCCTTGGAGATACCCGGACATGCACAGCAAGAGTTCCTTTTTTGTGCTGAAAAACAGTATTTTAGGCATTTCTGACGATGCTCTATCTTTCTAAAACGTATAAACACAAAACTTAATTGGACAAAATATAGTCAAAAATGAGTACCAATATGGCGCGACGCGCCGAAAATTGAACTTTTTTGAGCAAACGGATGGCGAAAAACGTTTAAAACAGCACCTTTTATACAATTTTTTTTGGAAATTTTCGGGACATGGCAAATTACCGGGGCGAGGTGGGGTGGGGGGGGGAGCGAAACCTCCAAGATCAAGTATGGTAATCTCCCTCACCCCTATGTGCACACGTATGGTATTAATTTACTATTGCGATTAACTATACTTACTACCACTCAAGGGCGTTGGAGGTCCGGCTGGACCCCCGACAATCCGGTACACCCCACCAAAATCGGTAAAACCCATAATTGAATTTTCGGTACCATTTTTAGCGATTTTGTCCCATTAAACATTCAGAATTTGGCTGCTGCCCACCAATGGTTAGTACCATAAGTGGGCAGCACCAAAATTCTGGGGGTGCAAGATTTTTCAAAGATAAAAAAATGGCCTTAAAATGGTGGTATGGCGAAAAAACACCATTTTTCAACGTTTCTCATCGAGCTGCGAAAAAAACAAAAAAAAATTCAAAAAATTGAATTCTGGGGATATTTTGGTTTCTCAGGGGGAATGCATACCCCCAAACCCCCACGCCCAGGTGTGGTTCCTACTACCAAGGTGAAATTTCTTACATTCTTTGCAGTGCTTAGTGACAAAATGCTTCGCATCCGAGCTCTGGTGGCAAGTTCTCTCAGATTTCGCAGAAAAATAGTCATACATGACAAATGTCCAGCATAAATTTAAATATTTGAAGAACAGTGAAGAATTTGACAAACTGCTATCTGAGACGAAAATACATATTTGCAAGTGGTTGGGCGGTTTTCGCCCCAGAGATTTCATGACAGAAATAAGCAACTTTTCGCAATCTTCCACGCTTTATCTTACCTTTCCAAATTTTTTGGACTTGAGAGGGAGAGCAGCCGCCCTCTTTCGCCTGCGTAAGCCCATTAGAGTTGAAGAAGGACCAGATGGGACTGGGAACCGTTTTTTCCTAGCGATTTAGTTCATGATGTGAACTATACCCAAAATTTTTTTCTACAGATTAAATTTTAGTTCACATTTTCGGAGGGTCTAAAAACATTCAAAACCTGAGCACACATGTTGAAAAACTCATCTTTTTTGCAGAAAGTGCACCCTACATAAAATAGTGAGACTTAAAACGAGTTTTTGAACAATTTGTTACTGTGAATTCAAAGTACCTACTGCAATGAATATAGCGATCAGTAATATCTTCTATCTCGAAAATGCAATTTCAGACCTTCGCTAGTGTACTTTTGCCGATTTCTAGAGTCTAATCGAAGAATTAAAACTCAATAATTTATTGGAATGGCGCAAAGCGCCAGAAAATCCCGAAATTTTACCTCTTTAAAAGGCATTTTTGTAGTAAAATTGCTGCAATCGAAGCAGCGCGGCTGGAGCATCAATAGCAAATAATTGAATTAAAATCCTGCGCCAAACGCCAAAAATTTTTTAAAACTTCACCTCTTAAAGGCATTTTTACATTACAAAAATTGTCCGAAAATCCGTGCAGTGCAAAAGATAAGAATTTTCAATCATATTGAAGTTCTAGGACAAGCTGTCGATAAAAGATCAGTGATTGGTGCGGCGCGGCCTTACATAAATAACAAATGTGAAATTAAATCAATCCGGCGAAAATTTCGAAATTTCGGCTCTCTAAAACGCATATTTGCATAACAAAACCTGTCGAAATCCATTCAGAAGATGAGGAATTTCAATTACAATTGAGCCCTAGAGCAAGTTGTCAATAAAAATGCTCAAACTTTTTTCCACATCTCGAAATTCGTTTAAAAAACCCTAATGTGGAAAAAACGGTGGACTGGGATGTGTGTGGGCTAAAGTGCAGAATATGGGTGCCGTCAGAAATCGTAAAAAAAGAGTGATTTTTCGAAGGATTTGCAGAAATGGTTAAAATAAGGCGCGGAAAAATAGTTTCATGAAATCCGTCCAATATTGAGGGAATTACAGGGCTCTAAAGTTGATTTTGTTTTGGGGGGGCACGACCAAAATTTTTCAAAGATGTAAGGGGGACCAGAGGATGAATTAAAAAATACGTTTTACGACCAGTAGAGCTGTACATTCTGTGAATTCTGCTTCTCAGGTGCCTTAAATATAGTGTGAATCCAATGGACACCCTCTTGAACAAATCTCATTTTCTGCATGAAACCTGTGCAAAATAGAAGACATAGATACAGAATATGCTTTAGATTGTATAAAGACTAAAAATGGAGTGTTTAAACCGCGCACTTGGGACTAGATAGACTCTAATTATAATTTGAACTTGCGATTTTTGGCTAAAAAAGCAAAGACGGAGTGAAGGAAAAAAATCATTTTTATATTTCGTTTCGGGGGATAGGATGCATGTGCCCCTATCCCCCCAGATACAGGCCTGTTAGGAACAGACAGTTTTGACATTTATCCTGTAAGTCGGTTTTCTGCATAATTTTTCTTAGGCTCAGGCTTAGTTATAGATGGAGAATTTTAGGCGGCATTCGTGTAACAGGTTTATACATATATTAATAGTAATATTATTTAGGCCTATGTATGCAGTTCGTAGCATCCGATGAAGCGGAAGAAAGTCACTACCAACCAGATTCGCAACGTAGACCTATTTCTTCAAAGCCCAGAACCGCAACCAATCGACTAACGCTGGTTCATTCTGACAAAAGAACGCAAGATATTCGCAATGTTTCGCATTGTTTTACCTGACTATTACTTACTTATCATGGACTGACCAAAATGTTGGTGACAGCGTTTAAAATAAGCATGAGTAATGGAATGCGACGAGCAGAGCGAGCGGCGCGAGTCGCATTCATACCTGGGCGTGGGGGTATGCACCCCCAGAAACCAAAATACCCCCTCCCCCAGAATTCAATTTTTGAAAATTTTGTTTGTTTTTTTTCGCAATTTTTTTGATGCCAATGGATAGCGCTTGATGAGAAACGTTGAAAAATAGTGTTTTTTCCAAACCACCATTTTTAAGGCCATTTTTGACCTTTGAAAAATCTTGCACCCTCCAGAATTTAGGTGCCGCCCACCTATGGTCGCCTCCCCTTACTTAGGCTTATTTTAAACATTGGCACAGACATTTTGGTCAGTCACATGAATCTACAGGAACGATCCGAGCACTGCGCCTTATTTGTTTTTGACTTGACTCGATTCGAGCCAGTTAGGTGGCAGCTAGTGATTGACCGGGGCTTAAAAAATCCCCGGCCCCGGCCGGAATCAAACAAGGAAAATATTATTGCATAACACATACTTATGGTGGGCATAGGAAGAAGTAAATGGCAAGCGCAAAGTTAGGTGCGCCTTTTCAAATCAAGTTTTATTACTATTTATATCACAAGAAACATTTAGTCCAGCGTTGCATTATCTGAATCACCAATAAATTCTATGTCGCTGCTATTATCACACTCAATATTATTTGAATCTTCTCTACTGCTACTGCTGCTACTTGCGCCGCATTCTACATTTTCATCAGCCTAAGTGCTTGGGAGCTTCCTCCACGTATTGAATCCGATTGCTCGCAAATTATGCTTTAGAAATAAGAGCTCCTGAAGATTTTCTGGCTTCAATTGAATTCTTGAACCATTAGCGAAATCACGAGCTGGCATGAATTCGCGTCCGCCGGACACAGATTTCATAGGCGGGTTGAGGTATTTTTTTGAAAGGCTAACTTATAGAAGCGAGCATAGATGATCGTGGGAGGTTTAAGGGGGGGTTTCACCCCCCAAAAATATTCACCTTCCGCAAAAAATTTTTCACTCCCCCACAATTCACACTTTTTTAGAAAAACCATATGAAGTGTCTAGATTTAAGCGTTTTTAGCGTTCAAATGGCTCAAAATTGTCAAATTTTTAGTGCTTCGCGTCAAATTGTCATTAAATAGTCACTTTTTGACGATATGTTGGTCAATTTAATGCAATTTTTCGAATTTTTTTTTCGTGTTTCTATTAGGGATGCACGCGGGCCAGGCCCCGGCCCCGGCGCCGCCCAGGCCCCAGCCCGGGCCGGGGCCAGGCCGGCCCGGCCGGGGCCAAAATACGCCAATTTCAGCCTATTATTAAGAATTATCTCAACGTTTTTTGTTCGGATTTTGGCGATATTTTGAGGGTAAATCGTGCATAATCGCCTGTGCATATCATTGGCTAGATTGTAAGGACTTATTAGTAAAAATGCGTGCAAGTCTAAAATCGTTTCATGTAATCTGATGCCGTTTAAGCGAAATAATAGTTTGCTACAAGGCGTAACACTTATAAGAACACACATTAACATGAAAACGACACTACACATTAACATAATAAATTATGCACGCGAAATTTCTATCCTTGTTTGAGCTATTCTAATTTGTCTGATCTAAAACATGAGCAATCGGCTGGTAATGATGCAAGTTACATGAATTGGACCAAATTTGTTAAATGGCAGGGAAAAAATTTGGACTATATAAGCTATGATGATTAATTGAACTCGGAAATACATGTGGAACGGATGCCATGGACTTGCCCAGACGCTGTTTTGCATAAGTAACATTTTGCTTAATACATATTTATACATGGTATATCTGGGATATAGCAAAAATAGAAAAATAGTTGGCCCCGGTTGGTCCCAGTCTCTGGTACCGGCCCCGGCGCGGGGCCCGGGCCCTGGCCCCGGTCAAAAGGCGGCCCCGGTGCATCCACACCTGGGCGTGGGGGGGGGGGTTTGGGGGTATGCACCCCCAGAAACCAAAAATACCCCCCCAGAAATCAAAATACCCCCCAGAATTCAATTTTTGAAAATTTTTTTTCGTTTTTTTTTGCAATTTTTTGATGCCAATGGATAGTGCTTGATGAGAAACGTCGAAAAATGGTGTTTTTATCGCCATACCACCATTTTTAAGGCCATTTTTCGACCTTCAAAAAAATCTTGCACCCCCCCAGAATTTTCTTGCTGCCCACGTATGGGTGCATCCCTAGTTTCTATGTTCTAGAAAGAAAGCGCATCATCAGAAATGCTTAAAAATCGTGTTCGCAACGGATATCAAGCGTTTTTACGGTAAAAACGGCACTTTAAAATTTTTTTGATTTCACCACCCCTTGGCACACAGTAAATGCCCTAACAGAACATAAATTTTCCAAAGCAAGTTAAAATAAGAAACAAAGACTTTGAATATAAATAAGAAAGCTCCGATGAAAAACAGAAGTAATAATCGTTATTAACCAAACCAGAAACAGAAGTAGGTAGTGGAATCACAGAGATGTAACGATTGGGCGGAATAGGTATTGGACATAATAAATGAGACATATATAGTTTATCCGGATCGAACTCAATTCTGCAGCGCAGTTTCGCCTATAATTAACCTCTGTCCTTATAACTATCACACAAGAAACGCGTTTTAAAGCAGGCGGTTCCCCTTCAATTAAATGTAAAAGTGTTGTTTGTTAAGATAGTTTTTTGAAAAGGTACAATTTTCACCTAGAAATAGAACGTATTTGTCAACAATAAATCTTTTAGCCACTAGCTACGAATAAATGAGATAAAAGTAGCATTTGGTTTGATTAGTTAAGTGAAGGAATCGAAAACATGCAGATTGTCCTGAACATTTATTCAGCAAAAGCTCATTTATACACAGTAGCAAAGATATAACAAGGACTAAGTATACATATGGTCGAATCAGTACAGTTCTCAAAATTAACACTTGCCCATTGATAAAAAAATAACTAGCAGTATCCTGTACAAAATACGAATTACACAAAATATCTTTCCCCGCCCCGGCCATTTTTTGACCATGCCTGGCCGGGGATGCTGAAAAATGGCCGGGGATAGCCAGGGCCCCGGTCGATCACTAGTGGCAGCTTTCACTGAATACTACTTGCTGCATACGTACTTATAATGTGGCTATCTTCAGGGACGTAGCTGTGGGGGGGAACGGGGGGGTCCGGACCCCCCCCCAAAAATTCAGAAAAAAACGGAAAAATAGGTTTTTTTCACACGTTATTTTGTGCTATTTCTGGCTTAGACCCCCCAAAATTGGTGTTGGTCCCCCCCAAAATAGGAGGGCCAGCTACGTGCCTGGCTATCTTAATGCATAAAACCAGCTACACCAATGCCATTTAGGCTGCTTAGGTCGATATTATGTACTACCGCTGAGGTGGACATATAGATAGCTGCTTAGGTCGACTTATAGGCGTATGGACAAAAATTTGCTTGAATTTGTATATACATCACGCGTAAACAAATTGTCAAGCAAAATGATTGGTATATTCGTAATCTGCGCACCAGGAATGACACGAAAAATTATTTGTCTGGCGAAGAAGTATAAAACCACAAATTTTATGTACTAGTGCTAAATCACAAAAACACGAATTTAGCGGTTATCTCGGGAAACAATGGACAGTTTTCACTTGTTTTCCGCGCCATATTTTAATGATTCAGCACATTTTGCAAAAACTGAATTTTTACGGATTTCTGACGGAACACATGTTCTGCATTTACTCCGTGAGTGTGTGATTGGTGCGTGAGACGCTGGTTGCTAGCAGTGTTGCACTGGCACTGCCAGGTCAGAACTTTAGAAACTACCACAATTCTTGAAATAACTGCCATCCCCCGCACAAAGTGTATGGAAGCGGCCCAGAAAAACTGCCACGGGCTCCTCAAGAAACTGCCACCCTGTGGTTAGGCATACATAGGAGTGAAAAACTTCCAAAAATTTAAGAAACTGCCAAAATGAAGGAAAACAGTCAACCTCAACACCAGGGTTGGAAAAAACCAAAGTTTGAAAATTTCTGATATTTTGGTTTTTTGGTTTTTTATGGTTTTTTTAATGGTTTTTTAATGGTTAAATTTTGGTTTTTATATCTTAGTCGTGAGTATAAGTGTTTAAATGCTTGATTATGATTAAAAACCACTAAATTAAAGAACAGGCATGAGTTGCCTAACCAATTATTCAGGAAAAATAACAAAACTGAACAATTTCAAATTTATTCAGTAGAATAAACGGCAGCATTAAGAATCACTTTCTTCTTGTTCATTTCTTTTGAATATCTTCCTTACAACTGGTCATCTTTCGATAAATCCCCATTAATTTAAATTCTGTGACTTCTATCTATTCTAGAATTAAGCCGGCACGTTGCTGTGGGGGCGGGATTGGGGGAAATTTTGAAAAACTGGAAAAATTTCAATTTTTTAATGCTATTTTTGGCCGTTTTTGGCCTTTTTGGCATTTGGTCCCCCCAAAATAAGTTGGTCCCCTCAAAATTGGAGGGTCAGCTATGTGCCTGGATCATTATTACATTACGATTATAATTACGTCTCTCTTACAAACAAAAGTTCAACCATGCCGTTTATTCCCTAAATAATTAGTCTACTCTATGCTAGAGTAAAGAGTACTATTTGCACATGTTTACAAATGATGAAATATGAATCTTGCGACATCGACTTAAGAAAACCAAAAAAACCAAAAAAACCAAAAACCAGGCCGATTTTCAAACCATAAAAAACCCAAAAAACCAAAAAACCATGCCCGGCCAACCCTGCTCAACACTGGTTTGCTAGGCTTAGGCTAGCGCATTACTACAGTAAGTAGAAAATCGTCTGAAATTGCAAAAACAACCCCTCATACCTAGTAGAAGACCTTACGTTCTTAAAAGATAGCTACAAAAGTGTCTTGCAGGCAGCCTACTGCAATACAATTTTGCATAACAAAACTTCATATGCTTACCAGCTGCTGTGCGCGGTATCGTAACTTTTGTTACAGTTTGAACTGCTTTTGTAAACGATTTGCATTGATCCATAGATTGTAATCCATGCACAAGGTTTCGTGAAATAGACTAGCTCACGGCTCGCTTGGGGACTCTAAAGATGGTTACCGCTTAAATGCTTAATCATGAGAGCCTGTGGGTACCGTACAAATATGCATGTCGACAGATTTAAGACGACGGCCGCTCCCCTTTTCATCGGCCCAAAATAACTGATTAGATAAAGAGCGGATTACGTAATTTGCAATTTTTGACAATTCCTCAAATTTCCTGCGCGAGAATATTTATTATCGACATTTAATTATTTCATGGCGAACCGGAAGCCATAGTTTTGCGCAGGTAATAAATTTTAAAACGATTACAAGAGCCGACATTTCAAGAATAAGTTGAAAATTTTGGACAATCGCATCAATTGCTATAGTCCGTCTCATTTGACCTTGAGGTTTTTGAAAAAATTTAAAAACCCTGCAAAAGTGGTCTAAACTAACAGTATAGTAATAATACTTTATGTACAGTATACCGAGGTTATGGTGAGACGCTTGCTATTGCTAACCCGCATTACTGCATGAAAAGTTTAAACTACTTTTGTAGCCTGATTCATGCAAAATTAAATTTAAAAAACTGCAGTCAAATGAAACAGGTTATAGAAATACAGGGAATCGAGCAGTAATTCGAGCTTCTGAACGTTCTTCCGCTTATTTTTCGCTAAAATCGAAGAAATTTAATGATTTTTCTGTACAAAACTATCGGAAATTTTAAAATTTTTGAAAAAATGTAGTGGAAAAACGATTTTATAGAGCAGTAGACAAACGCAAAACGCCAAAAAACGGTTCGCACGTAAAGGGCAAATTTTTGAGCCTATTTATGCACCTACGTTTGTATTCGGAAATAGCATATGTACCGCCACGCCACCATACGTGGGCAGCAAGAAAATTCTGGGGGGGAAGATTTTTCAAAGGTTAAAAAATGACCTTAAAAATGGTGGTATGGCGTAGAAAACACCATTTTTCGACGTTTCTCATCAAGCACTATCCATTGGCATCAAAAAAATTGCGAAAAAAATGAAATTTTCAAAAATTGAATGCTGGGGGGTTTGATTTCTGGGGGGTATTTTGGTTTCTCGGGTGGGGGGTGCATACCCCCCACGCCCAGGTGTGGTGAATACCCCCCAGGCCCAAGTATGCAAGCCACCCGTATGATAATTCTATACGCTAGGTTGTGGTGACAGTCAGAGGATTAAACGCACGAAACTGTAGCAAACTACATAGTTCCTCTCTATGATCTCGCCTGCTTATATGATTTTTCATGTTTTTTGTGTATTTTTCTGTATATACTCGGACACCTGCTTACTTCTTCGCGTTTCACTTAGACTCCTGCGCCTCGTAAAACCCGTAATTTATCATAATATAATTTTGTGTACTTGTGTATAAACTGCTAGCAAAGAAAAATGCTCCGATGGAACAAAAAAGATGAATATACTTGGAATTGTGGATTATTAAGGATGTAAAAGGAGGGGACTAGGAAGAATCTACCTAAAGTCGCAAAATCTGCTAAAAATCACACTTTCTCTAAGCAACGCAAAAAATCGAAGTATATTCTGCGGCCTCTAAAAAGTGTCTTTTTTAAATAATTTTCAAAATTTCAGATAATAAACGAAATCTATAATGTTTCCTTTTTTTAAATTGCTGGCAAGTAGCAACACTGACTAGCTTCGTATCCTGATTGAAAGAAAACTTAGTGGTATTGTATTTAAAGTTGTTTTATTTTGCTATGAGCATTATAGCAAGCAAAGCAGGGGCCGATTGATTAGTGCACACAATCGTTACGGGCATGCTAGTGTACCTACATTTAGTCTGTTTCAAGTCAACTCACGCGTTTCCTACTGTTTTGAACCAACAATTCTTGCAATTGTTTTGGATGCATCGATGTTTGCTATTTCATTCAATTGGCTTAGAAAGACTGTTACTCGATATCATTTCCCATAGCTGCTGCATAGCTAACGTGCTGCTTTTTCAATCATTTTTATGGTTAAATATTTATTCTAATGTGTTGACCGCAGAATATACTTCGATTTTTTGCGTTGCTTAGAGAAAGTGTGATTTTTAGCAGATTTTGCGACTTTAGGTAGATTCTTCCTAGTCCCCTCCTTTTACATCCTTAATAATCCACAATTCCAAGTATATTCATCTTTTTTGTTCCATCGGAGCATTTTTCTTTGCTAGTACCCTACTTTTAATTAGCATGATTTCAGTGCATCAGTCAGCAAACACATACAGTAACATACCACAATAATGACAGCAGTCCAAGAACGCGGAAAACAATATTGTTCTTAACATAAATTAATTGCCTCTAAATTTAAAAAATATTGTTTTAAAAAAAGACTCCCTAGATTTTATAACCGTCTACCTTTTGAAATCAATCAGACTGCATAGAATTTAAAACTGAGTTAGATATGCTCTTGATTGTCGGAAGTATAAAGTTTACTATTTTTTATTAGCTATAGTAAATATATGTTACATTCTAAACAGTCCTGTAAGTTATAGAGGTCGTTCCACATTTAAATTAACTTGGAAACGACATATAACGTACCTACGGGACTTACTTAAGTACCTGGCTACACTTAGCGCTGGTCAGGTTGCTAGGGCGAAACGCCGGACTCAACCACACGACCCTCAATAACTACGGTCTCAAACTCCTCGGACCTAAATTCGTCCGTACCTACGGAGCTATTGGCAGCTATGCCCTAAAAACCTAACGCAGTAGTAATTGAGTAACCCCGGAATTTTGCCCTAGGTCAGTTGACCTATTTTGGACCAAAATAATAATTAACGCAAAAAGCTTTGTTAACTTGCTTTCGCCAGAGAATACCTATGGCGAAAAACTATTTCTTTTCTGGTTCCTACGAGCACAATGAACAATGAAAACAACAAAAAAGAGCTCTCAACCAGCCAGTCATCTTACATAAAAATTATGAAATAATTTTTATGATTTTTAAATTGAAATTTGGGTGTTTGAATTTGCGATAAAGAAAATAATCAAAAGACAGTCACTTGGATTATTTAAGCCGAGTAATAAAATAAGGGCCGTCCACCAATTCCGAACTAAACGCGATTGATCACTATGAAAAAGTTTTGAAAAATGAGCTTGCTAAGCGAGAGTTGTAAACCAAGAGAAACTTAAAGTTTAAACCTACCATTAAATTATGAAGAGAATTGTAAAAGATTTTAAACTTTAAGAAAATTGAAAAGGTGGGATGTTGGTAAATTAAAAAACAAAGTTTTTCGGCAAAAATTCCAAAATTTCACGCAAATATCAAGTGTAAGGAACACTAACGCTCAGATTTGGTAGTAAAATAAATTTGTAGTATAAACTACATATTAACAACAAATGAATTGTGCAAACTTTACAAAACTACTAAGTGTAGAGAATACTAACAGTCAGATTCCCAATTCTGATTTTACGTAGGAAAAAACTAGAATTTTACTTTATTTTTATCCTATTCGACCTCGCCCGACTTCTGAACAGAGAAAGTGGCGAACAAAAAATGTACAAACACGTATTTTCCACTGTCCACCACATTGTAAACTTTAAAAATCTGAACCTAACGCCCATTGAATGTAAATAAATTCGGTTCGGGCCAGTTTGTTGCCCTTTGATTGTAGTAGGTTTGTATGTGCCAAACTTATGTTCCGCAAAATATTTGATATGATTTATCAATCAAAATACGAAAAAACCTGTTTTTTTCGCCCACTTTACACCTCAGATTTCGAACTTTACACCCCATAAACAACTCAATATAACGTTTTTTGAACGCGGCTCGCTTCGACGTGTAGCCATTAGAAGTTACTTTATTTCTATTTTATTTAATTAACCCCAACTTTTGGCAGAGAAATCTTGGACAAAATCTGTTTTTTTACTCATCCACTAGAGAGTAACGTTTAAAACCCTGGTACTAACTGCGTATTGATTGTAGAAAAGTTTGCTGGTAAGCACAAGATAGCCCTTGATCCGAAGTACATTTCTGTCAGAAAAAATTTCCTAAAACTATAACTGGAGTTGTTGGCAGACATAAACATGTCGAAAACTCGGCCAAAATGTGTCTTTTCGCCCCCAGATTTTCGCACTCTTTACACTCCCATTCGAGAACTGAGGCGAAATTCAAAAAACAAAAAAGTGTTATCTGCAGAACCTAAATAGATATATGAGTCAAATGAAGTACATGGTTTTGCCAAAAGAATTAAAAAATGAAAAAAGTCAGCATTCAGAAGATTCGAACCCATCATTCTTTGTTTAATACCGCATCCGAGAACGGAGTTGTCAACCACTGCGCCAACTCGACATATCAGCAGATTTCAGCTTGATTATCCTATTTTGAAAGATATTCATCATTCTACTGAAGTTTAAGAATAGTGCATTTATGATGATAAAAATAATTATTTATTAAAGACGAGTCAAAAACCTCTGAAATACGAAAAATCTGATCAAAAATATGCAATACGGAGTTATCTATCGGCATTAGAAAATAGATGTAGGTATAATTCAAAGTTCACCTCTTTATACCTCAACAAACACTGGCTGTAGAAAAGTTTAAAGGTCAGATTCGTTATTCTGACCTTACGGAGAACATTTAAAAAAATTCATCATCCACGACGCTCTGGGCGCAAAAATGCTTCTCGGTGTAAACTTTACACTTGTGCTAATACCGCAATATTGGGTGTATAAAACAAAATAAACTGGGATCTGTAACGCTAAGGTCAGGGCACCTTTTAAGCATAATTAGCATGTTCCGCCTACTTAGCGGAGTAGTTGAAGAGATATCGCTTTTTCGTCTCGAACCCTTTACACTAAAACGATCACAGATCAAGAAATATTGCGTTATAAGAAAGAAAAAAATCGATTTGAGATTTTGCAACCCTCTACATTATAGAACCGATTGGACTGCACAGAAACCAAAATTGAGTTAGATAAGCTGAAGGACACGCAAAGAGTAAAAAACACGTATACTTTACACTTTTGTGCAACAACCATTGAGTGTAAAGTAATTTTAAGGTCAGATTCGTAATCTACAGCTGAGGGGCAACATTTTAAAAAAAACATTGGCCCTCCGCAAATTATTTGATTTTTTGCTTTACACTTTACACGCTCATTGCTAACTCAGTATTGAGTGTAAACAAAAGAAAAAAACACGGGCATCGAATTTTTTAATTATCCATCGATTAAAAAAACCGCACCTCCCAGGTGTGTGCCGTTGTTGCTGTGAGGGGGGACACAAATTTCGCACTCGCTGTGATAAACATATAAGAAAAAGGATGGCCAAGTATATTATAGGTAGCGCTATCGCGCTACCTATGATAATAAGTTTAACATATGTATTCATTAACTGCAGTCTTTTCCATTCCAAATGGTGTATTTCCGATTTACGGCTTATTAATGTACATGATTACAATAAAGCTGCATATCTTTGTCGACTTCTGTGCACAGTAGTGTGATTGCTGGTTCATTTTAAACCACTTTTGCAGGCAATTTACATCAATTAAACGATTGCTCTCCATGTGCAAGATTTTGTGAAACATATTATAAACACGGCTAAGAAGGATTTAACTTTAATGCAACCCATTTAAGACAAAATTACATCTCTTCAATGATCTAAGGACACTTGAACATAATTTTTAAATCACTTTAGATTACTTTTGAGGGTAAACAAACTCACTTAATTGATGTCTCACATATGAATCCTTGAAAATTTCTTGACTTCAGTTACAAAGTCTCTGCAAGTCTATCGAATTAAGGTTAACACGTAATGTAAACTTTACACAAACACATAGCGTAAAGAATATTTTAGTCGGATTCGTAATTTTGATATTGCTCCGATATTACTTTCAACATTTATGGAAAAATGAGTCTCCATAATGTTTTAAAGACAAATAAACATTAGGTTTAAACCACTTTGCAATACTGCTGAGTGTAAGCAAGCGCGCCCAACTGACGTATATATTTCATTCCCTGTAAATTTTTAGATCTCAGGAAAAAATTTCGGTTTTTGCAATGCTCTAGAACAAAGGCTAACATGCAGTGTAAAAAATTACTCGGATATTATGATCAACATTCATGAAAAAATTATGTCTCTACAATGGTCTGAGGACAAATAAACAATGAGTGTAAACTACTTTACATCACTGTTGGATGTAAACAAACGCACCTACGTGACGTCTCACATTTGATCCTTTGAAAAGTTTTAGACTCCAGGAAAAAATTAGGTTTCTGGAATGCTCAAAAACGAAGATAAATACATATGTAGTGTAAACTTCATGTAAACACCTAGTGTAAAGAAAATTTTGTTCAGATTCGTAATTTTGATATTGTTCCGATATTACGATTAATATTTATGAAAAAAATTAAGTCTCCATAATGTTCTATGGGCAAACTAACAATTGGTGTAAACCACTTTACAACACTGTAGAGTGTAAACATATGCGCCAGACTGGCATATCAAATTTGGTTCCTGGTCCATTTCTAGACTTGATAATCGTGTCCCTGACTCATAACCGGAGAAGCAGGCAGAAAAAACAAGACAGAAACGCATTTTAAACACCAAATTTTTGACTTTACACTCGCTAAATATTAATGTATAGACAATTTGCTTTGACATGCACCCGATATAAAGCACTTTATTATTATTCTATTGGACTTATCCCGACTTCTGGACGGAGAAAGTGGCGAACAAAAAACGCAACAAAAGCGTATTTTCCATCATTTAGAACACTGTAAACTTTAAAATTCCGTACCGAACTCTCCATTGAGTTTAAAGAAATTCGGTTTGGTCCAATTTGTAGCTTTTAAATCGTAGTACATTCCTGTGTGCCAAAATTCTCTTGCAAAAATTATTTGGTATGATTTATTAATCAAAATTCGGAAAAAACGTGTTTTTTTCGCCCATTTTTTACCTCTGATTTCGAACTTTACACCCCCATAAATAACTCAATATTGCGTTTTTTAAATGCGGTTTGCTGCGATGTGTAGCCCCTGAGAGGCACTTTATTACTGCTGTATTCAATTTACCCTGACTCATAAGCGGGAAAATTTGGCAGAGAAATCTTAGTTAAAATCCGTTTTTTTACACCATCCACTAGAGTGTAAACTTTAAACCCCAGGATCTAACTCACCATAGAGCATAGAAGACTTTGCTTATATGCAGAATGTAGCCCTTGATCCGCTCTACATTTCTGTCAGAACACATTTTAGAAAACTCATAACCGGAGTTAGTATCGGACAGAAGCAGGTTGAAAAGTCGACCAAAAAGTGCTTTTTCACCCCCAGATTTTCGCACTCTTTACACTGCCATTCGATAACTAATGCGAATTTCAAAAAACAAAAAAGTGCCATCTGTAGAATTCATCCCTCTATTATCCTATGCTGTTCAATTCTTCGAGTCATCAATACTCAGTTGTCCACATGCCGCAGTAAAAAGGTCCCAAAATTTGTCCTATGTTATAACGTTACACAAAAACTTTACACCTTCTTTACACAGTCAGTTTTGAGTTTCAAGAAAAACAAAAAACACGGGCAGCGAATTTTTTTATTATCTTTCTTTTAAAAAAACCGCACCTTCCAGAAGTGTCCCGTTATAGCTGTAGGGGGTGCACAGGTGTTAGGGGTACCCAAGTATATTATAGGTACGCGCTAACGCGCTACCTAAGATTTCTCGCGTCTTTTTGTTACCTTTATACTAGCAGCATGCCTAATTTATTTCCTTTTATTTTATTTATTATTTTTTCGTTTTCTTATCTGTTATTATCTATTGTCTATTTCATGGAACCTTGTGCGTGTAAATCAACTTCCAGCGATAGCTACAAAAGTGAGTTCTAAGGCAGCTAACTAATAAAATTTTGCATAGTAAAACTTCATATGCTTATCAATTGCTGTGCACAGTGTCGTGATTGCTGCTTTAGTTTAAAGGACTTTTGTAATCAATTTACATCAACTCATGAGCTGTGATCCATAAACAAGGTTCGTGAAATAGACTATAGTCTGTTTCACATAAGTCTGGGCAAAAATCTTAAGAATTTTTTCGAAAGTAAGCCGATGGATTACGATAATTATACATCAAATCAATGCTATGGCCGCAATCTGTCGGACAGTTTTTAAAATTCATACCCAAACTTGTGTGTAACAGACTATAGTGTATGAATTCGCTTTGGAAACTAATTTCTTTGATTTCCATTATTGTGGCAGCCAAATTTTTCTCTTGATTCAAGGGAGTTAGGTAACGCGAATTTTTTTATAGGTCGCCCGATGGACAAGTGATCGCGAAATAGGAGTGCTAAAAAAGAAATTGGTTTGCCAAGCGAATTCGCACACTATGTATATGTATGTACAGTGTGCATACATACAAGCAATATCACAATATGAACCAGAAATTGTCAAAAGCGGCCCCAGTGCTTCTGGTCCAGCGCAAAATGTAGGTATGAGACGTAATTACCGCAATTCATTGGCAGCTAGTGATGTAAACGATCATCTGGATATGATCTTTTTATCCAGATCCAGATCATCTGGATCTGGTTATTTTCTGATCTGGTTATCTGATCTGGATCTGCCAGAAAATCAGAACCCGATCTTTATCTGGATCTGTTTAATCAATTCATATCTGGTTAAACAGATCAGGAAGTTATTTTTGCACGATGGTATTCTTTCTGTTTTACGATTTACTCTAGGTAAGTTATCTAATTAGTTGTAGCGTGTGACAACCGCCCCACTAGTCCCAACAGCCCCATTATCCCAACAGCCCCACCAAAATCCCAACAGTCCCAACAGCTCCACCGTCCCAACAGCCCCACCAATAATCCCAATAGCCACACCAATCCCAACAGCCTCACCAATCCCAACAGCCCTACCAATCCCAACAGTCCCACCGTTCCAACAGTCCAACCGTCTTAACAACCCCACCAATAATCCCAACAGCCCCACCAGTCCCAAGAGCCCCACCGATTCACAGCAGTTCCACCGTTCCAGCAGTACCTTTTCAACAGTCGAACTGTCCTAAGCACACGAGTTTAACCCCCAACCCGAAATTCTGGAAATCTCCCAAAATTATGTTAGACCCCAGAATTCAATTTTTAGCACATTTCTCGGTCACTTTAATCCACCAGACCCACATAATTTGTTCGCTGTTATAATCATAGATGCACAGAACGACCGGTCTGTAGAACAAGTTTTGAGCCAAAAATTGACCTCAAAACTGGTATGAATGTTGAAATAGCATAAAAACTGCGCTAATCCACATTTTCTGGCTATTTTAAAGCAGATTAGCGTGAAAGTTTTGATTTTCATTTAATTTTAACACTTGTCTTTCCTTTTTTTCACTAGGATATTTTTCATTTTTTTCTGGCATTGTAGAGTAGACCATAATGAGCAGGGATCCAATCTTGCGAGATGACTCGAATGAGGCAAAATCCTGGATTGTGCACAAATGCTGAAGCTTCAATTCTGACAGGTCTACCAGTTTCATAGTTAGACTTATTCTGAAAATGTAAACCTGCACACCACACATGGGCGTGGGGGTATGCAACCCCAGAAGTTGAAATACCCCCCCCAGAAATCAAAATACCCCCCCCAGAAATTTTTGTTTTTGCTTTTTTAGCAATTTTTTGATGCCATTGGATAGAGCTTGAGGAGAAACGTCGAAAAATGGTGTTTTCTTGCCATACGACCACTTTTAAGACCATTTGTTGACCTTTAAAAATTTTTTCACCCCCAGAATTTCGGTGCTGCCCACCTATGCTGCACACTCGTTTATGGTCTTGATAAAATATACGAATTCGGAAAATAGTCAAAAAATATCTTTCATAAAAAATTAATATCGCCCGATTTTATTATATCGTATAATAGCGATTGCAGTAATGGTGAGGCTGCTGGGATTACTGGTGGGGCTGCTGGGATGGTGGGGCTATTGGAACGATGGGGCTGTTGGGATTGGTGGGTCTGTTGGGATTATTGGTGGGGCTGTTGGAACGGTGGGGCTGTTGGGATTGGTGGGGCTGTTAAAACGGTGGGGCTGTTGGGACGGTGGGGCTGTTGATACATTACCCATGCACGCGGGGCTGAGGGAGGGGTCTGCTGGGGGTTTTGACCCCCCAGATCTGTGCTGACCCCCCAGAATGGCCAAAAAGTGCCGCTGACCCCCCATAAATTTTTTTGTTTCAGAAAAATTTTTGAAGCTCTACAGAAAAGTAACTTAAATGATAAAAATGTATTGAAGGTTTTTTTCACATAAATTATCATCAGAATTGACCTTTGAGACTTTTTTTGCCTAAAACTGGGAAAATTTTTATTTTTTCGAAAAATTTTTGTTGAAAAAGTGTTTCAATGGATGCGCGACATCGAGAAACGTCTAAAATTAATGTTTTTAGTGCCCATGGGCCATTTTTATCGCTTTTTTGATGTTTGAGAAAAAATTTGATTTTGACCCCCCCCCCCAAGAATTCTACGCTGTACATGTATAGTTTTTAATTGGTGCACCTGTCATTTTTCATGAATATTAACAGCGTTTTTCTTTGTTGAATTGAAATTAAGCAGGTTTCTTCATAGTATTGCATTTTGTGTTGTTAGGTAATGTATCGTTTGTTTTTTGACAGTGATGATATCCCTCTGAAATAATACACATTTCCTTTCTTACAAGCGATTAAAAGAAGCATTTGTTTCTCCTGTTTAACCACAATGTTGCCAAATTCCAGACATCTCACGTTTCTATGAATATTCAATGCCGTTTTGTTTACAAAGTTGTCAAGTAAAGCTGTTGTAATAATTTGTACATTTTTCATGCCTCAATTCAAGCCCATTGGTAAAAGTCTAAACTTGCCAGTTTTCCTTTTTAGACAATTTTTACTGATATCATTTTTATGTAAAAGCTCTAAAATGAAAATTTTCTCGACTCTGCCCCAGACCCCTCTGGGGGCTGTTATATTAGTTCTGCCTTCAAAGACCCCCACAATCCATGTGGGCTTGGGCGCTTTACGCCCTCCTTTTTAGCAATACAAACTGCTGCACAAAAAATATTTTTATCTGATCTGGATCTTTATCTGGATCTTTTTAAATTTTGATCTGGCAAAACGATCTGGATCTGGTTATTTTCTGATGATCTGGATCTGCCAGAAAATCTGAACCCGATCTTTATCTGGATCTGGATCTGAGTAAAAATCTGGATCTTTTACATCACTACACGTAGCTACTAGCTAGCCTTGTATGAAATGATCACACGAATGATTTTTGAACATTTTACCCCACTGAAAAATTGTTTTGTGCTCAATTCTGGTACATTACAAAGCAAATAATTAGGTACGAAAAATAAATAATTCTGCGCAAAGCCGCAAAAAATTTTTATATATTATATTCATCATGCCTCACTCAAACTTGGGCTATTCGGAAGACAAAAGTTATACAAGAACGATACACCTGGCGCGAAGCGCCCAAAAATTTCGGACTCATTAGTCTGAAAGTGTGCAAGAATCTACCCTGGCAATTTCCAAGTAGGCATCATGAATTTTTATTTTTTCCTTTCGGGACCCTTGTACAAATTTTTCGCACTCGCAAGACTTTGGGGGGGGGAGATTAGCCCCTCTTTCACCCACAGCTACGCGCCTGTTGATTACATCAGCACACTAGCATCGAAAAGCATTTCTTCGACGACAAATCATGAACTCCTCGAGATATAAGCTGTCCGAGAAAACCGACCAGTGCTTTAAATTTTTTAAATGTGAACAAATTCGCTTCAGAAAATCGCATGAAACGATTCCGTTTACACAGCTTCTCTTTGTATCGAAATTCACAACGAAAGAAGAAAACTAATAAACGACATGAGTCATTTGAAAATGAAAGCACCATTTCTCCTAAAACAAAAGAGAACTTTAAATAGCTGAATAAATTGGGTTCAATTCGAAAGCTGGTTGATTATTCATCGGCTGTACACGTACATATGAGCAAAACTTGACGAGGAATAAAACTGCAACGTTTTCTTTAATACGAAAATGCTCGTATCAATCGGACTCGAAATTCGACTTCACGGAATAAATGAATTGTACAGTAAATCATACATGCGCGCGGTCAAATGTTCCGGGAAAAGGTAGAACCGAGTCTCCTTAAGGATGACTAGGCTATACATAAATGAATAGTTTTGTTATTTATACATTCCTTATTATGTCAAATTTTTATACTTTACTCACTGTATTTTATTCTTCAACAATATTTTTAGTCAAATTTCCATAAAAACAAATGACAATGCGATGGAATGAAATGTAGCATCAAAAATTTACGACATAATGGAAGAAAAGTGACTGAATGAATGAATTAATCGAACAGTTGACTGATCGAAAAAATAAGAATTATATGCACTTGAAATTATACAGTTAGACATCGTTTGATGCTTTTTTATGGTTCGAACAATAGGTTTAGGTCCGAAAACGGCTAATGGGCATAAAGGTTCACCTCCCAAAAATTTTTTCACCCCACCTGATATTTTTTCACCCCCTCCCAGAATTCGCGATTTTATAAAAATTTACTAAAAATTCGTTAGCGCTCTTTTAAGCGTTTTTTGCTATGAATTTGCTTAAGTGTCAAATTTTCGGCGCTTCGCACCATTTGACATTATTTTGTCCAACTTATTCAAATTGTTTGATTCTTTTTCAAAAATTTTTAATGTTTTCAAGCTCCTGAACGATAAACGCCAAAAACCAATTTTTTTGACGCGTATCTGTCATTTTTGAGCCAAAAAAGGCACTTTAAAATTTCAAACCTCCCCCAGAATTCCCATGCTGTACATGCCCGCTGACGGGTATGCTTTTAAATTTTCTGGTAGTGAGATACTTTCCAAACCCTGGCCCAGTGTGCATATGTGCAGTAAAGTACTCGTAGATAAGTCAAACTACATACATACGATAATCAAACATTACACAATACAACCAAATCCCTAGCCACAACGCACATAGTTTTGAGACTATAAATATAAAACCATGCTTAATCGAGACTAATATCCATCGCCTGCTGCGCTGGTGTTAAAGTCCAAGATTTTCGACCGCTATGGTTCTGGTTGCCATTCGAATGATGTTTATAAAAGTCGTAATGATAAGGATTAAAGGAAGAGCAAATTTGACTGCGACAGTTCGATGTACCGTCTACGATATGTAAAAATAGTTGTATCGGCATAAAAAATCTACTAATTAATTATTACGCACGCATTATTAAAAATGCGTGTAGGCATGGGCAGCAACAAAATTCTGGGGAGGGGGTCCGATGGGACTGAATTGCCAAAAATCGCACCAAAAATTCAATATCGATTTTGAGGAGTCTTCCAGATTCTGAGGGGCCTATTCCGACCCGCCCAGACCCCCACGCCCATGTGTGACTGTAGGTATATTTGTATATTCATTTTTCTAATTGACCTCTCTTCTTTCCATGTTCGTCAAATTGATGACTTTCTATTATTTTTAGGAAGGAACCTACCGAAGTACCATTCAAACACTATTAAAAACATTTGAAAAAATACAAACAGTTCTTAAGTATACATAATTGAAATTATTTTAGTACCTCTACAGGGTGAAACGCATACGTGGGCAGCAAGAAAATTCTGGGGGGTGCAAGATTTTTGAAGGTCAAAAATGGCCTTACAAATGGTTATATGGCGAAAAAAACACCATTTTCGACGTTTCTCATCGAGCACTATTCATTGGCATCAAAAAATTGCGAAAAAAACGAAAAAAATTTCGAAACGAAACTTCGCGTAAGGGGGTACAGAAGAAATGTAAGGTTTTTGTGCAAAACGGTGTGCTGTACACCAGCTGAAAGAGCATACATTTCTGTACGGCAAAAGTTGTATTGTTCACTTACTAATTATGGCGCCTAAGTTCGTGATACTTAATGTAAGAGACGGATAGAATTATGGCGGTTGCTTGCACGGTTTTTTTTGTATTCGGCAAAGATTTTTCCCGATGTGCAAAGACTTTTCGGGATCGTCTTTGTACATGTACAAAGATTTTTGGGAAGACAAAAATTGCAAAAAAGGTCTAAAATTCGCAAAAATTTTCGGCGATTCGCGCCGAAATGAGTAATTGTGTGTTCTATGTATATATCTTTATATAGGCAGAAATTGCATTTCAAAAGGACAAATGTCACATTTTGGCGCTTCGCGCCGTTTTAAGACTATTCTTAGTGATTTTTGCCCTTAGAGACACCGAAATTAGCTAAAATACACAACCAAAAGTCGAACAACTCTGTTTTTACAACACTAAAATCGCTACTGTACCATATTATAGTACCCAAAAATTTGTGTGTACAAAATGTACAAAGACTTTTGGGGACCATCTTTGTACATGTACAAACGGACCTTGTACAAAAAAACACTGGTTGCTTGGCGCAAGGCCATGGAAGCTAAGGCCAGGTTTGTCAGTCTTGTTGCACTGCCAATGGCGGCCACACCTCGTTTTAGCATACTTCACCGTTCAGAATTAAATGCTCTTTCTGATGTGTTGTTTTACTTGGAACTTTATGGGTTCACCCGTACCCCCCTCCTTACACGAAGTTTTGTTACACCCTGTATATTACAAATATTTAAAACTACTAGAAAATTTGTGAGAATTGAGATTTACACTTCTCGTTATAAAATTTAGACTTTTAATAGTCCTCAAATTTTGCTAAGGATTTTTGTCCATGTTATAAGACAGGACATCGTCGTTTTCAAAAGGCAATGTAAAGCATACATTAGGATTTTTGACGAGAAACGTACGTCCGAAATAAAAATTGAAATTTTCTTGAGAAAATTTCGAAACAAAAAATAACGTAAACACAGTATGAATTAGAGCATTAAATCGCAAATTTGTAAATTGAAGTGAGCAACGTACTCGTATTTCAGCCGTTTGATTTTAGTTTTAACATTGATAAAATTTTCAAAATAAAAATTACCGGACCTCGCACTACAACAACTTATGCCAGATTTATCTGATTAAAAGCAAGATACATACATAAGTAACTCGTAAAGACACAAATTGAAAGAAGATTAAGTATTCATTCACATGCAGCTAACTTGATCGCTGGATGTGAGACAATTGCGGCGGTGTTTTTTGAAACTGATCAATATTTAAGAGACTTTGGCATAAATGCCACTTTTCCGCCGGCGTTTTACACTCCGTTGGCCAAGAGTTCGATAAATGCTGGCCAGTATTGCCAGTCTGCGCAATTTCGCAGGCCTTAAGTAGGTGCGACGATGAAATAATGTACTGTGAAATGTATCCAACAGAAAAAAGGAAAGTAAAGACTAAAAGTTAAGGTCACACAGGGCGTGGGGGTTCGGGGGCGGGGTATGCACCCCCAGATGGTCGAATACCCCCTTCTACAAAAAAACCCGAAATACGCCCAGAATTCAATTTTTGAAGTTTTTTCGTTTTTTTGTGATTTTTTTGGACACTGCTCGATGAGAAACGTTGGAAAACGGCGTATTTTCGCTAAACAACCATTTTTAAGACCATTTTTGACCTTTTAAAAATCTTTGAATCCAAACCCCCGGAATTTAGGTGCTGCCCACCTATGTTTACGGTATTTATGGGGTGCAAAAGACTGCAAAAAGATATTTTGAAATAATAAGAATAGCAATAAGCATAAGCAAACAGTGGCTTATTTTTCTCATAGACAATCAGGAAATGGAACAAGAAATCGTTTTATGATCAGTAATACAGATTTCGGGGTTTCATTCCAAGAATCATTCATTGTGCGGATTTTTCTCAAAAATTTTCCAAATTTTAGGGCATTTATAGAGAAAAAAGCTCATGTTCTATGTTAAGGGCGTTTCGCGCCGTAAAAAATAAAATCTGAAGCATGCCTCTACACTAATAACACACTGTTTTAATCCTCGCAACTGCGCGTTCTCTTAGAGAGCATGCATTGGCAGCAACAAAATTTGGGGGGGTCCAATGGGGCCCAAATGTCAGAAATAGCCCTAAAAATTCAATTCAGAGAGATATATCGATTTTCGGGGTTTTTCAGACTCTGGGCGGGAGGAGGGTCCGAGTAAGCCCAGACTCCCATGCCCGTGAGTGAATACGTACATGTGTACGAGCATGTTCATAAGCACGGCCGAAATTGCAAAACTGCGTTTGGAGCCTTCAAAAAAATTTCAATGAACAAAAAAAGCTAAAAACTATGTCAGGGACAAAAACCATTTTTCAACGTTTCTTAACAAGCTCCATCCATTGATATCGAGAATTATAAAAAACTAAAACATTTCAAAAATTGAATTCGGATTTTGAAGTCCGAAACTCCAAGTCCCAACGCTGTGTAGATACGAGGCGCCGGTACTTTTGGGATTACCAATTGAATCTTCATAAATAATTGTAAAGATTAATCTTTTGAAACAGAATCTTTGCACAAGCAGTATTTCCGTCGTGTTCTAGTATACATAGCGAAAAACATTTGACTAGTCAGGACTGGAACCTGGGCTTCCTGGTTACCAACCAAGCGAGCTATATGTTATCAAGAATTAAATGCCCGAAGTGTTATATTTTGATTGGAAATTTGTTTTCGCAACGAAATTCAGACTTGCTCTGGGTCCGCTAGGACAGCACAGTATGCATGTGGACGTCTTTTTTAGCATTAGTGCTTAAAAACACGACAACCGTGCATATATACTCTACTGTGGCTATGTAACCCAATATGAACATAATTCGGTATAATTTTGCATGGTAATTATATTTTTCCTAATTTTAATAAAATAATTTGATTATTGTGCGGAACTGACTTTACATAACTTATCTTTAGCGCGTGATCATTCCATTCGAAACACATATGTTTCCCAATAATCTTTATAAATTTGTCTTACCACACATAAAAATATATACGAGTACTTTCGTTTCTGCTTTCTTTTCCTTGCCGCCTTCTCCATTAGTTTCATCTTTAATTTTATGCTTAAACTTCTCATATAAAAAAACGTTAAAAAGAACATTTTTTAACGTTTACACATGTAACATACTTATTGTTAAAAGCAGGAAAAATAAAGTGAAATACCGGGGACTTAGGGACGGCACTGATGCTTCGGGTCTCTTCGCAGCGGTCGCTACATGAGGGACTAGACGCCAATGTTGAGGTGCCTTCTGCTGGTGACGCAATAAAGTCGACGCGGCCAGTGCATGATATAGGCTTGGACAAGTTCGTAGAAGGCCGTCTCGGAGGAGGTGATACGCCACTTAGTGAAGCAAGCTGATCTGAACACACTTATATAAATAAATAAATTTAAAAAATTAAAAAAATCAAAATTTTTCAGCATCACCCGATTAGAATACAAAAACAGAACAAGAAGTGATAAATAAGTTGCTTAAAATATTAATTAATGTAGGTATTTTCATTAAAAAACGTATGTACACAGGCCAATACAGGGAAATGGATATTTTTTATCAGTTCTTACTACACCACAACTAGATATGCACGAGGGTAAAAGGTTCGTTCGGGCGGGGGTCCAGAAAAATTTCAGGGGAAAAATTGGTAAAGATAAAAACCTAAATTGGATTGAAATCTAAAGCTTAATTGTTCAAAATTAATCAGAAACTGCGCATTAAAGTAGCTTATATGCTATTTGAGCATTTATACCAGTGTTTTGAGTCATTTCAACTGGAAAGCTCTTTGAATGACAATCCAAGCATTCAATGCTGCACATCTAAGGGCACGACTTACCTGGAAATGTTAGCAAAACATTATTGCACAACACTTTGTGCTGACTGCATGACGCCTTATTAGCCAAACCTTACCACAGATTTTCCTTTGTAAGTTTTCATTTCCGCATTGCGTTTTCCGGCATTTCTTGAGCATGTAGATGTTATAATCAGAAAGTTAGACTATAATGGCCATCAATAGGTTATATTTTACAATTTAGATATCATCTAAATATCAAAAATAAGCACTTTTGGACGAAGAAAGGCCGACTATAGAGCGTCGACTAACGTAATCCAATTTTTGCTGCAAAAACTAATTCGGCTTAAAGCTTTTATCGTATCCGAATGTTTCGTGAATTTCTATTGAAGCCAACGTGTCCCTTTGACACACATTCCTACGGAAAGGGGGGTGAAGGACCTTAGGGTCCAAGACTCGAGTCACTTTCAGACGATTTCAAAGTATCAAATATTTTCTGCAAGATCATTGTGAACGAAAGTAGCAAAAAAATAAAGATAATAGAATTTTTTCATCACTAGTACATTTCTGTTTTGTTTACCCATAAAATGCCTAGAATGAAGTTAAAATGATCTCTGAAAAGTCAAAATTTTCGATGACTTCTTATATTTTTTACTTATAAAAGCGACAAAACAAGTCAGAATTGGATGAAAAGTACTGCAAAATGCGGTTTTCCACTTTAAAACATTTCATATCAGATTTTTTGAATCATTTTTCATATATTTGAGCCGCAAAAAAGGCTTTTCGACCTTAGGATACTATGTCCTGTGTGTGACTAATTTTTACACGTCGAATTCCGAATATACTGTCGAAAAGATTGAAAATGCGGTATTAAGCGAAAGGAAAATCGGATATTTTATTTTGAATTCTATTTACGATAACTACTTGACTATTCTGAGCGATGTATTATTCCGTATGTTATCCTATACAAAAACCAATCAGAAAATATTAGCCATATTTCTTACTAGGCCTTTCTAATTTATAAAACTCATATGCTCTACAAGAAAGTCGTAGTTTTCCAGTCTTGCTAGGAGCTCTACCGGTTCAGAGTTAACGGCTTGGTACATGTAATGGCCCAAAATTTTGGGCTGCGCTTCCCAGGTATTTTTAGGGGGTGTGTTTAATGAACCCCGATTTTCGGCCAAAAAAACGCCTAAAAACGGCCGTAAAATTCAATTTTTTCAATAAATTGTGGGGGGAGGGGGTTAGAAATTTTCTGGCCGCTTTATGGGGGTAATGGGAGACAACCAACTTTGAGTGGGGGATCCCGCATCTCCCTGTTTACATGTATGATTAACGGTATCCTTATTATTTACACTACGTAATAAAACTACACACATAGTTTACTTTGTTAGTGTGATACAGTTTTACACAAGCTATGTAATACTGATAACAGTGGTTTAGTGAACTGACGAGGAAATTCTTATGTTTTTGCTCGAGTTTGGGCACTTTAAAGTTATACTAGACTGAAAACTACTATTTGCGTATAATCCTGGTGACCTTCGACAACTTCGTTTTTGTCATCCAAAGAATTAAAATCATTGACTAAATGCAAAAAAGCTATATCACATATGCACACTGGGGGTATGGGGGCATCCCCTACCACAACCTTTGAAAGGCTGCCCCCTCAGGTCATTTGCGGATCAAAACCTATTGTTGGAATTATGAAAGAGCGCTAAACGATGCCCAACAGTAATCTGAGGTATTTTTCGAGTAGTACTCTGTCCACTCATTCATCCACTCTTTTTGTCCATTATTTTGTGCATATTTGACAGACCAAGTCATTTGTTCATTCTTATTATCATTTGTTTTCATGCAAACTTGGCGGGGTAAAAGAGACAAAAATATCTAAAAAATCTACATAAACTCATCATTTCAGCACCATGATTAGCCGTGAAAATTAATCATTTAACCCCCCCCCGAAGAACCTCGGTTTACCCCCTTCCTGAACTTTTGACCGTGCGCATCTATGCATGCAGCCTACACGAATCATTCATCTGATTTGAAGTAGGTGGCACAAAGTCCATTGAATGTTGACCAGGGTGATCATGATGACTATGACTGTGCGATTCGTCGTGCTGCTGATTACCATAACTAAAATCTGCTGAGCCGCTACGACTTTTAGCTGCCTCCCTTTCACTTTTATCGAAGTACCATATCGTTATTGCATACCTAAAAGTGCCACAGCAACGAGCTTAGAGCATATTATAGTCTAGAACAAGGCCAGGAGTGATAATGTATATAAAGGATGTTTATTGACATTTTACTCAAAGTTAAGACAAACATCGGCACGAAGCATGTCATTTTTTTCTGATATTCTGCACAATATATGAGAAGCATGCATGTTACAGCGGGCATGGGGGATCTCCCCACCCATAGTCGGTCGTGCCCCACCCCCAAAGCCAGAAAATGTTTAACCCCCCATTCTTGGGAACAATGAATTTTTCGGCCATTTTTAAACGTTTCTGGCCAAAAATTCAAGGTCATTTATCATCCCTCTAAAAATGGCCGGGGCCCCACCCAAAATTTTGAGCTTCTATATGTATGATGAGAAGTGAACCATCCTGAAAAAACTTGACTGAATTTATTTCGTGAAATTATATACATCTAATTGACTGTAAACGTGTTCATACTTAAATGATGGGATTAAGACTCATTTCGATCACAAGCCAAAAAGTTTGCATCTTACAACAGTCATTGAAAAAAGTTGTCGAGTTATTCATAGTATCCACCTGAAGTCGCGTAGCATACAGGGCAGCCTGGTAAATAGTCTAGTGTCAACTATAAAGTCTTTTCAAGTTTAGTTTTATAATAACAATTATTATAATTATAATTATTTATTATTATTACTATGATTTATAATAATAATGATAATAATGATACTAGTAATAATAATAAAAATAATAATAATAATTGTAATTATTAGTATTATTATTATTGCCATTTAAAGCCCGTACGTCATTTAAAATAAGCATATCTAATATTTTTTCAAATAATACTTCAAATTCAAAGAATTTTCGCATAACCTGCAGCACAGTGCAACATATCGACAGTACTGAGGCCGAACACAACAGTAATATCAGTAAATTGCATAAAAGCGCTTGTAAATATATAATAGTTAATGCAACCAAAATCGTTAGGAATAAATTTAAAAATCCGGGTACTTCATAAATAAAGGTGAAGTCTTACTAATACGAATACAAGATAAAGTCGTAATAAGACGTATAAATTACCGCATGGTGAAAGAAGGCAACACTTCATGTGGATTACGTTTATCCGACCAGAAGAAAATTATCCGGTCAGCAATGGGCTCAATATCGACCGGCTCAATAGCCGTCTGCGGATACATCCGCAGAACACCGCCACACTGAACACATACAGAGCAGAGTATAAATACAAAAAATTATGAAAATCGAGAATACTGCCTCGAATATCCAGAACTGGTAAAGTAAACTTTCAAATAATTAATCGGGCTATATGACTTATATTTATATCATACAAGGGCACACACAGGTTTTTCAGGGTCAAATGACTTCTCTGGATCCTGCGGGGCTGGTCATGACCAGACATGCAAGTGGGGGAGGGTTGGGGCGCTGGCCATGAGAGAGAGGCGGATAAATGACCTCAATTTTAGCCAAAAACGGCCAAAGATCACCTAAAAACGGCTTAAAAATTCAATTTTTTTTGAAAAAATCGGAAGTCGAGGGGGATGAAAAATTGTCTGGCTTTGGAGAGATGAGGACAACCAACTTCGGGTGGGGATCCCCCATCGCCTCTCTTACATGTAGCGTTTGAGGATCTAGAGACAGCCTAGAATGGAAAATTTTATCGGGAAAATGAGACCAAATGAAGGCAAAAAACGGATGGAAATGGAAATTGAGAATTTTCGTCTAAGGTGATTAAATCACACATGCACAAAGGGGGTATGGGGGTATCCCCTATCAGTACTTTTGGAAGGCATACCCCCTTAGGCCAGTTTTGACCAAAGTAGATTGCTTCAATCATGAAAAAGCGTCAAATGACGGCTAACAATTTAATTTCAAGTACATATACTTATTTTTCGAGCAGTAGACTGTTAAATCCATTCATCTAGAATTTCCCCTTTATTATTCCTTTATTATTTTGTACAAATTTGATGTTAAGGGTCATTCCATAGTCCTTATTGTTATTGTTTGCATCAGATTCAACCATAAATATTCATTAAAAGTCAAATACAATCATTTAGTAAAAAAATTTGGCAATAATTAGCTAAAAAATTACTCATTAACCCCGTCTTACAAGGAAACTTGATTTACTTTCCTCCAAGAGCTTTTGACCGTGTGCATGTATGCTTAAAGTTGACCAGAAACTATGTAATAATGTAGTTTTAGCGCTATTTTAGCGCCTATATCACTTTTGAGGTTATTTTAGCTCCAAATAAGCTCAATTCTTGACCCCTCAGACCGGCTGACCACCCAGATCGGCCATGCTTTGCATCTATGGTTATGACCTTCAATGCAGAGCATGGTGGATCTGGGGGAGAGTAAAAAATTGAGTTTTTTTCGGGCCAAAATGATCTCAAGACTGGTATAAATGATAAAATAGCGTTAAAACTACGTTATTGCACAGTGCAATTTCAAGCATTTTTGAAGAAAATTTTGAATTTTCATCCATTTCGACCTTCGTTTTTCCTCATTTGCCACAAGAAATTTTTTAAACTCTTGCGGGGTTGGTCCGGTCTCCTCGCAATGTTACGGGGTTACTTAGCTGTCAGGGTCAAGTCATTTGCATGATTGATATTAACATTTGAAACTTCGGGAAATGTAGAACATTTGATGTTGCTCTGCATATCGAATAACGCAGCAGATAATCAGCTGTTACATCAAGCGACATACATGGACAAAAACGTCATATAAAGAATGCGCGAGACAATTAAAATTTTTGAATGGAATGCAATTGATATAATAAGCATGCATAAGCTGACTTATGTAAGAAATACAATTTTAATAGGGTATAAAAATCGATACTTTTTTAGTCCAATTATGATTCAGATAATAGATGGAAGTTATACAGCGGCCATCGTGGTCTGGATTATCAACATGTCTGACATATTTCGAAGCGTCTCCAGGGTAGCAAGCTACCATAGCCTGAAGGAAGCAGAGGAACGTTTCGATAGTTTTTCAAAGTGAAGAAAAACGTCAGTAAATATTCTTTAATGGTAAAAATTTCAACTTAGAACCTACGTAAATATACAGTATGCTGAAACGTATTAAAGGTATAAATGTGAAGAGAAGCAAAAAATTTTGAATTAAATATAATCATACATTTACGGTAGATAATAAACTCAGTATAAAGATACAAAGCGTAACTAAACTATTTAAAAGCTAATTAATTTTTTAGAGTACCTAACGCTTATGCATTAAGCATCCAACCAATTAGTGAAAATAAAAAATCAATCTACACAGAATAATTTGCGTCATACTAAAAAACACTTCAAGTCAATTTTTTAAAATATAAAAAGCTAAAGTTAGACCTTCGATCTGCCATTAATCGAATATGGTAGATCAAACAGACGAGCTATGACAGAGTCTATGATGGAGACTAGCAAACTGATATGCACCGAATCTTTTTCGGTTCTATTATCAAACCAATGAATTTTGTCCGAACGTATATCGGAAGCTTGGCTGCCCGATTGAGTTTTGACCTAAAATTTAATAAACAATCAAAAAATTAGGATATTTTCATTGCGCAGGGTAAGAATAACCAACAATTTCATCTTCTGTTGAAAAATACTATGACCTGCTAGCGCTTGATATTCCTCTGGTCCTTCTATATTATTTGAACGTCTTATGAAAATAGACGCACGGTATGCATAGGTGCACAAGGTCTGGGTCGGCAGGGGGGTGGTAAAATCCCGAAAATCAACCGCGATTTTTTTGCTGTTTAAATGATAAAAATGGTCAAAATATCCTATAAAAGGTTTTATCGTGGTAATATCGCATTTTAAAAGCATTTTTTCCATTTTGACCGCGTTGACCTCAAAAACGATGCAAAAAAACGTTCCATCAGCTCAAAATAGCCGGACAGTACCTGTCTGGCTGACTTTCCAGGGGGATAATACCCCTTGACCCCCCTATGTGCATGTGTGACGGCATGATTGAGTCAAAATGGCCTCAAAAAGTCTTATAAACGATAAAATAGCGTAAAATTATGTTCGTCCGCAGTTTCTCGTTTATTTCGAGCACTTTTGCAGAACATTTGGATTTTAATCGAGTTTTGGCCGTCATTTTGCCTTATTTCCGTCAAAAACTTGCCAATTTTCTTTCCTAGGGGACTAATCTAGAACAGACATGCACGGGAGGGGGGTTGGGGGTCTAGAGGAATACCAGAAAGGAAAAAAATTAGAAATTTTCGATGGAAAATGAGGCAAAATAAAGGCAAAAAATATATGAAAATCGACTTGGTCAACATAATTTCTTCAGGAAATTTGAGGATGCTTTTGGCTTCTAGAACAATAAAAACGCTGCGACTGATAGGAAAATTTGTCTTAAAGTCTTTTCAAATAATATTACATTTTTCTAAATTAAATTTCTTTTTGTTTCGTATCTTGTTGAATACTGTTTTCAATCTACCCCGATGTTCGTTTGAATATGCTGTTCTTAGAGTTTTTCGGCCATTGCCTTGGCTGTCTAGTAGACCGAGAAAGCAATTTCCTTTGATGAATAATCACGACGCACAGTATTCCTCAGTAAGAGTGTAGATCTAAATCGGCATGCAATAATTTTTCCTGATTCATAATTATATTGTTTAAGGCATGTGAAGGCCGAGAAAACTATGAAAGTGAGCAAATGACTTAAGAAAAAACCGTAACAATTATACTTGTGTACTGATTAAGTTTTTCTAATTTATGACTGGTTTGGGGAGTCTAGATGCTTAGCATCGCCGATCTGGGGGGAGTCAGTTGATCTGATGGGGTCAGTTCGATTGACTCAATGGAGTCGCAATCAGGCAAGTACGTGTGAGGTTCGGGGAGTCTATATGCTTAGCATGGCCAATCTATGGGTCAGCCGATCTGATAAGGTCAGTTAATTAGTTTTTTAGTCAATGACCTCAAAAACTGGTATAAATGCTACTTAAAATCAAAGAAGATCAACTCTCTTAAAATGGCCGTTTCTATTTTCTACTATGCGTTTCGCTAAGGAATTCATTAAAATCTTTCCCGCGGAAGATACAAAAGCTACCGTGTCGACAAGGACACCAAAAGTTGCGATTTTAAAGCAATATTCTATGTAAATATTGAAAATTCAGTTTTATAAACTAAAAGAAAGCTCCATAAAACCCATTTCAATGCGCTATTTGAAACGGAAACTTCCTGCGCAGCTCTGTTTCGATTAATGACTGCTTTTATTATTTACTATTGATGTTTGTTCTGCCAATCGATCATAAATTGATAAGGATTCATTGATTAATAAGGATTCTTGTCGTGACATTTTTTTAATTTTTAAATACGCAACGTGAAAGATAAATTGAAAATTCAGCATGCTCACGAGCTGTCCGTCGGTGAAATATCCGGGGGTATTATAGGCCTGACAAACATCCTTAAGAACCATGTCGCAGTGTACTGGGCCCAAAAAATTGTCTAACACTACCCAACCGTAACGCTTCAGAGAAACTGATACGCAATAGGCTATTCTTTGAATCCGAACTGGCTGAAATATATTTCGAAGGTCACGCAGATTGAACCAGAAATTCAATTAAGATAAGAATTTGAATACTTATTGAAAAATTTTCACCTCTTACGAGATAAGGTCCTCGTTTCGGGCTCGAAAAATCGTTTACTTAGCATAACTTTTCATGTTTTCCAAAATTTCGCACCAAAGATGCGTATTAACTGACTGTCTAGGCAATCGGAGACCGAACTTTTGCGCACAGAATTCAGTTTTTTGGTCGAGTGAACTTTTGTGAATGTTGTTATGAAATCTTAAGCAAAAATAGTGATATTTAACAGTTAATCGGATTGATCAGTAAAATTTCGAAAATTGTTATGATAGTCACGAACCTAGTATGCTTCCGCAAACGCGAGAATACAAGTTATAAAAATCCAGTAGAAATTTTAATTATCTAGTTTATTCATACTTAAGCTTAAATCTTCTCAACTTTTATTTTAAAAGTGATATTTGATAAAATTTTTGTTCTAAGAGCATTTGTCACACAAGATTTCCAAAAAAAATTAAGTTTTAAAAATAAATAAAAAATTAAAATGAAATTAGACGCGAAAAAAACGCAAAATACCTCTTGCTCATACATAAATTTCGAATTTCGGTCATTTTTAGAAAAGTTTAGGGCTCCGTTACAAAATTTCGCACCCGCCACTGGTTTGTGCTGGGCTTTTCAATTGGAAACATTGGTAGTCTTATGGAACTAACAGACTTGGACTTCGACTGCCCTGCAAGTTTTAACAATGCTGATTTTAAAGATTACATGCGGGCAAATAGAGATTTTCCCAACTTCCAAAATAGGTGACCATCTAAGTAGAGCTGTGCCGGGGCCAGGCCCCGGCCCCGGCACCGGGGCCGGGGCCAATGTTAGAGTTGATTATAATGTAGAAAATTGATAATGTTTTGGGCAGATTTACCTTCAAACTCAATTTCAAGCAAACCACAGATCTTGCTAATTCAAATCTTTATTTCACTATGTCAGATTGTTGAAAATTTCTAGTTAATAATCAAAATTGACATATTTTAAATTGCAATTCATATAGACGAGCATTTCCAGCTTGCTTGGTAGCAGACAGCTACGTCTATCAGAACAAATAGAATAATAAGCCTAAAAAAGTGCAAAGTAAAGCACATTGAGAAACGCATCCAAGTCAGAGGAGTTAAATCCATACATGGGCAGCTCAAAAATTCTAGGGGTCCAAAATTTTTCAAAGTCAAAAAGTGCCTGATAATATATGGTAGAGCGAAGAAAACACCGTTTTCTCGCGTTTCTCAATGAGAGCTATCCATTAGCATCAAAAAACCGCAGAAAAACAGAAAAAATTCTGAAAATCAATTTCTGGGGGGTCTAGCGGATTCTTTTTGGGGGAGAAAGTGAATTCTGGGGTTTAGATCCCCCGATGCCCATGTTCTGTTATATCTTGTAATACCAACAAATATTAACGCTTGATGTGCATATCTACAAGCAAGAATATATGCATAGGTACATATAAGGGGTAAGGCAGGGTCGTACTATAAGCATGGTAAAGCACGCTATTATTGGCCCCGGCCCCGGCCCCGGGAAAAAAGGCGGCCCCGGCACAGCTCTACATCTAAGTTAATCGATCAATCTTAAGAAAAAATTGAAAGAGCAACACAGAAAATTAATAATGTTATAAGATGCGCCAGAAAATTTGACACATTCATCGTGTGTTACTTAATGTGGGACTGTTTGAAAGACAAAGATTATGTCACAAGTTTGAAAGACAAAAATTATGACACAGAAGCAAGCAATCCAGCACGAAAAGCTTAAAAAATTAGATTTCACTAGCTGAGAAGAAGGGGCCGGTTACTGAATGAAGGGGTTAACTTTAGCCTCAGGAGACAGCTAGCCCCGGGGATAACTTAGCCCCGTTTTTAAATGAAAGTTAGCCATGGGGATAACTAGCCCCAGGGCTGAAAAAACTTAGCCCCAGGGTTAACTTTTATTTGAGTGAAAAGCATAGGTACTCGTACATACATACATACTACCATCTTTTTAAAAGATATCCTTCATCTTTTTTGTAATAATTCTCGAGAAATACCACACAATAAGTATAACACCATGGCCTAAATTTAGGACCTATCTTTTAATCAAAATTTGGCCCTGAAAAAATTACCCTCATTGAGAAACAAGGGATAAAAATCAACAGATATTTAGCTATAGGACTAACCGGAAAAGGGCTAACTTTTGACACTTAGCCCGAGCTAGCTAGCCCCTTCATTCAGAAACTGAGGCTAAAATAGACAAGTTAGCCCCATATCTTCTGACTTAGCCTCGGGGCTATCTTAGCCCCCATTCAAAAACAAGCCCAAGGTAAGCTAAAACCATTATGTCGGCCTTTCAAAGGCTTCAATAAAAGGCTTCAATAATTTTCCGCTTTCTCCTTTAGGAACTCTTGTCAAAAATACTTGTACTCCTGAAATTTGCGAGAGAAGCTGGTCATCAACTACGTATCTGACAAGCGTCAAGTCGAGAAATGTCGTAGGTAATACCAAACGTGCAATGGCTCGAAATTTTGGTAGAGGGGTCCCCGGCCATATTTAGGTGTTTTTACCATTATAACAAAAAATTGAAGATAATTTCCCCCTAAATTAGCCGACTACAACCCAAAATTTTGAGCTTTTTTCATGTCCGTTTGATACCCAGAGCTCTTGGAAGCTTGGTTTGACGGGCCTCGCACCAGCACCCATTAATAGAGCGTCAGAAGTCAGGCTGAAACGCGACTGATTGAAAGATATTGATTTGAACCACGGATCCGAGGCCAGATTGAAACGCTTATTGGTCGAGTGATCGATCTTCGTCGACGAATGGTCGTCATCATTGCTGACGTGAAGAGAAGAGGTTTGTAGCTCGAGTTGGCTCGAATTATCCAAAGTGTTTTGTTGATTCACTTCGCAGGAAACCGCTTTATCGTTCGCATTCATCGTGCCAACAGTGCTACGCAAAAATTACCCAATAGCGCCAATATCGAAAGATAAACATCATAATTTCTGTTCAACCTGATTAGTAGCACACCTGGGCAATAGGCCATCCCATTCCGTCCCTGGAACGGGCTGATATAACAGTTGGATGGGCTGAGGAGAGTACATTTGGATGGGCCGATTTGCAAAATGTGAGAAAACAGTGGAAAATCAAATAATATTGTATTTTTTAACCCATTTTCAGGCCAACTAAGGACCAACCAACCTTTGAGAGCCCATTGTTGGACGGGTTGAAGCTTTGACTATTGACAAGGTAGGCCCCCTTCCAACCAAGTCCATGAATAAGCCAATAAACCTTGCTTGAAACAAAAATTAAGTTAGATACAATTATATGCTCAGCAAATAGAATAGAGCATATCAAGCAAGCATCACGTATGCTCGATTTCCAAAAATTGTTGTAGTAAATGCCAACGTTCCAAAAATGGAACACGCTCTAATTTGCTACCTATCGGAGACTTTTACCTGAAATTTTGCCCGTAATCGAGCAAGCACAAGTGTAGGTCACGGGCAAAATTTGAAATCAAGAAACAAACTGCTTGTTTTCTTAACTACTTGTCAATAAAAAGACTGCATTTTACTTGAAGACGGTAAAAATATCAAAACTTTCCACCGTTACGTGCCGTGCCGCAAGTAAAATTTTTGTGTATTTTCATCGCTAGAAACCCATAAATCCGCTTACACTACAAAAGGTTAAAACCCCAGTTTTACTATAGAAAATGCGTAAGTGTATCATATTATGGCACACTAAAATGTACATTTGCTACATGTACAAAGACTTATGGGAACCGTTTTTATACATGTACAAAGGGACCTTGTATAAAAAACATTGGATGGAGGGTTTTTGATCATAAGTGCAAAAAATACCAAAAAAGCATGAAAAAAGCTTTTGTCTAATATTCGGAGAGTAGATGAAAAATCATTAAGTTTGGGGCACATATCGGCAAGAAAGGAGTGGTTAGAGGCAGATGTGAAATTCAATAACGGTCCTGCAGTGAACTAAGGTCCTAAGATGTTTTTAAACAAAATATAATGTCATTCAGAACTTTCTTTGGCATTTGAAAATGCCACTTTCGACAGAATAAAACAATTTATTTGAATTTCAAACCGCAATTCATCGAATAAAATGTTCATTTTGACAATTTATTCAATGTTTAATTTCTTGAACCATTTTTTAACCAAGGTGTTTTTAATCGAGGATTAATAATAAGCAGACTAAGTTATAGAAAAATTAACATTTCCGTAGTAAACTAATCATGTTAATTTAAAATTGAAGTTAACGAATCAGATTTTCTAAATTCACTTCGAAGTTTTTAGGAATATCATGCATCTCAACAAATCGCTCAACAATAAACAGTTCTTGGAAATCTCAGGTAGAAAAGGTAAACCGCCTCTCACTCCTTCCTATGTTATGTGTTTGGGTAAGGGGTCTGGAGGCAGCAAACGCTCGGTAAGTATGGGATGGGGGTCCCTGATCATTTCCAGAGGGGGAAGGTTAATGATCTCAAATTTTTGGCTAAAAACGGCCAAAAACACCTAAAAACGGCCAAAGATTCAATTCTCTTCAAAAATCGGGAGCGGGGGGGCCGGGGGTTTCAAAAATATTTTGGCTTTGACGGGATGGGGACAAGCAGTTTTGGGTGGGGGATCCGACCCCCCTCCCCACTCTTACTTGTATGGTGCGATCCTTTTACATTATGGTGCGATCCTTTTATATGTATGGACATCAGTTAGGTACTTGCAGTGAGCAGTTGTGAGGTTACGATAGGTTGTCTCAGGTAGTCCATGAGCAGTTGGAGAGTTCTTCGAAACAGAGTAACCAAAGCTTGATCCCTGCAGCGGAAATTCACTAAATACGTTGGCATTTAGAGGGCGTTCAGATCTTGTCTGTAAAATTTAAATAACCAAGGACTTAGTGAAATTTAACGATAGCAAAAAACTGAGAATATTCCAGCAAGTACGAACAAGATTCGAATGGAAGCATTAAAAAAATTGAGAGCGAGGTCTTACGTACCATACTGACAATTGAACAAAACAGGCGAAGATAAAATTCTTAATAAGAATATACCTATTCGCTTATACTAAAATCTTAATCTTAAAATTATACCATGTAAGGTTATTCATTATTTCGTTGCACACAAATTTAGGCCTTGCTTTATTTGATAAGAGAGAATCCTTTTTTCTGCACACTTCCATAAAAGCTGCTAAAAATAAAATAACGTTTGCTCGTAGTAAGCGCCATACATGCACAGCATTAAGATTAAGTGAGAGGTGAAAACAAAAATTTCTGTAAAATGTTTCATTTTAAGAACATAGACGAGAAATCAGAAAGAGTTTTTTTTGGCATTTTTGACAATTCCTTTCATCCTAGACGATAAAAACATAAAAATTTGAGAAAAACTGAAGAAAACCGAAGACAAATTAGCCACAAACTGTTATTAGCGGTTTAAACTTGACGTTTTTGACATAAAGAAGCTAAAACGCTTAAAGCAGGACTTTTTCTATAATTTTAATTGTTGAAAAATAGCGAATTATGGGATAGGAGTGAAAAACTTTGTGGGGGTGAAAAACATTTTACGAGGGTGAAAAAGTTTCTAGGGCAGGTGAAACTTTCAGATCATATATGGTAAGAAGCATTAGCGTACGCAGGGGAGCGACCACTTCTCCTTAGCCCAAAAATAATTCTGGAAAGGTAAGGAAAAGCAAGAAAATTAGAAAATTGGCACCTTTTTATGAAAAAAATCTCAAAATTTTCGGCGCGAGAATCATAAATTGCGTTAAGTTAGGCCCAAGCGCGGCCAAACAAACGTCATTTTTCATAGCTCATAGAGAAAATAAAATTTTATTCGAAAAGTTTGAATTTTATGAGCTTAATTGATAGAGCATGTTCGGAAATGTCAGAAAATGCACTTTATTTGGTAGGTACCCCGGCGAACATATTCCGAAATATAGGGTCACCAATCCTGGACCGCCCCTCCCTTATAAAAATTCTGCGTACGCCCCTGGCAAGACCCATAGGTGCGGTCTAACACGGCCGGTCCAGTAAAAATCGGCAGCATGGGTATGGTCAGCAGGGATCGACCGAGTACCCGGGCCCGGGCCTGAAATATTATATTCGTTATATTTTGTTATTCAGCACAATGTGCGCTCCTCTTTGCACCAGCTTGTATATTGTTATTACCTCAAAGAATAACATAATGCAAGCGAAGGCTGCTCGTTGATTTAGAGTGAGCCTTCCTGTTCACAAAATTTTACCTCGTCTCCATAGGTATTAAATCTCATACCTATACTATTGCCATAGGCGTAGCCAGGGGGGATCGGGGGCACAAACCCCCCCCCGGAATTTTTCTGAAATATTACTGATTTTCCTGTTGCAATAATGTGTGTCCAGAAAACTGAGTTCAAAAGGACAAAAACGTCAAAATTTTCCGGCGCTTCCCACCGAGTCATTATTATTTATAGTTATATAGATCCAAGGAATTAAAAAGCTTGAATCAGCTAAAATAATCCAGCACTTCACATCACTTTAGTAATTAAATGCACTATTTGTTCGCTGAATGAAACTGCGCATGCTTGTTGAGCATAATAGTAAAAGTGCGAAAATGATTGTTAACCAGTTTGTCTATTCTCTGCTTTGTTTGCCTTTTGTGTACCAATTTGTCTATTCTTTGCTTTGTTTGTCTTTCTTTACAAGGACACATAATCCTATTTTAAATGAAAGTAATGGCCAAATTTTCTTATGTTAATGCGCATTTCCTGTTTTCTGAACTGCATCTTGTTAATAAGTAGGCCACAAATGGGCCTGAAAACGGTGAGAACAAAATTTTCATTGATACATCTACAAAATATTAAGGGTGGAAACATGACTAAATTTCTTGGCACTTTGCGCCACTTGAATTCCGAACTGTTTTGTCAATAGAAAGGCCGTAAATTCATGAAAACGTTTATGCCCTCGAACAAAAATTCTGACTACCTCTGCAGTTAGCTCCAGAAAGACTTGTTTTGAATAAATTTTCATTTCTGGTTGATTTCAAAATTGCTTTTCGTCAATGTGTTTTCCTGCTTCAAATGTTTTAATGACGCCTATGACGATACAAAACCTGCTTCACAATTTTTTGCTTTGAATTATGAAAATGACTTAAATTTCATTAATTGCATACGAATTCTTGCATGATTAAAGCCTTGATTCTATTTAATCTTGCATTAATTTTTCAATCATTTAGTGCTTAAATATCACTTTGCCCTATACCTCACTGTCAACCAGTGATTGTACGGGAGACCCCGACCCCGACCCCGAAAAACCCGGCCTTAACCCCGACCCCCCGACCGGGGGCAAGATTTTCGAGTTGGGGTTGAATCTTTTTTCGGGGGTGAAATATAGCATTTTATTCTTTGGTACATAGGAGGATTGTATAAATACCAAATAAAGTCGGAACAAGGACGATTAATTCACGAGCATAATGAATATGTTAAACTCTACACTTGCGGTATTTCGTAAAATGTACGCCTAGTCGCCATGTTTTTAACACTTACATACATGTTCGCATATTTATCACCATAAAGTGCGCCAAAATTACTGACACACGGAATCATAGGCGTAGCCAGGGGGCAGTAGGGGCACATACCCCCCGAAATTTTTCAGAAATTATGTTGACTTTTCTGGCGCAATGTGTCCAGAACATTGAGTTCAAAAAGGCACAAACGTCAAAATTTTCCGGCGCTTCGCGCTGAGTCATTATTATTCATTGTTATACAGATCCGATGAGTTCAAAAGCTTGAATCTGTTAAAATAATCTAGCAATTCGCATCAATTTAGTTATTTAATGCACTATTAGTTCATTGAATGAAACTGCACATGCTTGTTGAACATAATAGTAAAAGTGCGAAAATGTTTGCGTACCATCTCTGCTTTGTTTATCTTTGTTTACAAGAACGCATAATTCTATTTTAAATGAAAGGAAAGGCCAAATTTTCTTGTGTTTTTGCGCATTTTCTGTTTTCTGAACTATTTAATAAGAAGGCCACAAATGGGCCTGAAAACGGTAAGGACAAAATTCTCATTGAAACATCTTTCAATGACTTATTGGTTGCGACCTGTTGCTGCTCTCACTTAGCAAAAGTCGAAAAACGCATTTCAGCTCAGAAGTTTTGTGCAGTGTAGGAGTTCATCAATTTTAAGTTTTTTTGGGCTTAATCCAGAACCGAGATTTTGCCGATTTGCGAAAATTTTAACGATACTAATAAATTAGAGTGCTTTTTTACAAAATTTTCCGGGGTTCTGCCCCGGGACCCCGTTAGGGGCGCTTGAGCGCGCCACCCTAGACCCCCAGCCGTACTATCTCGTTTTACACTTGCAAAGAGATATTTAGGAGGACAGAAAAGGTAAAAGGATTAAGAATTTTTAAAAATTTCTGGCGCTTCGCGCTGCAATTAGTTTATCTTTTCTGTATGATTAAAGCGGTATAAATTGAGTATAAAGAGTAAAAACGTCAAAATGTCCCTGCGCATAGCACCGCCGATGATTGTCTTTCTTTTTGTAAAGCTCCAGCATTGCGTTTAAAAGCCTGGATCAGTCAAAATATCTTCAAAATAAGTTTATAATTCGTAGTTTTTCCTGTTCTGCTCTGTCAGACTATTAGTATTCAGTATTCATATATCTATACAACATGTTAAGGGTGGTAAAACATGACTGAATTTCTTGGTGCTTTGCGCCACTTATGATTTACGAACTGTTTGTCAATAAAAAGACCGTAAATTCTACATGAAAACGGTAAAAATTTCGAAAATTTTGGCGCTTCGTGCTCATTGGTTCCTCACAATCAGTGCGCCATAGAATACCATTAAAGAAAAAACTGTGGAAGAATGCGAAAAAAGCGAGAGCGATTAGTGATTAAAATTGAAAGTAATGCTAAATTGCTAAAACCATGTTTGAACTTGGAATGAAAATAAAGTCTTGAACTTAAGCAGCTTTATTAGTATTCTCTATAAGCAAGTGAAGTATCGTTTTTATCCTTTTTTAAATTGGTATGTAATCATGCAATGTTAATTGTTAATCTTCAACCCCAACCCCACCCCGACCGGGGGTGAAGATCTGACCCTGTACGATCACTGCTGTCAACCGAAAATAAACAATGTTCACTGCATTCTCTTTCATCTAAGGTCCTACCCGAAGGTGCCGGCACCCGAATTGCCGGTGCCCGGAGTAATGAAATAGCCGGGTACCCGGGTAGTAAAGTTGGCAAGGTGTTGCAGCTCTACTTTTCCCACCGAGTCATTATTATTTATTGTTATATAGATCAAATGGATCTAAAAGCTTGAATCAGCTAAAATAATCCAGCACTTCACATCACTTTAGTAATTTAATGCACTGTTTGTTCGCTGAATGAAACTGCGCATGCTTGTTGAGCATAATAGTAAAAGTGCGAAAATGATTGTGTACCAGTTTGTCTATTCTTTGCTTTGTTTGTCTTTCTTTACAAGAGGACACATAATCCTATTTTAAATGAAAGTAATGGCCAAATTTTCTTTTGTTTATGCGCATTTCCTGTTTTTCCGAACTGCATCTTGTTAATAAGTAGGCCACAAATGGGCCTGAGAAGCGGTGAGAACAAAATTTTCATTGATACATTTTTCTTTATCTTATTGTCAGCGACCCGTTACTGCGCTATGTAATTAGCAGAGGTCGAAAAACGCATTTCAGCTCAAGTTTTGTGCAATGTAGGAGTTCATCCATTTTTAAGTATTTTTGGGCCTGATTTAGGGCCGAGATTTAACCGATTTTGCGAAGAACCCTAACGTTACAATTTAACATTAAAATGCTTTTTTACAAAATTTTCCCGGACTCTGCCCCGGACCCCGCTGGGAAGGCTTGAGCGCGCCACCCCACGACCCCCGCAGCCGTAAAATCTCGTTGCACATGTGCAACGAGATTTTCGAGAGAACTGAAAGCCGGGTAAAGGGGTTAAGAAGAATTTCTAAAAAAATTCAGGCGTTTCGCACCGGTGTCACACCTTAAAGTGTCCGTACCTTAAGAGGCCTCGGCCGGACACTTTAAAAGGTACCTGAAAGTGTCCGGGTTTACCTTAAAGTGTCCGGGCCACAATGATGTTCTTAAAAAGCGAGAAAAAGATGTATTTAAACATTGGGATAGAGTGGGCATCATACGTAGACGTAAAAGGATAGGGTTTGAACCCCCAAAATCAAAAGTCTCTGCAAATTGGTAGATCCGTAGAATTGAATAATTTAGCGTTTTTTGCAGTTATGCTCCATCTGACTGTCAGAATTTGGCCCACTGCCCATGTAAAGTAGCAGGCATTTAACAGCCCAAAGTGTTGGGTGGGGGTTCGCCGACCATTAGGGGGAGTGCGCGAACTTCAATTTTTATTCAAAAATTGAAAGAATGCACCTAAAGTGGCTAGAAATCGCAAGTTTTTGCACAAAATCGAGGAGAGGGGAATAAACAATTTATGTTTATTTATATTTATATTTTTACATTTACGACTTCGGTTATGGGAATCTCCACCCCCTTGTTACATGTATGAATGGTAGCATGGTAGGCAATATATAAAATGAAGTCTTAGCATGTCTTTTTAGAATCATGAGTGAATGGAACCGTGTGCAGTTTAAATTCACAACATTTATGACTGAAATTCGTAAATATCGTCGATTGTTCCTCACGAAAGTTATTTTTATAATCGATTTTATCTCCAAGTTCACTAAACGACGCCACTGACGATGCAACGAATTCTTCGTAATGCATCGGCTTGCTTGTATTTATGTACCTCAATACATTGTACAAGGTACGCATAATGTATGTACATGCCTATTTACCTAATTGTACAGCGAGTGATATGCGTGGGCGTACCTATATGCGTACGTATACTCAGCGTAACCCAGGCGCTTAAAGGCAGAGCCGGACACTTTAAGGTGCCTTAAAATGTCCGGCCGGACGCTTTAGGGCACCTTAAAGTATCCGGCCGGACACTTTAAGGTGCGACACCGGCATTAATTTGTCTGTTTTGTATGATTTTAACGGTATACATTGAGTTTATAGTGCAAAACCGTTAAAATTTTCCGGCGCCGCCGGTTTATTCTTCTTTCTTTTTTTAAGCTCCAGCATTGCGTTTTGAAAGCTTGAATCACTCAAAATATTATCAGACAAAATTAGTATTCGCAGTTTTCTTGTTAGAAGCTTGAACTGTCAAAATTATTTTGTATCTGGGAATTTGATAATTTTCTGCTCTGTCAGACTATTAGTATTCACAGAGCAACAAAATGTTAAGGGCAGTAAAAGAAATGACTAAATTTCTTGGCACTTTTACGCCACTTATGATTTCCTAACTATTTGTCAACAGAAAGGCCGTAAATTCTAAATGAAAAGGGTGAAGACTTCCAAAAATTTTCGGCACTTCCAAAAATGAGGGGGGGATCGGGTCAAAAATTTTCTGGCTTCGAGATGGATTGGGTGGAGGACGTCCGACTTTGGGTAGGGAATCATCCCCACCCCCTCTCACATGTATGGATAGGCACTAACTTAACTACTAACAAGCAAACATATAACTAATCAAAATTTCAGGAGGGAGTAGTCAATCATTGAGGAGCGGGGTGTAATTGCCCTCAATTCTTGGCCAAAAATGGCGAAAAACGCCCGCAAATAGCCTGGAACGCAATTTTAAACAAGTCAGAAACCGAGGTAGTTGGCTAGGCGAGGTGTTGATGGCTTCTGTTTTTACCAAAAAATGGCAAAGAGCAACCAAAAACGGCCTAAAAAGCAAGATTTTGCATACAGGTCAGGGTCCTCAACTTTTGGGATGATGGGTGGCGGTTAACTCGTACATGCCAGTTACATGTATATACGCTAATAAGTCTTCTCTAACTGACCTCATTTATCCGTACTCCTGACTTTCTTCCAACCTTTTCTGCTGAATCATCTTACAAACAGGCTTGTGCTTGGTCTTCCAGTCTAAACGCTGATGGTCTTTGGAACAGTAAAGAGCCACGTGGCAGCCAGAACACTGAAGAAGCGTAACGATGGCGTCGGAATCGTTCATGACATCTGGTTCGATGGAGACACCATTTGTTGATTCTTGCTGGCCTTTCTCGCCAGTGTCGTCCGTTCGCCCACAATAACTACAACGTCTATGGGGGATGAAACCTTTTTCGGCGTAACTGATTCCAGGAAACCCCGAAATCACGGCCATATCGGCCGTTTTCAAATCTGCGATTTTCCGATCTAAGCGTAATTGTCACCGGCTTCAATCAGTCCTACTGACTAAAGATAGAATGAGTAAATGAAAAAGCGTAATATACAGCAGCGATAAATAAGGTAAGAGAAACGGGTAACACAATTCAATACATACTTCACTAAATGCAAGTCGGTTCAAGACTTTTACCAATTACCTGAAAGCGTAGGTGGTGAGGAAAACGATGAAGAATTACAATTGATTTTTGAATTTTTCGGGTCGAATATATAAATATATTTTGTTAGTAATGTTGATGCGAATAAAAACATACAAAAACTAAAACGCGGCGGAGAATGTAATAAAAAAATTAAAATAGCTCACTTAACCAAGGGAAAAACGACCGAACAAGAGACAAGCGAACATAGAAACAACGATTTCACGCCTGCTCCTCAATTATATGCTCCGATGGATATGTAAGGTTTGCTGAAATGGCTGTATTTAAATGCTAGTTATCAATTATACGCATAATGATTAGTGTATTTTGAATAAATAATAAAGCGTTATAGAGGCCTAAAATTAAAATTTCTCATTATTGAGATAAGTTACGAAAAATGCTGACAGGTCTATTGATATCTCGGAAGCGAGTAATTAAGCCGTTATTAAAAAGGAACGATTTCAAGATATAAACTCGTTTTTTACAATGCCAATTATAGACAAAGGCGCGCCTATTCTTCATAATTGATCCAGCGCGATGAAAATCAAACCAAAGGACGGTAAACAGCTTGTCAAACGCAAAATTATATAGACTGCGCAGTAAAATTGTCATGTAAGTATAAGATGAAAAAGGAAAACGACTTAAGGGCTTTTGCAATAGGTTACGAATTGGATTGTTTTCTTATGTTAAATATTTTTTAAATCTCTGCCTAGCCTAGCTTTTCTTTGACAAGACAAACGAAAAATTTTCGAAATAGGATGACAAATGACGAGCTAAATACTTAAAATCAGCTTTTTATTGTATACTGTGCCATTTATTCATTAAAAATTCCATAAAAAATAACAAATTAAGGGCTAGGAAAAATATATCCACTGAGGGAAAATATTAATCGAAAAGCTTACTTACACCTTAAAAGGATATAGGACCATACGTGGGCAGCAAGAAAATTCTGGGGGGGTGCAAGATTTTTTGAAGGTCGAAAAATGGCTTTAAAAATGGTGGTATGGCGATAAAAACACCATTTTTCGACGTTTCGCATCAAGCACTATCCATTGGCATCAAAAATTGCGAAAAAGACGAAAAAAATTTTTAAAAATTGAATTCTGGGGGGGGGGGGTATTTTGATTTCTGGGGGGGGGGGTATTTTGGTTTCTGGGGGTGCATACCCCCCAAGCCCAGTGTGTATAGGACAGAACTAATTAGATCCGTTAAAAAGATCCAATGAAAGACTTAATCGATGTCTTAAGCCATGAGTTTAAAATGTTGCTTTATTGAAAAAATCTATACATATGACTGACAAAAGGCAAACCAAATTCTAAATTGTATAGAATAGGAAAAAGAATGCGATCGATGCCTTCCGAAAAAAGTTAATAGCGCCAGTTTGCCAAAATGACGCGCGCACGTAGATGAATGTGATAATGTCACGTTCGCAACGAAAATCTACATGCAGTGCTTAAGTAGTGCAGTCAAGAGAAAATAACGCTCTAACGACTGTAAGCAAAAAGAAGAAGTCAAGTTGTTACGTGCGAGCTAAATATAGAGAAATTTGTTTACGAGAGTTAATGTTGGTAAAAAGTTTTAAACGAGAAAGCGGGACTGGCTCCCAGCATATTATACTAGTATATAAGTGACTGAGCTAATGCAAGCGCCAATACAATGCATGTCAAAACAATCAAGAAAAAATCGTGCATATGTACTTGTACCGAAGAAAAAAGCTAACGAATCGATCCGTGCAGATTCGTCCGTATGGTGTGAATATAATGCAGCTGACTAGGAGCACTACACTAAACCTAACAATCACACAATTTTCCTTCCCTAAAAAAAGTTATTTCAGATGCAAAAATATGGTTTTCAAGCCGCCAGGACAGTTTTGTCATGCCTTAAAAATTTAAGAAATTACGACAGACGATGGTCAAGATCAAACAAGATCTGGGAAATTCAAGGTGGGCTCTACCATCGAAAAAGTTTTTACAACCCTCAGAAATTTTTATATTTATTCCCCGGAATTCGCGATTTTTTCAAAGTTTCCAAAACTTTCCGGAAAATTCGTAAAAAGTGCTGTTTTAAGCGTTTAACAATCTGATTTGCTCAAAGAGCGTCAAATTTTCGGCGCTTCGCGCAACAAACTCATTTTTTGACTTGTTTTTATGCTCTAGAAAGATAGAGCAACAAACGCAGTTTTTGTTGCGTATCCGACATTTTGAGCACGAAAAGGCATTATAAGATTTCACTCTCCCCAGAATTCCCAAGCTGTGCATGTCTGGTCGAGATCATTAAAAAAATAAATACATACCTATCCATTCTTGCCAAATAAGGTGGGCCAATAGAGGCGCCCCCTCCCGCCCCGTTTCCCATTTAATCCTTCCCTGCTTAGTCGAATAATCAAGTGAGAGCAAGTCGATATAGGTATTTTGCTCAAGAAAAAGTTTCATCTGCATTAGAATCCATATTTTAGTATCTGCAATAATTAAAAATTGAACAAATGCAGAAAAACACTGGGAATTCTAATATTCGAAAAAACAGCTTCTATATTATATACAGGGTGTTTGGAAAAATCGCTACATTTTTATTTTTTGGATCTTTTTTATTACTTGAGCAAAGTTGATAAAACTCTCAAAAAGATATGATATACCATGTCGTTAACCTTGTGCTAAGAGTTCATTGTCGTAGTGTACATATAGCTGATACTGCAGTGCAAATTCAAACGTGTACCTTAACCTAGATTTGAAGCACCACATTTTGTCTAGAATGAAGCTCAATGTCATAAATTTATGTAATAAGTGTCAGAATTTGTTTTGGGTAGCTAAAGAAGGTTGATACATTGTGATATTTAAATAAGAACAATATCAAAATGGCGCTGAAAGCAGAATTTTGGTTTTATAATGTTAAATGATCTCAGTGTCAATGTTGTCTCAAAATCGCACATTTCCTTAGGAAAAAAATTAGATCAGGGCTAAGCACACTGTGACGTATTTCTCTTCAACATGAATAAATATGGATTAAGAGGCATCCCGCTGAGCAAGAATAATTTACTTCAAGCAGGTTTTGACATGAGTTGGGTACAGTCACTGATTTTATTCTGAAATACAAAATAAAACTTATTGAAGATATCAAGATCATATCAAGATCATTCATCGTACAACTTCCTGATCAGAGGATTGGTGCAGCAGGTTAAGAAATGGAAAATTTTCAGGAATGAATTTGTGGTTGATTTTGGTTAATAAGGCGCCAAGCAACTAGCACCAAACGATTAACTGTAATTTTTTGTTAGAATATTCAAGAATAGTTGTGCCATAAACTGGCAAAAAAGTTTTTACAGTCTTCTCAATTATCGTAGCTTCAACTGAAAACAAAACGTACCCTTTTCCAGACACCTTGTATAACGATATGAATATGACTCATTAATAGTTTGCAGTCTTCTTTAAGAACATACCAAAAGGGCTAAGATTAAGACCAGACATGTAACAGCTCAAAATTTTGGGTGAGAGGTCCCCGGCCAATTCTAGGGAAGGGGTGTGAATGACCTCAATTTTGGTCAAAAAATACCTAAAACGGCCAAAAAATTCGATTTTTAAAAAAATGGGGACGGGGAGTCAAACATTTTCTGGCTTTGAGGGGATGGGGGGACATCCGACTTTAAGTATGAAGATCCTCCATCCCCCTGTTACATGTATGATTAAGACCCTTTAAGAGGTATTATAAACCAACAAACTCGAAATAGTAAAATGTGAAGATGAAGACAGAAATCCTCATGCAAAAAACATACGCAGGTGAACAACGCATTTTCAGACGGCATATCATTGGTTTACTAGCAAAGGATACTAAAACAACGGCAAAGGATATTAAAACTGGAATAAACTTATTAGTAGTATAAAATGCAATGCGACGTCTGATCGAACACCTGCGTGCACATTTAAGGATTTCACACTATTCATAATATAAATTAATAATTATTCCTTTCCTTCAGAAGCCACAAACCACTACCTATTTGTGGAAAACTGTTTTAAAAAGTAAGTCCACTTGCCCACACACGCAAAAATGCAAAAAGTGTTTTTTGCAAACTTTCGAAGAATTTATGATCGACAAGGTAGGAAGGTACCTGCCTTATCAGTTCTCCGCTTAGGTGTACCTACTCTCCTGACACATTGAATTCGTTAATATTTTCCTGCACCTAACATGAAATATTCCTGCAATGAATATTGATATCGTGCGAGCAGGCGAGACGTAAAGATCGCCTAACGCCTAGTTCAAAATATGGCGCCATGTGCCACATTACGCGACTGTTTATTTAGATATAAATTCAAAAGTAATAGCCGCGATCAGATATGTATTCATACGGTACGTGGCGAATGTTTGGAGTACAGAGACCACATAACAAAGAAAAGAATTTTTTTAAAGAAAATAATGCAAAATACGAGCTAAAAAAGTACAAAAAAATCATCATTTTTTGAAAGTACTTCAAATTAGAGATGTGCCGGGGCCACCATTTCTGCCGGGGCCTAAAGTTGCGCATTAAAACATATCATTGAGATACCGAGTCGTGCGTATATGGCACACTACTTAATTAACAATTATCTGATTTTCTAAATACCTATTCTACTATTTCTACATCCATATTTTGAATGTATTTTAATCTACAATTGAGTGCTTCCAATCTTTAAAACACGACTTATTCGGTTTGTCATAGGTAAACACGCAATGGAACAACTGTTTGTTGGTATTCCGGTGGCACGTGAGACTACCGTGGCATGTGTTTTTCAGTTGAGCCTTGAACCTATATAGTATAGGTTGCGCAGTTTTGTTTGTTTTGTTGCTTCACCTCTATTATTCTGCTGATTACTTAATGAATTGTTGCACGATTGGTCTGACCGTTTCCAAAAACTAATCTTAGCCCATTAACACCTTATCAACTTAAAGCACACACCTGCTCATCGCAAATAATAACAGAAAGTCATCAATATGAAAAAATAAATAAATAAATAAATGAATAAATAAATAAGTAAATAAATTAGGCATGCTGTTAGTATAAAAGAAATAAAAAGACGCGAGAAATAGTATATACACATGTACATAAAAAGCACACAAAATTATATTATGAGAAATTACGGGTTTTACGAGGCGCAAGAGTTCAAGTAAAACGGGAGACGTAAGCAGGAGTTATACAGAATAAATACACAAAAAAACGTGAAACATATAAACAGGCGAGGTCATCAGAGAGGAACTAGGTTGCTACAGTTTCGTGCCTTTAATCCTCTGACTGTCACTGCAACCTAGCGGCACCAGTCTAGGCGGCTAGACTGCCTCTCAACTCTACGAACAACAACCAAAAGGAAATGCAAACAAAAACACGAAAATTATTTATAGAAAATCTAGTCAATGTGCCCCTACTTTGGTATTTTCAGGATAATGCTGCACATGACCAAAAAAATTAAGCGAACGCGAAAAATTCTAGAAAATCTCAGTCAATGTGCCCCTACTTTGGTATTTTCGGGATAATGCTGCACATGACAAAAACTAGGCGAATGCGAAAAAAGTTAGAAAAACTCAGTCAATGTGCCCCTACTTTGGTATTTTCAGGATAATGCTGCTCATGACCAAAAAAACTAGGCGAATGCGAAAAAATTTTAGAAAATCTCAGTCAATGTGCCCCTACTTTGGTATTTTCGGGATAATGCTGCACATGACAAAAACTAGGCGAACGCGAAAAAAGATAGAAAAACTCAGTCAATGTGCCCCTACTTTGGTATTTTCAGGATAATGCTGCACATGACCAAAAAAAATTAAGCGAACGCGAAAAATTCTAGAAAATCTCAGTCAATGTGCCCCTACTTTGGTATTTTCGGGATAATGCTGCACATGACAAAAACTAGGCGAATGCGAAAAAAGATAGAAAAACTCAGTCAATGTGCCCCTACTTTGGTATTTTCGGGATAATGCTGCGCATTGACCAAAAAAACTAGGCGAAGAAGAGAGAGAAAACGAAAGAAAAATTAAGTACCCGGGTATCCAACCAACCAAGACTTACACGTTACGAAACTAAATAATAACATCAACGCGTACGCTAATATCCACGACAAATGCATACTCGACAACGCACAATAGTTAAGTGAAGCTACTTATTCATGCGCATAATGCAGGAAGCAGCGTCCTAACAGCGATGATAAAATCAAAACGGTCTTGAACAGTTTTGAATATAAGAATGTGCTGGAAAATCAGAAAGGTCGCTGTTGGAAAATTTGAAGTATTTTTGGCGCATGATTTTAACATTATAGCCCTGTTTTTGCAATTTGAGTGACAGATGATTCACGCGCGCTTTGAAAAATTCTTCTTTAGAGCAAAGACGCGCAAAACGATAGAGCTGACTTACAAAAACGGCATACAAAAGACTTTTAGGTACGTTAGAGTCTGAAAAAGGAAATTAACAATAGGGAATCGAAATTGTTCTCTTTTGTCGAAAATCGTGCGACGTCTAAATAAATAACTTTTTGAGCAGAAAAAGTTTCCGTGACATTCAATGATTTTGGTAAATCCCTTTGATGTAATCACGAAAATTTGGAATATTTATAGCCGCGATGTCATCAATGTAACGAGTTACGTTATTAAAACAATAAGCAAGGACTTTATTTTCAGCCGATGATAGGAATTTATATTCGCAGTAGAAAAGGAAAAGATCCAATTAATAAGTCGTTTCGTTAGACTAAAAAACATCCTTTTGGGTCCGTTTTCTCTTTTTTCATAACACTTATCTGTTTACTCGCTGATTTTAATTCCCCATATTTTTCCTCCATCAGTCAGCTTTTAATCAGAGAGGATATATTACTGAAATTGATTTCACAATCAGATCATATTTAAGATATTTTTCTCAAAAAAATTATCAGTAAGAAGTTTTCAACAAAATTCGAATACTTTTTCTTTGTCACAATATGTTCCTAATTTATTACCTCGATTCGAATTCGATCTGTCTGACGTACTTATTTGTCACTGGATTTCTTATAAACGAGTACGCATTACCTTAAAAATAACACATATAGCTTACTATTCATGCTGTTTAGGAACATAAAAGTGCGTCGACTTTGATTATTAAAGGAAATTGCTAATGCTTGGAAACAAATAAAGATTTTTCTGCTTTCTGACTAATAAAACTTCTCTTTTCGCAGTTATTGCATACATTTTAAATATTTTTTGCAGGCCCCGGCGCCGCCGCCGCCCTGGCCCCGGCCTGGCACGTCTCTACTTCAAATCAATTAATAACTAACTGTTAACTAAGGCAGTTTAATTCTATTTTGACATTAATTTCGGCTTTTAAATCAAAAAGCCACAAAATTGGATATAAAAGCTGTAAAAAACTAGAGCTTTGAGCCAAAAAAAGTTGAAAACACTTAAAACAGCATATTTTCTCAAGTTTTTGGGGAATAATTCTTCGTGGTTACTCTCGCAATGTAAATCTAATTATAAGTCAGTTAGGATAAAGTCATCACAAAAAAGTATAGCTAAAATTAAAGCCCCGTAGACGATACGAAAACGAAAAGCACGCCTAAAAACACATAGCGCAATTTACTTTCTTAATATCAACCGCGGCACAAGAAAGCAGAGCATAACATGTCGATCAGGGTAAAAAGAGTCGTCGCAGAAAATTGCACAAGCAACACATGATTCCAAAAAAGAATGTAACGGTGAGTTCAGAAGACAAACTTTAGTTCCTATTTCATAATCGTACGCTCCTGGTTTTAAGAAATAAACAAGGATATAAAATGACTTGAAAATCTTTTTGATTCAATATTCGGCTACACAGATGAGCTATAATTAAACACAGCCAAAATAAGTCAGACGCGAGAATGTGGAGTCGTAGGAAATTTTGTCCGCTCGCGAAATATTTCAAACGATATCAATAACATACCTGCATACTCTTTTAACAAACAAATAATTAATGCAGGCCAAAATCTTAAAAGCAAAAACTTCCCGAGGAAAATAAGATAAAAAAGAACCGAAAATCAGAACTATTTCGAAAAACGTGCTTAGGAACATGTCATTGAAGATATGTAGCTGCTTTGTACCACATGTCTACATCGATTTTTGAGTGTTTCAGCCCGACAGGCAACTAAGACAAACGCCGTAGGCTTTCATCTCCTGTTGATTCTTTAGGCCGACACGACCATGCTCATAACCAGACATATATGTGGGGGTTTGGGGTCTAGATCAGACATGTACGTGAGGGGGGTTGGGGGCCTCTAGACCCTCCAGACTGTAAAAAATGGAAAATTCTGGGGAGAAAATGCGGCAAAGTGAAGGCCAAAAACAGGTGACAATTGCAAATTTTCTTCAAAAGCGCTTCGAATTGACTAGAAACGGTGTAATAACGTAGTTTTAATGCTATTTTAGCGCTAACATCAGTTCTTGGAGTCATTTTGACCAAAAGAGCTCAATTTTTGACCCCACCTAGATCGGCCATGCTGTGCATCTATGGTCTAGGCCCCTCCAGATTGGAACAATGAGAAATTTTCTAAGGAAAATTAAGCAAAATGAAGACCAAAATGGATACAAATTAAAAAATTTTCTTTTAAGTGCTTTAAGTTGGCCAGAACCTGTGTAATAAGTAGTTTCAACGCTATTTTAGCGTTCACACCAATTTTTGAGCACATTTTAGCCCAAAAAAGTTTCATCTTTGACCCCCCTCAGATCGGCCATGCCCTGCATCTATGTTCACAACCGTGGCTCTTTGACCAACAGCCGATTAAGTCCCCTACTGTCGCAATCATACATGTAACGGCTCGAAATTTGGGGTAGAGGTCCCCGGAATTTCAGGGGAGTTGGGTGTAAACGACCTCCAATTTTCGGCCAAGGGCCAAAAAACGCCTAAAAACGTCCGAAAAATTCGATTTTTTTTCCAAAAAATCAGGTGGGTCAAAAATTTCCTTGCTTTGGGGGATGGGGGGACGGCTGACTTTGGGTGGGGTCCTCATCCCCCCTCTTGCAGGTATGATCGTAATCCTATAATTAGTGCATTGCACACATTCACAATACAAGATTACGCTTACATCACCCCTTGCTCAAACCCAGGGGCGGTGGCCCAAATTAGTGCGCAAAATTAAGGATTTTTGAGCGATTTTCGGCATAAAACGGCTAATTTTTCCGCCCAAGTCAGGATTCCGCCCCCTCCCTTAGGGGTTCCGCCCCTTTAGGAAAATCCTAGATCCGCCACTACTCATACCGAGGCAAGAATCAAGAATATAAGCATAGCTAATAGTGGGTGTAAAAAACTAGACGGAGAACCGTTCGGACATCAGCAACCCGATGGAGCAAAACTTTATTACTTGACAGTTACCTTGCGTTGAATACCGAGAATAACTCGCAATCGCCTACTAAAGCATTTAAGCGCAAGCAGCAAAATGAAAAAACAGAACACAATCAAACAAGCGAAAAACGTATTATCAATATTTTTCGAAATGGGAGGCGGACCGAAGCCAGTCAGTGAATCCATATCGCCGTCTACAATTTCAATCGTCGGCCTCTGGACTAATTCTATAAATTGTTCAATGTTAAAATTAGACCGATTCCAAAACGAATGAGCCGGTAAATTCTGGAGCAGCGGGCCAGAGAAAATAGAATAGTCGTTGATTCCAGGAAACAGTAAGAAACGCAAATATGTACACAATGCACCCGCAGCCACGGCGCTTTCGTGTGAACTGCACGAGTCTGAGAACGCAACAGAAACGGATTAAGGCTCCATAATATGAATGAGGTAAAAGCACCCAACCATTACATACAGAAAAATGGTATATATCAACCATTAATCAAACATTGGAAGAGTTGTCTATGATGCCAAAAATAATTTTCCAATAAAAATTTCCTAAGAACAGCATTTAAAAAATTTCAGTAGATGGGGAGACAAACATTAAGTGACTGATAACAAAATAGGTGCACTGGTTGCACGCATAGTAGTGATGAAACGGATACCCGGATCCGGATCCGGTATTACCCGGATGTTTTTAGGATCCAGATCCGGAAGTTTGAATTTTTTACCCGGATCCGGAAGAAAGCTTGAATTTTCACTACCTGGATCTAAATCCGAAAGTTTAAATTTTTACTACCAGGATCCGGATCTGGAAACGACTCTTTAGGCATCTTATCAGACAAATACAGAACTGGAATCTCTCACTTTTATCTGAAAATGTTACAGTTATGATGATATAGTTAGAATTGAAACGAAATCAAAGTTTTACTTTTCCACAAACATTAACCCTCCGTTTACCGTGTCCTATGCCGGAGGCATAATGAATCACTTTGATGGCATTTTTTTCTGTTCTACCTTATCCATGTGTCCAAAACTTTGTCTAACCTCGTTTTGGCAGTGGCTTCAGTTACATCGTTTTTAATGTTTTAGCTCGAAGAGGAGTTATAGAGTAGTAAGAAATAGACATTTTTGGCCTATTTACACTGATATCACAAAAACTCAAGATGGGAAAGAAGGTTCTAATAAGTAAATTAAGTGGTTTATTCTTTTCCAGCTCTTTAAATGAATCCCCTGGATGTGTTTAACACAACAGAAATCTACTTTTTCTTGTTTTTGCATAATGTCCAACAGGTGCCTATTCTTACGCATTGTGATAGTTTTTTAATTATACCTCTTTCAAAATAATTTTCACAAAAAATAACATACATATTCAGAAAGAGCATAAAAAATTACACTAAATGAAAGTAATAGCTGTCAGAGAATGTTAGGAAGGCGTAGCTTAATATGCGCTAGGATTTTATGCCATGATGGTGCACTTCAACTGCAAAAACATGATGGTATACGGAGGGTTAAGACATTAATATTGATACTCATCAGTTAAGTTAATCTCTGGCCAATCATACTTTAAAACTTTTTTTAAAACTTTTTCAACATGCAGATAGCGCTATACTATTCTAGTCCCATCCCACCAAAAAAAGCAGTTTGAAGAGGATACGAGTCGCGGCAGCTGAAAGGTATATCAATGTATGGAGATAAAACACGGAAAACCCAGATTTGTTTTTTTACTATATACGCCGATCCTCTGAACACGATTTTTTGTATTTGGCATATTTTTCCAGTGCACATACAAAACGACTGTTCGAGACTCCTTTTTACGTGTTAAAATATTTCTGAGAGGCAAAAACAGAAATGTTCCAAGAATTATCGACGCTTCCCGCTGGAATCAGTGTTCAGTTCAAATGTCTTTATAATGGCTAAAATAGTTTTTAAAAGGCAAAAACACAAAATTTTCAAGCGTTTGACGCTGGTTATATTGCTTAATGAACTACCATTGTTGAGTTTAGTTTCAATTAATCAGAATATCCAATGTGTTTAAAAAAGGCAAAAACGTCAAAATTTCTAGCGTCTGGCGCTGGTTGTAATGCTCGATGAACCAAGATTGTTGAGGTCAGTTTCAATTAATCAGAATATCCAAAAAGGTCCAAACTAGGCTTTTCACGCAAAGTTTAGTATTGCCCACACACCAAGCCGCGCATTTTCCCGCTTGAATACCGCCAGGGGTCGCTACCATAGGTGGGCGGCACCAAACTTCTGAGGAAGGTGCAAGATTTTTTTGAAGGTCAAAAAATGGCCTTAAAAATGGCGGTATGGCGAAAAACACCATTTTTCAACGTTTCTTAACGAGCACTATCTTAGGCATCAAAAATTGCGTGAAAAACAAAAAAATTTCAAAAATTGAATTCTGGGGGAGGTGTTTTGGTTTCTGGGGGTGCATACCCCCATGCCCAGGTATGTTCGCTACTCCCACGGGTTGACCTCCGCCGCACAAGTGCAGCTTCCCATTTATCGACCCCGGAGGGACGAAACGCTAAATTGACCTGAGCCGCTCCCCGTCGAAAATATCGACTCACGTCGGAGTAAAACATGGGTCGATGCATTCAGGAGTAGAAGCGATACCAACTGAGCATCTAGAGCTTTATACAGTTGAGTAATTTGCCGTTTGTCTGCTAAAAGCCTAAGCTTAAATTGAGTTTAAGGCAGTGATAGTTTTCTGTTATGCTTCCCTTCCCAAAGCTCCAAAATTCTGTTCAAAACGTCAAAAAATAACTTAAATTTTTGGTGCCCGCAAATTAAGTTTTGAGGCCGTATCAATAAAATGGCCACGAAATTCTTCTGGTAAATCATAAAAGTGCTAAACCTTTTCTATTAATAAATTTTGCCAGAATTTGTTAGTGCGAAATTGAGAGGGACTAAAATATTTTGGCTGATTTAATTATAAAAGTCAATGCTAGAACTTTATAAAGACAAAACAGTTATAGATGCAAAAAATTTATTTTTAACTTTCAAACTTGATTTTTGATGTTATGGAAACATACAGAACAAATCCTCATACGGATTCGGACGCAAAGTACAGCAAATTGCAGTAAGTTTTTGATATATTTACTGATTTTATTCCCGAAAATTTATTGTACATGTACAAATACATCCGGAAAATCTTTGCCGAGTACAAAAAATAAAACCATGTGTATGACCTCCAACTTTCGCCCGAAATTGCAAAAAATACCTAAAAATAGCCAAAAAAAAACACGCAAGTTTTTTTCCAAAAGTTCCAAAAAACGAGGGATAATCAGAAATTTTTTGAATTTAGGACGGGGATGAGGTACAACCAACGATCGGTGGGGGATTTCCACATCCACCCTGTTAATAACTATACAACACTGACCACGCATAAAATTTTATGATCACAGCATATCAGAAAATTTGCTTTATAATAGTTTTTGCAGCTTTACAGTTTTCTAAGAATAAATTAGGCTCATGCCACCATTTATCACAATAAAGGATACTCAACACCGAAGCGTCTTCAATTCAAACCGGGTTCGCTTAAAAATCGTTCTGTGAACTGTTTTATGAATATGTGTAATCCTTTAATTCGTACAAACTAGCATGCATAATCTTGGTGGATAGTTTTGGGTCTTTGTATCCCCTGCAAAACGTTTTCAGCCACCACAATTTTTGATTTTCCTTGAAAGATCGTAAAAAGTTTCATTTAAGCTTTTTTAGCTGTCTTTTGGTTCAAAAGTAGATATTTTCGGTGCTTCGCGCCAAACGACCATTTTTGACTATATGTATTTTGATCAATTTTATTTTGATTTTTCTCAAAATTTTTTGTTTTCATAATCCAGAAAGATGTCGTCAGATGCGTTGAAATTGGCATTTTTGACGCATATCCAACGTTTTTAGGCCAAAAGGGCATGTTAGAAAAATTTTTGGTCTCACTCCAACCGCAAATTTCCATGTTATGCATGTTCGCTAACTAGCACTGCATGCACACAACGTGTCGCTGTAACCAAGGGTTTAAGGATATTTATGCTTGAAGAAAATACGAAATCTTTTTATATAAAATTATCTGGAGGTCACCGTGGTGATAGAGAGCCCTTTCAGGGGCCTGTTGCACCAAACGCCTCTGAACCTTTCTATAGCTTCAGTGATTCAGAGGCGCGAAAATTCTGTTGCACCAATGTCTACACCTCTGAACATATAGAAATGTTCAGTGGACCTCAAGAAAAGTCCAATAAGTACTTCTCGGAAGGCTTCTGTTGCAACAAAATTTAGTGGTTCAGAGGTTCAGAAGCGCTTAGTTTAGTTATTTCTAGTGGTCTATTTGTCCCTTTAATAAACAATTTTCTAGCTAAAAGAACATCGATTAAACGTTTTTACAAATCAAATATGGAATTTTGCATTCCCACCTGCTTGCTGTAGAAGGAGTGATCGACTGCTTTAGTTTAATCGCTCCAAATTTAATCTTTATTCCATCTGTGATTGTTGCTGAAAATGACCCTAACATAAATTATTGTGCTTCTCAATTTTAATTTTCCGCACAAGTAAAATTTTTTAATTACTAATGCAAAAAATGAGCCAAAAACCGAGTGGATCAATACTTTGTAAGTGCGTAACGCTTTACTATTTGTCTACATGGTTCGCATTAAAGAAAAATCTACACCCTGAAGCACTGAACCTCTAAAAAGTATCTCTGAACCTCTGAAACACCAACCTTTCTAGAAGTCTATGGTGCAACAGAACACCTCTGAACCCCTAAAGTGCACCACTGTACCACAGAAATAATGAGCCTCTGAACCACTGAATTTGTGCAGCGGGCCCCAGGTTATTACAAATGAACTGAGTTTATTATATGATCTATGAATAACAAAAAACGCAATAATTACATACATAAGTGAAAGATTTGAATTACTTGCTAAAACTTGCTCCTTACGCTTAATTCGTGCGTGTCGAAAATCTTTTTCATGAGCCTTCATTACATCATTTTTGTTCAGAACATCTTTGTAGCATCCGATCTGCTTGTCCTGCAAATCCAAAATCAAATCGAGCCAGTCAGAACGAATAAAATCAACGAAGCCCATGTTACCGCAAACAAATGCTGCGAATATAAAATTCATCTTAAGTCAATCCACGCAGCGAATATATTTCACACAATAATTTGTAGGATCCATAATAATGATTTTGGGGCGAAAGTAGTGAAAAAAAGATGTCAAAATTTTTCTCGCTTCTGTCTTTATTACCCAAAAATGCCTAAAACAAAGTAAAAATGATCTGAAAAGTCAAACTTTTTATTTAATTCTTGAATTTTTTTGATGTTTTCTGGAAATCTTCTTTTAGGCCCTAATTTAACCAGAACGTGGGTTAGTTTAACCTAAGGTTAACGGGAATTCTCGGGTTAGCTAACTTATGGTTAAATTTAACCTTAGCTTAAATTTAACCCGTATGGCAGAAGGTGGTTTAAACTCGGGTAAGCTAACCCAGGGTTAAAGCAAGGTAACCCGACTTTTTATTACTTTAACCCGAGATTGACGCGTATTTTGAAATGCAGAACATGTATCAACGGCACTAGATGTTCATATGAACTGCTGAAATGATAAAGGTACTGCTAAGCGAACCGTTCAATGACCATGTTATGTAATATGCAATAATGCTGTAACTGATTCGTCAACCATTGCGTATGCGATGAAAATAAGAAAATAAAAATCGGTCAAAGTAATAAATATAATTAGTAAAGGCGTAAAATGAAGAAAATAATTAAATATAAATAAGTCCCTCAATCTGAATCAGCATCTAATCGATCTGACCGCCTTTTGTATAATGGTTATGTTCGAAACAATTCGAGCTTTTAAAAGTGTTTTGACCAATAGCGCAGGCACTGGTTTTTCTATTTGCTCTAAGTTTGAAACAGCACCGATTAATTTTTGAGCTCAGCAGAATCAAAACATGTATGGCCAGTAATGCACTAAGATAAACTACCCAAGACCATTTTTAACCCACCGTTGGTTTAACCCGCTTTCTGTCATACCGACATTTAACCCGAGATATAGCCCGACTTTAAACTCGAGTTAAAGTTAACCCGCTTTCTGTCACACCAAAAGAAATTTAACCCGAGATTTTCGCTGGAAAATAAAAAAAATAGAAAATAAAAAATAAAATAAATAAGAAAATAACAATTACCAATTTCCATCAGCAAATCGGTCGACATATCAAAATGCATCATTGATAATAAGCGGGCGCAAATATTCTCGAAAAAATCTGGTCTCCCATTATCGAATTTTAGGCTTTGTTTTAAAAATGCATCAATGCGATCCCCACAAAAAACCTAAAGATAATTTCATTTCATTAATAATGCTAAATAACGCTGATCTCACTGTAGCCATAGCTCAACCAGCACAGAAATGATGTATATATTAATAAATATTCCTTCCTGAATAAGTAGTAATGACACATAATCAAAGGCAACGATTATATATAGAATTATTCTGTGAAAATATAATCTTTGATTCATGTTTACGATTCATCATATGCACTAACAAATTACTCAGATTTCTTGCACTTCCAAACTTTTTGTGAAAATTCAACACCTTTTCTGAATCCAAATCCATGTATCACGTTTGTATTACAAATCAATAGAAATCGTGAGCTGCCATCTCGCTCAAACTGACCAGTTATATACATATGTATACGAAATACACAGATGTTTGAAAATTAAACATAATTTGCAATATACATGCAGGCAGGTAGCAAAATGTTTACGATGACTCAATCAATTTAACGAAGCCGAATCAAATTGATTCTCAATTATAAGCAGTCGTGCACCTGGAGCAATAAATGCATGTCTGGCCCATTGAAAATTTAGCACGAAACAAAAAATTTTAGGAATTTTTGCTTAAAGATTGAATAAACGCGCTGAATTAAGTAAGTTGTCGTCCCCAAATTTTACCACGGGCTACAAAATTTTCTTCGTCTAAAAACAAATCATTTCTGACGCAACACCAATACATAAATTTCAAAACGTATGATTTCAGATATTACGATAAACGATGATCAAAAATTATCAAAATTTCATTCAGTCTTCACCCCGTCATCTATGTAGGGCCAACAGTGAGCGAGGTTATCCCTGGTCCCCTCAAATCCGCTCTTATATAATTTCTTTTATTTTTAAAAATATGCAAATAAATTTAAATAAATTTACTTAAAATTAAATTATCTTAATTTGTAAATTAAATTACAAATTAAATAAAACCGGCTTAAATCCACCTTGTTTCATATTTGTAAATAGGAATTTTAACATGTTATGGGTCAGAATTCGAACCTGTTCTGCAATTCCTGCGTACAATATGCCGTGAGTCAATCGATAGCCGTTTATCATTTCCCTTTTAAAGGACAGCATTTTATATAGGCAATCTGCGGATATAAGTTCGCACGAATTTTCCGCAGCTAGCAAATTAGCGATACAAAAGTCGATCTCCTTTTCCAATGGCGAACTGTCCTTTGTTTCTAACCCGCCTTGCACGTTTGAGTATTGATGGCTAATTATTTTTTTATTAATCCGTCTTATCGGCTGACCAATTACACTCCACGGCCTATCTACCAATCCCTTTAGCTAATAGAATGGGCGGCTATGAGAAAAATTCATAGAATATTAAAATTATTCTATAAACATTACGCACATAATTTCTTTGCGATTTTGGTTAAGACGCAAAAACTGATTGAAAAAATCACTTTTAAATCTAAATACATTTATGAAATCGAAACAACGAAAGATTAAAAAAAGAAAGCAGTGTTGCCAAATGCTCTTGTCAAAAACCCCGAATTTTTACCACAAACTGCCTTGAAAAAACCCACAATCAATGGTTAAGTATAGGTGCAAAAAACCTCAATCGCTAAAAAATGCCTCTAACGGCCTAAAAAACCATGAAATGGGAAACCCCCCCAACTTGCCAAACCCTGAAAAAAGGCGTAAAACTGCCAAAAGCAAATGCTCTTGTCAAAAACCCCGAATTTTTATCACAAACTTGCCAAATGCTCTTGTCAAAAACCCCGAATCTTTACCACAAACTGCCTTAAAAAACCCACAACCAATGGTTAAGCATAGGTGCAAAAAAACTTCAATCGCTAAAAAATGCCTCTAACGGCCTAAGAAAAACCCCGGAAATGGGGAAACCCCCCAACTTGGCAACCCTAAAAGAAAGGCTAAATACTGCCGGAAGCAAAGCCAATTTTTCTACTTCTACGACAAATTACAAACGCAAAGTCTGATATACAAAAGACTCAAGAGCCTGGACCTACGCTTGAGCCACTTATGAATATAAAGCGAATATATTATTTCAAACAGCAGCAGTGAAGCAGGTGAAAAAGTAAGAATAAAGCGTAAGTTTTTGTATAAATAAAATAGGTATTTTACCTATCGAAAAAAGAGAGGAAAGCTTCTTATTCGTCTCAAAAACATTAAAATTAATATGATTTTCTAATTTGCAAATCTTATATTATCTGAACTTAATTTAAGCATGACAAAAAATTCGTAATCAAAGCATATAAAAAATTTATAGAAATTTACTTTCATAGGAAGTTCATAAATTCATATTCCGACCGGTCTGCGGGGAATAGGGGTTGAAAAATGAAAAATGTCAAACTACGAGAAATCCGTCAAATTGACAGCAAATTTTAAGAAAATTTAATGTTTCTGCGGGAAGTGGGTGAAAAAGTTTTTGCGGGGGATGGGGCTTTAAAATCTTTAAACCTATCACACCTGAGCCTAAATGTAACGGCTTGAAATTTAGGGTGTGGGTTCCCCGGCCATTTTTAGAAAGGGGGCGGGGGTGAATGGCCTACAATTTTTGGCCAAAAACGGTCAAAAAATGCCTAAAAACGGTCAAAAATTCATTTTTTTCAATCGGGGGAGTCAAAAATTTTTTGGCTTTGAAAAAATGGGGGACGACCGACTTTGGGTGGGGGCCATCCCCCTGCCACATGTATGCACCTGAGCAATACCCTGTTTCTGCTCGTCCAGAGAAACAAGACAACCTAAAAATCTCACTTTTTGGACTTTGAAACGAGACATCCGCTTTTTTGGACCAGTCAAACCCATTTTTGGACCCAGACAATCACTTTATTGGCAAAATCAACCTTCAGAGCTAAATAAACATTTTTGAACCAGAAAAAAATATTTTTCAAGCTGGTAATTGGAAAACCATTTTTTGAAGCACGATATCCACCTTTTACACTACTAGTTGTTCAAGCATCATTTCAACTTTAATTTGAAAGAATTTCAATCCACAAACCAATAAAGCTCGTAGCCGCTACCCTTCTGAAAATGCAGCAAATTTTGCTTGGTTTATTACAGATAAACTAAGACAAAAACAAAGCGGCAAGTTCCTCCATTTCAAGGAATAATCCGTATCAAACACCAGACCAAATTATTACTTTAGTGAAGTAGGCCGAGTCCTGCTCATGCAAGTAAGGAATCGCCATGTTGGCCAATGAAGATGCGCGTTTGGACAAGTTTCTAATCAAAAAAAGCGCGTCGGGCTTCAAATTAAATTCACGACTGTCGTCATGCTTGTAATCGATGAAAATATGCAATAATTGCCCTAATAAGAAAAGACTAGGTTAGGTACATTTGAAGTTAGATACGGTAAAAACTCCTACGTTTACATTTAACTAGTACTCGCTTTAATCGACCCAATAAATAAATAAATAAATAAATAAATAAATAAATAAATAAATAAATAAATAAAAAGAAATTCGAATATGAAGCGAATAAGGTTCGAAACACAAGAATAATGAAACAGTTCTCTCCAGGAAATTTGAACACTCAACAGTCCTAAACTTTTGCTAAGGATTGCCGTACCTATACAAATTATAACACGACGTTGTTATATTTTAAACACTGTAATGCGGAACATGCAATGTCCTGCGTTATAACATAGGCCGAACATTTTAAAGAATTTTTAAGTGTACAAATTTTGTGACGAGAACTATATATTACATCTCTCCCGCTTGTATCACACGAACTTGTAAAATGGAAGAAAGCCCCACCTAAAGTCGGACGTGGAAAACATGAGGTCGCCAGAAACAAACAAAAAATCAAAAGAATAGCAAAACACTATATACATTTTTAAATAAAACGAAATTACGAAACAATCAATGTTAGTAAGCAATAATTTGTGTAACAGAATATAGGACGATGTTTATAAAAAAAGTAATTTTTCCTTTTCTATTGATTTATTATCTTTTTACACTTTGAACAGAGATTCAAAAAGCACAAATGTGCATTTTCCGCTCACCAGAAAAGCTTGCAATATATTTCGAATTGGCTTATCAGCTTAACAAGTAATTTACCACAAAAAAATGATGACACGAACGTCAATACCACACCCGTTTCTGATGAATTCCAGAAAATTTGCGGCAATGACATCAAGGTACATACATAAAACTACATAATAGCTAATTTCGATTATAATTTTTAGACGAGATTAAAGACTACAAAATAGCTTTTTAAGCTAAAATGTGTTACATGCTCTGAAGCTCCTTAGAAAGGTAATTTAAAAAACGGAAAATAATACTGAACGAAATTAACGAAGTTCTAACTGATACATCGAGAGATATTAGGGTTTAAGTTTGTTTTAAATCGTTTTATGTATATGTAAACAGGTTCATATCCAGGATTTTGTTTCGGGGGGAAGGGCTGGACCAAAGTTTGTTAAAAACATAAGAAGGAGCAAAGGATGAATTAAAAAAGACGTTTTACGTCCACTAGAGCTGTACACTTTGAAAATTTTGAAACCCAGATGGCTTAAATATGGTGAGCATTCAATGGACACCCTCTTGAACAAATCTCATTTTCTGCATTTAACCTGTGCAGAACAGTAGACATAGATGCAAAATACGCTTTAGGTTGTATAAAGACTAAAAATGGAGTGTTTAAACCGCGCGCTTGGGACTAATTAGACTCTAATTATAATTGCGAAATTCGCAACGAAGCGCTGAAAATTTTTGGCGGTTTTTGGCTAAAAATCAAAGGGGAGTAAACGAAAAAACCATCAAGTAGCGAAATAAATTTTCAATTCAGTCTGAAATATAAATTAATTTAAGCTAGCAGACAGAAAAGTTATTCTAAGAATCGAATATATATGGAGGCTAAGACCCATAGAGATGGAGGCTAACGCGTAATATTATGATGAATCTATAGTGCATTTTTACTAATGACGAAATGCAAAGCGTTTTGGCACACTTTATGGCGATAAATATGCGAATGTGTAGTGTTAATAACAAGGCGACTAGGCATACTCATTATAAAATATCACGATTGTTGAGTTTAAGATATCCATTTTCTCGTGAATGAATCATCCTTGTTTGGTGCTTTGTGAATTTATTTACTATTTATACAATTCTCCTATGTACCAAAAAATTAAATGCTATATTTCAACCCCGAAAAATGGTTCAAGCCCGACTCAAAAAATCTTGCCCCCGGAGCGGGGTAAGGGTTTAGTCGGGGTTTTTCATGGTCAAGGTCGGGGTTGGGGTCCCCGTACGACCACTGACCAAATCTATTACTCGAATCATGAAAGAGCATCAAAGGGCGGCTAAAAGTATAATTTTAAGTGAAACTAATTATTTTTAAAGCAACAGAATGTTCAATTCGTTCATTCAGACACTTTTCTCCCATTATTTCGTGTATATTAGATGTTACAGATATTCCATCGCTCTGATTTTTATTTATTTTCATGCAAATCAAAGCACAAAAATTAATGAAGAATAAAATACAACGAATTAAGTATCAAAGTTTGACATTAAATTGCGAAATTGGTACTCTTTAATCTCCTCCCCCAGAAAACTTGGTTTACCCCTCCCAGGGCTAAGACCGAGCGCATGTATAGCCGAAATATATATTAATAAGTTCTGTCTCGATGCTTTTGTTAGCAAAGCAAGCCTCACGACACGATTGAAAAATGTCATAATTCCTAGATTCCAGCTTGCGCCGGATGCTGATAAATTTGTCGTGCAAATACTTTTAACAAATTTTTTGTTAAATGAAATGGAATGAATTTTAACCTCCACGAGATATATCTAACTTCGAAAATTTATGCTTCTCCTACAGTAAAATCTGAGATACGAGCGGGCCTGAGCAGGGGTAATGTATGTTGCAAAGAAAACCAACCTTCCATGATTCGCAGTCCGAATAAGCCATCCAGATTAACATCTCTGTAATTCACTGAGTAGAACTGCACTAGTCCTTGCAGAGCGTTCAAAAGGGCAACAAAATAATGAACGCCGTTAGAGTGCATAAACGACAAAGCGTACAATTGTTTATAGCTAGTAGAAGAGTACGATGGCTATGTTACAAACGTTTAAAACTCAATTAGCCGAAGCGAAAGATAGCTTAGTTAGTAAGAGATCCTAAAAGAAAAGAGAAGCAAACGAAAATTAGAATACCGAATGCTCAAAAAGCTTATAAAGTGCACAATTAGAACATTCGACTACATAATCAAAGCAGGAAAAAATTAGAATAGGTTTTGAAAAAGGGCTACTGTGAGCTACTGAAGAATTTTCATTTTTCATTAGTCCTCCAGAAAAGGAGTGGAGGGAGCGCTATGTGATGAAGTAAAATTATATTCCTAAAGAGCAGGCAAGTACCTATCCTCCTGAAGTAAAAAATTAAAAAGTTCCAAAGCGACTCAAAGAAACGAACAAAACAGAATTTTCACACATTTCTGGGCTAGTAAGACTAAAATTTCCTAGGATAATTGGCTGCTCAGACTTAAGTTAGAAAATTCCAGGCTGAGGAAGGACAGGACAAATAATGGACGATCCGGTTTTCTATCAAACTTGTTTTCTGCGCCTTATTTTCGCCTTTTTTGCACGTTTCGTAAAACATTCGAATTTTTTAAACCCCCTTTCACCAGTTTCTGATGGGATCCATATTCTGCACTTACTTACACACCATAAAAACGATCAGATTTTTTCGGAAACAGAAAGAATTTCGATGGGGCGTGACATGAAGTCCTACAAGAGCCCAGGCCTACCGTAAGGTACCATGTTTACCGTTAAGATTTTCTAATTTCACCTTGAAGAAGAAAGCATATAGATATTGTCAGAAGAATTACTTGAAAAAAAAATTAAAAATACTAGGTACCAACTTTGAAAGTTTGAAAGCTCTGCAACAGCGAAAGTATGTCTGCTTAATTGAACTGAAATATTTTACTGCAAACACATGAAATACATATATGAACAAACTTTCAAATTTCATATCGGGGGTGGGGGTGCACCTGCCCTCATATCCCCCTGATACGGGCATGGCAACAATGCTCCTTGAATTTCAAATTTTGTAAAAAGAAACATTAGAGAAAATAATCTCGCTTCTCTTTTGTAAACACCACGACTATTAATTTAGATGCATTTACAAACAATAAACATTTCTGTGGCTAAGCTGAGGTGTTCTACACTTTGCTCGACCTAAACTGAATTGAAACTGCACTGAAATAATTTATTGTTGAATTGAAACGCGACAATTACGAAGGATGCAAGAGAATAATAAAATCGTACGGTCAATAAAATAAAAACGTGCAGCAAAAGGCGACAAGCGAGTCACAAAACTGACGATTTGAGCTTGTTCTCTAATGAATTTAGATAAGTCGACGTCAATTAATCTAGATCTGAATGTGTTTAAGGGAAAGAAACTACAAAATCAGGTAGGCATTCCAAATAGAGATACATATACTCATGAGAAAAATCAAATTTTTGTATATCTTTCAGCTAGACAAATTGGTTAGATTACGAATACTTATACTAATACTTTATTCGGAATAAACGCAAGGATAACATGTCGCATGGAAAAAAGACAGCAGAATACAAAACGCGAAATGCCCTGGACACTAGGGATGTGCCGGTTAACCGGAACCGGAACCGTAACCAACCATTTTTTTGGGACCGGAACCAGAACCGAGCACCGATTTTTTGATTTTCTAAGAACCGGAACCGAAACCGATTTCTTGATTTTCTAAGATTCGGAACTGGAACAGATCTTTTTTGGAGTCGCTTATCGGTTTTTTGAAAGTAGAGTTAAAAATCGAACTTCATAAAATTTAGTGAAGACATGAAGCAGCGATGCAATCTTTTATTACCCAAAAGTTTGCAGATTAAAACTTAGCATGCAAATTTTGTTCCGGGTAAATTATATTTTAGAAATTACAGTCGTTCTGAGTTTTCGCCATGTAGCCTGTTTTTGAGAGGGTCGTAAATGATTCCAGCGCCACTGAACAGATGTTCAAGAAATACACTAATTCACGAATTCTAATAAGCAAAGAACAGTGGAAACATAGTGTTAAATTGAATGAAAGATTGCACAGCCAGAGCCAGACATGATATAACATTTTATTCAAGAAACACATAGATAATATTCAGTGATTTATAAGTAAATTGTCAACTAGACGTAAAACTTGTTTGAACGTGCAGTTGCCAGATTGAAAAGACTTCCTGAATAATTAATCTTTCGATGATATTGTCATATGTTCACGTGAAGTCAGGCTATCAAGAGCGTATACACATACTTTAACACCAGAACCGAGAATCGGAACCGTAACCGGAACCGACGGTTCTCTAGGTGAAGAACCGGAACTGGAACCGGCGGTTCCAACTAAACAAAGAACCGAAACCGGAACCGAAGTTATTGTTTTTCAAGAACCGGAACCGGAACCGAATCTTTTGAAAAAACATGAAACCGGAACATCCCTACTGGACACACAGGCAAACAGCTGATTGCGCTCACGTGCGCCCAATCAAAAAATTACTGCTGACCTAGTAGCAAAACAATACTTTTTACAATCAAGTCGAAATTAACCTAGGTAGATCTGATTTGCAAATGTATTCCTAGTAAGCGAATGACCATAGAACTGATAAAAATCTCCAGAAGATAGAGATTATTATGAATATTATATGTAACAATTAGATCAAAATAAATTCTACGGAGTTAAAGCTTCTCTAGATTTAATGCTTTTAGCCTTTCATCATAAGAAAGCTTAGTATGTCCAAATAACCTTTTAATAAATTTCCTATGTACCCATTCAATCCTGTTGATATCAGAAAGCAAATGAAGGCTCCATACAATTGGCGCAAACTCCACTATAGGCCGAGTATAATTCTTAAAAGCAAGAACCAACATTTGTGATCACGTGATTTAAAACATTTAAAAATCAAAGCACTCATTTTCAGAGCTTTTGCTGATATACTAGCACAATGACAACTGGAAGATAAGTTTGTTGTTAACGAAACATCTAGATCTCAAATCGAAGAACCTAAGTCAGATAACAAAAATGGATAACGTTATATGTGATTTTAGGATTAGCGTACCAGGAAGCACTGTGTTTCCCAGCAATTAGGTTGACAATATAGACTCAAAAAACGGAAACTGCAAGTATTTTATCGCCAGAAAAACCTATACACAAATGGGACATTTTTGTACCTAAGACGAAATTAAGCGACAACAGACAAACACACATTTTTGGATTTTTAATTTTTGAAAACATTATCAAAAACAGAACATTTTTGAACAGACCCCAAGATTTCCACCACATTTCCACCCTTTTTCACATTTTCACATTTTTTGGAGGTCTTAAGCAGGGATGGAAAAACCCACATTTGGAAATTTCGAATTTTGGGTTTTTGGGTTTCTTTAGGTTTTTTGTGGGTTTTTTTGGGGTTTTTTTTGGGTTTTTTAAGGGTTTTTTATGGGTTTTTTCAAAAAAAATTTTTGCTCGAGCTATAGATAGTAGCTGAGAATACTTCAACAGCTTCAAGACACAAAACAAAACAAGTAAACAACAACTTTATTCAGCTAATACACAAAATTCAGCAACAAAATTGGTCATTCACAAGCACAATTATGCTGTGTGAACAGAATGAAAAATTGGGCAGAGCAATTTTTAAATGCATAATATTGAAATTCCTTCATAAATTCTGCTCTGCTTCAAGAGAAAAAAAACAAAAAAATTTGCCATATTAGTAGAAAAATCCATGCCACATTGCCACATAGCCTTTATTGGGCGGATTTTCTCATTTGAAAAGTATATACTATAGGAGAAAAACAGCAACAGGAAGGAGGAGAGGATGAGAATGGATGGACACTTAACCTTGTGCCTCAAAAGCTATTGTAAATGGAACAACCATGATACAAAAAACATTGACAATACACAGTATACCACGTCCAAAAAACATTTTTGCCCCGAATGCAAAAATGAGGCCGACGACGATTCGTTAGCCATATTTTGCGACTTTTGTCGATTTTGGTTCCACTCGAGTTGCCTACAATTGAGCAATGACGCTTATAATTTTATTTCGACCTTGGACCAACTATTTTTTTGTCCTCGTTGTTTGCCTGCCGGCAAACGTTATTTTGTGGTCGAACAAAGGCTAGTGGTCGTTGAAAAGAAATTCGATACTTTTGAAACGCGGTTCGATACATTCGAGTCATCTGTTAATGAAAAACTCGACGATTTGGCCGAAAAATTCGATTCGTGCGTTCGTTTAAAAACTCTACCTATAGCGCTGACTGCACCCATAAATAAAATTGTTGTGCCAGCCGTCAAAGATGCTTTGGAGGCCAACTCAAAAAAGGCGACTGCCGTTCTGGAAAACTTTACCCCACTCAACAATGACGCAAGTTTGAACGATGATGTAAAACGTTTTTTGGCGCTGGCCGGTTTCGACGATACTAAAATCGTCAATATTCGCCGTTCTGGTCCAACCGTCAACTCGCGTCGAGATGGTACCGAACTGCCCTGTATTATCAAGGTAAAATGCGATTCCAAATTTTCAAAAGCCGATCTGATCAAAGCCGTAACCAAATACGCCGACCACGGCTGCAAAACAAAAATCTACGCTCGCCCTGACCGGTCTTGGCAGCAACGTGAAGCTTTGCGATGGTTGAACGTGGAATTGACCGAAAAGCGGACAGCTGGAGAGCAGGACTGGTTCATAGATCGTAATTTATATGAATTGAAAAAATTTTTGCGTCAAAAATTTTTGCCTCGAGCATAGGGTACTGCGGCCCCGAAGAAATCCGCTTTGGTTAAAAATGATAAATTAGGCTTAAAATGCATTCGTTTTAATGCTAGGAGTCTTGTAAACAAGCTCAGTGAACTTCAGGCAATGCTAGTTTCAGCTGTATATGATCTCATTTTTGTTTGTGAAACATGGCTCACAGATGCCATAACTGACGGCCTTCTTTGTGCACCTTCTGTTTGATGTTTATCAATATGACAGACTTGTCCGTAGGGGAGGTGGTGTTGCTGTTTTTTATAAAAATTCGTTAAAAGTTAGCAAAATTAATCTAGAGGAACCTCTTATCAATTTTCCTGAAACCCTTCTGATTGATTTTCACGCAAATTCCCACAGAAGCATTCGTTTTATTTTGTGTTATAGGCCACCCGGGTATCATCTTGACCATGCACAAAAGTTTTGTTTACTCCTCGAAAAATTTACTGAAAACATAGATAACTGCATAATACTTGGTGATTTCAATTTACCTGATTTGAACTTTACCGCAAACTTTGCGCTTCGAAATCCACTGACCCAACTTTTTTATGATTGCTTCATAAATCTGGGTTTAGTTTTAGTGACAAATGAGCCTAGTAGAAATGATAAAATGCTAGATTTAATTTTATGCACTTCTTATGACCTACTGTATAATGTAAATGTAATTGAACCTTTTTCTAGTAGTGATCATGAAATGATTTCTTTTAACATAGCAGCCGAAAATAAAAATGAATCAGCTATTTTCGTACTAGATTTTAGAAAAGCGAACTTTGAAGCAATTGAAATGTATTTGGCTTCTGTTGAATGGGATGTTATTTTTTCTTCCTCCATTACTGTAAATGATTTTTACCTAAGTTTTTTGTCTGTTATGGAATTCGTCATTTCTGAATTTGTTCCAAAGAAAAGTGAAAGACGTAGAAAAGTTTTACCTGCACTTATCTATAAATTGCAATCTCGTAAACGGAGACTTTGGAAGAAATACAAAATTGGCCGAGATGTCGAAATTTTAGAAAAGTGTAAAAATTTGAGCAAAGAGATAGAGAATGCGATCAAGCTATTTTTTGCTGATGAAGAAAATAGGCTAATGAAATCAAAGAATCTAAAAAACTTTTATTCTTTTGTCAACCGACGTTTGAAAAGTCAAAAGAAAATCCCACTACTACGAAACCAGGATTATACATTTATTGATGAGGATTTTGACAGGGCAGACATTTTTAATAAATTTTTTGTATCAACTTTTGTGAATGATGACAACATTTTACCTTACTTTCCTAGTAGAATTAAATGTAAAGAAAACTTTGCTGTTAAATTTGATTTGTTTTCTGTTTCAGTTGCTTTAAACCGCCTCAAACCGTCATTGTCAGTTGGTCCCAATGGCCTATGTGCCTTTTTTGTCAAGAGACTCAAATTGTTTTTGGCACAACCGCTTGCTACAATCTTTGAAATTTCTTATAGGACAGGAAGCATACCAACCCATTGGAGTGAAGCCATTGTAGTGCCTATACACAAAAAAGGTGACATGTCATCGCTGGAAAACTACAGGCCCATATCCCTTTGTTGCATCCCTTGCAAAATTATGGAATCGATAGTAAATGAAAACATTACGACTCATCTCAATAAGCATAGTTTACTCAGTGATTGCCAGTTTGGATTTAGAAAAAATAAGTCGTGCGCCTTACAGCTATTAGAGTGTAAAAATGAATGGTCGAAAAACCTTAACGAAAAATTGCCACTTGATGCTATCTACATCGATTTTTGCAAAGCTTTTGACACTGTGTCACACAAGAAACTTCTAGTTAAATTGGGTGCATATGGCATTAATGGTTTTTGCTTGAACTGGTTGAAAGCTATCTTGAATGGGAGATCCCAAAAAGTTAAAATGGGAAATTCCTTGTCTGATTCACTTCCCGTTTTGAGTGGGGTCCCTCAAGGTAGTGTATTAGGTCCTACAATGTTTTTGCTGTACATAAACGACTTGTGTGATCGTCAGACCACCAGTTCTATCTCACTTTTTGCTGATGACATTAAGATCTATAATCTTGCCTCAAACTTTATCGATTTGCAAAATGATTTGATGCACATCAAAACTTGGGCTAACATGTGGCAGCTGAAGATATCATTAGATAAATGTTTTGTTTTGCAGATGGGAAGGTCTAACCCTGAATATTGTTACAAAATCGATGATTTTCAAATACCAAAAGATGCGACTGATGTGAAAGATCTTGGTGTTTTGATATCAAAAAATTTGAAATCTAGAGTTCATTGTGAATATATAGTAAAAAAATCGATGAGAGTCTCGAACCTGATTTTTCGAACTTTTGTTTCAAAACAAAACACAATGCTGATAAAGGCTTTTACAACTTATGTTAGGCCCATTCTTGAGTACAGCACTGTAGTTTGGAACCCTATCTCATTAAGGACATAAATTTAGTAGAAAATGTACAACGAAGGTTCACAAAGCGATTATTCAATGATAAAACTCTATCTTATGATTTTAGATTGAAGGAATTGTGTCTCGAACGCCTAGAACTTCGACGGCTCTGTTTTGATTTAAACATGGCCTATTCTATCATAAAATTTCAAGCACTGCCTTTTGAAGACTTTTTTGTTCTCAATACGGGGTTTAATCGTGCCACAAACTCTCGGACACTAATTGTAAACAAATCGAATCTGAACATTAGAAAATATGAATTTTGTAATCGAATTGTTTCTGTATGAAACTCTTTGTCTGAGCATGTTATACAAGCTCCTAACTCGAAAGCGTTTATGATGAGATTGAAAACTCTTGATTTTGATGCTTTTCTTCAGGGCCGTAAGTAAGCGCATTTCTAATTGGCCTTTACGTGTCCTTGTCTATCAAACTTTTTAGTCCAGATTTGATATTATTCGCATTAATTAAACCGTAATTTATGCACGCAGGTAGTTGCTTGGGTATTGTTTGGATATTATATAATGTATGCATCAAAAAATTTTTTCTCGTGTAATTGAAGAATAACACGTGTGTTTTGATGTCGATAATTATTTGCTCATTTTTTCGTTTGATGACAAATAAACTTTTGATTTGATTTGGCGACTAATCGAGCTGAAGAGCCGCAATGCGTTACTTCTAATTAATTTGATCAATATTTCAACTCTACATACCTACATATTTCGACCATGGGTAAAAAAAATGGCGTACTGAAGATCACGGATACCAGCCTACGTTCTAAGTCTCCATCTCGAAGGTCCAACTTTGATTTACTTGATGATACGAACGATAATTCTTGTGATTGTATCATTTGCTACAAGTTAGTTTCTGATGACGACACTGCCTTATTATGCGATTTTTGCGACCGTTGGGGTCATACTTCTTGTTTGAAAGTTAATGATCATGATTATGAAACTTATTCAAAGCCCGATTCCACTTTCTATTGTTTCCACTGTAAACCAATTGTGAAAAAATATTTGCATATTGAACGTCGCTTAGATGATTTTGCTACTAAGCTTGCCGATTTAGAAAAGAAAGTTGATCGTCTTGAACATTCTCGAAATTCTCCTACCAATTATGATAAAAACGAACTATCTGCTCTGATTAATGATGCTATCGAAAGAGATTCTAAGAAATGTAATGCTGTTCTGTTTAACTTGCCTTTATCGAACAGTGTTGAGGACATTGATCAGGTCAAACGGCTAATCGATTCTCATTCTGATGGTCACGATCTAGTATCATCTGATGTTACACGCGTCTTTCGTGATGGTCCCATTCACGAAAACCGCGTCCAGTTTGTCAAAGTTTGCCTAGCGTCGGTTCAGGCAAGGCATCGCTTCGTTTCCTTGATCAATAAGACAGTCCGCGTTAAATCCAAAGACCAACTTTCGCGTTTGCGGTGCTGTCCTGACTTATCATTCCTTCAAAGAAAACGTCAACGCAAACTGGTTTCCGAGCTCAACGATCGTAAATCTCGAGGTGAAGAAGGTCTTTTTATCGATTTTCGCGCCAATTGTGTTAAATGCAAACCAAACCGTAATATTAATAACCAACTCTTCACCTAGGTAGTCGCGCCCCTTTCTCGTACTTTGCGTTTAAAAGTTCTGTATTTCAATTCAAGAAGTTTGTTAAATAAGCTAGGTGATTTAAAACTGTTACTAAATAGCAAACAGTTTGAAATAATACTTTGTTGTGAATCTTGGCTTTATCCTGAAATTCCAGATAGTCTACTTTGCAGTTCAAATAATTACCAAATTATTCGATGTGATCGGTTAAATAAACGTGGGGGTGGACTTATAGTTTTTGCTAATAATAATCTACATATTAAACACATCAAAATTCCTATCAATTTTCCTGCCTGTGAAATTTTAATTTTTGATTTATGCAATACTGATTTCAAAACTAGATTTATTCTAGCTTATCGTCCTCCTACTTATGATATTATGTATGCTGAAAGTCTTTGTAATTCTATTGAATGGGCTTCTAATGTACCTTATCCTTTATTAATTGTTGGTGATTTTAATCTTCCTAAAATTAATTGGGTCTCCAACACCTTTCCTTCTGATCCCATCAATACTTTATTTTATGACACCTTCTGTACAACTGGTTTGGAGCAACTAATCCGTAGTCCAACTCACGATAATAATATATTAGATTTGCTTTTTTCACTTAATCAAGCCATTAACGTGAAGATATCACCTCCTTTTTCTGTTAGTGATCATAATTCTATTGCTTTCGAAATTCAAGGGTACGAAGAGACAAATCACATGCCCTCTTGTTTAAATTTTCGAAAAGCCAATTACGAGTTAATTTCTATGCGATTAGCCACTGTTTCTTGGCCCGATTTATTTAATCAGTGTACTTCGGCAGATGATATGTATAATGTTTTTGTTTCAGTTCTTCAAACTATTAGTTCTGATCTAATACCTAAAAAAGTACATAGAAATTTTAAGAAAGTATTTCCTAAACACATCCGTAAGTTATATTTGAAAAAACTTAAATTATGGAAAAATTACAAAAAGTTCAAAACTCGAACAAATCGAACTATCTATTCTAGTTTCTGCAAATCTATAAAAAGAGAAACCAAAAATTTTTACGCTAAAGAAGAATTAGAAGTTTTGAAATCAGGCGATATCCGTAACTTTTACAATTTTGTTAATTCTCGTTTAAAAATCAGGAAAAGTTCATTTCCCCTGACTTTATCTAATGGTATTGAATTAGATGACGATCATGTAAAAGCTAATCATTTTAACTCATATTTTGCCTCTGTTTTCACTGTTGATGATCAAAATCTTCCTGTTTTTCAGGCTCGTACTTTTTCTTCGTTAGCAGAAATGAATTTCGATGTAGACACCGTTTACAGAGCTATTCGCGAATCTAAACCAAGTACTGCATGTGGCCCTGATGGCCTATGCTCATTTTTTATTAAAAAACTAGGTTATTTGCTTTCTCCTCCTCTTGCTTCTATCTTTGAAACTTCTTTTCGATCAGGTTCAATTCCAAAATTGTGGTATCAAGCAAACGTAATTCCAGTTTTCAAAAATAAAGGTGATTCTGCTTGTGTAGAAAATTATCGTCCGATTTCGTTGTGTTGCTCTCCTTGTAAAATTATGGAAAAAATTGTTAATAAAAAGATTCTGGATTACTTAAATATAAATAATTTACTTTCTCCTCTCCAATTTGGATTTTTAAAAGGTCGATCATGTGAAATGCAATTGCTAAAGTGTAAAAACGAATGAGCAAAATTTATTGATAGAAAATCTACTGTAGATGTAATTTTTATCGACTTTAAAAAAGCTTTCGATTCTTTATCGCACACAAAATTACTTCATAAACTTTCTGCATATGGTCTAAATGGTTTTCTTTTCAACTGGCTTAAATCTTTTTTATCCTCTCGATCTCAGTGCGTTGTTGTTAATAGTTCTTTTTCAGATAGCTTTAATGTAACTAGCGGCGTCCCGCAAGGGAGCGTGATAGGGCCAACCCTTTTTCTGATTTACATTAATGATTTATGTGATAATATGAGTAGTCGTATTCGGTTATTTGCTGACGATGTTAAAATGTATAATTTGTCCTCTTCTAAAACTATACTTCAAAACGACCTTAATAAGCTTTATACATGGTCGCGTGAATGGCAGCTTCAGATATCTATTGATAAATGCTCAGTTTTGTACATGGGTTATAATAATCCTAAACATCAATATTTCATTGGAAATCAACTTTTACCTTCTGATTCTGACTGTGTCCGCGATTTAGGTGTTCTAATGTCTCAAAATTTGAAATTTCAGCAGCACTATCATGAAGTGATTAAAAAGCTTCTCAGCGATCCAGTCTGATACTGAAGTTATTCTTCTCTCGTGATCATAAAATTTTGTCTCGTGCTTTTGTTGTATATGTTCGTCCGCTTTTAGAGTACTGCTGTACCGTTTGGAGTCCTTATCGTATTCGAGATATTGATCGTATCGAGCGAGTTCAGCGCAAGTTTACCCGTTGTATTTTTGGTTTTAGCAGTGGTTTGTCATATAATGATCGTTTAAAAAGTCTGTCATTAGAACGTCTCGAAATACGCCGTATTCGTTTTGCTTTATCCTTTTATTATCAGATTATTAATGGAAAATCACACATTCTCTGTGACGAGTTTTTCGCATTTAATCGCAACTATACTCGCTCTGTCAATAACCTTAAACTGACTGTTCCAGTAGCTCGTTCAGATATTCTCAATTATGATTTCAGTCATAGATATGTGAATCTGTGGAATTCACTTCCAGTTGATGTTGTAAATTCACCTAGCTTAGAAATTTTTAAACGCAAACTAAATGCTTTTGATTTTTCTGTTCATCTGAAGGGGCACGTGTAAGTTTTCACGTTCGTGACTGCGTGTCCCGTTGCTGACGTTTTAGTCATATATCGTTTTATCATATCTTTGTATCGTACGCTGTGTCTTTATTTTTACCATGTCTTGTACGTTTTGCAATAAAATCTTTGTTGTTGTTGTTGTTGTAATTCCATTACAAATAAATTCTTCACCTGTGGATAAAAAACCCAAAAAACCCACAAAAAACCCAAGTTCAAAAACCCAGTCTTGCCAACCCTGGTCTTATGTCGTTCAAAAATAGAGCGCCCGTGTTGAAAAATGTTTTTTAGTGGAAAATGCCATAAACACATGTACTGGCAGTCGGTGGTATACTCTGTGTATCAAAATTTTGCGCTCTTCGAGGAATATGTAGGTATCACCCTACGTTACTTGTGTTAGGTAAAACTTGATTTTCCTACCTTCTTCAGTAGAGCATTTAAGTTACTTTCTGGAGTGGCTTTCGACAATAAAAACCCAATAATTCATCGATATGGTTCGAAGTGCCATAAAATTTTGAAATTTTAACGCTTTAAAACGCATTTTTGCATTATAAAAATTGTTCAAATCCGGCTCGGCCTAAACATCAGTACCTAACAAAACAAACGAAAAATAAAAAAATTTTGAAAGTTTTCCTCTCTAAAACACATTTTGCATTACAAACATTTTTCACAAACGCCAACCAAGCCCAAAATTTTTTTCGATTTCCAAAATTCTTGTTCACAAATAGACCAAAAAGTGAAAAAAGCGATGAATATCACTTAGAGAAAGTTAAGTGAAGTAATAATCGTCGTGCCTACAGTATCCTATGCTCTTAGCTTAAAAAACACAAAAGTATATCTTACTAGCAAAGAAAAATGCTCCGAAGGAACAAAAAAGATGAATATACTTGGAATTGTGAATTATTAAGGATGTAAAAGGAGGGGACTAGGAAAAATCTACCTAAAGTCGCAAAATCTGCTAAAAATCATACATTCTCTAAGCAACAGAAAAAATCGAAGTATATTCTGCGGCCAACAGATTAAAATAAATATTTAACCATAAATGATTGAAAAAGCAGCACACTAGGTACGCAGTAGCTATGGGAAATGATGTTGAGTAAACTAACAGTCTTTCTAAGCCAATTGAATGAATGGTTTAAAACAAGTTGATTTGAAACAGACTAAATGTAGGTACACTAGCATGCCCTTAAGGGTTGTGTGCACTAATCAATCGGCCCCTGCTTTGCTTGCTTTAATGCTCAAAACAAACTAAAACGACTTTAAATACAATGCCACTTGGTTTTCTATCGATCAGGATACCAAGCTAGTCAGCGTTGCTACTTGCCAGCAATTTAAAAAAGTGAACATTATAGATTTCGTTCATACACTCTTATCTGAAACTTTGAACGTTATTTAAAAAAGACACTTTTTTAGAGGCCGCAGAATATACTTCGATTTTTTGCGTCGCTTGGAGAAATGTGATTTTTAGCAGATTTTGCGACTTTAGGTAGATTTTTCCCAGTCCCCTCCTTTTACATCCTTAATAATTCACAATTCCAAGTATATTCATCTTTTTTGTTCCATCGAAGCATTTTTCTTCGCTAGTACACTACTTTTAATTAGCGTGATTTCAGAACATCAGTCAGTAAACACATAGAGTAACATGCCACAATAATGACAATAGTCCAAGGACGCGGAAAACAGTATTGTTCTTAACATCAGCATTATCCTTTTTAAACAAGACAACCTTACATTATTTAAACAGATCGAAGCTTTCAGCAAAAACTCAAAAACTTTACGCAAATATCAAGTGTAAGGAACACTAACGCTTAGATTTGGAATTAAAATAAATTTGTAGTATAAACTACTTATTAACAACAAATGAATAGTGCAAACTTTACACAACTACTAGGTGCAAAGAAAGCTAACAGTCAGATTCCCAATTCTGATTTTACGTAGAACATTTTGCAAAAACATTAAGCTTCCGCAAGGCTCTAGAACTAAAGTTAAAATGCAGTGTAAACCTTACACAGCCACAAAGTTTAAAGAAGACTTTAGTCGGATTCGTAATTCTAATTTTACTCGGATATTACGATAAAGATTTATGAAAAAATTGAGTCTTCACAATAAACCGAGAACAAATAAACATCAGTTGCAAACTACTTTACACTACTGTTGAGTGTAAGCAAACGCGCTCAACTAGCGTTTCACATTTGATTCCTGGAACATTTTTAGACTTTAGAAAAAGTCAAGCTTCTACAAGGCTCTAGAACTAAAGTTATAATGCAGTGTAAACTTTACACAACCCTGAAGTTTAAAAAATTTCAGTCGGAAACGTAATTCTGATATTACTCTAATATTACGATCAGCATTTATGAAAAAATTAAGTCTCCACAATGGCTCGAGGACAAATAAATATCACATGTTAACCACTTTACACCACTGTTGTGTGCAAACAAACTGGCGTATCACATTTGCTTCCTGGTTCATTTTTAGACTTGAGATTATATCCAGACTCATAACCCAGGAAACAGAAAAAAACAAGACAAAAACACGTTTAACTTCCCAATTTTTTGACTTTAAATCTCCCGGAAAAGCTAAATATTGATGTAAACAAACGCAATTTGCTGTGACGCGTACCCCTTAGAAAGTAATTTATTTTTATCCTATTCGACCTCGCCTGACTTCTGAACAGAGAAAGTGGCGAACAAAAAAATGGACAAACACGTATTTTCCACTGCCCACCACATTGTAA
>JAVLUZ010000145.1:5105067-5230225 GCA_036768485.1 Mermis nigrescens | reverse complement strand
CAAAATTATTCGTAAATATTGCACCTTTTGCAAACGCACAGGTCATGTCTACAAAGAATGTTTCATGCGTCAGCAACAACAAACATCTAATAATAATAATTATTCTGACCGTAATAGAAACAATTCTATGGCTCGCAATCGCAGCCAGTCGCGTTCTTTTTACATAGCGATATCGTTCGCCATCACATTCAAATTCGCAAAATCGAAATTATTCTCAATCTCGATTCCGTAACCCTAGTCAAAATCGCTCACCAAATTATGCGAATAATGATAATCACTTCGATTTGAGGCAAGCACGATCGAATTTTTGGCAAAATCATAACGATTACCAACAAAATTCGCATGCCAATTATCAAAATTCGCATTACGATAATCGCTATTTGCACCAGTTGCGACAAAACGAGCCTTATGTTCAGTTTCCTAATGAACAACGCTCACATATTATAATTCGAATTATCGTACTGATAATGTTGCTGATCGCCCATATGTTACATATGCCGCTGATCGCCAACCCACCATAAATTCGCCCCGACCACAGCCAACCCTTACATCTCATAATGATGTAAACACGGTTACTGCAAAAAGGCTAGAAACAAGCACGCATTCTAACTTATTTGCGTCGCGAGAATTTCTCAAAGAGTATGAGCGCTTACAGCGTCGTCTCGCGATCTATGAACAAATAAATTCACCTCCAATTAAAACCATCGATTCGAATATTCCGAGTGTAAATCATGCTGGGACGAATCTGCCCACGATTCTCATTAATATTCATGGTGTAGATGTTCCCGCGCTCATAGATACGGGTTCTCAGGTCACCATGATGACCACATCTGCATTTTTACGACTTGGTTTTAATCTACCACCTAAACAAATCTCTCAAGTTGTTCATGGTGTAGGTGAAATCACAGCAGTTGTGCGATACAAAGTAAAAATGACTATCACAATCGCTGATCATGCAATTCCCACGGTAGTATCTATTATAGATAATTTGCCGGAAGATATACTCTTAGGATTTGATTTTTGTGAATCCGCTCTAATGTGGGTTAATCCTATCGAGCGTTGTGCATTTTTAAATGGCATAAAAGTTAAACTTTTATCACCATCCGAAAAAACTCAGCTTCGTGCGAAAGCCAACACGACCACTTCTGGTGTTGTATGTGTTCATGTTTCGCTACCGGAGCCAGTAATCATACAACCTCGACACGAATTAATAACCCCAGGATATATAAGTCATGGTTCTTGCGATTTCGATATCGCTTTATTCGAACCAAATTCCGACTTCATGGAAAAAACATCACTTTTTGTTGCACCTTCTATAGTCGATGCATCACAACCTATATTTCCTGTTCGTGTATGTAATATCTCTAAAGCGCCAATTCGCATCGATTCTGGCGATATTATTGGTTCACTAATCACTGACGTTGAAGTTGTGTCTCATATCGCCAATTCAGACGATAGGACACCAGAACTTTTCTCGTCAATAAATAAAGCGTTAAACGGTTCTGCCGTTAATTCGCAACAACAACAACAAATTCGTGAACTTTGCCTAAAATACGATTCCATTTTCGCTTTAAAAAACGAGCCTCTTGGCCGGACCCCCTTGGTCAAACATCATATTGATACTGGGGATAATCCGCCAGTGGTTGGAAAAACATATCGTGTCGAACATTCTCGACGAAATTCTATGCAAAAAATAATCAATGAAATGCTTGCTGATAAAATCATTCGGCCCACGACCAGTCCATGGGCTAGTCCGTTGTTTCTCATAGGAAAAAAGGACGGTTCCCTAAGACCTGTTGTAGATTATCGCAGATTAAATGATGTAACTAAAACGCAAGTATATCCTTTGCCTCAGCTCGATGATTATTTCGATACGCTAGGCTCAGTTGCTTATTTTAGTACATTAGATCTAAAATCTGGATACTGGCAAATTCCACTCGATGATAAATCTCGAGAAAAAACCGCATTCATATGCCCTGTTGGCCATTATGAATTTGAAGTGCTACCTTTTGGATTAAAAAATGCGCCCGCAGATTTCCAGAGACTAATGGAGCTAGTTCTCGCAGGTCTCAATTGGAAATCTTGCCTTGTTTATATCGATGATATAATCATTTTTTCGCGCACATTTGAAGAACATTTACAAGATCTACAGAACGTATTCATCGCACTTCAAAGCGCAAAATTACGGGTTAAACCTGATAAATGTCATCTTGCTCAAGCCGAAGTAAAATTCCTTGGCCATAGCATTAGTTCACTTGGCATTGCTCCCGATATGTCCAAAGTCACCGATTTAGTCGCATTTCCCGTTCCAAAAACGGTTAAATCTTTACAAAAATTCCTTGGCTTAGTCCAATGGTTTAAAAAATTTGTTAAAGATCTGGCTAAAATCGCTAAACCGTTATTCCATCTTCTTCATAAAGATGTTGAATTTTGCTGGACTGGCGAGCATCAAACTGCTTTTGAACTATTGAAAAAAGCATTTACTTCGCCTCCAATATTGCAACTACCTAAATTCGACGATGAACACCAATTTATTCTAACAACTGACGCTAGTAACTATGCGTTAGGTGCTATTTTAACACAAAAGCATTTACCGTCGAAATCTCGCTTCATTCTTAGCTACGCTAGTCGTGTGCTAAATTCTGCCGAATGTAACTATGCTACTTCGGAGAAAGAAGCGTTAGCAGTTGTCTGGGCAATCAAACATTATAGACATTATTTATATGGTACAAAATTTATTGTCGAAACTGATCACCAAGCATTAACTTGGCTTGTGAATGTAAAAGACCCATCGAGTCGATTACGTCATTGGGGTCTCAAATTACAGGAATATGAGTATGAAATTGTGTACGTTCCTGGCGCATATAATTGTGCAGCGGATCTACTATCACGACATCCTAAATATGATCATGCTGAACATAAATATAAACTCGAACGAAAATCTATCGTTAATATCGCAAATTTAGACTCAGAAGATTCTGAATCTGAGGACGAATCAGTCCCACCTGACCGACCACGCGATAATATTCCTAATTTACCATCTAATAATCCTAATGCGCCCATTGACCCTACAAATAATCGACCTCCTACTTTTTGTGAGCGCATTCAGCTTACTGAAGCAGAAAAAGCTGAAATGCTAACGCCTGCGCGATTACTTGCAGAGCAGCGTGCTGATGACGAATTGCATAAAATTCGCATTGCATTGAACGATTTAACAACGAAAAAATATCGTGACGAGTTTTTTCTCGTAAACGATATCATTTTTTGTCGTTTCCAACCAAAGCGTTCACCTACTGTCGTTCATCAGCTAGTAATTCCCAAATCACTACGTCGTTTCATTTTAACCGAATTTCATGATTCCATTTTTGGAGCTCATTTTTCATCGCGTAAAATCTTGCCCGCCATACAAATGCGTTATTGGTGGCCGCGTATGGAAAATGATGTGATCGCTTGGTGTAAGAATTGTGATGTTTGCTTGCAACGCAAGGTCGCATTAAATTCTACATCTGTTCCTATGCAACCAATTGAGGTGTCTGCACCTTTTGAACTTATTGCATGTGACTGTTTGCATATGCTGCGATCATCATCCGGTAATGACCAAATTGTAGTGTTTCATGGATTACTTTACCAAATATGTGGAAGCTTTCGCTGTTTCCGACATAAAAGCTACAACTATAGCTAATCTCTTATTGCACGAAATCATTCCACGTTATGGAGTTCCTAAACGATTTTTAACCAATCAGGGTTCGAATTTTACATCCGCCTTGATTTCGGAAGTTTGTAAATTACTTAACGTTCAAAAAATCTTTACGACCCCATATCACCCTCAGTGTGATGGTCTCGTTGAACGTTATAATCGAACTCTCATTGATGGTTTATCCAAATTAAGCGCAAGAAATGAGTATGATTGGGAGCAATATTTGTCATTTGCATTGTTCGCGTATCGTGCGACTCCGCAAGCATCAACAAATATCTCACCTTTTGAAATGCTATATGGTCGCGAACCCGCATTTCCTCTCGATATTTTACTCATAAATGATCTAACTATAAATCCAAATTTACCACCAATTGCGGAAAAATATGTCATAGATTTAAAGCTTAAGTTGCAAGATTTGCACGAAATAGCTTCTAAAAATCTATCACAAGCACATAAACAACAAAAAACTCAATACGATAAACCGTCACCGAACATAATTTTGCTGTTTCGGATATTGTTTATCTTAATAATACTTCGGTGATAGATCCCGAAATTGGTAAATTATCACCTAAACGCGTAGGCCCATATAGAATTGTGGCACTACCAACGCCTGAAACCGCAAAAATTGTATATGTCTATAATCCTTTAATTAGCCATCTCATTCATCGAAATAGACTTCTTCCAGAGCCTAAACTACCTTATTCGGATTTAATTGCCGAAAAGCACGCATATGTCCCTGGTGATTTTGTGTTGGTAAAGCTACCACATCGCCCTCTGGCTCCGGCTGTAGTCATAAGTTTTTCGGACTTACCGGGCCGGGAGAAGAGATTACGGGACTGCGCGCCGGTACGTTTATTAAATGGCTCTAAAACCGCACATACAATCCCATTATCTGACATTTCTCCTTTTGCTGAACCATGGCTGAGCAAGTTGCCAACAGCAAAGAGGAACTCTTGGAGTCAGTTGGTCAGCGATTTTAGTATAAAAGTCGCGAACCAGCCAATTTGAATGAATTTTGCACAGCAATGGAGGAAGTAGCTGCTGCTAAGCAGTTGAGCTTCCCTAATCCATTGCCGCAAATTTGATTCATTCTATTTTATTTTTGGGAAACGATTCTCAATTCTTTAATTATCAAAAATTAATTTTTTTTCCTGGGATTGGGAACCCCTTTTCAAAAAATTTTTTTGGGGGAGGTATTTTGATTTTTGAGGAGGTATTTCGACTTCTGGGGGGTTCATACAAACCCCCCAAACCCCCCGAACCCTTCAAACCCTCAAACCACCCCCACCCCCACGCCCATGTGTGAATGCAAGCAAGTGCCGCGTAAAGTACGCAGGCACGTCGTCAGTTTGGAGATTTCTGCCCAAATCGAAATCTGAAAAACGAGAATGGTTATCAAGCAAAGATTTGGAGATTTCTGCCCAAATCGAAATCAGAAAACGAGGATAAAGATTTGGAGATTTCTGCCCAAATCGAAATCAGAAAACGAGGATAAAGATTTGGAGATTTCTGCCCAAATCGAAATCAGAAAACGAGGATAAAGATTTGGAGATTTCTGCCCAAATCGAAATCAGAAAACGAGGATAAAGATTTGGAGATATCTGCCCAAATCGAAATCAGAAAACGAGGATAGATTTGGAGATTTCTGCCCAAATCGAAATCAGAAAAACGAGGATAAAGATTTGGAGATTTCTGCCCAAATCGAAATCCGAAAAAACGCAGATGGATCGTCGCCCCATCAACCAGCAGTTCGTTTTCCGGATGTGGATTCCCGGACTTTTATCGCGTTGTGTTAATTTTTTCATTATTTCTCTCAATTTTCTCCTGCATTATGATCTTATGTGCCTTACAACCTAGTGTTTACAATCCTATTTGCTCAATATCAAAGCGATATTGTTGTTAAGATATCGTAACTCTTTAACGGACAAGGGTTCAAACCCAATCTAAAATATTTCATCTTAAAATTTTTTCCTACCCCGAGGACTGAAGGATACGATAAAAGTTATCAAACCATGCGAAAGTCCATTGCATGGTTGTTGACCATAATAAACCATGACGTTTATACACGATGTTCGTGTTCATGACGTGCCTACGTCATTATTCGTTTTATTAATACGTCTGGCCGTGAGGATCGTAGATACGATTGCTTATATTGAGGCGCACTCAGCCGCCGTTTGTTTTGGAAAATTCGATACTGCGTTTCGAATTTTTTCCGAAACGTGGGGGAGTGTAACTACGAGAGTTACACGGTTTGCGAACTTGCCTTAGCAGTTCGCGGTAGCCACTCACATAGCCAATACTAGTAGCTATCTACGATAGTGCACTGTGGGCTATGCCTTCAGTCTTCCCACTTTTTCCTAATTTTCAATATTAAAAAACAAATAGATACTTGTCCGGTAAACCAGAGTTACGTATATGCTAACATCAGTAATTTGCTTTGTAAGAGTTATTGAATGTACAATTTCATTGCATTATTATGATCATTTTAGTAAAACGCGTATATTGTATTACTAGCAAAGAAAAATGCTCCGATGGAACAAAAAAGATGAATATACTTGGAATTGTGGATTATTATGGATGTAAAAGGAGGGGACTAGGAAAAATCTACCTAAAGTCGGAAAATCTGCTAAAAATCACACTTTCTCTAAGCAACGCAAAAAATCGATGTATATTCTGCGGCCAACAGATTAAAATAAATATTCAACCATAACAATGATTGAAACAGCAGCACGTTAGCTATGCAGTAGCTATGGGAAATGATATTAAGTAAACTAATAGTCTTCCAAGCCAATTGAATGAAATAGCAAACATCGAAGACAATTGAAGACATGGTTGGTTTAAAACAGTAGGAAACGCGTAAGTTGACTTGAAACAGACTTAATGTAGATACACTAGCATGCCCGAAACGATTGTGTGCACTAATCAATCGGCTCCTGCTTTGCTTGCTATAATGCTCATAAAATAAAACAACTTTAAATACAATACCTCTTAGTTTTCTATCAATCAGGTGCCAGCAATTTAAAAAAGTAACCTTGATAGATTTCGTTTATACACTCTTATCTGAAACTTCGAACATTATTTAAAAAATACACTTTTTTAGAGGCCGCAGAATATACATCGATTTTTTGCGTTGCTTAGAGAAAGTGTGATTTTTAGCAGATTTTCCGACTTTAGGTAGATTTTTCCTAGTCCCCTCCTTTTACATCCATAATAATCCACAATTCCAAGTATATTCATCTTTTTTGTTCCATCGGAGCATTTTTCTTTGCTAGTACACTACTTTTAATTAGCGTGATTTCAGTACATCAGTCAGTAAACACAATCAGTAACATGCCACAATAATGACAACAGTCCAAGAACGCGGAAAACAATATTGTTCTTAACATCAGCATTATCCTTTTTAAACAAGACAACCTTATTGACACCATCCATTTTCAAATTAAAACTGCATTAAGTTATTTCTTCTTAATGTGCAGTTCACTTATAATCAAGCACAAAAATTTAACCAACGAATTCACATTGCAAATCCTCACTCAATCAATACACAAGCACAATGTGTTGTGACTTTTGAAATTGAAAACACCCAATTTTCAATTTTCAAATTGAAAATTGGATCAATTTTCAAATTGAAAATTGGGTCAATTTTCAAATTGAAAATTGGGTGTTTGAATTTGCGATAAAGAAAATAATCAAAAGATAGTCACTTGGTTTATTTAAGCCGAGTAATAAAATAACGACCGTCCACCAATTCCAAACTAAACGCGACTAATCTGATCACTATGAAAAAGTTTTGAAAAATGAGCTTGCTAAGCGAGAGTTGTAAACCAAGAGAAACTTAAAGTTAAAACCTACCATTAAATTATTAAGAGAATTATAAAAGATTTTAAACTTCAAGAAAATGGAAAAGGCGGGATGTTGGTAAATTAGAAGGCAAAGTTTTTCGGCAAAAATTCAAAAACTTCACGCAAATATCAAATGTAAGGAACACTAACGCTTTGATTTGGTAGTAAAATAAATTTGTAGTATAGACTACATATTAACAACAAATGAATAGTGCAAACTTTACACAACTACTAGGTGTAGAGAATACTAACAGTTTACGGCTTATTAATGTACATGATTACAATAAAGCTGCAAATCTTTGTCGACTTCTGTGCACAGTAGTGTGATTGCTGGTTCATTTTAAACCACTTTTGCAGGCAATTTACATCAATTAAACGATAGCTCTCCATGTGCAAGATTTTGTGAAACATATTATAAACACGGCTAAGAAAGATTTAACTTTAATGCAACCCATTTAAGACAAAATTACATCTCTTCAATGATCTAAGGACACTTGAACATAATTTTTAAATCACTTTAGATTACTTTTGAGGGTAAACAAACTCACTTAATTGATGTCTCACATATGAATCCTTGAAAATTTCTTGACTTCAGTTACAAAGTCTCTGCAAGTCTATCGAATTAAGGTTAACACGTAACGTAAACTTTACACAAACACATAGCGTAAAGAATATTTTAGTCGGATTCGTAATTTTGATATTGCTCCGATATTTCTTTCAACATTTATGGAAAAATGAGTCTCCATAATGTTTTAAAGACAATAAACATTAGGTTTAAACCACTTTGCAATACTGCTGAGTGTAAGCAAGCGCGCCCAACTGACGTATATATTTCATTCCCTGTAAATTTTTATATCTCAGGAAAAAATTTCGGTTTTTGCAATGCTCTAGAACAAAGGCTAACATGCAGTGTAAAAAATTACTCGGATATTATGATCAACATTCATGAAAAAATTATGTCTCTACAATGGTCTGAGGACATATAAACAATGAGTGTAAACTACTTTACATCACTGTTGGATGTAAACAAACGCGCCTACGTGACGTCTCACATTTGATCCTTTGAAAACTTCTAGACTCCAAGAAAAAATTAGGTTTCTGGAATGCTCAAAAACGAAGATAAATACATATGTAGTGTAAACTTCATGTAAACACCTAGTGTAAAGAAGATTTTAGTCAGATTCGTAATTTTGATATTGTTCCGATATTACGATTAATATTTATGAAAAAATTAAGTCTACATAATGTTCTATGGGCAAACTAACAATTGGTGTAAACTACTTTACAACACCGTAGAGTGTAAACATATGCGCCAGACTGGCATATCAAATTTGGTTCCTGGTCCATTTCTAGACTTGATAAACGTGTCCCTGACTCGTAACCGGAGAAGCAGGCAGAAAAAACAAGACAGAAACGCATTTTAAACTCCAAATTTTTGACTTTACACTCGCTAAATATTAATGTATAGACAATTTGCTTTGACATGCACCCGATATAAAGCACTTTATTTTTATTCTATTAGACTTATCCCGACTTCTGGACGGAGAAAGTGGCGAACAAAAAACGCAACAAAAACGTATTTTCCATCATTTAGAACACTGTAAACTTTAAAATTCCGTACCGAACTCCCCATTGAGTTTAAAGAAATTCGGTTTGGTACAATTTGTAGCTTTTAAATCGTAGTACATTCCTGTGTGCCAAAATTCTGTTGCAAAAATTATTTGGTATGATTTATCAATCAAACTTCGGAAAAAACGTGTTTTTTCGCCCATTTTTTACCTCTGATTTCGAACTTTACACCCCCATAAATAACTCAATATTGCGTTTTTTTAAATGCGGTTTGCTGCGATGTTTAGCCCCTGTGAGGCACTTTATTAATGCTGTCTTCGATTTGCACTGACTCATAAGCGGAAAAATTTGGCAGAGAAATCTTAGTCAAAATCCGTTTTTTTACACCATCCACTAGAGTGTAAACTTTAAACCCCAGGATCTAACTCACCATAGAGCATAGAAGACTTTGCTTATATGCAGAATGTAGCCCTTGATCCGCTCTACATTTCTGTCAGAAAACATTTTAAAAACCTCATAACCGGAGTTAGTATCGGACATAGGAAGGTTGAAAACTCGACCATAAAGTGCTTTTTCACCCCCAGATTTTCGCACTCTTTACACTGCCGTTCGATAACTAATGCGAATTTCAAAAAACAAAAAAAGTGCCATCTGTAGAATTCATCCCTCTATTATCCTATCCTGTTCAATCCTTCGAGTCATCAATACTCAGTTGTCCACATGCCGCAGTAAAAAGGTCCCAAAATTTGTCCTATGTTATAACGTTACACAAAAACTTTACACCTTCTTTACACAGTCAATTTTGAGTTTCAAGAAAAACAAAAAACACGGGCAGCGAATTTTTTTATTATCTTTCTTTTAAAAAAACCGCACCTTCCAGAAGTGTCCCGTTATAGCTGTAGGGGGGTGCACAGGTGTTGGGGGTACCCAAGTATATTATAGGTACGCGCTAACGCGCTACCTAAGATATTGTGCTACTATAAATACATTTTACAATAAACTTTCCTCTGATTCAAGTAAAAAATAGCAAATATTTCTGGCCAAACAAGTTCAGACTTGAACATCAAAAAAATTTCCATTTCAATACGCTCATTATCTAAAATCACACTTGCACAAGTAAACGCGCCTTCACATTGTGCCGGCCGACGTCGCGGGAATGGCCAAAATCGTGGATGCAAGTCTGGACTGAATGCTTCGTTATAAATGCAACAAGATTTAATCTTGAACCCAAAATATGAAAAAAATTTTTGAATTCAACAAAATTTAGTCTTGAAACCAAAATATGAAACTGTTTATGTTTATACAGCCAATTATGTTCTGAGGTTTTTACAAAAAATGACAGTGGACATTGGGAACAATATTTTTATTAAAAAAGAGTGATAATGCAAACTTAACTATAGCTTAACTATAACAATTTATCGCCACTGCAGTGTTCTTCTACGAATTTGTACCTAATTTGAATCAAAGAAACACACACTAATATTTTTTTGTATTGAGCAAGTTACACCTAACTTACAACTTAGACGTAATTTAGACGTCCTATGAGAAACACAGTTAAGACTTTTAGACGCACGCGTCCAACTTCCGTCTAACTTCGACGTTCTAATGAGAAACCCACCCCTGTTGTATGGTTGACAACTTCACCTGTTTTTTTCCGCCTCCACTAAACAAATAAAACATCGGCTATTTAGTACAGGTCAGAGTTTACTTCTAAGCTCCACAGCACAGTTTGAAAATCAGACAATAAAAGAAAAACTAACGTGAATATAGGCGTTAAACGCATACAACACTCCCCAAACAAAAGGGAAGACTTGCAAAACGCACGTCAAACGTCGGATAGCACAACGTGGAAGAAGTTAGAACTTTTGTCTGGTAGGTCGGACTAACCGGACTTAGTCCGCCAAAAAAAGTTCTAGTCCTTTTCCGGACTAACGGGCTAAAAAAGACTAGAACTATAGGCCAAAGACTAAAGGACTATTGTCCTTGCTAATGCTTAGTCGGACAGTGCTGACCCCTCCAGAATGGATTTTAGTCAGCCAGATGGGACGGTCGGCACTAGGGCATGGTCTGGTCGGCCAAATAGAATTTAAAAAATTTGGTCAGTTCAAAGGACTCCTACTTGAGTACCTAATTACCGTATGATTGAAAAAATATCCCTTCTAAATACCCGGAATTTCGGCTCAATCACAAACACTGGTTTCGTAAAACATTTTGATTTCAAGTATATTCACGGTCACCCCCTTCTAGTGTCAATCATCCTAGTGACATATAGGTACCATACGCCTGTGGCTAGCTGTACATATCCGTTCCGTACCCGAACTTTTCAACGCAATCGGTCCGCTGAATCCTAAGATATTTTAGTTTTAGTTGCATATCTGGATCACCCCCCATTCAGGGTCACCCTGTCTCACCTCAGGTACCCTTACTCCGAATCAGCGTTTCCCTAACCCCACTGCATGCCGTATGTAACTTAGGTCGGTTGTCGCGCTTTGGAGTTAACTCAGTAACCTAAGCTGCGCCGCTAGGGACTTGCTGATTGAGTACCTCACTTGCAGTATGTACGGATATCCAAACCAGCAGCACGCCGCCGGGAAGATACCCAACGCACAACAACTACGAAAGCAACAACCCACTCTAAGTACCTTCAGGGCTTACCTAAGTACCTTGCTACACTTAGCGCTGGTTAACGTCACACATGGGCGTGGGGGTATGCACCCTCCAGAAGTTGAAATACCCCCCAGAAATCAAAATACCACCCCAGAAAATTTTTTTGCTTTTTGAGCAATTTTTGATGCCATTGGATAGTGCTTGATGAGAAACGTCGAAAAATGGTGTTTTTTTCGCCATACGACCACTGTTAAGACCATTTTTTGACCTTTGAAAATTTTTTCACCCCCTTCAGAAATTTTTTCACCCCCCCCAGAATTTTGGTGCTGCCCACCTATGGTTAACGTGCTGCGGCAACTAAGCCTAAATACCTAGTACCTAAAAGACTCCACGGACGTAGCAGGTCCGGTACCATAAGGAGCTCTGCGGGCAGGGGAATCCGACCGCAACACCTAACAGGAGTAATTTAACCCAAGGTCCTCAGACCTATTTTGTGTGCCAAAAGAATATTTTTCGCGATAATAACCAAGAAGTTTCGCTTGAGAAAACTTAAAGCGAAGCGAATTACTAATTTCGATTTTACAAGCACTCTGAACGATAAACACAACAACAAAGAGCTCTATTCCGGGCTGTCATCTTCTATAAAAATTATGTAATAATTTTTATAGTTTTTGGTCCGAAAAAAGAATTGGAGAATTTTGATGAAAATATATAACGACAAGGTTTTACCCTATCTAAATCCGGCGTTAGCAAAATGATGAGGCCTGGCCGAACCAATTCCCGAACTACTTGCGTTATAATGCAACACTAGGCAGTTATTTTTCCACCTTTATATTAATCAAACAAATCAAATAAACTTTGGCGCCCACAAAGACGAAGAAGTCACGCCAGGAAAAGAAAAACGCACTGGCACTCAAAAAGCCGAACCAATTATGGCTGAAGGGGGGTTTACAGTAAGAGAAGAGAATAAAGAAAATGTAATGTTTTTATAACAGAAATGTGCGCTACTTGCGCATAGATATTTCCTGTTCTCTACACAGGCTTAACGTGAATAGCGGTCATGTCGCCTATGTTTTGAATGTAAAGAAATAGTAGGGGACTTATTTGGGCTCCTCAAAATAAACGCATTAGTGTGTCCCTCGCAACACATAGCGTGAAGTAGGTCCAACCAATAGACGCTGTGTGACTGGATCGCCTCCGGACGTCTTACTGTCGGAAACTATCCGACTGCGAACTGATCGCTATAACTGGCTGGATCGCTAAAGTGATACTCAAAGACCGGATGGTCAAACTAAACACACTAATGTGCGTTTCGGTCGTTGGTGTGAACGACCGGTGTAGATACACTATCTACACGTATAGTGTTGCGCAGTTTACACAGCACTGCAAAATCTGCATAAGTGTAGTGTAGCGCTTATATTTTCATTGGTGGCGCTTTTGTGAGCAGCTGCAATATATGAGAAAAATCGGAAAGCAGGTTACATTCGTGACTGTATTTTCGCTTCAAGTCCTTTGAAAAGATACGTCAATTTCGTTTTTGAAAAATTATGTTCATCAAAGTTTTGAAAATATGCCTTAATCAAAGATTTAAAAAAATACGTTACGTTGTTCGAATTGTTGTTACTGTCGGGAAAATGATAAAAATCCTTAAGCAGTGTAAAGGACGACGTTCTTTTTCATACGTTTGTTTAACTTAAAAATTCGAACGGTTGGGTATAGCGACGCAAAATTTCAAACCAATAGGATCGCTATATTGAAATTTTTAACTTCTTATTTTTCGGAATTTTAGTGTTAAGATACACGAATATTTGAATTTTCACGTCGTTATCGAAAAATTATCTGCTGATAAAGCGAATCTACTTGTACTTGCTTAAAGCTTTTTTCAAACCGAGAGTTGATCTTTCTTTGAAAAAATACGTTGATGGAGATTCAAATTTGAAAAAATACGTCGCTAAATTACGTCGATTCTCATATTGTTTAACGTCTTAAATCATTTGAGCCTTGTGGTTTTCCTTAGATTTTGTCAAGACGAAATTCATAGGTGTGTGGGTCATTTCAATACATATACAATATTAAGTTAATGAAGTACCTATAGAATCAGTGTAGGTAGGTTTGCTAATTAATTTGTTTCCGTAATATAAATAAAGATTTCGGAGGATGAAAGCAACATAATCTCAATGAAAATAGAACGTGCTTTTATGCAGTTGTATTTGTGTCGTCAACTGTTTTATAGTTTCAGTTCAGCTCATTCAGCCAGAATATAAATTTGAAGCAAAATAAAAATTATGTCGTCTAATATCGATTGTTCTCTTCTCCGCGCAGCGTGTTTTCTAAAATACAGCATGCATAAAAGGTCAAGTCGACGTAATAGGCAAACACATACGTGGGCAGCACCAAAATTCTGGGGGTGCAAGATTTTTCAAAGGTCAAAATGGCAATGGTGGTTTATGGCGAAAAACACTATTTTTCAACCTTTCTCATCGAGCACTATCCATTGGCATCAAAAAATTGCTGAAAAAGCAAAAAAAATTTCTAAAAATTGAATTCGGAGGGGGTATTTGTTTCTCGGGGGATGCATACCTCCCAAACCCCCGCCCCCCCCTTCCACGCCCGGGTGTAGTCAAACAGCTTGCTGACCGCAAGCAACCAGTCACATTTAGGAAATATACAGTCCTCTTTATAGTACTGTTTCATAGCTTCGAGGTTTTTGAAAAACTTTAAAATGATTACAAAGTGTTTTAAACTAATACGATAGATATGATATTCTATAGTATAACGTGTCATATGGAGACGTACATATGCCATTGCTAAGCCGCATTACCGCATCAGCATTTTAAACGACTGTTGTAGCCTTCTGCAAAGTTAAATGAAACAGATTATAGCAATTGGCAGCGGCGGGATCCTCGACAACTACACAATCATTTTTGGAACCAAATGTCTTCCGTATTTTTGAACACCTAAAACAATTTAAAATCATCCAAATGAGTTTCCTAATCGTGGGAACCAGTTGTTGAATTCAAGTACGGTCATAGCCGCTGCCTAGGGAGTGCGAACTGTGCGGCCGCACAGGGACGCTAAAATTATGGGCCACTAAAAAGTTGTAGTGCATGCCGTATAGAATTCATTTTTTGGCGGCCCTCTTACAATAATTCGATACATACGTTCAAAAGGATCGATTTTTCGACGTTCTAATGCAAACCCACGTCAGTAAAAATCTTTACTTGCATTTTTAAGAGAACGCTGACTGAGCTATACTTGTATTCATTTTTCAGACATATTGTTGATTTTTCTGTTGCAATAATGTGTGTCCAGAAAATTGAGTTCGAAAAGGCTAAAATGTCAAAATTTTCCGGCGCTTTGCACCGAGCCATAGATCAAATGAATTCAAAAGCTTGAATCAGCTGAAATAATCTAGCACTTCACATCACTAGTAATTTAATGCACTATTTGTTCATTGAATGAAAGTGCGCATGCTTGTTGAGCATAAAACTAAAAGTGCGAAAATGATTGTGTATCAGTTTGTCTATTTTTGCTTTTTTGTCTTTCTTTACAAGGACACAATCCTATTTTAAATGAAAGAAATGGCCAAATTTTCTTATCTTTTGTGCATTTCCTGTTTTCTGACTGCATCTTCTTAATAAGAAGGTCACAAATGGGCCTGAAAAAGGGTAAGAACAAAAGCTTCAATTAATACATTTTTCTATATCTTATTGGCAGCGACCCGTTGCTGCGCTATGTAATTAGCAGGAGGTCGAAAAACGCATTTCAGCTCGAAGTTTTGTGAGACGTGAAGAGTTCATCAATTTTGAGTGTTTTTGGGCTCCATTCAGGGCCAAAATTCGGCCGTTTTTACGAGAAAATTTTAACGTTATTATTTGATATTAAAATGCTTCTTACACAAATTTGTAGGGACTCTGTCCCGGACCCCACAGGGAACGCTTGACCGCCCCACCTAAGACCCCCGCAGCATATGTGGGCAGCAACAAAATCCCGGGAGGGTAGGTGCAAGGTTTTTAAAGAGGTCGAAAAATGGTCTCAAAAATGATGGTATGGCTAAGAAATACCGTTTTTCAGGATTTCTCATTGAGCACTACCCACGAATACCAGCTTTAAAAACATGGGAAGATGATGAATCGCTCAAGTCATGCACATGGACCAGACATACACTGAGCTAAAAGTTCTTGCTCGATCAAGTCCAAATGAATTAACTTCGCTACTAGCTACTCTTAAATATCTATCAAATGACTTCCAGGATGTTTTCCCGAACCTAATAATTGATTTCAGAATTTGACTTACAATACCTATTGCTGTGGCCTCAGCAGAACGTTCCTTCTCGGAACTGAAATTAATAAAGACATATTTTTAGTCAACTATGTCTGATTCTCGGCCTAAAGCCCGGTTCAGAAGTAAAAATCGGCGATATCGCCGACATCGCCGACACTTTTTCCCGGTTCAGAAGTGCCCCGATTTTCCGATTTTTAGTCGGCGATATCGCTGACTTTCCCGATTTTTGTCGGCGATATCGCCGATTCTTACGACTTTCCTGATTTTTGTCGGCGATATCGCCGACTCTTACGATTTTCCCGATTTTTAGTCGGCGATATCGCTGACTTTCCCGATTTTTGTCGGCGATATCGCCGACTTTCCCGATTTTTGTCGGCGATGTCGCCGACTAAAATCGTAAGAATAGGAACCCATCCTATTTTTCTACGATATCGCCGATTTTTGGTGCATTGAAGTATGCGCTAGGTATGCTGTTGTCTACTTAAGCACGTAGCTGTTCATGTAGATCATCATAAAGTACTTATATATGTAGGTACCACCAATCTAGGTGCCTGACTACATAACAAATCCTATTGATTAACACATACTAGCAAAGAAAAATGCTCCGATGGAACAAAAAAGATGAATATACTTGGAATTGTGGATTATTATGGATGTAAAAGGAGGGGACTATGAAAAATCTACCTAAAGTCGGAAAATCTGCTAAAAATCACACTTTCTCTAAGCAACGCAAAAAATCGATGTTTATTCTGCGGCCAACAGATTAAAATAAATATTCAACCATAACAATGATTGAAACAGTAGCACGTTAGCTATGCAGTAGCTATGGGAAATGATATTAAGTAAACTAACAGTCTTCCAAGCCAATTGAATGAAATAGCAAACATCGAAGACAATTGAAGACATGGTTGGTTTAAAAACAGTAGGAAACGCGTAAGTTGACTTGAAACAGACTTAATGTAGATACACTAGCATGCCCGAAACGATTGTGTGCACTAATCAATCGGCTCCTGCTTTGCTTGCTATAATGCTCATAAAACAAAACAACTTTAAATACAATACCTCTTAGTTTTCTATCAATCAGGTGCCAGCAATTTAAAAAAGTAACCTTGATAGATTTCGTTTATACACTCTTATCTGAAACTTCGAACATTATTTAAAAATAGACACTTTTTTAGAGGCCGCAGAATATACATCGAGTTTTTTGCGTTGCTTAGAGAAAGTGTGATTTTTAGCAGATTTTCCGACTTTAGGTAGATTTTTCCTAGTCCCCTCCTTTTACATCCATAATAATCCACAGTTCCAAGTATATTCATCTTTTTTGTTCCATCGGAGCATTTTTCTTTGCTAGTACACTACTTTTAATTAGCGTGATTTCAGTACATCAGTCAGTAAACACAATTAGTAACATGCCACAATAATGACAACAGTCCAAGAACGCGGAAAACAATATTGTTCTTAACATCAGCATTATCCTTTTTAAACAAGACAACCTTATTGACACCATCCATTTTCAAATTAAAACTGCATTAAGTTATTTCTTCTTAATGTGCAGTTCACTTATAATCAAGCACAAAAATTTAACCAACGAATTCACATTGCAAATCCTCACTCAATCAATACACAAGCACAATGTATTGTGACTTTTGAAATTGAAAACACCCAATTTTCAATTTTCAAATTGAAAATTGGATCAATTTTCAAATTGAAAATTGGGTCAATTTTCAAATTGAAAATTGGGTGTTTGAATTTGCGATAAAGAAAATAATCAAAAGATAGTCACTTGGTTTATTTAAGCCGAGTAATAAAATAACGACCGTCCACCAATTCCAAACTAAACGCGACTAATCTGATCACTTTGAAAAAGTTTTGAAAAATGAGCTTGCTAAGCGAGAGTTGTAAACCAAGAGAAACTTAAAGTTAAAACGTACCATTAAATTATTAAGAGAATTATAAAAGATTTTAAACTTCAAGAAAATTGAAAAGGCGGGATGTTGGTAAATTAGAAGGCAAAGTTTTTCGGCAAAAATTCAAAAACTTCACGCAAATATCAAATGTAAGGAACACTAACGCTTTGATTTGGTAGTAAAATAAATTTGTAGTATAGACTACATATTAACAACAAATGAATAGTGCAAACTTTACACAACTACTAGGTGTAGAGAATACTAACAATTTACGGCTTATTAATGTACATGATTACAATAAAGCTGCAAATCTTTGTCGACTTCTGTGCACAGTAGTGTGATTGCTGGTTCATTTTAAACCACTTTTGCAGGCAATTTACATCAATTAAACGATAGCTCTCCATGTGCAAGATTTTGTGAAACATATTATAAACACGGCTAAGAAAGATTTAACTTTAATGCAACCCATTTAAGACAAAATCACATCTCTTCAATGATCTAAGGACACTTTAACATAATTTTTAAATCACTTTAGATTCCTTTTGAGGGTAAACAAACTCACTTAATTGATGTCTCACATATGAATCCTTGGAAATTTCTTGACTTCAGTTACAAAGTCTCTGCATGTCTATCGAATTGAGGTTAACACGTAACGTAAACTTTACACAAACACATAGCGTAAAGAATATTTTAGTCGGATTCGTAATTTTGATATTGCTCCGATATTTCTTTCAACATTTATGGAAAAATGAGTCTCCATAATGTTTTAAAGACAATGAACATTAGGTTTAAACCACTTTGCGATACTGCTGAGTGTAAGCAAGCGCGCCCAATTGACGTATATATTTCATTCCCTGTACATTTTTATATCTCAGGAAAAAATTTCGATTTTTGCAATGCTCTAGAACAAAGGCTAACATGCAGTGTAAAAAATTACTCGGATATTATGATCAACATTCATGAAAAAATTATGTCTCTACAATGGTCTGAGGACATATAAACAATGAGTGTAAACTACTTTACATCACTGTTGGATGTAAACAAACGCGCCTACGTGACGTCTCACATTTGATCCTTTGAAAAATTCTAGACTCCAAGAAAAATTAGGTTTCTGGAATGCTCAAAAACGAAGATAAATACATATGTAGTGTAAACTTCATGTAAACACCTAGTGTAAAGAAGATTTTAGTCAGATTCGTAATTTTGATATTGTTCCGATATTACGATTAATATTTATGAAAAAATTAAGTCTACATAATGTTCTATGGGCAAACTAACAATTGGTGTAAACTACTTTACAACACCGTAGAGTGTAAGCATATGCGCCAGACTGGCATATCAAATTTGGTTTCTGGTCCATTTCTAGACTTGATAAACGTGTCCCTGACTCGTAACCGGAGAAGCAGGCAGAAAAAACAAGACAGAAACGCATTTTAAACTCCAAATTTTTGACTTTACACTCGCTAAATATTAATGTATAGACAATTTGCTTTGACATGCAACCGATATAAAGCACTTTATTTTTATTCTATTAGACTTATCCCGACTTCTGGACGGAGAAAGTGGCGAACAAAAAACGCAACAAAAACGTATTTTCCATCATTTAGAACACTGTAAACTTTAAAATTCCGTACCGAACTCCCATTGAGTTTAAAGAAATTCGGTTTGGTACAATTTGTAGCTTTTAAATCGTAGTACATTCCTGTGTGCCAAAAATTCTGTTGCAAAAATTATTTGGTATGATTTATCAATCAAACTTCGGAAAAAACGTGTTTTTTCGCCCATTTTTTACCTCTGATTTCGAACTTTACACCCCCATAAATAACTCAATATTGCGTTTTTTTAAATGCGGTTTGCTGCGATGTTTAGCCCCTGTTAGGCACTTTATTAATGCTGTCTTCGATTTGCACTGACTCATAAGCGGAAAAATTTGGCAGAGAAATCTTAGTTAAAATTCGTTTTTTTACACCATCCACTAGAGTGTAAACTTTAAACCCCAGGATCTAACTCACCATAGAGCATAGAAGACTTTGCTTATATGCAGAATGTAGCCCTTGATCCGCTCTACATTTCTGTCAGAAAACATTTTAAAAACCTCATAACCGGAGTTAGTATCGGACATAGGAAGGTTGAAAACTCGACCAAAAAGTGCTTTTTCACCCCCAGATTTTCGCACTCTTTACACTAGCCGTTCGATAACTAATGCGAATTTCAAAAAACGAAAAAAGTATCATCTGTAGAATTCATCCCTCTATTATCCTATCCTCTTCAATCCTTCGAGTCATCAATACTCAGTTGTTCACATGCCGCAGTAAAAAGGTCCCAAAATTTGTCCTATGTTATAACGTTACACAAAAACTTTACACCTTCTTTACACAGTCAATTTTGAGTTTCAAGAAAAACAAAAAACACGGGCAGCGAATTTTTTTATTATCTTTCTTTTAAAAAAACCGCACCTTCCAGAAGTGTCCCGTTATAGCTGTAGGGGGGTGCCCAGGTGTTGGGGGTACCCAAGTATATTATAGGTACGCGATAACGCGCTGCCTATGATTACGTACTTTTAGCTGCGAGTACGGAAAAACTATACTGCTTACTATCTTACGTCATGAATTTTAATTAGCTGAGATACTCAACTGACTTTTCTGCACACATTTTGACACTTTGTGCTATTACATATTTGTATGTACGTACGTACCTACAAGTCCAATGGGGCCAAAATGCCAAAAATCGCATTAAACATTGAATTCCGAGGTCAATTGATTTTTAGGGGACTTTCAGATTCTGGGGGCCCAGAGCATACGTGGGCAGCACGAAAATTCTGGGGAGTGTAAAAATTTTTAAAAGGTCAAAAAATGGTCTTAAGAATGGTGGTAGGGCGAAAAAGCACCATTTTTCGATATTTCTCATCGAGCGCTATCCATTGGCATCAAAAAATCGCGAAAAATGCTAAAAAAATTCGAAAATCGATTTCTGGGAGGTATTCTGGTTTTCATGTTGTGTATTTTGCCTTCTGGGGGGTGCATACACCCAAACCCCCCACGCCCACGTGTGGCTCAGAGCCTCCAGACCATAGATGCACAGCATGGTCAATCTGGGGGGTCAGCCGGTACCATAAGGTCGAAATTTTTTCGGTTTTTAGGGCCAAAAACGACTGAAAAAGTGCTAGAAAAGTCAAATTAGCGCCAATTCTACCACAATTCATGATAAAGAACGAAATTCAGACACTTGTGAAAAAATTGCGATTTTTATCACCTTTTGTCCTTATTTCTGCCCTATTTTTCCCAGAAAATTTCTGACTTGGCCGCAGACATGCACAGTAAAAAATTTCTGGGGGAGGGGTGGAAAGCAAAAATTTTTTCTGGAGTCCCTTTTTGGGCTAAAAACAAAGGGTACGCGTTAAAAATTATGTATGTACCTATTGCCGACTTTCCCGATTTTAGTCGGTTTGTGTTCTGTTGTGCTGGTCATTATGTATGTATCTATTGCCGACTTTCCCGATTTTAGTCGCCGATATCCCCGATTCTTACGATTTTCCCGATTTTCAGTCGGCGATATCGCCGACTTTCCCGACTTTCGTCGGCGATATCGCCGACTTTCCCGACTTTCGTCGGCGATATCGCCGACTTTTCCGATTTTTGTCGGCGATATCGACGACTTTCCCGACTGAATCGGTAAAATCGGCGATATCGCCGACAAAAATCGGCGATATCGCCGACTTTTACTTCTGAACCGGGCTTAAGCTGCTCTAGCGATTATTTCAATTGAAAAGGATTTATCATCTTCGTTAGATTTTTTGCAATTGATTGACCAGTTTGCCGCTCAGAAAGCTAGGCAAGTGTTATTTTGTAATAAAGCACGTCATCATTCACGAAATAGGTAAATCATTCGAGAAAAACATACGATACGTACTAAAAATAATATATTTTGTTAGTAAATTTACAGTAAGATGCTAACTGCGATCATATAGGTACATATGTAAAGGATATACATAAGTGATAATTATGATGCCTATAATACCAGTTTTAAAAATTATGGGGGCCGCCAAAATACGTTTCGCCCAGGGCCGCTAAACCTCTAAGCACGGCCCTGAGTACAGTAGATACGTAGCTCTGACCAGCCAACTATTCAGTCCAGCTTCTGTTTTAGGTACTTACGGACGGACACTCTCCTGAGGGCTATGATGCCCTATTTTCCCTTGAGTCAGGCGCGCGTCTCCGTTAGTGTCGTTAGCGCAGCAGAGTAATCCAACCCCCAAGCCGACCATTAACCCAAGGCTCGTGCAAAGTCGTCCTCATTATAATTGCAATAAGAATTATAGTCAAGTACCTGATTATTATTTTTTTTTTGACACGGAAAGGCTCTGGCTGAAACATATTCTATTTTTCAAAATTTTATTGGTTTTGCTCATTCTTTCCTTTTTTTATAAGTTTTGTCGCGTTGATGACTTCCTTTTTATTATAAGACAAGTTGAAGCATAATTTTCGAAAACTATCGCAGACCACAAATCGCGATTATTGCACTAGTCTGATATAATTATTTGATCTGTCGATATGCCCAAACTTGTGTGAAACATAGTAGTTTCTCTCCACAAACCGCAATCAGCCATTCTTGTGTCGTGATCGTCGTCGTAAGCCTATGTCATTTGATACAGTAATAAGAAGTGGCAGGGAAAATGGGCCAGGAACAGCACAGACTATCTTAAGTCAACCGGTGTTTAAAGCTTTCTTCTTACACGCTTTGATTTTAGCTTTTCGCATGTGTTTAGGGTGTAAAGCGGTTATTAGTCGGAAAGAATGGCAAACACTTAAAACGATAAATTGATATTGAACAATGCTTTATTGACAGCAAATTTAGCAGTGTTGTTTGTTAAATTGTCTTCTCTGCTTCCGACATCCGTTATGCTGTTCTCATTTCTTTTTTTCTTCACCATCGTGAAAACGCTCTCCTGTGAAACCAGTCTAAGTCGGAAGACAATGACCTCGAAGTGACCGTGCCAGTGTTATACTTATCTATAGCAGGAGCATCAACGTTGTTTTGGTCGTTTTGCCTCTACTCGCTTTCTTGGTACGCCATGTCTTCTGGCTCGTCGCGCGATAACAAGACACCCTCAGCAGCAATGCCATTGAGCCGTACGGATAAAGCTCTCAAGAAAGCAAACACGGAAACTGAGTAAGCGAATTTAGCGGACATGTCAAAAAATTTTACCATTATGTCTTTGGGCACTTCACTCAATCTGTGATAAGTCTGTAAATGCATAATTACAATTGTACGAAAAATCACTAGGTACTTAAGTTTTGTTTTCCTAAAACTTCGACTAAAGTTAAGAATATGGTACTTTAAGAAAAGGAGCAAAACGAACACGAATGCCAAAATTTTGTGCCAAAGTGGCAGAACATGATAAATTGAAGCGGAAAAAAATTTGCGAAATCTGAGCCATTTGCAAAGTTGCAAGCAACTGTCGATTTGAGTGTTGGGTGGGACGATAAAACGGCTCGATCCAGGGACTTACACATTTGTCAGAAATAAACACTATGGGCTGAAATTATGGAAGGAAGCATAGCAATGAAGGAGAAAAAAGAAAAAAGGCGCGGAAAGCTGTTTGAAATTTTAAAAAAATTTCATTTTTTGCATGTTTTTTTCGGTTTTACTTGATAAGATATAGGAAAATCTAGTTTTTTGCTTCTAATATACTTAGGCTTAGGCTTAGTATATCTGAAAAGGTGTTTGCTACAGGTTGAGGTCGCTCCCGCTCAGGTCAATTCATAGATGCTTAGGTCGATGTTTAGATGCTTAGGTCGATGTATAGATGCTTAGGTAGATGCTTTTTAGGTCGATGAATAGATGCTAGGTAGATGTATAGATGCTTAGGTCGATGTATAGATGCTTATATCGGCGTAAATTGGGTATCTACATGTGATTCTGCATCCAGATGTTTGGATCTTCAAATACTTAGGTCGAGTAGATGCTTGCGGTAGGTCGAGTAAAGAAGCTAATTAACGAAACTCATAGCTTTTGTGGTTATTGATCATAATGATGAATATTTTTTCCGCGCTTTCTTTCAACATGTTCTAACTACTGAACAAAAAATCCGCCCTTCTGAAGTTTATTTCATAGTATCCTGGATTTACCATAATTTTAACTTCTTCACTCCTAAAACTTCTTATTAGCACGGTCACGCGTTAAACCTTCATTAGCAAAGGATATATTTATTAAGCGAGGCAGAAACCGTTAAAACGATAAAACACCATACAAATCCCATTTTTAAAAATATTTCCAATTTTCTGATGCAATGTAATTAATGGCCGAAATGACGTGGGCAACAATCGAATTGCAGGGTCGGGCTAAAAATTTAAAAAGTGCCCTATTGGACAATAAAAAAATGATGGGTACACGTCGAAATTACTGTTTTTTGACGCTTCGGGCAATGCTCGTTCTTTCTAGAATACTATAAAAAATTCCAAAAAATTCGAAAAAATCGAGTGAGTTGAACAAAATATAATGAAAAAATGTGTATATAGCACGGAACGTCGAAAATTTGAAGCTATTTGCCAGAATGAGCTAAAAGCATACTTTTTACAATTTGTCTGGGGATCTCATTTTGTGGGGTCGATTGAATAGGGGTCCAACCATAGGTGGGCAGCACCGAAATTCTGGGGGGGGTGAAAAATTTCTAAAAATTTTTAAAAGTCAAAAAATGGTCTTTAAAGTGGTCGTACGGCAAAAAAACAACATTTTTCGACGTTTCTCATCAAGCTCTATCCAATGGTATCAAAAATTTTCGTTAAAAAAGAAGAAAAATTTTTTCTGGGGGGTATTTTGATTTCTGGGGGGTATTTCAACTTCTGGGGGGTGTATACCCCCCAAACCCCCCACGCCCATGTGTGGGTCCAACCCCTACCCCCAAGAACACGTATGGTCTCATCACAGTGCTTGCTTGTTGCGTCAAGCATCACTTGCAATGCAAACCGAATGAAGCTTTGGTACCTTAGGTGGGCAGCACTGAAATTCTGGGGTGTGCGAGATTTTTAAAGGTCGAAAAATGGTTTTAAAATGGTAGTATGGCGAAAAACGCTATTTTTTACCTTCCTCTATCGAGCACTATCCATTGGCATCAAAAAATTGCGGAAAAACCAAAAAATTCGAAAATCGAATTTTGGGGTATTCGGCCTTCTGAGCGCGGGTGTATAACCCGCCGCCATGCCCACCTGTGTTTGGGACGATATCTCAATAGATTTCGGCGAATTTCAGATCTATAAAGCGAATGCAAGCCAAACATTGTTCAGTAGAGCTTCTTCTTCACTACGGTCGGTCTTTTCGTTCAAGTTAAATCCTAAAAGAGCTGTTGGAGTACCTCAGAAAACTCCAAAACAGAGCGGTTGGTCGAGCCGGCCGCAGAAGCAAGTTAGATGAAGCGGTAGCAGAACATTATGCGAATCGCACGCAAGTCATTTGCAAGAATAGCTACTATGTACTAATGAATGATGTTATGAATTATAAATTCTGATTGAAAAGCAGAATGAAGTCATTGATGATTGACTATAATTGACGAATTTTATGTGTTACTGTTATAACGTATGTACATATGTAAGTTATAGCATCGAGTTTTACTCAGCTTTTGCTTAACTTACGAGCACACCTGGGCGTGGGGTTTGGGGGTATGCAACCCCCAGAAAACCAAAATATTCCCCCCAGAAATCAAAATCCCCCCCAGAATTCAATGTTTGAAAATTTTTTTCGTTTTTTTTGCAATTTTTTGATGCCAATGGATAGTGCTTTGATGAGAAACGTCGAAAAATGGTGTTTTTATCGCCATACCACCATTTTTAAGGCCATTTTTTGACCTTTCAAAAAATTTTCACCCCCTCCCCCAGAATTTTCTTGCTGCCCACGTATGCTTACGAGTATAATGCGCGTTGCAATAAGAATAGGAATTCAGTCGTATTAAGAAATTTATTGTTCACTTGTTGCGTTCTTTAACGAGTCAAAAAATCTAATGTTGAATATTTTTCGATTCAATTTATTCAAGAACATCTTACGTTCGTTTCATTATTTCAAATACTGCGTGGTTCGTCTCTAGGCACTCCAGCAGAACAGACAATGTATTTAGCATGTGCAAATGACAAAAGCATAGTTCAACTTCTTAATTTTTTCATCTAAATATGTTCTGACCGTATTTCCATTATTGTCCAACGAACTTTTTTTCAAAGAAATATGTTGCACTTATATATTTTGATCGTAGAAAACGCGTGTACAGCAAATGTTCAGACGTGTACAAAGGCTGCTGAAGAAAATTGGTCTATTTCATAATTAACGAGCCTAATTACTTATGAACTTATAATTTTCTTGCAACGCTCGCGAAGACTTATGAACGCTAATGAATTAATAAGTTATTACTTATAATTTTATGCAACGCGTTTTTACTTATGAACTTATGAATTCTGTACCTACCTACTTATTACCGATGAAAACATTTTATGCAACAGGGCCCTCTAAGGAATACTTACACGCTCGTAATCCTGACGTACGTTTTTGCAATACTCCTACACAAGTTAATTCTTAGTGTAAACTTTGCACAATTGCTGGGTGTAAAGAAAACAAACAAGACAGAAATACGAGTAACACCTCGATTTTTGACTTTACACCGCCCCGAAAAGCTCAATACCGATGTAAATAAACACAAATTGCTATGTGAACCCCTTAGAAAATAAGCTAATTTAGTTTAATTCTATTCGATTTGTCCGTCAGCCTTTAAACGGAGAAATTAGCGAAGAAAAAAGGAAGAAATTATATTTTTCCACCACCCACCACATTGTAAACTCTAAAAATATAAATCGAACTCCCTATTAAGTGTAAAGGAACTAGGCTTGGGCCAGTTTGTAGCATTTGAATTGTAGTACGTTTGTGTGTGAAGAACTTCTGCTCCGCATCCGATTTCAAATCAAAAAAAGAAAAAACGTCTTTTTCCCTTTTTTTAATCGTGTCACGCCCGGTAGTAAGTAATATATTATTCACAGTAACATATTCATTATAACATGGGTCACTCCGCGTTTGTACGTCTGTCGAGCCCCGTATTCAAAGTAATATAATTTCTCAATCAATATATACTTAACCCGGGCTGACCTTTGTTCGTTGTATAGTCACCAGCTCGGACTGAGCTGTCTTATGCGAGCCGTGCAGCTGTATATTATTGCGCGCACACGCATTAATAAAACCGGTGCTATTGGGCGAACCCAATAGCCTTTACCAGCGCTGACTCCTCACTCAGCAGTTTTTACGTGCTAAGCTCGGACCGGTTCTCTTCAGTTGTTATGTCCCTTCAATATATGCGTTGAATTCCTGCTGTTCTAACGTGCGCATCAGGTGTCAATAGATTACTGTAGTAGCATATGGTGATTTTACGTGACACCTCCCTCCTTAGCTTTGATCGTCCTCGATCAATAATAGCTGCTACAGACTCCACAAGATATGTGACTATCCCACCGCTGCCACCAAATATGTCACGCCCGGTAGTAAGTAATATATTATTCACAGTAACATATTCATTATAACATGGGTCACTCCGCGTTTGTACGTCTGTCGAGCCCCGTATTCAAAGTAATATAATTTCTCAATCAATATATACTTAACCCGGGCTGACCTTTGTTCGTTGTATAGTCACCAGCTCGGACTGAGCTGTCTTATGCGAGCCGTGCAGCTGTGTATATTATTGCGCGCACACGCATTAATAAAACCGGTGCTATTGGGCGAACCCAATAGCCTTTATCAGCGCTGACTCCTCACTCAGCAGTTTTTACGTGCTAAGCTCGGACCGGTTCTCTTCAGTTGTTATGTCCCTTCAATATATGCGTTGAATTCCTGCTGTTCTAACGTGCGCATCAGGTGTCAATAGATTACTGTAGTAGCATATGGTGATTTTACGTGACACCTCCCTCCTTAGCTTTAATCGTCCTCGATCAATAATAGCTGCTACAGACTCCACAAGATATGTGACTATCCCACTTCTGTCACCAAATTCATGTCACGTCCCGTAATAAGTAATATATTATTCACAGTAACATATTCATTATAACATGGGTCACTCCGCGTTCGTACGTCTGTCGAGGCCCCGTATTCAAAGTAATATAACCTCTCAATCAATATACGCTTAACCCGGGCTGACCTCTGTCTCGTTATATAGTCACCAGCTCACAGCTGCACGGCTCGCATAAGACAGCTCAGCCCGAGCTGGTGACTATACAACGAACAAAGGTCAGCCCGGGTTAAGTACATATTGATTGAGTAATTATATTACTCTGAATACGGGGCTCACGATAGACGTGCAAATGCAGAGTGACCCATGTTATAATGTATATGTTACTGTGAATAATATATTACTTACTACCGGGCGTGACATCTTTGGTGGCAGCGGTGGGATAGTCACATATCTTGTGGAGTCGTAGCAGCTATTGATCGGGCGATCGAAGCTGGAGGGAGGTGTCACGTAAAATCACCATATGCTACTACAGTAATCTATTGACACCTGATGCGCACGTTAGAACAGCAGAGATTCAACGCATATATTGAAGGGACATAACAACTGAAGAGAACCGGTCCGAGCTTGCACGTAAAAACTGCTGAGTGAGAGTCAGCGCTGGTAAAGGCTATTAGGTTCGCTAATAGCACCGTTTTATTAATGCGTGTGCAGCGCAATAATACACTGCTGCACGGCTCACATAAAGCAGCTCAGTCCGAAGCTGGTGACTATATAACGAACAAGGTCAGCCACGGGTTAAGTATATATTGATTGAGCATATTACTATTGAATGCGTGGGCTCGACATACGTGCTAAATGCGGGTGACCCATGTTATAATGAATATGTTACTGTGAATAATATATTACTTATTACGGGGCGTGATTCACAGTAACATATTCATTATAACATGGGTCACTCCGCATTTGTACGTCTGTCGAGCCCCGCATTCAAAGTAATATAATTTTCAATCAATATATACTTAACCGGGCTGACCTTTGTTCGTTGTATAGTCACCAGCTCGGACTGAGCTGTCTTATGCGAAGCCGTGCAGCTGTATATTATTGCGCGCACACGCATTAATAAAACCGGTGCTATTGGGCGAACCCAATAGCCTTGTACCAGCGCTGACTCCTCACTCAGCAGTTTTTACGTGCTAAGCTCGGACCGGTTCTCTTCAGATGTTATGTCCCTTCAATATATGCGTTGGATTCCTGTTGTTCTTACGTGGCGCATCATGTGTCAATAGATTACTGTAGTAGCGTATGGTGATTTTACATGACACCTCCCTCCTTAGCTTTGATCGTCCTCGATCAATAATAGCTGCTACAGACTCCACAAGATATGTGACTATCCCACTCCTGTCACCCAAATTATGTCACGTCCAACTCCTTTGTGGTAGCGTAGTCCTTAGATCAGCAATAATTACGATTTAGATTTTATTGTTGAAAGTAAAACTTACAGTTAAGTGAGAAGTGACGTAACAAATGAGTTCGCAAATTTTCGCCGTACAGCCGGACTGGCTGCGTGAATATTGCCGAAAACGATGAAGATTAGATGAATGCGAAATAAGCGTTCTCGAGCTTGCAGTAAAATACGGAGACTTTCTAAATAGGGCATACGGGACTGAGCGATTTTGTTGTTCTAATCCAATTTTTATAGTTTTCGGGAGCCATACGGTCTGGCGAGTAAAAGGATTAAGAAGAAGCTTAATCTTGGCGAGTTAAAGCAAAACAACTTTGCTTACTTTAGTTTTTGGGTATCTTTTCCGTGAGGTTTACACGTATTTTATATCTCTTATTTTGATACCTTAGTTTTACCCTTTTGGCCTCTTTTAACCTCCCGCTTCCGCCATACTTTCTACATTCGTTTTTGGTCTCACCGATTTTGTATCTATTTCATAACAGAGCGTAGCGCTGCATTTAGTGAGATTTATTGCGTACTTGCATGCTGAACTTTTCCTATCGCTTAACACATCACTCATGCTAATTGATATGCTACTTTCATTGACTTTTGTGTATTTCTCGGATTTAAACTCGGCTTATGGCTGGGTTCCCAGCCGCTCTGTCTGACATTCAAGTTGGTTAAGTCAACTTCATTGTTGTGTCTGGAATTCAGTTTTAATCCCTTTTTGGAGTCTTTATGTCTGCAATTCACATACCGTACTAGCTAGCTCTCATCTTCTTTCAATTTGCCGCTTTTCTACGCATTACCATATCTGGCTTTTCGGCGAAATCGCGATATACATAATGTATTTGCGATACATATATCAAATAAAAATGTACGTGTTACGCTAATGATAATATATATATATATGATATAAAATACAGTATGCATCTAAACTTAAAGTTTACGTTACAATAATGGTTTAAACTTCTAAATCAGCGCGTTTCCTTACAAAGTTAAATAATTAATAATGTTAAATTAGCGATTATGTGTACAGTAAGTCGTTTGCGCTGACACTCCCCCTCTTAGCTTCGATCGTCCTCGATCGAAACTGCATAGGGTCTCGATCGTAAATAATAATCATGCTTTGGTAGCTTATCAGCTTGTTTCTTTTTCTTTACACGGCTTCCTAATTCTCCTTTTCCATCAATTTTTTTATCGATGTTTTTGTTTGACGTTTGAATTTTGTTGTCCTGTTTATGGATTGACGTTAGGAAACTTTCCATTGATCGCTGTCTATACCGTTTTGTTCGATTAACGTGAACTGTTTGTGGTTGGCTTTTGCCTACGTCTATGGTTAAGTTCGGATATTGTACCCTTATTATACGATATGGTCCAGTATAAACTGACATAAGTTTCTTGGGAACTCCCTTCTTAATACTTTCGTTTTCTAAAAGGATTTGATCTCCCACTTCATATCTTATGTCTTTAGCTTTCATGTTATAAAATTTCTTATAGCTTTCCTGAGCTTTTTCGATTTGCTTTTGAACTTTAGTCAGAGCTTCCGTAAAATGCTGTTTAACTTCTTCTTCGTAAGTTTCGATGTCTAACAGATAAAACGGGCGATTATAATTTAAAACCGCATCTATCGGCAACTGGGGGTATCGTCCATACATTAAAAAGAAAGGACTAAACCCTGTACTTTCGTTATCATGGATATTAGTAGCGAAGATTGCATACGGAAGATGTTTATCCCAGTCTAATTCGTTTTTATCGATGTACATCCGAATTCTCGTTATTAAAGTTTGATTTGCTCTCTCTACCTCACCATTTGCTATCGGGTGGTAAGGTGTTGTGTAAAGTTGTCGTGTCTTGAATAATTTAGTTGTCTCCCTCATTAGTTCTGAAGTAAAATCTGTTCCTCTATCTGATTGTAGTATTTCCGGTGCCCCATGTCTACAAACAATTTGAGTTACAAAAAGTTTGGCAATAGTTTGGGCAGTTATGTCTTTAGTTGCAAAAGCTTCTATGTATTTGGTAAAATAATCTATAAAGACAACAATAAATCTGTTTCCTGATTCAGTAAAGTTCAGAGGTCCCACACAGTCTACAGCTATTCTTTCAAATGGTCCTCTAGCAGAAATAGGGTAGAGACCTGCTACAACTTTTTTACGAGTAGGTTTATTTCTTTGACACATATCGCACGTATTGCAGTACTCAGTGACGTCCTTGTTCATACCTTTCCAGTAATATTTTCTTGTAATCAGTTTCATTGTTTTTCGGGCTCCAAAATGACCCGCTAACTCGTCATCATGATTTGCATGAATTATGAGTTTTTTTAATACGGTAGGTACTACTATTTTCTGTATATTGTCGTCAATTTTGAATAACATGTCGTTCTGCACAATGAATCCTTCAGTGGGGGAGTTCGAAAGAAATAAGTTCTCCAACTCTGAATCTTGTTTTTGCAATGAGCCTATTCCTAATTCAAAATTAGTTTTCTCAGATGAATCTCTTTCTTCTAAGATAGAATTTACGCTGAAACGAAGGTCTTTATTCGAGGTTTCTGTTGACGAATTTTCACCAATTTCCTCAATGTTTTTAAGTTCGTTTTCGTCAATATCTAAAAATTTGGTTTCTTTTGGATTCGGAAGTCGAGACAAAGAGTCAGCGTTTTGGTTTTTCAACCCCTTTCTGGGTGTGACGCATATTTTGGTACCTGCCAGCGCTAGACCCCAACGTGCAATTCTAGATGAAGGATTTGTTTTCTCTAAAATTGACTTTACAGCTATGTGATCTGTCTCTATTGTAACTTCATGTTGATACAGATATGGACGAAAATGCTTAACGAATTCTACCACTGCTAGAGTTTCGAGTTCGGTTACCGCATAATTTTTCTCGGCATTTTTCAAACTACGACTCGCAAACGCAATGGGATGTTCCATATTGTCATCTTGTATTTGAGAAAGGACTGCTCCTATTCCTGAATAAGAAGCGTCTGTTTGTAGGATAAATGGTCTCTTAAAATCTGGGTGGCTAAGAACGGGTGCTTGGACTAATTTTTCCTTTAATTTGTCGAAGGCCTCTTCTTGTTCGCCTTTCCAAGCAAAGCAGTACCCTTTTCTAAGCAATTTATTCAGAGGTTCGGCAATTTGAGAACAATCCGGAATAAATTTCCTATAGTAAGAGATTAAACCCAAAAAAGATTTGATTTCCTTGAAGTTAGTGGGCCTTGGCATGGTTCTAATAGCTTCAATCTTTTTTTGATCGGGGAGAATTCCTTTTCTAGAAATTACATATCCCAAAAACACAGTCTCTTCATGCGAGAATTTACATTTTGACAGCTTTAGCTTCATATTAGCCTTATTCAGCCGTTCTAACAAAATTTCTAGTCGTTCCATCATCTCATTGTGGTTTGGTGCAAAAATTAGTATGTCGTCTAAATAAACCAAACAAATTTTCCATTGCAGACCTGATAAGATGATATCCATGAGACGCGCAAATGATGCAGGTGCATTACATAGTCCAAAAGGAAGAAAATTAAACTCGTAAAGACCAATCGGGCTATTAAAACTGGTTTTCTCCTTATCTTCCTCCTTAATTGGTATAGCATGATAAGCATTAGCCTGATCTAAGGTTGTAAAATATTTCATGCCTTTTAAAGTATCCAAAATATCATCAATGCGTGGTAGGGGATAAACGTTTTTCTTTGTAACGTCATTAATAGCGCGAAAGTCAATACACATTCTGTGTTTTCCATCCTTTTTTCTTACTAGAACGATGTTTGTGGACCAGGGAGATATACTGGGCCTAATAATTCCCTTATTTTCGAGCATTTTTACCTCGTTAACGATAATTTCTTTTTCTCCAGGCGAGGTTCTAAATGGGTGTTTTTTGATAGGCGGGTTCTCTCCCGTATTAATTTCATGAAATATTAAGTTGGTATGACCACAGTCATTGTCATCGATTGCATACAGATTAGGATATTTTACCAGAAGATCCAAAATTTCGTCTCTTTCGTTTTCACTCAGAGAACGAGAAATATTTGTATTTTTCTCGATCCATTGCTTTATGTCCCTTTTACCATAACCCCGTATGTTTACTTTCTCCATGCTTTGCTCGGTAGTATTAGCATCTGCATTATGCATATTAATCGTACCTATTTTCGCGTTAGAATACAAGTTTACGCGATATGATTGAGGATTTAATATTTGTAAAGGAATCGTATTATTTTCTTGTACGATACATACGCAGTGTGCTAAATAAACATTATGGTCCGCATTCAGCGCTTTGGGGCTAGGAGTAAACACAACATGATCTCCAGGGCGATAGATTTTAGGAACTCGACCTTGAATTAATTGTACAGATCTCGATTGTATGCATTCATCACGGTTCATTATTACTGTGCTCCGATTCTCAGGCGGGTTGTAGTTCATTCCTTCAGCTTTTATGCATATTTCTCGAAATTTTATTGTAGAATTCTCCATGTCTAACTCAATCTTTTTGAATCTAGACAGAAAATTTGAGCCCAAAATTAATTCTCCAGAACACTGTTCTTGAATATGCACTAAAATTGTCTCATTTATGTCACCAGTGGTTACTGTTATAACTGCTGAGCCTAAAATTTCGATTTTAGTTCCATTTGCAGCAATAGGAGAAATAGAGCTTTCATAAATCTGGAGGAAAGGTAATTTTGTTGCTACCCCTAAATCCAGAAGTGAGTACACTGCTCCAGAGTCGATGAGTGCAGATACTTGTATGCATTGATCTATAAGTACAGTAATATGTGGTATTCTTTTACTGTTCGTATCCTCTTTTATAGTACATAGACTTGTTGACACTCTATTCTTATTTTCGGATTTAATATCGACTTTATCAGCTCTTATTCCGCTGAGAGTCTTTCTCGTTCCATACTTAAGACGTTTAGCAACCATGTCTGTCAATGATTCGTGTTTTCTTTTCAGAGATCTAGGGGGAGGAATGTGAGCATAAGTGGGGAAAAATGTTTTTCGCATCATGTATAAGTAGGCGAAATAAGCAATTATGAGAAAAATGATTACTATTAAGAGCAAATTGAATACAAGCTGCATTGGGCCTTTTAGCAACGCGGTAAAATTAGTTGAAAAACGAGTTTGAGTGTTTGTCAAAAGTTTTTCAATAGCTTTTTCAGTCCCATCGATAGCTGTTTTAACACCTGTCCCAGCTCCAGTCAATGCTTCTTTGACAACGCTAGGTTCCAAGGCTAGTTGGGACGTATACTCCAAAAGTCTGTGTAAAGTTCTTTCCAATTTTTCGGTTTTATGCAAATAATTCCGAAATAAGCCAAAAGTAGGTTCTCCTGCCGCTAATTGATCATGAAAGACTGCGGGGGTATTGAATTGGAAGAAAGTAAGGTTTTCATTCCATTTTAATTCTAAAGGTACTTTTGAAACATGAACTAGGCCGTTTTCCGTGATCCATTTGTCTCCATATCGAAATATTTCTATCTTTTTGTGTAAACAATTGACCGTCTCAGAAAAATGTACGAGGTCCTCGCCCCCAGGCAAGACAAACCAAATTTCTCCTTCATATTCGACTGGCATATACTTATAACATGTGCTGTTAATTTTATGATCCGTATAAATTTTTGTAACATTCACTTGTTTGCAACCCCAAATCGTTAAAACGTCCCCCGTAAATTCACCGACTATATCTCTTCTTTGGAATAAAGCACGAGCACCTATGGTTGGGTCTAAGTATAGAAGCTGCCAAATGATATCAATATTTCTTTGAAACTGTCGGCAAAGTTCAGACCAAATTCTGCGAAAACTAGAAATTTCTTCTTGAAGAATTCGAATTTCAAGATAATTCAGTTTTAAATTCACGGGATCTGGTGGTAATTTTTCGTTTTTGAGAATTTTCGGTGACGCAAGTTTATGTTCAGGCCGGGATGTCCACTCCTGATTGGAACTGAAACCCACCAAAATTCCTTGCTCTGTCATGTATGCATTTGAAATTTCAGCACATTTAGTATATTTTTCTTTTAGCATAAGAGCTGCTTGAAGCTCATTCACTGCAACGTATTTCTCGCTGAGTAAGGCGGAAAACGTACCTCGGGGAACAAACGGACAAATTTCTTTAAACAAATCCCCCTGCCAAAGAAAAGTGCTTTCAGGATTTTTGCATTTTCCGTAAGTAGGTCGACAAAGGCTGACATCTCCCAGATCTGAGAGAGCAATTTGTCCTTCCCAGGTAGCCACCTGTCCCTCTTCTATTATAAAATTTGTCACAGAAGAGCAGACATCTCGACAACAATACGAATATTTGATTTCCAGTTTTAGATCTGTTGTTAAAAATCCACTTTTATCCTTTTTTAGATGATTTCCTTCGAACTCCAAATTTTGGTAAGCATTTTTGCAAGCTTCAAAAGAAACCGGCTCGCTTTTAGTTTCGTCATGGGTTGTACCCCATGATCCGAAAAATCCAGTGTAGGTACAGACAGTTCTCGAAATTTTCATACATTTTATGGCAAAAGAAGTGGCTGGTTCAAATCTTGGAACAAAAATTGTAACATTTTGTTCCTCAGGTTTAGACAGTTTTCCCCCAGGCAACGTGCACTGAACTGAACGGGGTATATCTACAGGGTGACCACTTCGACTAGTGCCACAAATTTGAAACTCTCTATTTTCCGCGTTGATAAATTGCATAGAGTTTATAGTCAACAATATTACAAAAATTAGGTTGCGAAACTCTATTTTGGGGCATTTAATTCCGGTAACTTCAATAAACGGAATTGGGGAAAAATACTTCGACTTACGTAAACTTAAATAAACTACACAGTGGCTAGGAATTGTATAAACATGGATTGCACTGTTTAAAATAACATTAAAAATTATACGAAGATTCGCGGCAGTTTTCACGGTAAAAAAAGAATAGTTAAGTATAGCAAAATTTAGCGCATACATCCAAGCAATAAATTTTAAAATGGTACAAAAAATTAAACTCAAATCGACTTTTACGATAGAAAGATAATTAATAAAGCCGATACGCATTCCAAAAATTAGCATGTGCGTCCAAACAAAAAATTTTAATATTGTACAGTAATTTAAAATGCATAAACTGAGGTTTTTTAGGTCGAAAATATAATTATTAACGAGATTTATTCTTAAAAATCGCAAGTTTGCTCTTTTAGCCTTCGACAATACTACCGATAAGCTGTTTTTAGTCATCGGCAGCCATTGGTTCTGATCCACTGACTTCGGTCGGAGCTGGACCATTCTCGAAACTTTCTGAATCAGTAACGGGGTCACTTTGCCCACGGTCCGACGATTCTGTAAAACAGGAACATTTTCCAAGTCTCGTTGTTTCATGCAAAAATTGGAGTTAAAAGATAAGCACTTGTAGTTTCGACTTGTTCTATTTTTATTTTGTAAATCTAGAATTTTTGATAATAGAAAAAATCGACTTTTCTGTATATTCCACTCTTGAGCCTGTCTCCAACAACATTTTATTACAAACCTCGATTTATACCATAATTTTAATTTTTTAAAGGACATCATAAGTATGCTAACAATACACAGCAGGAAACTATAGCAGGTACAATGCCATAAAATAAGATAAAATATGCACAAATATTTTACTGGAAGATAAGTGAAAAGGAAAACAAAAACTTGTAGAAAATGAATAAAAATAGAAGAGTTATTAAGTATTTTAAAAGAATTTTCTTGGAATATTGGGAAAAATAATTTGGCAAAATAATGTTTAATATTCTCACCTGATATGAGTTCGTAACGTTCCCACATATTCAAAGCGACGTCACCATCTTCCGCCGGCTCGGGACTAGCCGGGGTTGACGAAAATAATTACGGCTGGCGGAGGTATAGGCGTTGGCGTCGGTTGATCGCAATTACGGCCGTGGAGAGGGCAATAGATGCATGTGCATCTAATTGGCGTATTCGGGCGAGATGAATTTCCGCCGGAAGAGCTGGATTCAGCGACGACGACGACGTATATAAGCCAAATGGCCTAAGTTGCGTGTACGACGATTGCGATGATGACGACGACGTGGGCGTCGGCGCTGACGTCCCGTTCGGATGGCTGAAAGATTTCCGTCGTCAGACTCAGAACGATTTAAATTATTTAATGGCTGGATTGGATTAATAGGACGTTCTAAGTCCTCGAATTCTACATTAAGGTCGTTAGCTGGGGCTGGTAGCCAAGCCAGAAATTCTTGTTCCAGGCCATCTGACAAATTTTCATTTTGCGAATTGTGGGCATCTATCGCTACTCCTCGGAATCGAGACCACTATCGCCATCAAAGCGATACAAGCGACCATTTTCATAACGGAAAAAGCGCGTTTCCGATTGCCAGCGATTGTAGTCTTCTAGGAAACAAGCTCGAGCCCAATTGGCGCGTTCGAGGGCTGCGTAATCAGTCGAACTCGCATCGCTATCGGTGCTTTCAGGCCCGGGTGGCTCGGTCGTTTCTATGGAATTAGGAACTCTTACTAAATTTATACGACCACTTCCTGCCATTCGTTGGATCAGTCCCTCATCCTCAACATCCAAAACTTCAGGATTCTCGGGTCCTTCATTTTCGATTACGTGACTTTCGACCAAAATGTTATTATTCGTGGATGTCTGAGGATTTTGTCTACTGAAATTTTGAGTTTCGGGATTGGGTCTCTGAGTTCTGGGCTGGTTTCCTCTCCAACCAGTTTGTATGCTCCGATTTAAATTATCTGATTGATAAAAATTATTATTACGCCTATTATTCCAACGATTATTTTTCGAAGTTTGGATTTTGTCGAAAATTCTGCCTATTTTGATTATTTGCAAAATTCGGATTTCGACCAAAATTACCGCGATTGTAGATATTATTATAATTCAAACGCCTTCGATTTATAGATCCATTTACATAATTATGATAATTCGAATTATCATTATTATCAAAACGGTCTGTACGATTACTTCGATAATTTGAATTATTATTAAAGTTATTACCGAGGAGCACAGCTGATTGCCGTGATAAACTTCACAACGAGAACAACGCGACTGCTGTTGGGGCGGCGACTTAGCCCAGCTAGCTGTCGTCGGTCTCCCAATGCTTCTTGGACTGCTTGCACCAGGCTCCTGATCTGATCCGAGTACATGTCGTCTGAACGTAAAACAGTCAGATTATAATTTGTTTTGGGTTCTTGGGCTGTAGGGTATTCCTGGACATTTTCCCGAAAAACTTGTTGCTCCGTATAAATAGCTTTTCGGATAGCGTCCTTGAAAGTGTCGATTTCCTGATATTTTAAGCCTTCATAAATTTTAGGCAAAAGTCCTCTAACGAAAATCGGTTTCAGCATCTTTTCACGAATTTCCGATGCTACTTCAGGATAAGCTGCTTTTTGCCAACTTTTTGAGCCTTTCGACAAATTCAAGAACGGACTCAGTCCTTTTTTGTTTTGCATCGTAAATAAGCCCTTGATAAATGTCGGAATCCTACCCTCTGGGTAAGCCTGATTCAACTCCTCAATCAAATCATCATAAATAATTCCGGGATGGGTCTTGAGGATGTCTACCAAACTTGCTAAGGCTGTACCAATAAAATGAGATTCTAAAAATGCGATTTTATAGGAATCTTCCGCTCCAGAAACGCCTTGAAGTGTCATAAATTTCCTAAATTTTTCATACCACTCCGGAAATGATTCTCCAAAAGATCCAGAAAACGATTTTGGTGGTCTTGTGCTCATGATAGCTCCCAAACGAAGAAAAGGATCTCCCTCTGCGGGTCGACCGGCTCCCTGGTTTAACGCATCAGTGATATTACGTAATTGTTGGTTGATAGGGTCACCAAATTCATCAAAAGCATGTCTAAAGGCAACAGCTAAATCTCTGTCGTCATTAGCCATAGCTCGAGTAACTGGTCTATTTAAATGTTGAATCAAAAATTCTCTGATTTCTGACCTTTTTACTTGAGGAAGGATGGTCTGCCTTTCTCCAACCAGTTTTGATATGTTAACTTGCGAGGTTCCAGGGGTACTTTGGGCTTGTGGATGGCCAAAAGTACTATCTAAAAATAAATCTAGGAAATTTTGATGAGCGTTCAAAATCGATTCAGGACTTTGAGTTCGGAATAGACTCTAAAAGATTTCCGTGCGCTCGAAGAGTTTCGCCAAAATTTTCACTTTCTAGATCTGAGTTTTCAGGACTTTCCTGCCTACTTTCAAGTTCTACGGGTACGTTTAATTGGGAATCCGTAATTTAAAGTTATAATTATTTTAAATTTGTTTAGCTTTCCTTCACACCGATAATCAAATAAATTCAAATAATAATAATTCCTTCCAAATACTTCAATAATTCAATAAACTCGGTACTCGGGATTTAATAAGGATTTTTCGGGACGAGCTGAAAAACGCCTGGCCAAACGATTTCAGCAAGTAGGATAAATAACACGGCGCCGTCTTCTGACCGGAATCACGATAACAAGGTCAGGAAATAATATAAATATAATATAATTCAATTTAAACTCAACTCTATTTTAGAGGAGCAACTCTATTCAAGAGGACCCGAGTGAAAAAAATCAATTAATTCAAACTTGGGCGATTTAAAAACTACGATACCTTTCCCTCTAAGAATATCCGCAGTATCCCCAAAATAAAAATCAGCAATAGATTCTTTCCCTATCCTTTCACTAGGCTAAAATCCGGAGAATATTCCACCCCTTCGACCTTCGAGAAATAGAGAAATCGTCCCAATTGCTGTCGTGATTCAACAAAATAAGAAATAAAATCTCTCAACTTCTAAATCGGTGTCTGAGGGAAAAAATAAAATTCAACTATCGGAAAGCAAATTTTAAATTTGGTAAACCTTAGAAAACCCGAAAGCAAGTTTACGACTTTAGGCGGAAATCCGTTTGAAATTTTCTAGAATTCCCAAAAGGTGAGATTTTTTTTTATCCGATTTTCTGGTACTCACTAGGCGAAAATAACCGTTTTTGTTTTAAATTCACAACGGCGACTTATCCCACTCCTGTCACCAAATTATGTCACGCCCCGTAATAAGTAATATATTATTCACAGTAACATATTCATTATAACATGGGTCACTCCGCATTTGTACGTCTGTCGAGCCCCGCATTCAAAGTAATATAATTTCTCAATCAATATATACTTAACCCGGGCTGACCTTTGTTCGTTGTATAGTCACCAGCTCGGACTGAGCTGTCTTATGCGAGCCGTGCAGCTGTATATTATTGCGCGCACACGCATTAATAAAACCGGTGCTATTGGGCGAACCCAATAGCCTTTACCAGCGCTGACTCCTCACTCAGCAGTTTTTACGTGCTAAGCTCGGACCGGTTCTCTTCAGATGTTATGTCCCTTCAATATATACGTTGGATTCCTGTTGTTCTTACGTGCGCATCATGTGTCAATAGATTACTGTAGTAGCGTATGGTGTTTTTACATGACACCTCCCTCCTTAGCTTTGATCGTCCTCGATCAATAATAGCTGCTACAGACTCCACAAGATATGTGACTATCCCACCGCTGCCACCAAATTATGTCACGTCCAACTCCTTTGTGGTAGCGTAGTCCTTAGATCAGCAATAATTACGATTTAGATTTTATTGTTGAAAGTAAAACTTACAGTTAAGTGAGAAGTGACGTAACAAATGAGTTCGCAAATTTTCGCCGTACAGCCGGACTGGCTGCGTGAATATTGCCGAAAACGATGAAGATTAGATGAATGCGAAATAAGCGTTCTCGAGCTTGCAGTAAAATACGGAGACTTTCTAAATAGGGCATACGGGACTGAGCGATTTTGTTGTTCTAATCCAATTTTTATAGTTTTCGGGAGCCATACGGTCTGGCGAGTAAAAGGATTAAGAAGAAGCTTAATCTTGGCGAGTTAAAGCAAAACAACTTTGCTTACTTTAGTTTTTGGGTATCTTTTCCGTGAGGTTTACACGTATTTTATATCTCTTATTTTGATACCTTAGTTTTACCCTTTTGGCCTCTTTTAACCTCCCGCTTCCGCCACTACTTTCTACATTCGTTTTTGGTCTCACCGATTTTGTATCTATTTCATAACAGAGCGTAGCGCTGCATTTAGTGAGATTTATTGCGTACTTGCATGCTGAACTTTTCCTATCGCTTAACACATCACTCATGCTAATTGATATGCTACTTTCATTGACTTTTGTGTATTTCTCGGATTTAAACTCGGCTTATGGCTGGGTTCCCAGCCGCTCTGTCTGACATTCAAGTTGGTTAAGTCAACTTCATTGTTGTGTCTGGAATTCAGTTTTAATCCCTTTTTGGAGTCTTTATGTCTGCAATTCACATACCGTACTAGCTAGCTCTCATCTTCTTTCAATTTGCCGCTTTTCTACGCATTACCATATCTGGCTTTCGGCGAAATCGCGATATACATAACATTATAACATGGGTCACTCCGCATTTGTACGTCTGTCGAGCCCCGCATTCAAAGTAATATAATTTCTCAATCAATATATACTTAACCCGGGCTGACCTTTGTTCGTTGTATAGTCACCAGCTCGGACTGAGCTGTCTTATGCGAGCCGTGCAGCTGTATATTATTGCGCGCACACGCATTAATAAAACCGGTGCTATTGGGCGAACCCAATAGCCTTTACCAGCGCTTGACTCCTCACTCAGCAGTTTTTACGTGCTAAGCTCGGACCGGTTCCCTTCAGATGTTATGTCCCTTCAATATATGCGTTGAATTCCTGTTGTTCTAACGTGCGCATCAAGTGTCAATGGATTACTGTAGTAGCGTATGGTCGCATTTTACGTGACACCTCCCTCCTTAGCTTTGATCGTCCTCGATCAATAATAGCTGCTACAGACTCCACAAGATATGTGACTATCCCACCGCTGCCACCAAATTATGTCACGCCCGGTAGTAAGTAATATATTATTCACAGTAACATATTCATTATAACATGGGTCACTCCGCGTTTGTACGTCTGTCGAGCCCCGTATTCAAAGTAATATAATTTCTCAATCAATATATACTTAACCCGGGCTGACCTTTGTTCGTTGTATAGTCACCAGCTCGGACTGAGCTGTCTTATGCGAGCCGTGCAGCTGTATATTATTGCGCGCACACGCATTAATAAAACCGGTGCTATTGGGCGAACCCAATAGCCTTTACCAGCGCTGACTCCTCACTCAGCAGTTTTTACGTGCTAAGCTCGGACCGGTTCTCTTCAGTTGTTATGTCCCTTCAATATATGCGTTGAATTCCTGCTGTTCTAACGTGCGCATCAGGTGTCAATAGATTACTGTAGTAGCATATGGTGATTTTACGTGACAAATGTTACACCCTGATTTCTAACGTTACACCTCCACAAGTAACTCAAAATAGCTTTTCTTAGAGCAGTTTGCTGCGACGTTTAACCCATGAAACGTACTTAATTTTTTTACCCATCCTGTCCCGACTTAATAACTCGAGAAGTTGGCGGAGAAATGTGAGACAAAATTTATTTACACCATCCACTAGAGTGTAAAGTTTAAACCCTATATCTAACTCTGTTTTGTGTGTAAAAAAGTTTGCTGGTAAGCCGAAGGTAGCACTTGAGTCCTAAAACATTTCTGTTAAAAAATTTCTTGGGACTCATAACAGGAGTTGTTGGAATACTGATCATGGAAGGCGACGGGTTTCTTCATCCCCCAGAAAAATTTTCTGCTCCCTCCCCCAGAATCCACGATTTTTCGGAAATTCCCGAAAAAAATTTCGTAAAATTCGTCGGAAGGGTGATTCTCTAAGCGTTTCACGCTATCTATGGGCTCAAACGCATATATATTACGGCTCGAAATGGGAGGGTTTAGTGATCTCTAATTTCTGGCTAAAAAGGCCGAAAAATTCGTTTTTTCCATAAATCGGGGGGGAGTGTCAAACATTTTCTGGCTTTGGGGTAGGGTTGGGGAGGACGTCCGACTTTGGTGGGGGGATCCGTTCATCCCTGTTGCATGTATACTCAAAAGTGTCAAATTTTGGCTCTTTGCACCATTATACTAACGTTTTGACTATATTTGTTTAATTTTATCGACTTTTTTTATTTTTTCTCGAATTTTTTGTTTTCATGCTTTAGAAAGATGGAGCATCGTCAGAAATGCCAAAAAACGATGTTTTTAACGCGTACCTACCATTTTGGGCTCAATAAAAGGCACTTTATAATTTCAAACCCCCGGATTCTCATGTATGCATGTATGCTTGTTGGCAGACCAAAAACAGGCCAAAATGTGTTTCTTCGCCCTCAGATTCCTTACACTTTACAATGCCATTCCAGAAAAAGCCCGACCAAATTTTCAAAAAGTACGTTATAACGTTGCAGTAAAACTTTACAAGCTCTTTACTAACCCGGTGAAAGTGTTAAAAAAAGAAAAAAATGGTACCAAATTTTCTTTGATTATCTTTTAAAAACGCCACACAATACAGAAGTGTCCCATTCTAGCTGTAGGGGACACATTTTAGGAGTACCCAAGTGTATATCATAGGTACGCGCTATTTATTATTTACATAAGTGATAGATGCAGTATGTACATATACTGGATAGGAAGCCGAACAAGCTTCTGTCCAGTTTAGGGTTACTTATGGTCGGAAATCCCCGGAGGAGCTATAACCACATGTGGATATGATGGTTTGGGGCTATGCACCCCCAGAAGGCCGAATACCCCCAAAAGAAAATTTTTTTCAATTCGATGAGAAAATGTGTTTTTTCGCCATAACGGCATTTTTTATCTTTGAAACCCAAAATTTTGGTGCTCTAGTTTAGCTATAAAATAATTTTCCCTTACGAGTCCCGCGTATTATCGCGCAGCAGATTTTCGTTTCTCCCTTGAACCATCAAACCCCAAGGCAGACCATCTCAATCATCCGCTTAAACCTCCGTTTACCATCATGTTTTTGCAGTCGAATCGAAGTGCACCATCATGGCATAAACTCCTAGTGCATATTAAACTATGCCTTCATTCTCTGGCAGCTATTACTTTCATTTAGTGCAATTTTTCATGCTCTTTCTGAATATGTATGTTATTTTCTGTGAAAATCATTTTTGAAAGAGGTATAATTAAAAAACTATCACAATGCATAAGAATATGCACCTGTTATACATTATACAAAAACAAGAAAAAGTAGATTTCTGTTGTGTTAAACACATTCAGGGGATGCGTTTAAAGAGCTGGAAAGGAATTAACCACAAAACTTTTTTATTAGAACCTTATTTTCCCATCTTGAGTTTTTGTGATATCACCGTAAATAGGCCAAAACTGCCTATTTCTTATTACTCTATAACTCCTCTTCGAGCTAAACCATTAAAACGATGTGACTGAAGCCAAAACGAGGCTAGACAAAGTTCTGGACACATGGATAAGTGTAACTACGGAGAGTTACACGGTTTGGCGAACTTGCCTTAGCAGTTCGCGGTAGCCACTCACATAGCCAATACTAGTAGCTATCTACGATAGTGCACTGTGGGCTATGCCTTCAGTCTTCCCACTTTTTCCCTAATTTTCAATATTTAAAAACAAATAGATACTTGTCCGGTAAACCAGAGTTACGTATATGCTAACAGCAGTAATTTACTTTGTAAGAGTTATTGAATGTACGATATCATTGCATTATTATGATCATTTTAGTAAAACGTGTATATTGTATTATTTTACGTTCAGTTCTATTTTTTGTGAGCGTCGATGGACGCCAACGTTCGTGTTCCATATTAGTTTTTACATAACCTATAATATCTCGATGGACGCCAATTGAGACATGTAAATTTGACATTTATAAATTGGTCGATGTTAGTGAGTTTATTGTATTATATGGCAGTGTATGATTTTTTCCTAAATATATTGGTCGGCTTTATTTCGTCGAAGACTTCTATTACTAATGGAATGGAATGGTGACTACCTTTTAATTATTTATTTCGCTCAAAATTCAATAATCTTTTCTCAACTCTAAAATTAGCCAAAAACTTTATTTAATTATTTATGATGATTGACCAGATGAGAGCTCACTGTTGCTGTATTTAAAGTTCATTGTGCTACCTACATTAGGAACCAAAAACATTTCAAGACAAGTGTAAACTAAGAAAATAAGTTAATTTATCAACTTGAGCTGGGGTGAGATAGGTCAACTGACCTGTCGGCATTCCGAGATTTAGGTAGGTACGAGTGTTAGGATTTAGGGCGTAGCTGCTGAGACTCCCGACGAAAAGCGGTCAGCAATATTAGGACTGAGGGAGTCGATGCCGTAGGTCTACAAGGGTCCAGAGAATCGAAGTTGTTATTTGACTACGCGATTGGGACCAGCGCTAAGAGCAGATTTAGGTACCTAAGTAAATCCCGAAGGTGAATACATACATCCGTTTCTATGTTGATTTTGTAGACATAGAGGCGGACCACATTGTATTTATACTGGAGGTCCCTGTATTTATATTCAGTATATTTATCCTTTGTATTTATACTGGAAGTTCCCCCCTTCGAGGTTGCTAACTACAACCGACCTGGTCAGTCATCTTAAAAATTATTTAAATACCCAAAAATCATTATTTTTGGCCATCTAAACATGTGTAACGTTTCGTTCACCTCTGTTATTGTGTCGACCGTGTTCGTGGCAGTGCGCATTTAAGTAAGCGTTCGTGGCAAAGCTTTTGTGTATCGTGGCAAAGTCGTTCATATTTTTCCATTTCCGTCGACCCTCTGGCGACAAAGGTGTCGAGGACACTATTATTTTTCCATTTCCGTCGACCCTCTGGCGACGAAGGTGTCGAGGACAATATTATTTTTCCATTTCCGTCGACCCTCTGGCGACGACAACTTTCCATTTCCGTCGACCCTCAGGCGACGATTTCTCATCATTTTCCCTCGACGATACATTTTGCCACATAGGTTTTTTGCCTACATGTGCTCTAAGCTCGCATGCTGTACGCTGCTCACGCTTAGTCTTACACATATCTTTTCATTTTCACGTTAGTTACAGCTTACCTAGAGTAAGTGAGATACTATATACGTGAAGATACCTTTTTCGATCTCAAAAAACGGTTAAGTTGGAGACATTTTTCGCAAAATTCCGAATTGGTCAAATTTCTTTTACCAAACATTACATTTTTCAACGTTTTCATACCTAAAAATGGCTGGTAAGAAAACTTTAAAAACGTCTCCAGTGAAGAAAATGCCTTTGACTCCTTCTAATTCGGTTTGCCAACAAAAAACCGTACTTGCTGACTCTAATTCGAGTACACATAATGTCAAATTACCCTCGTCATTACATGCTTCGCGTGTTTCACATTCTGACGACGAGTATATACTTAACAATGCGCGATCGATCATTAATAATTATGCTAACCCTGTTAGAGATAATTTACATAATGATACGATCATCGATAATACGCACATCCTTAATACGTCAAATAACCAGGAACCTGGTTCTGAGCCGCATAAATTAGCCTCCGATGAAGAGTGCAATAATGGCTTAAGCATAAAAACCGAAAATAATTGCGCCGAGCCTATTGTTACTAATCAACTTATATTTGAGACTCTGCAATGTATACGTATGCAGTTTTCGAACCTTTCTTCACGTGTAAATCAAGATAAAGAGGAAATTTCGGAAGAAATGCGTAAACTTCGAGCAGAATTAAGTAATCTACTTAACCCGCCAATAGTTTCTAAACGCATTGAAATTAACCCATCTCAAAATTCGGGTTATGCAGAACATTTACCTACGACTTCGCAGAAGTCGTTATCTCGGCCATTGCTTTCGTTAAATCGAAATGCGCCTTCATTTGTGCCTAATTCATTAAATTCGACTTCGCAGCCGAGGTTAAACCCTCCTCCGCTGCAATATTTTCTTTAAATGTCGAATTACCGCCAAATAATTTCGTTTCGAATCCTTCGAATATCGAAATTCCGCAAATAATTCTATTTTGCATTCTTCAAATATAGAAATTCGGCCACAAGAACTTAACTTGTCTGGCGAAAATATCGAACCTAATAATCAGCAAAATTCATCTATGCAATCACCCGAGTCATCCGCAAGGAGACGTCATGTAAAATTTTCTGATGAAAGTTCGAGTAGTTATGATCGCCCACGTCGCCATCATTCACGTAGTAGACATAGTCCACGACGTCATCGCCATCGTCACCGTCACGATTCGGATTCCTCATCCGGTTCTGAGCATAGCAAGTCACACCTTGCTGATACTCTAATGTCATCATTTTTAGACCCCTATGCTTCAGCGTCTATTCCATTCGTTATCTGCTGATATAAGACAATCTTATACGAAATCGAAGTATGCGTTAATAGCGGAATTTTGTCCTTTGGACACCGAAACGCTTTTCAATCATTTTTAGAACGTAAACAGCAGCCTAACGAATCGGTTAAAGCATTTTATCTTGCGATTCGTGAACAATTAATAAAAGCGCAACCACATCTTGAAATCGACTGTGATCATTTCAATCATTTGCTTCGTCATCAATTGAAAAAAGGCCTATTACCTGAAATATCAAAAGAAGCGTATCATCGTGCGCCAAAAGCATCACTGGCTGAATTCTTAGAAAACGCTTTAAACGCTGAGTTCGCGAATAACGAACATGCAAATAAAAAAGCATTAACGCCCTATGTATTGGTAACAGCCGCCCCTACAGGAGGCGCAATACCTAAAGATGCATTTTGTGCGTCTACCCAAAATGAGCCCGATCGCTTCGTTTCAGAATACATTTTATCGTTCGTCGCACGTTGAGAAACCACAAAATTCTTCTCGTAAATATTGCACCTTTTGCAAACACACAGGTCATGTCTACGAAGAATGTTTCACGCGTCAGCGACAACAAACATCTAATAATAATTATTATTCTGACTGTAACAGAAACAATTCTATGGCTCGCAATCGCAGCCAGTCGCGTTCTTTTACGCAGCGACATCGTTCGCCATCAGCGTTCGAATTCGAAAAATCGAAATTATTCTCAATCTCGATTTCGTAACCCTAGTCAAAATCGCTCACCAAATTCTGCGAATAATGATAATCGCTTCGATTCGAGGCAAGCACGATCGAATTTTTGGCAAAATCATAATGATTACCAACAAAATTTGCATGCCAATTATCAAAATTCGCATTACGATAATCGCTATTTGCACCAGTTGCGACAAAACGAGCCTTATGTTCAGTTTCCTAACGAACAACGCTCAACATATTATAATTCGAATTATCGTACTGATAATGTTGCTGATCGCCCATATGTTACATATGCCGCTGATCGCCAACCCACCATAAATTCGCCCCCACCACAGCCAACCCTTACATCTCATAATGATGTAAACACGGTTACTGCAAAAAGGCTAGAAACAAGCACGCATTCTAACTTATTTGCGTCGCGAGAATTTCTCGAAGAGTATGAGCGCTTACAGCGTCGTCTCGCGATCTATGAACAAATAAATTCACCTCCAATTAAAACCATCGATTCGAATATTCCGAGTGTAAATCATGCTGGGACAAATCTGCCCACGATTCTCGTTAATATTCATGGTGTAGATGTTCCCGCGCTCATAGATACGGGTTCTCAGGTCACCATGATGACCACATCTGCATTTTTGCGACTTGGTTTTAATCTACCACCTAAACAAATCTCTCAAGTTGTTCATGGTGTAGGTGAAATCACAGCAGTCGTGCGATACAAAGTAAAAATGACTATCACAATTGCTGATCATGCAATTCCCACGGTAGTATCTATTATAGATAATTTGCCGGAAGATATACTCTTGGGATTTGATTTTTGTGAATCCGCTTTAATGTGGGTTAATCCTATCGAGCGTTGTGCATTTTTAAATGGCATAAAAGTTAAACTTTTATCACCATCCGAAAAAACTCAGCTTCACGCGAAAGCCAACACGACCACTTCTGGTGTTGTATGTGTTCATGTTTCGCTACCAGAGCCAGTAATCATACAACCTCGACACGAATTAATAACCCCAGGATATATAAGTCATGGTTCTTGCGATTTCGATATCGCTTTATTCGAACCAAATTCCGACTTCATGGAAAAAACATCACTTTTTGTTGCACCTTCTATAGTCAATGCATCACAACCTATATTTCCTGTTCGTGTATGTAATATCTCTAAAGCGCCAATTCGCATCGATTCTGGCGATATTATTGGTTCACTAATCACTGACGTTGAAGTTGTGTCTCATATCGCCAATTCAGACGATAGGACACCAGAACTTTTCTCGTCAATAAATAAAGCATTAAACGGTTCTGCCGTTAATTCGCAACAACAACAACAAATTCGTGAACTTTGCCTAAAATACGATTCCATTTTCGCTTTAAAAAACGAGCCTCTTGGCCGGACCCCCTTGGTCAAACATCATATTGATACCGGGGATAATCCGCCAGTGGTTGGAAAAACATATCGTGTCGAACATTCTCGACGAAATTCTATGCAAAAAATAATCAATGAAATGCTTGCTGATAAAATCATTCGGCCCACGACCAGTCCATGGGCTAGTCCGTTGTTTCTCATAGGAAAAAAGGACGGTTCCCTAAGACCTGTCGTTGATTATCGCAGATTAAATGATGTAACTAAAACGCAAGTATATCCTTTGCCTCAGCTCGATGATTATTTCGATACGCTAGGCTCAGTTGCTTATTTTAGTACATTAGATCTAAAATCTGGATACTGGCAAATTCCACTCGATGATAAATCTCGAGAAAAAACCGCATTCATATGCCCTGTTGGCCATTATGAATTTGAAGTGCTACCTTTTGGATTAAAAAATGCGCCCACAGATTTCCAGAGACTAATGGAGCTAGTTCTCGCAGGTCTCAATTGGAAATCTTGCCTTGTTTATATCGATGATATAATCATTTTTTCGCGCACATTTGAAGAACATTTACAAGATCTCCAAAACGTATTCATCGCACTTCAAAGCGCAAAATTACGGGTTAAACCTGATAAATGTCATCTTGCTCAAGCCGAAGTAAAATTCCTTGGCCATAGCATTAGTTCGCTTGGCATTGCTCCCGATATGTCCAAAGTCACCGATTTAGTCGCATTTCCCGTTCCAAAAACGGTTAAATCTTTACAAAAATTCCTTGGCTTAGTCCAATGGTTTAAAAAATTCGTTAAAGATCTGGCTAAAATCGCTAAACCTTTATTCCATCTTCTTCGTAAAGATGTTGAATTTTGCTGGACTGGCGAGCATCAAACTGCTTTTGATCTATTGAAAAAAGCATTTACTTCGCCTCCAATATTGCAACTACCTAAATTCGACGATGAACACCAATTTATTTTAACAACTGACGCTAGTAACTATGCGTTAGGTGCTATTTTAACACAAAAGCATTTACCGTCGAAATCTCGCTTCATTCTTAGCTACGCTAGTCGTGTGCTAAATTCTGCCGAATGTAACTATGCTACTTCGGAGAAAGAAGCGTTAGCAGTTGTCTGGGCAATCAAACATTATAGACATTATTTATATGGTACAAAATTTATTGTCGAAACTGATCACCAAGCATTAACTTGGCTTGTGAATGTAAAAGACCCATCGAGTCGATTACGTCGTTGGGGTCTCAAATTACAGGAATATGAGTATGAAATCGTGTACGTTCCTGGCGCATATAATTGTGCAGCGGATCTACTATCACGACATCCTAAATATGATCATGCTGAACATAAATATAAACTCGAACGAAAATCTATCGTTAATATCGCAAATTTAGACTCAGAAGATTCTGAATCTGAGGACGAATCGGTCCCACCTGACCGACCACGCGATAATATTCCTAATTTACCATCTAATAATCCTAATGCGCCCATTGACCCTACAAATAATCGACCTCCTACTTTTCGTGAGCGCATTCAGCTTACTGAAGCAGAAAAAGCTGAAATGCTAACGCCTGCGCGATTACTCGCAGAGCAGCGTGCTGATGACGAATTGCATAAAATTCGCATTGCATTGAACGATTTAACAACGAAAAAATATCGTGACGAGTTTTTTCTCGTAAACGATATCATTTTTCGTCGTTTCCAACCAAAGCGTTCACCTACTGTCGTTCATCAGCTAGTAATTCCCAAATCACTACGTCGTTTTATTTTGACCGAATTTCATGATTCCATTTTTGGAGCTCATTTTTCATCGCGTAAAATCTTACCGGCCATACAAATGCGTTATTGGTGGCCGCGTATGGAAAATGATGTGATCGCTTGGTGTAAGAATTGTGATGTTTGCTTGCAACGCAAGGTCGCATTAAATTCTACATCTGTTCCTATGCAACCAATTGAGGTGTCTGCACCTTTTGAACTTATCGCATGTGACTGTTTGCATATGCCGCGATCATCATCCGGTAATGACCAAATTGTAGTGTTTATGGATTATTTTACCAAATATGTGGAAGCTTTCGCTGTTTCCGACATAAAAGCTACAACTATAGCTAATCTCTTATTGCACGAAATCATTCCACGTTATGGAGTTCCTAAACGATTTTTAACCGATCAGGGTTCGAATTTTACATCCGCCTTGATTTCGGAAGTTTGTAAATTACTTAACGTTCAAAAAATCTTTACGACCCCATATCACCCTCAGTGTGATGGTCTCGTTGAACGTTATAATCGAACTCTCATTGATGGTTTATCTAAATTGAGCGCAAGATATGAGTATGATTGGGAGCAATTTTTGTCATTTGCGTTGTTCGCGTATCGTGCGACTCCTCAAGCATCAACAAATATCTCACCTTTTGAAATGCTATATGGTCGCGAACCAGCATTTCCTCTCGATATTTTACTCATAAATGATCTAACTATAAATCCAAATTTACCACCAATTGCGGAAAAGTATGTCATAGATTTAAAAGCTTACGTTGCAAGATTTGCACGAAATAGCTTCTAAAAATCTAGCACAAGCACGTAAACAACAAAAAAACGCAATACGATAAATCCGTCACCGAACATAATTTTGCTGTTTCGGATATCGTTTATCTTAATAATACTTCGGTGATAGATCCCAAAATTGGTAAATTATCACCTAAACGCATAGGCCCGTATAGAATCGTGGCACTACCAACGCCTGAAACCGCAAAAATTGTATATGTCTATAATCCTTTAATTAGCCATCTCATTCATCGAAATAGACTTCTTCCAGAGCCTAAACTACCTTATTCGGATTTAATTGCCGAAAAGCACGCATATGTCCCTGGTGATTTTGTGTTGGTAAAGCTACCACATCGCCCTCTGGCACCGGCTGTAGTCATAAATTTTTCAGACTTACCGGGCCGGGAGAAGAGATTACGGGACCGCGCGCCGGTACGTTTATTAAATGGCTCTAAAACCGCACATACAATCCCATTATCTGACATTTCTTCTTTTGCTGAACCATGGCTGAGCAAGTAGCCAACAGCAAAGAGGAACTCTTGGAGTCAGTTGGTCAGCGATTTTAGTATAAAAGTCGCGAAGCAGCCAATTTGAACGAATTTTGCACAGAAATGGAGGAAGTAGCTGCTGCTAAGCAGTTGAGCTTCCCTAATCCATTGCCGCAAATTTGATTCATTCTATTTTATTTTTGGGAAACGATTCTCAATTCCTTAATTCTCAAAAATCTCAAAAAATCAATTTTTTTCTGGGATTGGGAACCCCTTTTCAAAATTTTTTTTTGGGGGAGGTATTTTGATTTTTGAGGGGGTATTTCGACTTCTGGGGGGTTCATACAAACCCTCCAAACCCCCCGAACCCTTCAAACCCCCAAACCACCCCCAACCCACCCCCACGCCCATGTGTGAATGCAAGCAAGTGCCAGCGTAAAGTACGCAGGCGCGTCGTCAGTTAGGAGATTTCTGCCCAAATCGAAATCTGAAAAACGAGGATGGTTATCGAGCAAAGATTTGGAGATTTCTGCCCAAATCGAAATCAGAAAAACGAGGATAAAGATTTGGAGATTTCTGCCCAAATCGAAATCAGAAAAACGAGGATAAAGATTTGGAGATTTCTGCCCCAATCGAAATCAGAAAAACGAGGATAAAGATTTGGAGATTTCTGCCCAAATCGAAATCCGAAAAACGCGGATGGATCGTCGCCCCATCGACCAGCAGTTCGTTTTCCGGATGTGGATTCCCGGACTTTTATCGCGTTGTGTTAATTTTTTAATTATTTCTCTCAATTTTCTCCTGAATTATGATCTTATGTGCCTTACAACCTAGTGTTTACAATCTTATTTGCTCAATATCAAAGCGATATTGTTGTTAAGATATCGTAACTCTTTAACGGACAAGGGTTCAAACCCAATCTAAAATATTTCATCTTAAAATTTTTTCCTACCCCGAGGACTGAAGGAATGGATAAAAGTTATCAAACCGTGCGAAAGTCCATTGCATGGTTGTTGACCATAATAAACCATGACGTTTATACACGATGTTCGTGTTCATGACGTGCCTACGTCATTATTCGTTTTATTAAAACGTCTGGCCGTGAGGATCGTAGATACGATTGCTTATGTTGAGGCGCACTCAGCCGCCGTTTGTTTTGGAAAATTCGATACTGCGTTTCGAATTTTTCCGAAACGTGGGGGAGTGTAACTACGAGAGTTACACGGTTTGACGAACTTGCCTTAGCAGTTCGCGGTAGCCACTCACATAGCCAATACTAGTAGCTATCTACGATAGTGCACTGTGGGCTATGCCTTCAGTCTTCCCACTTTTTCCCTAATTTTCAATATTAAAAACAAATAGATACTTGTCCGGTAAACCAGAGTTACGTATATGCTAACATCAGTAATTTGCTTTGTAAGAGTTATTGAATGTACGATTTCATTGCATTATTATGATCATTTTAGTAAAACGCGTATATTGTATTATTTTACGTTCAGTTCTATTTTTTGTGAGCGTCGATGGACGCCAACGTTCGTGTTCCATATTAGTTTTTACATAACCTATAATATCGTTTAGTTCTATTTTTTGTGAGCGTCGATGGACGCCAATTGAGACATGTAAATTTGGCATTTATAAATTGGTCGATGTTAGTGAGTTTATTGTATTATATGGCAGTGTATGATTTTTTCCTAAATATATTGGTCGGCTTTATTTCGTCGAAGACTTCTATTACTAATGGAATGGAATGGTGACTACCTTTTAATTATTTATTTCGCTCAAAATTCAATAATCTTTTCTCAACTCTAAAATTAGCCAAAAACTTTATTTAATTATTTATGATGATTGACCAGATGAGAGCTCGCTGTTGCTGTATTTAAAGTTCATTGTGCTACACTGCATTAGGAACCAAAAACATTTCAAGACAAGTGTAAACTAAGAAAATAAGTTAATTTATCAACTTGAGCTGGGGTGAGATAGGTCAACTGACCTGGCGGCATTCCGGGATTTAGGTAGGTACGAGTGTTAGGATTTAGGGCGTAGCTGCTGAGACTCCCGACTAAAAGCGGTCAGCAATATTAGGACTGAGGGAGTCGAAGCCGTAGGTCTACAAGGGTCCAGAGAATCGAAGTTGTTATTTGACTACGCGATTGGGACCAGCGCTAAGAGCAGATTTAGGTACCTAAGTAAATCCCGAAGGTGAATACATACATCCGTTTCTATGTTGATTTTGTAGACATAGAGCGGATCGCGCTGTATTTATATAAGGTAGAACGGAAAAAAATGCCACGAAAGTGATTCATTATGCCTCCGGCATGGGGCAGGGTAAACGGAGGTTAAGTTATTACATTTATAAATGGTTATCCAAATACTTTTGTATCAGGGTATCGCTCACGCTCCCAACAATCAGCAAATATGTTTATCATAAATCTCGTCATCAAAGAGATGCAAGAAGTCACCTATTAATGATTTTCGATAGCTGAAAGGATTATAATTTCGAAAATGTGTTGAACTAATTTTGCATAGAACCAAAAAGCTGTTGAGGAATATGCATTTGAAAGAATAAAAACGTGCGCGACGCTTTCAACATGTTGTAAAATCACGAAATATCAGTTTTCTAGCAAATTACACTTACAATGTACTAGCTATTCTTCTTTTACATGAGTTCTAATGAAAAAGGTACACAGGTACCAAAATGATCTTCACCCCCAAGAATTGGCGATTTTTTTGAAGGTTTCCAGAAATTTGCTGAAAATTCGTAGAAAAGGTAACCGTTTTTAGCGATTTGTTTATAAGTGTCAATTTTTCGGCACTTCGCGCCATTCACTCATGTTTTAGCCATATTTTGTTCGATTTGTTCAAGTTTTTTTCAATTTTGTTCGAAATTTTGTTTATACTCGAAAAAGATAGAGTATCGTCGTAAATGGCGAAGAACGATGTCTTTGACCTACCCACCATTTCTGCGCCGAAAAACACTTTGAAATTTAAGCCCTCCTCCAAAATTCCCATGCTGTGCGTGTCTGGTAGGTACCTAGTATAAAGTTTGCCACATAAGATTGACTCGTCTTACAGAAAACTGCAAGACAGGCAACCTAAAACATGACAATTCTGCGGCCCCTTTACTTGCAGTACCTATAAATTGTGATGCACGCAATGTCAGTCAAGCAGACACGATCATTCAGTCCATCAAAGTATGTACCTACTCAATATCTGCGAACAAGAGAATAAATATACTAAGACGAAAGAGTGTAAAACAATATTCAGCAATATGAACAGTAAAATAAAAAATAACCAAAAAGTGATCTTGTAAGCAAACGAGCTCAAAGCTTTTTATTTAATCGTACATTAAAAATCGGACTTACTGTAAACGATGGGCGAAAAATTCAGATAAGAATTACACGTTTACAATGCAGCGGGAACAAAGTGACGTTGAGAAATACATATACAGACCGAATGAAATTTCGCGTTATCCATTAAATAAAACATAATCCGACAAAAAATATAAAATCGAAGGATAGCCAAACCTCATATTCCCCACATTAAAGTGTTTTTACAGTGGAAACTTGCCGTGCTATGACATCCTAGCCTAGTAGCAAACATTGGCATAAGTTTATGCGATTTTTTATACTTTTTTCCAGATGTCTGTCGCTCCTTTGGAATGAATTTAGGAGTAAGATTGAAAAATTTATAGTATGTACACACAGGCGTGCACACATAGACGTGGAGGTCTAAGTGAACCTCTCAGAATCGATAGACCGCCAAAATTGAATTTTTGGTGCAACCTTTGGCAATTCTGCCCCATCGGAACCCCAGAATTTAGTTGCTGCCCATGAATGGTGGACATGCATAAAATAAATACAAATAGTAGTTGAGAACCCTCCTTAGCAATAATTGCATATAAACTGATCGTCTAGGACGTCGTCGAGGTGGATGGATCCCCCATCTAAAGTCAATCGTACCCTCCATCCTAAAAAGTCAAAAAATTTTGACCCCGCCCCTTCCTGCCGATTTTTCGTGAAAACTTGCGTTTTTAGCCAGTTTTAGGTACAGGCTTGACCAGAAGTTTAAGCCGCCCTTAACAATATATCTAAAAATGCCGTTTAAACTTGTAGCAAGATTTACACAGTTGGATACTTTATGCTGAGCATAAGAGGAAGAATCCAGTCCATTTTTTACGTACTTTTCGAAAAACAATGTTTCATTGAAATTGGCTAAGCCGCTGTCGAGGTATTTATGGGTATAATTAAGTCACGATATTCAAATATCGTTGAAAGATGTTGCCAAATTATAAGATTGATCAATAACCGATTAATTTAAATTTATCGATTAATGGTCACTTTTCAATAAATATCCTGAGACCGACTTAACAGGTTTAAATAAAAGTCAGTTTTTCGAAAAGTGCGCAAAAAGCTGGTTCAGAGTTTAGACTCATTCACTTGCGCGCAGTGTAAGTTAACTGAAGTTTGTAAATGTTACTGCAAACATAATAGCTTGCCTAGTACTAATATTAGGGGCGTCTTAAACTTTTGGCCAAGCCTATAAGTTGGTCATTTTTGGTCAAAAATTAGAAATCGTTCACACCCACCCCCAAATGGCCGGGAACTCCCTTAAATCTCGAACCGTTAGATATATGCGTCATCCTATTTAATTCATGGTACTGCGAGGATTCATCTAAATTTTCTGAAAGGATGTTCCAAGCGCACACGGTTGTCAGCACACGTAGGCGTGAGGTGAAGGGGGGTTTAAGGGTATGCACCCCACAGAAGGCCAAAGACCCCACAGAATTCAACTTTGAATTTTGTTGTTTTTTCGAGATTTTTCCGTGCCAATGAATAGTGATCGAAGAGAAACGTTAAAAAATGGTTTTTTCCGCCATATTACAATTTTTAAGACCCATTTTTTGACCTGTAAAAAATCACGCACCCCGCCACAATTTTGCTACTGCCCATCTTGTCAGCCTTTGTATTAGAAAGAAAGGACCAGATGATCTAAGAAATGGTATGGGCAACTGACGGGCTATCAAAACCAATCACAAGACGAAGCTGTTTCAGCCAAAAATTGCGCCTAAAACTAATTAGGCTACCATTATTTCACAAATCAATTCAAAGCACATCGACATAAAATACGAAAAACGTAGAAAAGTGTCAAAATATGCGGCGAAGACCAAAAACAAAAATCGCAAGCTAAAGATTAAAAGGCAAGTAGCTCAAACGTTAAACAACACAAAGTTTTGTCCTGCGTCACCAGCGCGTTTAAAACGACTATAAAAATATAAAAAGCGGATTGAAATATACATAAGACGATTTATTTAGACTTTACGAGAAAAACTTGGAAACATGTAACAAGGGGTTTTTTGGGGATCCCCCACCATACATGCACAGCATGGGAATTCCGGGGGGGTTGAATTATAAAGTGCCTTTTTTGGGTCCAAAAATGGTAGGTACGCGTCAATAACATCGTTTTTCAGCGTTTCTGACAAAACATGAGTATATTGGCGCGAAGCGCCGAGAATTTCGCACTTTTGAGCAAATAGGTAGCTAAACGCTAAAACAGCATCTTTTTGACGAATTTTTAGAAAATTTTTCTGTGGGCTGGCCCCCACCACACCTGGGCGTGGGGGGGGGTTTGGGGGGTATGCACCCCCCAGAAACCAAAATACCCCCCCAGAATTCAATTTTTGAAAATTTTTTTTCGTTTTTTTTCGCAATTTTTTGATGCCAATGGATAGTGCTTGATGAGAAACGTCGAAAAATGGTGTTTTTATCACCATACCACCACACCTGGGCGTGAAGGGGGGGGGGGTTGGGGGGGGTATGCACCCCCCAGAAACCAAAATACCCCCCAGAAATCAAAATACCCCCCAGAATTCAATTTTTGAAAATTTTTTTCGTTTTTTCGCAATTTTTTGATGCCAATGGATAGTGCTTGATGAGAAACGTCGAAAAATGGTGTTTGTATCGCCATACCACCATTTTTAAGGCCATTTTTCGACCTTCAAAAAAATCTTGCACCCCCCAGAATTTTCTTGCTGCCCACGTATGCATACCACCATTTTAAGGCCATTTTTCGACCTTCAAAAAAATCTTGCACCCCCCCCCCAGAATTTTCTTGCTGCCCACGTATGGCCCCCAACAACAGTTGGACGTGCCTCCGTCCCCACAAAGTTAGAAAATGTCTGACCCCCTCCGATTTTTGGCAAAAAGTCGGACTTTTAAGCGAAAACTTGAATTTTTGGCTGTTAATAAATGTTTTTTGCTATTTTGGTTCAAAAAATACATAGCTGGGATCCCTGACCCACGTAAAATTTCGAGCCGTTACATGAATGAAAACTGACTCATAATTGTAAAGCCATGGACATGGGGAGAGTTCGGTTAGACCAATGCCATTCAAAAGCCCCCAATATTAATTATTGTGTTTCTCCGCGATTTTTTCATGTCTACGAATAAAGCTTTGACAACAGAAAATAGTCTCTTTTGCCCCTACCACCATTTTTTGGAACATTTTTAGTCTACGAAAATTATTTACCCCCAGAATCTAGGCATTACTCGTTTACGCCTGCTGCAGAGATGCTTTGTCGGGCTTTTTCGATTGCTTTAATAAAAATCTGACTTTTCATTTTTGTGAATCGAATATAACATTTTCGAATCTTTTGCAGACGAATATTTTTTCCTCTCACTAAGAAACGTAAAAATCATAGAGCGCCCAAAAAATACTTCACAAAATTTTGCACGTATAAAATTTGTAAAAATCATGGCGTAAATACTTATAAACAAGGTGCATTTTAAATATTTCCAATAATTGTCTAAAAACACTAGCTTGGAAAAATCTACTATAAAGCAATTCGAATAAATTCGCTTCTCTACCGAACAAACTAGTTGACTATCATTGATAAAAGTTTAAACTTTCGTCGCTTACTCACATTACATTTGCTCTCGTGTCTCATTTTAGCAAAGCTTTCAAGTAGAGTAATTATATTTATTACAAACAATATATCCGAATTAAAAAACACTAACTTTCACGAAATCAATACTATACAAAAAGCACTGCTAAGCTTTTGGGAAGTGACGCCAAAGGCTACGAAGGCTGTCTGCACTTTGCTTCCTTATTACTGCTACACACGTCTTAAAATAAAAAATGAAACTAGTTAATCGTAGCATCTCTGGCTAAAGTTGAGTGTAAGTGTATTTTCGGGAAAACATGTAACAGGAGGGATGGGGAATCCCAAATCCTCGTTGGTCGTCCCCCCATTCCCAAAGTCAAAAATTTTTGACCCCTCACCCCGATTTTAGGAATAAATTTAATTTTTTGGTCATTTTTAGGCGTATTTTTGGTCAAGAATTATAATCATTTACCCCCCCCCCTTGAAAATGGGCCGGGGACCATACATAAGCAGCACGAAAATTCTGAACGGGGGCGGGGGGTGTCTGGCTAGGTGAATACGCCAAAAATGTTACGAAAAATAGGATTTTGGGGGTCTACAGTAAAATGCGAGGGGTTCAAATTCTGCGGGTGCAAGCCACGGTTCTTTTGTATTCGGAAAAGATTTTTCCCGATGTACAAAGACTTTTCAGGATCGTCTTTGTGCATGTACAAAGATTTTTGGGTAGACAAAACTGTAAAAAGCGTAAAAGTCCCAGAAAAATTTCGGCGCTTCGAGCCGAAATGAATAATTGTTTGTCCTTGTCCTATATATCTTTAAACTTGCATTTTTTATAATTTTTGGCGTCAAAAATTTGCACGTACAAAATGTATAGACATTTGAGAACCATCTTTGTACATGTACAAAGGGAACTTGAACAAAAAAGCTGGTGAGAGCGAACCCCCAAACTCCCGCCCAATACCAAAGTACGCCAGGCACCCCAACCCAAAATTTCGAGCCGCTACATGTACATATGCTTTCGAGGATAGGTAAAACAAAGTTTAGTAATTCCAAATTTTCTGCAAAATTTATGAATAATGTCAAGACACAGAAAAATTTTTTCACGTAAATCCGATAGATATTGTTGAAGCTACAGACCTTAGTTTATAATTCTAAAGTCCCTAACATTAAATACTTTCGACATTTATCATATATATATATATAAGTCAGTTTTTCACTTTATTTTTCTCACGATTAGGCTTAGTTTTAGATAAAAAATAATCTTCGGCTGCTCAGGTCGGTAATCAGTATTACTCCCGCTTAGATTGATATATAACCAAATATATGCGTGGGGGTTCTGGTGGGTCTGGAAGGCTGGACCCCCCGAGAATCTGACAGAGTTCCAAAAATCGTCAGAACAAAATTTTCGGTGCTATATATTTTTAGAAATTTTGTCCCATCGAATCTCTAGAATTTTGTTGCCGCCCATTCATGTTCATTATTTGTCATTAGCGCATTAGAAAGAATACTAAAAATCAATTTTTGTCAAAAAAACTTCAGAACTCGTGTTTTCTTTCGCGCGGCTAAATCACAGAAAATGCAAATTTTCCATAAAAATCCAAGAAATTTTGGGAAATATGTAACGGATGGTTTCAATGAAATTGGCTTTCCGTGCCTAACATTACTGTTTTCATACAATGCACAAAAAGCTGGAGTATCTCAACAAGCCATACGATTTTTAGGAGAAACCAAATACTCAACTTATTCCGCATCCTAAAAAATAAAACAAAAATTGTAGATCGACACCGAAGGCTGGGATTTCCCCTTCCGACTTTTGTATTAAAGCCACACCAGAGCAGCAGTCAAATTCCATGGGGTCCGATGGGGCCAAATTGTCAAAAATAGCACAGAAAATTCAATTTCAGGGCACCATCGATTTTGGGGTCCGCCAGATTCTCGTGCGTCCAACCCCCAGACCTTCCACGCCTCCTTTTTTTGTTAAAAACTTGCACTTCTATGCGATTGTTCATTACTTTTCGTTACATACGCGCACGTGCCGACTTGTTCCAACTTTACTCGCAAAAAATAACGCCTTTTATTTGCATTTTCAATCATCAGAAAATCGACAATTACATTACACTAGCAATAAATAATAATGACAAATTACATAAAGGTGTGAATCATCCACAATATGGGATAACGGCCTGACGATATGAAGTTCCTTTTCCTGAGATTTTTTGAAATGAGTAAATTTACGAGGCACGTAGAAAATTTTTTCTCTTAACATTAACAACGCTTACATGTATATTTTGGATAGGTTACGCGTAATATCATTTTTTGAGAATTCTCGACTAGTTACGTTGCTTCAACCCGCTCGTTGATATAGACCGTACTTCATAGGCACGCGTTAGGGTGCCTTCCAAAAACTACTAGCAAAGAAAAATAACTCCGCAAGTAGCGATAGCCTGTACTATATAACATAGTATTAAAACATAAGATTACGGGTTTAACCGTGATTAAATATAATATATTAACATCATTACGAATCGTACAATATGCGCGAAAAACGTATTCAACGATTAGTGTATGAGAAGTTGAACCACTCGAATCCATGAAAACGTTGCAAATCCCCCAGCATGAAATTTTTTAGGAATTATTTCCTCCTATTCACAATTTTTCAGTGCCAAAAAATAAATGAATGAAACGTCGAAAAATGGCGTTTTTCGCCATACCATTGCTTTTTGATCTTTCTTTAACCTAATTTTCGACTCTGCCCAGACTCTCAGAATTTTGGCGCTGCCCGTGTACAGAAGACACAGCCCTTCTGCGATGAAATCTAAAATACACTCATTTTGCTAATCATGATCATCGCTAGGCGCCTCTGTATTTATGCTAATGTCACTGGAAAAGTCTAATAAGCGAAGATATAAGTACTAAATGCATGCATAAAGTCAAAATGAGACGAAAATATTAGTAGAAAACCTTAGTATTGTTTAAATTTAAAGAGAATCGCGCGATTTAAAAAAAGCTCAGAATGTTTTTTGACCTAAACAGGCAAAAAGATAGAATTTCAAATAAAAATAAATTAATAAATTAAATAAATTAAAAAAGTACCCGCGTCAGTCGCAGCGCCGTCTTCCAGCAGCGACGACCTGGGTCGTTGATCGAGCATCGCTTCAGCGATGCAACGTCGCAATCCGCCATGCGTATCGTCAACGAAATCGTTGTCGGACGACCAGACGCCGCCGCAAACGTCACGCAGTTGCACAGCGTTTGACAACTGCTGGTGCTGCTGCTGGTCGAAACTGCCGACGCTCGACGCCTCGATTATGACCGGCACGGAATGCGTTGACGAGCCGAACGGCGGTGCATTTGAACCGATCGATATCGGTTCACTCCGTCCGAGCCTGATTAAAAATTGAAAAATGTTTAAATGTTTTTCAATAAATAAAAAATTTTTGAATTATTTTTTGAAAATTTAAAGTGGACGACTATATACCTATACATATACAGGGGCGGATTTGAGATGCGGGGGCGGGGAGCCTCCATCGGCCAAAAATACTTGGCGAGATAAAGAATGGATACGTAATTTGCAATGATTTTTGGCCGACAGTGACCATAATTTCTCAAATTTTTCCGGCGCCGCGCGCCGGATAATACCAAAATATTAATGCATTTATTTACTGGCGATCTGGAAGCCATTTTCTGCTCATAGAATAGATTTCAAAACAATTTCAACAACAGAAACAGTCATTTAACACATTTTTCTTCTAATTTCAAGCTAAAAATTCCGACGTTTCGCGTGAAATGCTTCAAATAGCAGGAAATCAAGCAGTAAATCAAGCTTCTAAGCGTCCATCCGCCTAAATTTCACAAATCGTTCGACACTTCGCGCCAAATTTTCGGTATAAAGTCAAAAAATTAAATGAGTTTTTCGCACAAAATTTTCTAAAATTTTAAAATTCTTAGAAAAAATATTGCGTCAAATATGATTTTGAGTAAACGTATACAATGTAAAATGCTGAAAAACGCTATTTCGCGAGTGAAGGACAAATTTTTGGACATATTTATTTTTGACTGTTTTCGAAAAGTTGGGGTACCGCCAGTGATCGACCGGGTAGCCAGACCGGGCCCGGCCGCTCAGGGCAGGTCCGGCTACTATAAGGGCTTGTCCCGGGCCTAAAATTAATAGTTAATTCAAGGTTCCAATTTCAATCATTATAACGCAACTGCAAAGCGAGTTATAGATTCTTCTAGGTTATTGGTTGTAAAAATTTAGTCTCAATCATCATACTCGTAAATGCTCATCATGTTTCAATCGCCTTTACCCCGTCACGTTCTGATTAGCATTTTTTCCTCAATATCAAAATGCCATTTGCTTGGCTCTCGTATGTTATCTGCATTCATAAGCACAGATTCAACAGGAATCAGTGCACGCACGACTGCAACTGGGCGCATATAGTTAAGCTCAGACCATTTCCTGTAGGCAATAACACCTCTTACGTGCTGTATTGCACATGCTTACTCAGTAACTTCAATATGTTGTCGTACTCATGCTAAAACGTTATTAGATTTGGTTAAAATATTTTACGATGCAAAATATAATATTGTTTTTAGGCAATATTAATATTAAAATACTATAAATATAATATATATCTACATATATTAATTTATTATTAAAAACATGTTTTAAATACATGTAGACCCGGGCCCGGCGCTCAAGCCCGGGCCCGCTTTTCAAGCCCGATCGATCGACGGGTACCGACTCCTTAGGAAAGTCCTAGATCCGCCACTGCACGCATATATGGACAAACTGCACAAGTTCATTCAACCCGGTATCAATGGAAGCCAGATCAGTATGAATAAAAAGACCTGCCAGCACTAATAATTTTTCCAAAATGCCGTACATATGATGGAAATGCACAATAAAAACGATTAAAAATCAACTAATCAATTAAAAGGAAGATGAAGAAAGGAAAAAAGGAAATGTTCCGACCAATAATCATTAATCAGTCAAATAACGAGTAATTAGCCATTCGATCACTAATCAACCGATCAACCAACCAAAAAACCTTGTTGCAAAAGGGCAACCAACTAAAAAATTTGACAGCTACTACTATCCATGGCAAGACCGGCCTTTGTCCAGTTTTGCACATACAAATAGGCTTAAAAATGAAAGGAAGAAAATTTAAAAAAAACGTTCAAATAAGAACCAAATGACTGATAATCAATTTTATAAAAATTAACGTAACACGCGAAAATCAATAAAATCAACAAGTAAAGTCGCAATGACATACATTTTGAGTCGTCGGAAATAATACATAATTTTGTGGCCACAATCACTTTATGACCATTTCATAATTTCACTTCAGTTGATCAAGCCTAATTTGCCAACATTTATGATAATACACTTAAATATGAAAATCTCGTCCCCAATCAGGCGGAAGTTCCCGGGAAAATAACCCTTTTCTTAAACCCTGCAGGCATACATGCACATACGAAGGGGTAAGAGGGGGTAACCCGCTGAAGGGTCCCAAGAATACGTACTGTCTAGCCATTTGAGCCAAAAAGAGTGTATTTTCAAACGATTTTGACGTAGGAATAGCCAAGAACTCAATTTACTGCGGTAGAAATCCTTAAGTTCATCCATCCCAGACCCCACAATCTCTATTTTACCTCGCCCAGGCCAACCTAACCTTGTGCATCTATGATAAATGAGCATAAGTGAGAGAGAGTATTACTTCCCCTGAGCTTTGAAAAAATGATAGTTATGCACATAGGGGTGAGGGGAGGTATTCCCGCCTAAAGGGTCAGCCGTACAGGTACTGCCCGGCGATTTTAAGCTAATGGAACGTTTTTTGTATCATTTTTGAAGTCAAAAACAGTAAAAACGTCAAAATTTTTCCGGCGCTCCGAGCCAGATTACTACTTTTAAGTACTTTTTACTCAAAAATCGTCCAAAATTAATAAATTTTTGCATTTTTTAGTGTTAAAAGTGATATAATGCAGTCAAAATGGACTAAAAATGCTTTTAAAACGCGATATTACCACAAAAAACGTCGTTTTACCCGCTATTTTGACCTCTTGATTGTTAAAACAGCTAACAAAATGATGAACGTTAAATTTATTGTTTCGGATTTTCGGGATTTCACACCCCCTGCCGACCCTGACCTTGTGTACCTATGTACATAACCATTTTGGTCAAAAAACATTGCCAAATAGCATTATTTGGACCCAAGAAATTTAGCTACCTATAGAACCTTTTTTAGACACCGAAACATGAGTTCAAAAATACTATACACAGGGTGAAACAAAAAACGGCGCGCGTAGATTGCCCTCAAATTTTTTGTAGGCTTTAGCTATCGACATACGGGTTTCTTCACTGTGTTGATAAACATCTTTAGCGTGCATATCCAAATTTTTAACGCGTGAACTTTCATGATTTTTTTGAACAAGACGCGTTTAACTGGACCCAGTCATTTTCAGAGTTCAAACAACAATGTTTTCTAGATTATTGTGAAGATAATAATTCACTGACTTGTTTAGCATAATGACTAATCACTCAGGTACTGCAATGACAAACTTCGCATTATAAGCTTTGTTGGTTCATAGACTAGCAGCCATTAATTGAATTCGCCCATATTGAACTAAAAAATTTATGAACGCTAAAAACGGCCCTCGTAAGTTTTGTTTATTCTTCTTCGTACTTATTGCAACTAGATTTCCAATTAAATGCAGAGATTAGGCATACGTTCCTCCTAGTAATCAGCAGTGACAGAGTTAAATACGCTATTAACATTTTTCCACAATATTTTCACACCTCCCTAAAAGTTTGACCTTGCGCACCTACGCCTGCAAGTTTCGACTCATCTTACCCTAATTTTCCTGGCAAACTGGGGTGAACCAGAGGAGCGGAACGCTGTAAATCCAGGTATGTTTTGAATGTAAACTGAGGACCCATCCAGAGTCGTCGGTGCGGCCCGCTGTACGTGACCATTTCAACCTGAGAAATCCACAAGTCCCTGTTTAGCGATGCATTTTTCGGTTCCGTGGCTAAAAGGATGATGTGAATAGACGCTAGAAGTTAAAATCAAGAAAAATTGGTGAAAGTTGTCCAAATGTACTTTCGAATCAGAAATGAATGAACGAAATCACAAAAGGATTAGTCAGATCGATCTAGAAGTCAGCCTGCAGAGAGAAAGCAAGAAATTTAAGCCTTAAATACCCGAAATAGCTCTGTAAAGGAAATGTTTTAAATGGCAGTAATTACTTGCAGTCAACTGCAAATAATATAGCACACAATGTTATATTATTTGAAGTCAAAAACTAGTGGCCTAAACTGCAAATAAGATCGGATACAGTGCAATATTTTTTCAGTCAAAAAGCAGCGGCCAAGACTACAAATAAGATCGAATACAGTGTAATATTATTAGCAGTCAACAAACCAGCGGCTAGACTGCGCATGACTGCAAATAAAATTAAACTGTGTTCGACCTTATTTGCAGTCTAGGCCGCTGGGTTTGACTGCAAATAATATTACGCTGTATCCGATCTTATTTGCAGTCTAGGCACCTGGTTTTGACTGCAAATAACATTACGCTGCATCCGATCTAATTTGCAGTCTAGGCCGCTGGTTTTTGACTGCAAATGATATTACATTGTGTGCTACATTATTTGCAGTTGACTGCAGATAAATACTGCCGTTTCAAATCGAAGGCAGCAGAAAGCTGTCATAATGCAAATCTACTACTTGAAAAATCGACGAAAAATTTCGTCGTATGTAGCTTGCCGTCTATGAACTTACCTGTATATGCGTATACGCACTTAAAGTTTCAAATTTTATAATTAAGAATTATCATCGTTTTTCACAACTTTCTCATGTGCTAATTTCATTATGACTTTGACCATAGAAGTGCAAGGAAGAGATGGCCAGAGAAAGAGGGAGGGGTGAAATTCGAGTACGGTCGCAGCCAGACATGCATAGCATGGGAATTGTGGGTGTAGGCTTAGATAATAAGGCGCTTTTTTGGGTTTAAAAATGGTGAGAACGCTCAAAAACACCTTTTTTTCGGCGTTTCTGACAATGCTTCATCTTTTTACAACATAAGAACAAAAGAGTTCGAGCAAATTGGGTATAATGGTCAAAACTTGAGTATGTGGCTATTGGCCACTACGCGATTATGTACGTGCGCTCGTGTTCCATCTACGATTTACTTTAGCCTTTTTAGTTAATTTGCATGTGTAACCTTCTATATAAGCACACGTTATAACTAGTAAAGGAATCAGTCCGAAATAGTCTAGTCGGATGCGCGTTGAAGCAATACCAGCGTCACTAAACCACTTAAGTAACCTTAGGTGAGCTCTATATAATTAAGCTGTAACGTTAAATAATAAACGGACACCCAACCCAACGACGACGTTACATTGGTGACCCGTGATCGACCCTATAGTATTATACAGTACTATATTCGATATATATTCATTTTATTTATTTCTAAAACAGCGCAAGAACGCATACTATACGTTCTAACACACCTGTTTTACCTTTTAATTATCTCGATCAATACCTGAAAACGAAAAGAAAAACTTTTCGAATGTTTTCAGAAAAGAAGAGGAACGAGTCTCACTCAGAAGACTTGAGTGATGAGGGAAACAATATGTATAAGGACGCATCAGATCCAACAGCAAAGCTTGCAGCAAAGACTGCAAGGGTGAAAATTTCTGATGCCCAGGATAATGAATCGAAGAATCCTGAAGAAAACACTTCAGAATCCTTGAAGTTTCGGTCTAAGTCAAAATCTGAATTTGAAAAAATTCATGAAAAAACTCATTCTACAAGTTCATTTGTCTGAAGCAAGTGAAGATTCGGATGATGAAAATTTTTTGAAAGAATTTAAAACTTTCAAAAAAGCTAAAGGTCTCGATAGAAAACGGCAAAGATTTGTTGAAATTTGTTTTCAACGTCTGAAAGGCTTTGCCGGTGGCACCGATGTTCGTGTACGCGATCGAACATTTTGCTTTGTGCTATGAAATAAATGAACATGAAATGTTAAAAGCGTTTGTACAACTGCTGCAAGATGCAGCATTAAGAGCTATTAAAAACATGTCTAGCGCGCAAAAAGAATCGTATTCTAATTTAAAGAATGCATTAATGATGCGATTCTCGGAAACTAGCAATATATATACATTGCTAAAAGTAAATATTATGAAAGAAAACAAAATCCGAGTGAAACGGTACAAGGATTTTATGACGAATTATGGCATTTAGCATCTATAGCGAATCCTGAGAGTCAAACTTCTCAGCTAGAAATTAGTGTCTACGATCGATTTATTACTGGTCTAAACCCCGAAATTAGAAAATTTATTTTATGTTCGGGTGCTCCAGCTCAACTGGATAAGCTTCTCGAAAAAGCTAGAAATATCGAGCAAGCTAATAAAACAGAAATGGATGAAAAACCATCGATTTTGGTTAATAACATTTCTGGTAATCAATCTAAACCCATTAATCGTCGACAAAATTTTGTATCGTTTGACTCAGATGTTGCACAAACATCAGATAGTAGTTATACAAATAAACAAGGTTCGCATAAAGAATGGTATAGTGAAAGGTATGCAAATATCAATAAAAAATACCATGATAGAAACAAAGTACCATATTCGAACGAATCTGATGTTTCCTCAGATACAGGTGAGGTTAAACATAGAAATCGTAGAGATAATCGTATGCATATTCGCGATTATTTACGTCTACGTTCGCCTAATCGACAAAATTCGTTCATAAATCGAGGTTTTCAAAAACCTTTGAATTCACCGAATCATCGTAATCATAGAAAACCATGGAGTCTTCCTATTAGAAGGTACGATCCTCATGCTTTTCGCAATTTTCACAAAAGGTCAGGTCATTGGACAAATGATTGTTTCAATGTGAAAGCTGTTCAAAAAAAGCATGAATGATGAAATGCGAAACCCCAGTGTTTCGTACGCGAATTTGCCAACTTATTCACAAAATCCCGCATTAAATAATGCGTCATTTTCGGTAAATACGCCTACGATCACTGAGTTTTCTAATCAGGAATCAAGTAACTTTAATATGTTGCTACAGAATGATAAAAGAGCGGAATCGCAAAATTCAGTTTGGAAAAGCAATAAAGAAATGCGTGATTCCAATTTTAATTCACACATTATTCTATTTCCCACAGATAAATCGAATCACAAATTATTTAAATGTGATTCAAAGCGTTCATCGAAAAATAAAATGTCCAACTGAATATGTGAATTCTGTTTCAAAGAGAAATATAAAATCAGCTGTTGAATCCACAAGTACTGAGAGTTTAAGGAAATTAAACGATAAATGTCATACGCGCGAAATGACATCTCAGGAAAAGATCGATTTTTCTTATCAAACACAGCCGCCTATGCTGCAGCAAGGAAAAATCGGAAATAGAAATATTTCCGCGTTGCGCGATTCAGAATCACAATGCACACTTGTTAGTAAAAACCTGATGAACGATGTGTTCGATATCGCATGCGACAATAAAACGCACATCGATGAAGTCATAGTAGCAAATCATGAAAGTATGAAAATTTTCGGAACCGTCAATTTTTATTTCGAGATTGACGGTGAGAAAATATCGATTCATGCAAAAATCGTTGAGAAACTAAACGGCGATTTTATCATCGGCTCCGATATACTCGGAAATACGCGTATAAATGCAATCATTAAAATGACAGAACGTTGCATTGAAATACGTGGCAAGAAATTTTCTGCGTATAATCCAGAAAATGCTCATGCAAAAAACCATTAGGTGTTAGTAGAATAACTATCCGAACTGCTGAAAAAACGGTTATTCCACCTAAAAGACAAAAAATAATACCTGCGACGGTATATGTTGAAAAACCACAGTCATCCATATACATGATTGAACCTGAAGAAAATCAGGCTGAAATTTTTGTTGCAAAATCAATATTTGATTGCAGCAAAGAAATGATAGCAGTATGTGTATTAAATACTGCTGATAATTGTATTTTACCTTCGACGACGATCTCTTCAACCTAACGCGCGTTTTTCATATTTCCTGTAATTACATACATAGCGCGCACATTTTGTCTAAATCGTAAGAAGACTTGTATATCGTCATTATTCATCATTATTTGTCGATATACATTATGAATGTTTCGTATTTTATAATTTGATATATTTTTTGGCTAATAATTGCATATCTTTTCAGGACGCTATTTTTTCGTAATTATTATTTGATTTTTATAATTATATCGCCTTGGGAAAATATTGTACCACATTCGACTGATTAACAACATGTCGAAATCAAAAAAATGAATCCAGGATTGGATTTAAGCTCCACAGGTGAGCGAAATTCCAATATATCACAATATAATAAATAGATATTGTGTAATAAATTTGCCAAATGAATAAAGTCCTTGAAGCTTCTACATTCAAGTACGTTTCGAATAATTAAATGGTGCAATAAAAAGCGCGAAAAATTGTTCATTGATCGTACTAATTTATTAATATAGCGCGAAAGCATTTGTGCATTAAAAATCGTGATAATTTATTGTACGTATCATAATGTATAAAAAGCGCGAAAGCATACCATAAATAAAAATTCCGTTTCGTTATTGTAATTTAAGCTTGGACTGTAAAGCGATATTTAATGACAAGCGGATACTACTTATATTCATTGTCATATATTTCCAATGCCATATTTGAATATTGCAGGGCATTGTTGTTTTAAGAAGATCGATTATCAATATATTTTTTGATAATTGCATTATTTTGCTGATATTATGAATTTGCAATTTTTCATAAATTGCAATATTATGGTTATACCATAATAATATTTTATCACTTTAAATCGATTAAGTGATATAATATTTTTTAATAACAATGTTTATTTATGAAACATTGTTCTTCATAAAATTCTATTCAGCCAGTAAATTCTGAATAGCTAAAAACTTTCTTTGTAAATAAAGAAAGTTTGAGAGATATTTGACTTTATTTAAAATTCTAAAATTGAATATTTTAGAAAACGTGACGAAAAACGAGAATCAATTGAAGTTGCCGGCTCCGCCCAACGCATATCGAGATGATTATTTGCTTAGATTAGCGGAAGAACGCGGATACTTTAAAGCCATGCACGAAGCATCACAACGAGAAATTGAATCACTTAAGACGGAAAATTTTAAATTACGAGAGAGCTAGCTACGCACGATAAAATCTAGCTCTACAAATCGTAATTTAGTGAGCAATACGGATTATAATTATGGTATGAATTTAGAATTTACGAATTCTTCAATGTCGAATTCCGTTGCTTACCGTACAAATGTAAGGAACAGACTAGAATATCGTTCGAATCAATATTCTAATGACTTTACCGTTCATTTTGAAAATGATAATATTAAATCAGTCTTCAAAGATAATAGCGCATTTAATGATGTAAAAAATGCGTATGTGTATATAACAATAACGTACCAAGATGAAGGTTCACGAAAAACCCAAAGGTTTTCCGATAAGTGGAGAACTTTTGTAGCCGATTATTACGTGCAATGGGGTAAAACTGAGCAAGAAACAGTCGAAAAGCTAATTAAACTTTGTCAATGCCTGTTTCTACAGTTGAATTGGAAAACATCCTACACCAGCACAATTTCAAAGCACGCATATACTCAAGGCAAAGCCGTTGCAGAGTCTATTATTTGTGCTGTGAACGAATAAAAATTAGTCCAAAGTAATCAAAAGGAGAGGTTTGCGCGCTCAAGACGCGAGAAACCGCAAACTCTGCACGAGATATCACTCGACAGATGACATAGATAAACCAATACGGATCAAAGAGTAACAACGAAGAGGAGATTGAAGAAGACTCGTCCACTAAAAGTTCAAAAAGTAGCAGTGATAACGAGGGAGAAAATGACTATAAGGACGAAAACCCGCCGACGCCTGGTGCCGATCTTGATAACATGGAATGATTAAAAAGGCGAAGAGATAAGAGGATTCAGTTTGTTTATTTTGTGTTATGTTTCGTTTTATTTTTTGAAGAGGGGAGGAGTGTGGCCATTGGCCACTACGCGATTATTTACGTGCGCTCGTGTTCCATCTATTTTTTACTTTAACCTTTTTAGTTAATTTGCATGTGTAACCTTCTATATAAGCACACGTTATAACTCGTAAAGGAGTCAGTCAGTTATAGTCTAGTCGGATGCGCGCTGAAGCAATACCGGCGTCACTAAACCACTTAAGTAACCTTAAGTGCGCTCTATATAATTAAACTATAACGTTAAATAATAAACGGACACCCAACCCAACGATTTTGAGCAAATGGAATGCTAAAAACGATAAAAGCACCTTTTCTACGAATTATTTAGTCGATGGTCAAAATTACTGCAAATTGCATATCCATTATTCATCTGGCCAACTGTATTCAAGAAGGAGCAGCCGCCCCCCCCGCTGAACTGGGCTGGCTGGTACAGAAAAAGCGTTGACCGATCTGAAAAACTTTAGTTTTTTAGATCGGTCAACGCAAAATGCATTTAGTTTCTTCGACTTTAGCAAAAAGCTGGCGCTAAGCGCCGAAAAGTCGTAAAATTTAGGCGAAAGGGTGTTTAGAAGCTTGATTTACTGCTCGATTTTCTGTATTTGTGAGCATTTGACGCGGAGCGTCGAAAATTTTTAAAACGTGATGCTTGGAAATATATAGGAAGAAATCTATGCTAAAATAGTTCTTTTACAATAGCTCTTTCTGCTCTTAAAATTGTTTTGAAACCTCTTGTGTGAGCAAAAGTAAATAATTGTTATTAATAGGCATACATGATCTTAAAGAGTGGTTTGGGGGTTATTCACCCTCCCCAGAATTCGCGATTTTTCAAAAGTTCCGAAAAATTTATAGGAAAGGCGCTTGTTAACGCGTTTTTGGCTATCTATTTGCTCAAAATTGTCCAATTTTCGGCGCTTCGCACCATATATTCATGTTTTGACTATATTTTGTCCAATTTATTCGACTTTTTTGAATTTTTTTAAAATGTTTTTAGCGTTTTTAGCTATCTATTTGCTCGACATTGACAAATTTTCGGCGCTTCGCACCATATACTAATGTTTTGTTTATATTTTGATAAAATGTTTCTATGCTCTCGAAAGATGGAGCATCGTCAGAAACGCCAAAAAACGATGTTATTTACGCGCATCTAACGTTTTTTTGGCCCAAAAAAGCACTTTAAAATTTTACCCCCCCCTCAGAATTCCCATGATGTGCATGTATGTTAACAGGTATTGAAAAACTTGAGAAATTATGATAACTGGTGGCAGAAAATCCTTGCAAATTACATTTCCATTCTTTATCTCGCCAATTATTTAGGCCAATTGCAGGGTGAGTGGCCCACCTTATGTAAATATCCAACTTTAGTTGATTAGTTCTGGAAAGAAATCGATCGGTCCTTAAATAGGTTGGCAGATTGAAAAAGGGTTCACCAGTTCGAATAATAGCTTGCCTCGTTTCAAAAAGTAGTTATCTGGTCCTAAGCAGGGTTGGTTGGTCTAAAAAGCAGGTTGGCTAGTTCCAAAAAAGAGGTTGCTTGGTCCCAAAGATAGATCACCTGGTTTTAAAGATAAGTTGGCTGGTTCGAAAAATGAGTTGTTCGGTTACAAAAATACGTTTGCTGGTTATAATTAAGGGTTGGCTGGTTGCCAAAAAGGGTTAGTCTGTCTAAAAAACAGGTTGGCTGGTTCCGTAAAAGGATTGTTTGGTTCCTGAAAAGGGTTGTTTGGTTCCTGAAAAGGGTTGCTTGGTTCTAAATAAGGGTTGGATGATCGTTAAATAGTGTTGTCTGGTTCCTAAAGAGGGTTAGTTGGTTCCCAAAGAGGGTTGGGCTGTCTGAAACAGGCACGTATTTCTGAGGGGGAGTGGGGGGTTCCGACCCCTAAATTCAGAAAAATCGGAAAATAGGACTTCTTAAACGTTATTTTGTGCTATTTTTGGCCGTTTCGGCTTAGTCCCCCCAAACATTGGTGTTGGTCCCCCTCAAAATAGGACGGCCAGCTACGTGCCTGGTCTGAAAAACAAATTGTCTGGTTTTGCAATGAGTTGTTTGATTCCAAGAACAGGTTGCCTTCCCACAACCAATTGTACGGTGTTCATTTTATTTATCCGTTGCTTTCTGCTCCATTTTTTCAAATATAAATAGTGCATTAAAATTTTCTCATGCACAAAACATATCCCTCTATCCGGAGACCCTTCAGCCTGTTCCAGGATTGGTACAGCCTGTACCCGGTTGAGACTGAAACACGGTATTGCCCGGGTGTGAGCACTATTTTTTAGCTATTTTTGACTTCGTGCTTCGCATCATATTTACAACCAAATGATGAATTTTTTTATCCATTTCTACCACATTTGACAGTTTTACATTGTGGCCGCTTTACAAAACAAGTGACGGCGGCACCAAAATTCTGGAAGGGGTGCAAGATTTTTCAAAAGTAAAAAATAGCCTTAAAAATGGTGGTATGACAATAAAACACCATTTTTCAACGTTTCTTATCGAGCACTATCGATTGGGATCAAAAAATTGCGAAAAAACCAAAAAAAATGGTGGGGGGATATTTTGGTTTCTGGGGGTGCATACCCCTAGCCCCCACGCCCAGTCATGGTGACGACAATCGGCATCAAGCGTACTGCATGTACATACTATGCTTAAAATGGAGTAGAAAATTCAAATCAAATGGAAAAGCATTGCCGCATATAACTAAAAAATTGTTCACTTGAAAATTAAAAAAATCTTTTTAATGCACAGAATCTACAATAAGGAATCTAATTTAGAAGTATGTACGTACATACCATCTACAATTACCATACATTAACGGCTCGAAATTTTGCGTGAGGGTCGCCGGTCATTTTTATGGAGGTAAGAGGTGTAAATCAATTCCAATTTAAAACCGAAAATTTCTAGAAAACTCAAGTTTTCGCCAAAAATGGATGGGGGTCAAAAATTTTCTGATTTCAGGGCGGATGGGGTGGGGGAACGACTCAGCTTTGAGTGGGTGGATCCCCTCAAACCTCCAGGTACAAACACAGTATTTGCAAGAAACCTACAAAATTTACTATTTACTATATGTTCCTAGAAGCCGTTTCACGTTGACGGCCTGCAAAAGCAAATGATCTTCCGGTAATGGCAGGCAAGTATCGGCGTCTGCTTTACTACGCGCAGCAAGACACTACCTGTCACATGATCAAGAATTCACTTAACGTTTTGAAAGTTCTGAAGGGTAAAAAAACGTCCGAAGGTGGCCAAAAAATTAACGGAGGGACCAAACACTTATGTTTGGAGCTGTAATTTATCTGATCCAGTCGATCGGTTGGAAAAAATGTTAGTGTTTATTGACGAGGATATACCACACAATTACACAACGATGCGTTCGGGTCGTATAGGTTTATGTAGCAGAAATTTGTAAAAAAGTAAAAAGCGGCTCTTTAAGAATTATTTACGGCGAAAAATCATCCAGTTCAGTCAGCCGTCTTTGGCGATCATTATGCATGCATACAAGATGGTATAAGACCCCCACCCAAAGTTGGTCGTCCCTGCTCAGAAAAAGTTTTGTGACCTCTCACTGGTATGAAAAAATTAGAATTTTTTAGCCGTTTTCGGCCAAGAATTGAGATCATCTACCCTTCTCCTAAAGTATGCCTGGCACCTCAACCAGAAATTTTGAGCTATTTGCATGCATGATCATTATGCTCCGTATTCACAGCCAACTAACAAGAAAAAGAAAAGCTGTGTCCACCGACTCAACGGCCACTCAACCGTTGGTATAACGTGCAATTCGACCTGATTTTCTTCACATATCCTAGCACCGATGCAAAACGGTTTAACGCTGAGCTGATGCTCATTTAATTGGCCATTACAACGTAATATGTACAACGAGTCGGAGCATAAATCTAAATAAAAAGGTATTTAAAAACTGGAAGAAAAATGTATAATATAGATAATTTCAAATATCATTACAAAAAGCAACGCTTTTACATAACATCATACTCGTATAGAGTAATATAATATAGTTTGAAAAATGAGCTTGTTAAGCAGAGTTGTAAACAAAGAGAAACTTAAAGTTTAAACATACCATTAAATTATGAAGAGACATAAAGATTTTAAACTATAAGAAAATGAAAAGGTGGGATTTTAGTAAATTAAAACAAATTTGAGGATATGATGAAACATTATATCTCAAAGCTTATATCTGCATTTTACCCTCAGATTAGAGTAAGGTTTGTTTACAAACCTGTCATCTGTATAAGCCGGTTTTTCAAGAACAAGGATGATGTACTGCTAAGCTACTCTCAAATTTAGTATGCAAGTGTATGTGTCTAGCTTTCGTATGGCTAGTTACATTGGCGAAACTCGCCGACATTTTGGAAGTAGAAGTGCAGAGCATACTAGCATCTCATTTGCTGGAAAGCCAATTAACAGGGTGATAGCTTATCTGCAAAATTCACAAACATATCTCAAATAGCAATCATTCAATTACATCAGATTGCTTCAAGGTTATTAGTCGAGCATCCAACTCTTTTGATCTTTTAATCAAGGAGTCGTTATACATAGCACGTGATCGTCCTATTCTCAACAATAATGTTTCATCATATCCTCTAAATTTGTTTTAATTTACTAAAATCCCACCTTTTTCATTTTCTTATAGTTTAAAATCTTTTATAATTCTCTTCATAATTTTAATGGATGTTTAAACTTTAAGTTTCTCTTGGTTTACAACTTTCGCTTAGCTCGCTCTTTTCAAAACTATTACCTAGGAGCAGTCGCTTCTATATTTAATACGAGTAAATACGAGTATATATAAGACGTTACAAGAAAGAAACCATGCTGAACATCAGTGATCGTACGGGGTCAGATTTTGCCCCCGATCGGGGTCGGGGTCGGGGATGAAAAACCCCGGTTTTCGAGGATCAGGAGTTGAAGATTAACAATTAACATTGCATTATTACATACCAATTTGAAAAGGATAAAAACGATACCTTAACTTGTTTGTAGAGCATACTAATAAAGCTGGTTATGTTCAACATTTCATTTTCATTCCAAGTTCAAACATGGTTTTGGCAATTTAGCATTACTTTCAATTTTAATCACTAATCGCTCTCGCTTTTTCGTATTCTTCCACAGTTTTTCATAACGGTTTTCTATGGCGCACTGATTGTAGAGGAGTCAATGGCGCGAAGCGCCGGAAATTTTCGAGAATTTTTACCGTTTTCATGTAGAATTTACGCCTTTTTATTGACGAACAGTTCGGAAATCATAAGTGGCGCAAAGCATCAAGAAATTCAGTCATATTTTACCGCCTAAGACAATAATCGGCGGTGCTAAGCGCAGGAAAATTTTGACGTTTTTACTCTTTAAACTCAATTTATACCGCTTAAATCATACAGAACAGATAAACTAATTGCGGCGCGAAGCGCCGAAAATTTTTAAAAATTCCTAATCCTTTTACCTTTTCTGTCCTCCTAAAAATCTCTTTCAACATGTAGAAGGAGATTGTACGGCTGGGGGTCTGGGGTGGCGCGCTCAAGCGCCACCAGCGAGATCCAGAGCAGAACCCCCGAAAATTTTGTAAAAAAGCACTCTAATTTTTAATTAGTAAAGTTAAAATTTTCGCAAATTGGCAAAATCTCGGTTCTGAATTAAGTCCAAAAAACTTAAAATTGATGAACACCTACACTGCACAAAACTTCTGAGCTGAAATGCGTTTTTCGACCTCTGCTAAGTATGTAGCGCAGCAACGGGTCGCAACCAATAAGTCATTGAAAGATGTATCAATGAGAATTTTGTTCTTACCATTTTCAGGCCCATTTGTGGCCTTCTTATTAACTAGTTCAGAAAACAGAAAATGCGCAAAAACACAAGAAAATTTGGCCTTTCCTTTCATTTAAAATAGAATTATGTGTCCTTGTAAAGAAAGATAAACAAAGCAGAGAATAGACAAATTGGTACGCAAACATTTTCGCACTTTTACCATTATGTTCAACAAGCATGTGCAGTTTCATTCAATAAACTAATAGTGCATTAAATCACTAAAGTGCTGCGAAGTGCTGGATTATTTTAACAGATGCAAGCTTTTAAATTCATTGGATCTGTATGACAATAAATAATAATGACTCGGCGCGAAGCGCCGGAAAAATTTGACGTTTGTGCCTTTTTAAACTCAATGTTCTGGACACATTGCGCCAGAAAAATCAACATAATTTCTGAAAAATTCCGGGGGGCATGTGCCTCCATTTCCCCCCGGCTACGCCTGTGATTCCGCAGTAATTTCGGCGCACTTCATAATGAAAAATATGCGAACATGTATGTACGTCTTAACAACATGGCGACCAGGCATACTTTTTATGAAATATCGCGAGTGTCGAGTTTTACATATTAATTTTGCTGATGAATGAATCGTCCTTGTTCTGAATTTATTTGCTATTTAAACAATTCTTCTATGTACCGACAAATAAAATGCTATATCTCACCCCCGAAAAAGGTTCAACCCCGACTCGAAAAATCATGCCCCCGGTCGGGGTCGGGGTCGGGGTTTAGGCCGGGGTTTTTCGGGGTCGGGGTCGGGTCGAGGTCCCCGTACGATCACTGCTGAACATATATACACAGATTTTCAAGGAAGATGCATTCAGACGCGCGCCAGCGTTTTTTAGCACGACTTTCATTAGAACTGGTGGCACACATGCACAACGCTCGGTATGGGGCATCCCCTACCAGAACTTTTGAAGGGCATACCCCCTCAAGGCCGTTTCGGGACCAAACCTACTGCCTGAGCCACAAAAGAGCATCAAATGACGTCTAACCATTTAATTTCAAGTATAACTACTTATTTTTCGAGCAGTAGATTGTTCAATTCGTTCATCGACACTTTTCTTCAATTATCATAGGTAGCACGTTAGTGCGCCTACCTATAATATACTTGGACCCCACCTAAAAGTGATTGCCCCCCTACAGCAACACTGGACACTTCTGTATCATGCGGTTTTTTTACAAGATAGATAATGAAAAAAGCTTGTCCCCGTTTTTTCTTTGTTTTTGCATTTCACCCGATTAGTAAAGAGCGTGCAAACTTAAACTGAAACGCCATAATATATACTTTGTTTAATTTGGTCGGTTACCGGACTTTTTCTAACTCAGTTTTGTATTCTGTTTAGTCTGGATTTTTTGAATGTAGGCAATTGATTAAGCTAAAAACCACTTTTTTAATTTTTTTCAAAGCGACTTACTCTGGAGTGGCAGTGTAATGAGTGGGAAAATCTGGGGTCGAAAAACACATTTTAGTCGAGTTTTCGACTTGTTTATGTTTGCAAAAAAAACCTATCTATAAAAATGTACTACGGTTCAAGGGCTACTTTCGGCTCACCTGCGAACTCTTTTCACACTCAGGGCTCAAACTTTACACTCTAGTGGATGGTTGAAAATGAGGTTTGTCTCAGATTTCTCTGTCAGTTTCTCCCGTTATAAAGTCGGGACAAATTGAATAAAATAGAAATAAAGTTCGTTTTAATGGCTGCATGTCATAGGTGCGCAAGGTCGAGGGTCGGCAGGGGGGAGGGTGATATGCCAAAATCTAAAACAGTAAATTTAACGTTCACGATTTTTTTCTGTTTTAATTATCAAAATGGTCAAAATAGCCTATAAAACGTTTTTCGTGTTAATAACACATTTTAAAAGCATTTTTAGTCCATTTTGACTGCATTGGATACATCACTTTTAACACTAAAAAATGCAAAAATTTATCAATTTTGGGCGCTTTGTGAGTAAAAAGTACTTAGTAATGTATTAATCTGGCGCGAAGCGCCGAAAGATTTTGACATTTTTACTGATTTTGATGTCAAAAATGATGCAGAACAAGACCTGTTTGCTCAAAATCGCCGGACAGTATCGGTCTAGCTGACCTCAGGAAGGTAATACCCCCTCAACCCCCTATGTCCACGTGTGCTGCATGTCGCAGCGAACCGCGTTTAAAAACCCAATATCGAGTTACTTATAAAGGTGTAAGGTTCGAAATCAGGCGTATAACATTGAGCCGAAAAAACACGTTTTTAAATTTTCTGATCGGTCAATATGTCAAATATTTTGCGGAACAGAAGTTGTCCATAACAAACGTACTGACGACTCAAAGGCTACAAACTGGCTCGAACTGAATTGCTTTACACTGAATGGGGACTTACGTACAGATTTGTAAAGTTTACAATGTGGTGGATGGTGGAAAAGTACGTTTATGTTAGTGTCACTCTCTTTCGTCCGCCTACTTATTCCGTTTAGAAGTCGGGATGAGTCGAATAAAATTAAAATAAAATTCTTTTTGAGGGGTACACGTCACGACAAATTGTGGTTATCTACATCATTATTCAGCTTTTTCGGGAGGTGTAAAGTCAAACATCAGGGGTTTTATACATGTTTCTGTCTTGTTTTTTTCTGCCAATTTCTCCGCTCATGTTTTGACTATATTTTGTTCAATTTATTACTTTTTTATTTTTCCGAAATTTTTAAATGTTTTTTTTGCTTTAGAAAGATAGAGCATCGTCAGGGCACAAAAAAGGCACTCTGAAATTTCACGCTCCCCGGATTCCCATGCTGTGCATGTATGAAACGTAAATCGATACCGTTCCTAGAATTGCCGCCTTGCGACGTCGCGACGACGACGACGGCGCACCGATGCCGCCGCAGCGTTGGGCGGCAAAAACTGCAGCTAGCCATCGGTAAGCCGCGCCAGGAGGCGTCCGGCGGCGCGACGACGACGAAACGCGGCGCCGCAGGGCCGACGCGGCCTCATCCGCCGCAGTCGTCGCCGCGTCGCCGAGGCCAGCGGCGAACAGCGACGTCGTCGGCGACTGCTTGACTTTCGATGCGGCTAAAAGCGTCAAAGGCGACGCGAAGGGCGGCAGGCGGGGATTGCTCGCGGCGCGATAAAGCGACGCGTGCGGAACGTGATTGGCGACCGGATGTTGTTCCCTGGCTGCAATGTAGGAAAGAATTCAATCTTTATTATTTTTTCAAATTTTTAACTCAAAACTTTCTTCCGCAAATTGAAATAAGGTTATCCCGAAATGGAAAAAAATTAAATTCGCATGAAGTATTAGAAAGCTCGCCAGAAAGGTTTTCATTTGCCACATTTTGCATCTAAGACACCCCTAAAATTTTTAGCGCTATGCTATTTTCATAATCTGTGATTCGTGGGAAGCAGAGATTGATGAATGGACATTAGATGCGAAACTGCATATGCACAACAGGCCGTAAAAAAGTTTTGAAAGGTGAAATAATGCATGAAGAGAGCGAAATGTAGCCGTAAAATCTTCAAATGCCTGCGCTCCGCATGATAGGTGAAGCATTTTTTACAATTTTATCCTCAAGCGAGTTATGATCGTATGGACTTTGACCGAAAAACCACGGCCTAACCCGACCCCGACCGGGGCATGATTTTTCGAGTCGGGGTTGAACTTTTTCGGGGGTGAAATATAGCATTTTATTTGCTGTACATAGAAGAATGTATAAATAGCAACAAATTCGAAACAAGCATGATTCATTCATCAGCAAAATTAATATGTTAAACTCGACATCGCGGACATTTTCATAAAGTACGCCTGGTTGCCATGTTGTTGACGTATGCACATGTTCGCAACATTATATTTTCCATTATGAAGTGCGCCGAAAATTATCAGAACCGTTGCAGCTGGGAATGGAGGCACATGTCCTATGAATTTTTCAGAAATTATGTCGATTTTTCTGGCGCAATGCTATCCAGAACATTGAGTTTAAAAAGCACAAACGTCAAATTTTCGCGCTTCGCGCCGAGTCATTATTATTGTTATACAGATCCAATGAATTTAAAAGCTTGAATTCATGAAATAACCACACAACTCTCGCTGCACTTTAGTGATTTACCATTATTAGTTCATTGAAACTGCACATGCTGAACAATAGTAAAAGTGCGAAAATGTTTGCATACCAATTTATCTATTCTCTGCTTTAGTTTTATCTTTCTTTGCATAAGGATACAAAATTCTATTTTAAATGAAAGGAAAGGCCAAATTTTCTGTGTTTTTGTGCATTTTCTGTTTTCTGAACTAGTTAACACAAGAAGGCCACAAATGTTCTGAAAATTGTGAACAAAATTCTCATTGATACATTCTACGACTTATTGGTTGTGACCTGTTGCTGCGCCATACTTAGCAGAGGTCCGAAAATGCATTTCAGCCTGTAGTTTTGTGAAAATAGCTCATCGTGTTCAAAGTTTTTTTAATTTGCAATTCAGAACCGAGATTTTGCCAATTTGCGAAAATTTTAATTTTGTCAATTAAAAATTAGAGTGCTTTTTTATGTACTTCAGTTCGTTTGATACCCGCTGGTGGCGCTTGAGCGCGCCACCAGACTTTCAGCCATACAATCTCGTTCTACATGTTGAAAGAGATTTTTACAGAAAAACCGTTATGAAAAATACTGTGGAAGAATACGAAAAAGCGAGAGCGATTAGTGATTAGAATTGAAAGTAATGCTAAATTGCTAAAAAAACCATGCTTGGACTTGGAATGAAAATAAAATGCTGAACACAGCCAGCTTTATTAGTATGCTCTAACTAACAAGTGAAAGTATCGTTTTTATCCTTTTCAAATTGGTATGTAATCATGCAATGTTAATTGTTAATCTTCAACCCCGACCCCGACCCCGACCCCGAAAACCGGGAGTTTTTCATCCCCGACCCCGACCCTGATCGGGAGCGAAAATCTGACCCCGTACGATCACTGCAAGCGAGACCAAAAAACGGAACTTTTCACACTTTTTGAGAAAGACATTTTTTAAAAATTATGAATTTTATGATCTCAATTGATGAAAACATGGTGAAAACGTCGAAAACTGCGATTTTCGCATGCTATTCCAACGAGGTTTCCTAAATACGTTTAGATCAATTTATTGCGTCCGCTCCCCCTCCTTGGGAGAATCCTGGATACGGGCCTGCGTATGTGCGTAGCCAGGGGTGGCGGACGGTAAGGACCGCTCTCCTTCTCTTCGACGGAAAAAGTAATAAAATTCCCCAATACGTATAAAAATCATGTAAATAGTATGCAGGTTGGTTGTTTGCACAAACTAAATGAATGTGTAGTTGTTTTATGACTTAAAGAAATCCCATACATGATCTTGGAGGTAAGGAGGATTTCACCCCTACCAGAAAAATTTTCACCTCCTGCAAACATTTTTTCACTCCCACAATTCGCGATTTTCCGAAAGATCCCAAAAACCTTTTAGAAATTCGTATAAAGGTGCTTTTCTAAGCGTTTTTAACTATTTATTTGCTAAAAAAAGTGTCAAATTATCCGCGCTTCGCATCAATATATTCATGTTTTGAGTGTGTTTTGTTCAATTTGCTTGACTTTCTAATTTTTTTCGAAATGTTCTGATGTTTTTCTGCTCTAGAGAAATAGAGCATATTTTTAGGCCTCAAAAAGGCACTTTAAAATTTCACATCGTCAGAATTCCCATGCTGTGCATGTCCGGAAATCGCGTATCATAATTCTGCGAATTTTTCCTACAGTCAGACATGTATGTATGTAAAGGCTCGAAATTTCGGGAGGGGTTCCCCTGCCATTTTTAGGGGGAGTGGGGTACACGGCTTTCAATTTTTGGCCAAAAATGGTCAAGAAACGCTAAAAACGCCTGAAAACGACCAAAAAAATTCTGTTTTTTCCCAAAATTTGTGAAGTCAAAAATTTTTCGGTTTTGAGGGTTGGGGGATCCCTCAACCCCTCTTACATGTATGCCTATAGTACTCATTAATAACCTTTATAATCTATCAGGTAAAAAGTCTGTTTTTGCACCTAGACGTAAGAAACAGCAAAGATTTAGCGATTGTTACAATGAAAGGGGTCAAAACTTTTCTGACTTTGGGGGAAATCGGGGAAAAACGGACTTTGACTGAGGGATCCCCATTCTGCTGTTACATGCCTATCCTCATCGCATTGAAGAGTTTCATTATTTCGAAATTCGAATTCAGTTTAAATTAGAAGCAAGACGTTGTTAAATAAATTAATATGAATAATTTTAATATGACCAAAAATATCAATTTTTTTAAATATCCTAATTTTGCTTTTAATAAAAAATTTTTAAAAAATTTGCTAATTATGTTACATTTCGATGGCGAATGAAGGGTCTGCGACGTAGTAGGCTGCGCGAACAGGCTGTGATCTAACGAATCAAGCCCAGCGCTCCGGTGAAAACGGCTTTCTCGATTCACAACCCGGGGCCCAGTATGCGTCCTGACATTAATAGAACCTGAAATTTTAAACAGACATTTAGAATAAAAATGCAGCAGAAAAATTACTTGGCCATACAGGTCCGTACGCAGAAAGGGGACAAAGGGCACACATGATCTTCAAGGGTTAAAGGTTTTCAACCCCCATAATTCGCGATTTTTCACAAGCTCCCACAAACTTCCTGAAAATTCGTAAAAAAGATGCTTTTTAAGCCGTTTTAGCTATCAAATTGCTCAAAAGTGTCAAATTTTCGGCGCTTCGCGCCCGATACTCTTGTTTTGACTATATTTTGTTTAAATTTGTTCGACTATTTTCAAACGTTTATGCTCTAGAAAGATAAACGTCGTCGAAAACGCCGAAACCGACGTTTTTGACGCGTATCCACCAATTTTAAGTACCTACGAAAAAAGCACTTTTGAATTTCACCCTCATATGTAATTTCAATGTTGTGCATGTCTGGAGGGGACCCAGCATAAATTGGCTATCTCGGGAAAGCTCCCAGGATAGCCAGTGAAAACTGCATTTTTCGACATTTCTCGACATTTTCTATCCATTAATTTCATAAAATTCGAACTTTTCTGAAGAAAAAATTTTCCTTACTCAAAAGGCTCTAAAAAGTGTCATTTTTGGTCGTGCTTGAACATAAATTATGGAAAATACCTCAAAGGGGCGAAAGATTTTGCGACAAAGACATGCAATTTTCACCTTTTCGTGCATTATCTGACCGTCCATAAAATTTTCTACGGCCAAAGGAAGGAGCGGCTGCCCCCATCCCCTCAATACGGCCCTGCACGTACATAATATATGTACAAATGTATGCAGGCCCGCATTCAGGATTTTTTTCGGAAGGCCGAAAATTGTTGAGGTCAGATATCACGAGAACCATTTTGAGATAGTCAAAAATAAAGGCAATTTTGAGCGTATGTCGGCGAGCTCTATACAACGGTGGAGAAAAAATTCCAAAAATAACAAATTTATCATTTAAGCTATCCGCAAAACTGATTTCTGATCACTCAATCGACGAATTATTTATTACGTCAGATGATAAATAATTCAACGCCAAGCGCCGAAAAAATCTGACATAGTCTAGTCTAGCTCAAATTTAAGCGATTTTGAGCGGGTTAAAAGACAAAAACATACACAAACCATAAATCCGGCGCGAAGCTCCGTAAATTTCACCTTCTTCATGTCATAACTCAAATTTGAGCTGCATTGAATGGGATAGAAGGCAAAAACTATAGCTTAACAATAAATCCGGGGAAAATTTTGAGTTTACTCGTTCAAAAGTATGCTAAAAGCCAGTAGAAGCACTTCGCGAATTTTCCATTTTTTGTGCGACTCTTGGGAGAAACAAAAATTATTTTCATTTGAGGGGCAGCAGTCCTTCGCCCCTGAATATGGGCCTGTATGTATGTATGTAGAAACACAGGCCCGTATAGAGGATACGGCCAAGGAGGGGGCGGACCCAACATACAAAGTTGGCCTATATCTCGGAAAATTCGTTGGGATAGCTACCAAAAACCGCATTTTTCGACATTTCTCGAAATGCTCTATCCATTAAGATCGAAAAATTCGAACTTTTTTTGAAAAAAGTTTATTCCTCATTCAAAAGGCTATAAAAAATAAGTCATTTTTGGTCGCGCTTAGGCCAAAATTATGGCGAATACTTGATATCCGGCGCGAAGCGCTGAAGATTTGAAGATTTTGCGACAAAGGCATGCGATTTTCTATCTTTCCATGCATTATGTTACCTTTCAAATATTTTCCGGCCATCCCCTTCAGCACGGCCCTGTATATACGTATATGTATAATACTCCGAGTAAGACATGTTATAGAAGTCGACTAAGTTACGCTATCAATTTAAAAATAATAAGCTACGATGCAGAAAAAATACCAAGCTTACCTCCATAAGGCGTAATAGGAAAAATGTGAGTGGTGCCGTTCGCGGATGAAACTGCAACCCATCTTGAGTCAAGGGAGAATGCAATGTTTAAAATCTGAAGACAAATAAATGAAAAATAAAAAATTACGTACATCGAATGCGAAGTCTTAAAAATTAAATTGTTGTGTAGGAAGACAGGCATATGTGAATAAACTTATTCAAATAAACAAGTCGATAACGCATTTAGACATGCTAATTGCAAATAACGAAAAATATAAGTCGAGATCCCACAAACAAATTTGAACGCGAAAGGATAAAGGCACTAAAAGGAAGGAAGGCGTATTCTTATCAAAAAATTGGACATCATTTTGGCCTTACAAGAATAAAATTTGCTTGTTATTGAAATGTTGCAAGATCAACTTAAGTGTATTATTTATGTAGATTAGCCCAAGCTATAGCTAAACTTTACAAAGAAATATAATTCGATCTAAAATATGTACGAATATAATGGAAGACCGCATAGAGAATTATATAGACGAAGACTAAACAAGCAAGATAGAAAATTATGTTTTTTGAACAAAAAAATTAGCTTCGATTTTATCAAAATTATGCTAAGTTCAACCAACGAGGTTGTATTATGCCTATACGTGTATCGGTGCGGATGGAGGATCCTAACCATATACATGTAACAGGGGGTATGTGTCTCCCCACCCAGAATTGGTCGTTCCCTCATCCCACAAAGCCATAAAATTTTTGACCCTCCAATTTTTTGGAAAAAAAATTTTCTGGCTCTTTTTAGGTGTTTTTTGATCGTTTTTGGCCCAAAATTGGAGATAATTGATGTATTCTCTCCTAAACAGCCGTTGACCCCCACCCGAAATTTCGAGCCTTCACATGTATGATCCCCACCTGAAGTTGATCGATCCCTATCCCTCAAAAGTCAGAAAAATTGTTCCCTTCGTACCCATTATTACTTTTTTAGCCATTTTGCCCAAAACTTGTAGGTCGCCCTCTAAAAATAGCCAACTACCCCTTTCCCAAAATTTTGAGCTTTTATGTCTCATTGTGCCATGAGAACAAAATATATATATGTACATTTGAATACCTTGGCTACGGTAGAACCACGTTGTAAGACGTATAAATGTTGAACGGCGCCAAGACAGGGAGAAGAGGGATGAGTCAAAATTTGAAAGACGTCAAAACGATGACCTGAGGGCCCGCAGGTCAATAACAGAGACCCGTTCGGGTTAAATTTCAACGTCGAGACTGGTTCATCGGCGCTGGCCACAAAATGACACAGAATGCCCGAGCTATCGACAGCCGACTGCGTGTCAAACTTAAAATTTAGCGAAATAAGTCAGATTTTGACACGAGCTTCATCATACATGCTTATAAGGGAGTAAGCCCGACAGGTACTATTCGGCGATTTTGAAGTGATGGAACGTTTTTTGCTGCATTTTTTAGATCAAAAACAGTAAAAACGTCACAAAAATCATCGCGCTTCACGTCAGATTAGTACTTTTACGTGTTTTTTTTACTCAAAAAGGGCTCAAATTTGATAAATTTTTGCATTTTTTAGTGTTACGATGATATAATGCAGTCAAAATTGACTAAAAATGGTTTTAAAATGCGATATTACCATGAATAGCGTTTTATAGGCTATTTTGATAGTTAAAACAGCAAAAAAATCGCGAATATTAAATTAACCATTTTGGATTTTTGGGATTTTACCCCCCTGCCTGCCCTGACCTTGTGTACCTACACTGAAGCAATTTATTAAATGTATAACGCCTGTCCCACAAATGTACCTGTACAAGCACAGCGCATACATACATACATATTGTACATCACAGGTGAGCAATGCCGCGCCACTTGCGCCAACGGGTATCGCCAGATTCAGATCCTTAGCTGGGTGGTGCCGGGAAAAAAACAGTTTTTGATCGGGGTAGAATTTTTGATCCAAAAATAAAAAATAAAAAAGAGAAAATGATACAACCAACCAACTAGCCAACCAACCAACCAACCAACCAACCTACTAACCGGCCAACCAACCAGCCAACTAGCCAACCAAACAACCAACCAACCACCTACCCAACCAAACAACTAACCAACTGACCAAACAAACAACCAACCAACCAACCAACTAGCCAACCGCTCAACCAACCAACTAACTAACCGGCCAACCAACCAACCTCAACAAAAAGGAACCCGGTACCTTCAGAACCAAAATCCATTGCCCAGGTATGTTGTACATGCACATTTATGTTTGAGGGGGTATTACTATCAACGTCCTCCCCGCTGAAGAATCAGACACAATGCTGTATTCAGGGGGCGGGAGGATCGGCCACCCCTTGACCAGAAAGAAAATTTCAAAATTTTCGGGGCTTCGCGCTAGAGAAGTATTTTCCATAATTTTTTAAGAAACTTCAAATTTTATAACCTCAACGGATAGAGCATGTCGAAGAAAGCAGTTGTTGCGAACTGTCCGACGAATTCTACTAGATGTAGACTAATGTATGTTCGGTTCGCCCTGCCCCTTGACGAATCCTGGATAAGGGGTTGATCAGAACGACATTTAAACTATTTCCTGCATCATTTTTAAGAGCAAAAGCAGTAAGTACCTAATGTCAAAATTTTTCCGAATCAATGGTTTTTGTCTTGCGCATCCATTCATACCACAAAATCGCGTCAAAATCGTCTACAAAATCAAATCTTCCGACCGAATCAGTCAATTTCTAGTTTTTATGGTTAAAAGTGCTCTACTGTAATTGGAATGGAATAAAAATGCGGTATGACTACCAGACATGCACAGCATTGGAATTTAGTTATCACATAGGCCACTCAATCCTTAAGAGACCTTAACGGGACGTTAAATGATCATATTTCGTGGCGAGAACTGTATATAGGTTATTTTTAGGTATTTTTTGCTAAATTTTGGTCAGAAAGTAGGAGTCGTTCGCTCCGTCTCCGACGGCCTACACGCTTACCTTCTATTCTGAATTTTTAGCCATTACACGTAGTATGCCATAGCTGCAAGTAAACCCTACTTCTTTGCTTCTAACATAATCCACGTGAACGACGGTCACAACTCCTTCTGTTTTTTCTTTTGAGTCGCATTTTCTTGGCGTCGCTGAATGCACTTTCGGTTTTTGCCCAGTTAAACTAGAAGCCAATGAAACACTGATTTCGGATACGGTTTTGCTAAGATTCTGGAAAAAAGACAAGCTATAACCAGATGTGCTTAGCGTAAGAATTCTGGAGGGCATGAAATCAAAAATAGAGGATCAAATGAGAAAAAAATTTAGATTCACTGTATGTCAAAATTTTAGCCTTAAAAAGGTATTTTTATATGAATTTTCAAGTCGTCGCAGAAGAAACATTTGTGGACATATCTTGTTCATAAACAGACATAATCTGGGGGAGTTATCCAGATTTCGCGATTTTCCAAAGAAATTTGAAAATTTGTACAAAAGATGCTGTTTTAAGTGTTCTTCGCTATTTGTTTGCTCAAAAATGTCCAAATTTCGGCGCTTCGCGCCATACTTTCATTTTCGACTATTATACTAATCAATTTTATCGAATTTTTATTAAATTTTTTCGAAATTCTTCCTTTTTATGCTCGTCAGAAACACCGAAAACAATGTTTTTAACGCGTACCCAATGTTTTTAAGCCCAGAAAAACTTTAAAATTTCACCCCACCCCCAGAATTCCCATGCTGCGTTTCATAGTTACCCAAGGTCGAAAGTGCAGGGGGTAAAATCCAAAATTTTGGTACCATTAAATTTAGAGTTTTAGCTTTTTTCACAGGTCAAATATGAAAAATGGCTAAAACATCGTATATAACATGTTTTTAAGTGAAAAACTGCTTTTTTAAGTACTATCTGTCCAATTCTGACTAGTTTCATCACTCTTGCGAATGCAAAATATAAGATTCATCGAAAACTTTGACTTTTCAGATCATTTTAAGTTCATTCTAGGTATTTTACTGGTAAACAAAACAGAAATGTACTAGACGTCGCTCCTGAAAAAATTTTAACATCTTTGCTGGTTTTTTACCTTAAAATGATGCAGGACATGTTTAAAAGCTCAAAATAGTCTGACGGTGATTCGAGTCTCGGACCCTGAGGGAGGGGAGGTGTAACCCCCACCCCTATAGGAATGTGTGCTGCGTATGACTGGTCATAAGGAGTTGACCTTTGTCGGCTGGGAAAGAGACAATAGACGTAAAAATTTTGAGATTTTCTGTTAAAAACATGAGAATTTCAATTTTCTTTGCATTATACTACCTTTCCTAAAATTTTTTGGGTAAACTAAGCGGGGCGGCCAAATCCCGGTGTAAGTCCATGTATATAACATACATATATTTTTTTCCATAGCATTACATATTTATATTTCCGTCATTTCACACTCTAAATCTGCAATTGTGTAACAATTTGAAGCGCATTCGAAAAGTGTACATTATTTTACGTTAAAATTATACTAACATGAATTATGAAATTTCAGTTCCACTTACTTTCGCCGCTAAGACCACCTGACTTGTATAAGAGCCCTCTTCTGAAGTAGAAGCGCCGCCACAGGACTGAAAAGCGTGATTGAGCTAAAAATTTTTTACAAATTAGAATGATGAAGCGACAACGAACTTGCTTACAACTTACCGTATTATCAGGAAACGCTAAAAAGCACAAAGATAAGGAAGCACTATTCGGATTCAAGTCATTGTTACAGTCTGAAAAATGAACAAATATCGGATTGATCGGACCAGTAGTATGCTAGGACTATTACCTACAGTGCTCGCCATGAATGCCGACGCATCATTATTGTAACATTAATTTTAAATAATGCGTCGCGAGCGCCGCGCTTTGTCCGTTTTATTATAGGATATTATTCTCTAACATGCATTAATGCGGCAACGCGGACCGAGCAATTTGGCTATTAATAGCATCAAGTAAAAGAAGCGCGCACGTGAATGTCGTAACGCCGTTGACGTGCGCGCTTCTTTTTCTTGATGATATTAATAGCTAAATTGCCCCGTCTGCGTCGCTATATTAACGGCATGTTAGAGAATAATATCCTATAATAAAAACAAGTTGATACGAAACAATGGACAAAACCCGGCGCTCGCGACGCATTATCTAACATTAATCTTACAATAATGGCGCGTCAACTTTCATGGCGAGCACTGTAGAACAATGGATGTAACATGTTATTAAGTAATGTGCACAAAAATATATAACTTGAACGAAATAAAATTTTGAACGCCTATATTGTAACAAGGAAATGGGGGCGAGCATGAATTTCCTGAACAACTTGAGATGGAAGTTGGCCCAACGAAATCATTTCGAATTAGCTAAGACACGAAAGTTTTTTGATCTACCTGGAATCTCTTTAAGCCCAATCGAAATTTATTCAAAAGGAATAAAATTTATTTCAACCAAATCTTGATCTTTATTCTCATTTGACCCACACAAACAAATTTGATTAAAATTTGGATTTTGCAACGCATCCTGTCGTTCCACATTGATAAACGTTCGGGTTTTTAGCTCTATGGTGAAGATCCGTCAAAATTTTAATTCAATTTTATTTTAATTGTATACGAAATTCGGCCATTTTAAAGCTTTTAAGTTTTATTCATATACACTTTATTAATTTATATACTCATTTTCTAAGTATGGTTTGTTCAGTTTGATCAAATTTGTCAAGTTTTTTCTAAATTATTTTGTTTTCATGCTCTTCAAAGAAAAAGCATCGTCAGAAACGCCGAAAAACGATTTTGACGCATACCCACTGTTTTTGAGCCTAAAAAAGGTAATTCAAAGTTTCACTTCCCTCAGAATTTCCATGCTTTACATGTCTGAGACTGACCACATTAAGCGTTATTGTTTCTTTGAACAGTGTAACACTAACACGTTCTGAAGTTTTTCTTAACGTAGATTTATGTACATAACTTACATTAAATTAACTTTTATATTCTAAACGTTCTTTACAAACTTAACAAACGCACATCAAAATATTCATCAGTACTAACTTCTTATCCAGAATTGTTCCTCAAATGTATAACAGTTGATGACCAGCATCTTGTCCAAAAACATAATAATCATCGCCCTACAAGAAAAAACAGGTATCAGGGACGCATATGCATAACATACATACAAGCAGCAAGAAGACCGAAAATCAAATCCCGCGAACTGCGAGAAAGAAAACTAAACAAAAACCAAAATGACTTTATAAAATTATTTAGGGATGACATGAGTTCATACAAGGGCATGGCGGGGTGAGGTGTTACTCTTCCATAAGCTTTGAAAAAGTGATATGTAGCTCTGCGGCGGATCTAGGATTTTCTTAAGGGGGGCGGGAGCCATATCCAAACTTTTCCAAAAACAGTCAAAAATAGGTCCAAAATTTGTCCTTAACGCGCGAAAAATTTGTTTTTTCTGTGTTTTCAATTGCATACTTTTACATAAAATCACTTTTGACGCAATATTTTTCCTTAAAATTTTAAAATTTTCGACAATTTTGTGCGAAAAAATCATTAAATTTCTTTGACTTTAACAAAAATCTGGCACTAAGCGCCGAAAAATTTAAGAAATTAAGGCGGATAGGCACCTAGAAGCATGATTTACTGCTTGATTTTCTGTATTTATAGCATTTGATGCGAAACATCAAAAATTTTTATTTGAAAGTAGAAGAAAACTATGCAAAAACAGCTGTTTCTGCTGTTAAAATTGTTTTGAAACCTACATGAACAGAAAATGGCTTCCAGGTCGCCAAGAAAGTAAATAAATGTCATTAATAGGTATCATCCGGCGCGTAGCGCCGGAAAAATTTGATAAATTATGGTCATTGCGGCCAAAAATCATTGCAAATTGCATATCCATTCTTTATCATGCCAAATATTTTTGGCCGATGGGGGGCGGCCGCCTTCCCCGCCATTCCTTGAATCCGCCCCTGATGTAGCTATACAACCATGTTGGCTGAAAAAGCATTGCTATATAGCCTTTTTTGGGCTCAGAAAATGAGCTATATATATATATATATATATATATATATATATATATATATATATATATATATATATATATATATATATATATATATATATATATATATATATATATATATATATATATATATATATATATATATATATATATATATATATATATATATATATATATATATATATATATATATATATATATATATATATATATATATATATATATATATATATATATATATTTATTTATTTATTTATTTATTTATTTATTTATAGCCGTTTTAGACTCAGAAAACTAGCTATATAGTCCTTTTTGACTCAGAAACATACTGTGTGAGCTCAGAAATGCAACATAGTTGTTTTTTAGAGTTTTAGAAGGATATGCAGCTATTTTCTCAACTCCAAAAACGGCTAAATAGCTCTTTTTAATTAAAAAGGGGTGTAGTATACAAGCTGTTTGTGAGCCCTGAAAGGTGTAGCTATTTGCTGAGCTTAATAAGCTATATAGCTCATTTTCTGAGCCCAAAAAAGACTATAGAAGCTTTTTTACCAAACACTTACATAGCTATCTACCAATTTTTGGTTTTCACTCCCCCTAAAAATTTAATCTTGCGCACCCATGCATCAATTCATTTGAAACATACATGCGCATAGAAGTTGAGGGGGTTTACCCCCGCCCTTTACGCTGAAGGATCAGCCAGACACGTATATACTGTCCGGCGATTCTGAGCGGATGGAACGTTTTTTGCACCACTTTTGAGGTCAAAAGCAGTCAGGCGTTTGGCGCCGAATTAGTACTTTTATGTGCTTTTTTACCCAAAAAAGCGCCAACAATTGATCAATTTCTGCATGACGTTTTATAGGCCATTTTGACCATTTTGGTCATCAAAACAGCAAAAAAATGTTAAAATTAACTGTTTTGGATTTCTGCGATTTTACGCCCCACACCCCGCAAACCCTAATCTTGTGCACCTATGGTTTCCAACTTTCTCAAACATTTACATGAATAAATTCAGAATGAAAATTGGAGCTGAGTGGTGGTCGAATTAGTGATTAGTGATTAAAACATGAATTTAAGTGAATAGTGATTAGTAATTAATGATTGGTGATTAGTTAATTAATTAATTGATTAATTGATCAATGATCAGTGATCAAAATATGAATTTAACGAAAATTTGCGGATAAACGTAATTTTTAATAAGCGTTTAAATTTCTGAAAAGGAAAAATAAAATGGCAGCATTATCGAACTTCGTTCGGCAAGCGTGATGCAAACATTTGATTGGTTTCTATTATCCATTCCCGATTGCCAATTTTTGAAAATAATTTTAGAGATTAGCGAAATAGATACATACAGACAGACGCATTCATGGGCAAGGTGAATGTGGCCAGAGGATGGAATCTAAGAATGGTCATATAGTGAATGATGGTCAATATTTTTTGTACAAGGTCTCTTTGTACAATGTAAAGAACATATACATACATGTAAATTTTAGTGTACCATATTGGGTTTTTCAGCCTTATTAGTGAAGTTGAAAGCCAATTTATGAATTTCTAACGATTAAAAATACAAAAATTTATCAATATACCGTTTTCATGTAGTTTTTTTCCGCAGTAAGCTCTAGAATTGTCTTGCAGGACCTTTTGTTCCCTCAAAAACACCCGAGATTTTATAAAACTTCGGATAAGGATAATACCTACTCTCACCCCCATGCCAATGTGTGAACAGACGTTCTTCATGCTTAAAATTAATTACCGGTCACTAGTCAAAATATTTATAACGGACTGTTCATAAGTTAGACGTTTAACCGGGTCGCCGTCATTCCTTAGCGAAACTATGTTTACAACCGAAAACAGCTGGCTGGATCTACAAACAAAACAAAACTGTCATCACAGATTGAATGAACTTCACAGCGAGACAAATTCGCATATGAGATTTATACCTCTCCTGCAGAAAAAATGTTAAATTAAGTCTTTTTTGTTAAATTAAGTAGATTGAAATTTGGATTTTTTTGTTATTCTTTGTTTTTGTTAAATTAATGTAGATTTATAAAAGTTACATTAAATTTGCATCTGCAAAGCATCCCCTATAAGGAATTTTGAAACGTATATTCATTCAATCAGGCCATTTTCAGGCCAAAACCCATTGCTCAAACAATGAAAAATTATCAGACGACGACTAACAGTATAATTTCCAGTACATGTAGTTCTTTTTTGAGCAGTAGAATCTTCAATTCATTCATCATACATACACTTTTTTCCAAAATTTCGACCTATACATTTCGCCATGTGTAGCTAGAACTTTGGCTAATATAGAAAACAAACTATACCTACATATAAAAACCAAATAGTAAAGGCTGAAAATAAAATAATTAATAATAAATTGTTAATTGAACTGATAATGAATAATTAATACTAAAGTATCATATTAATAACTAATAATTGATGATAGGAAGGCAATGAAAATATTAGTTGGAATTCAAAACGCCCAATATCCGCCGATTGTCGCCAGAACAAAGGAGAAAAAATTTATAAAAATTTATTGCTCTTAATGTTTCTAAGTTAAGCAGGCCTAAATATGTATCAAAAAGTAAATGTTCCAGAAATAAAATCAAATCATATATGTTAGTCCGCCATTCACATCATTTCGTGATATGGACAGCCACTGTCATATAACCCACGTAAAATATTTCCAAAAAGAAATTGTGTGATGTAATGATAATTTTATTTATGTATTTTATTTGATTTACATAACCACGTTTGCCAAAAGAAACTTTCCCTCATTCTAAACAGACTTTAACTCATATAAAAATCGAAAAATCGGTAAATTTTTGGCGAATGACGCAAAAAGAACCTCTGAAAAATACTCGTACCTTTGCCAAAAAGAAATTCAAGAATCCGTAAGAATATCTTATCTCAACAAGTGAATGAATTTCCTACTGCAAAAGAGAATTTTCAAACCACACTTGTCACGCATGGATGCTTTCTCTTCTTTCCTAAGTTTTTTTCTATCTTTCTAGGACGTAAAAACATAATTATTTAAAAATATCAAAAAATCTAATAAATTGATCAAATAAAAACTTAATATAAAATTCGACACTTTTGAGCAAATAGATAATCAAAAAACGCTTTAATTAACACCTTTTTTTCTATAAGCTTTTCTGAAAAAGCGAGAATTCTAAGGAAAGAAAAAATTTGCAGAGTGAAAACTTTTCTGGGGATGAAAGAAATCCCCCTAACCCCCAAGATCATGTTAGCCTGTCAACAGACATGCACAGCATGGGAATTCTAATGGGGATAAAATTTTAAAGTGCCTCAATCGGGCTTTAAACTGGTGGACGCCACACATGATCCTGGAGGGGATGGAGGGGGTTTCACCTCCCTTACCCCAGAAAATTTTTTACCCCCAGAATAAGCGATTTTTCAAGTTTTCAAAAATTTCCGGAAAATTAATAAAAAAAGGTGGTTTCTAAGCATTTTTAGCTATCTCTTTGCTCGAAAGTGTCAAATTTTTAGGTGCTCCGCGTATATATACTCATGTTTTGACCTATATATTATACAATTTCGTCTACTTTTTTTTGATTTTTTCGAATTTTTGTTTTTACGCTCTAGAAAGATTAGTCAAAAACGCCGAAGAACGATATTTTCAACGTTTTCGGGCCCAAAAATGCACTTTAAAATTTCACCCCCACCCCCAGAATTCCCATGTTGCGCATGTATTGTGGATATGCATCATAAAACATCATTTTTGGCGTTTCAAATGATGCTGTCTTCCTTAAACGTGAGCACGACAAAATTTCGAAAAAAACAAAAACTCCGAATAAATTGAGCAAAATATAGTTAAAAAATGAGTATATGGCGCGAATCGACGAAAATTCGAAATTTTTGAGCAAGCAGAGATATAACAACGCTTAAAACAGTACCTGTCCTATGAATTTTTGGAAAATCGCGAATTCTGGGAAAGCGAAATATTTCAGGAAGGTGTGAAAACTTTTCTAGGGGTGAACCCCCAAGATCATACATGCCGATCATTTACAACATATGTGTGCATACGAGCAAGAATGACCATTCGAATTCACAAACATATGCATTCGACTTTAATGTTCAAATAAGTGTTTACTCGCTGAATAATTCGTATTTTTCGGATCGCATAAATTTCTTTTATTTAAACTGCATAGACATTAAACATGTACTCTTTAAGGGCATTGGGCCAAGCAGCTATGTACATATGTCAGCATCAAACACCAAAGATGGACTAATCCTAATTCTTGAAATACATCTTCTTGATCTGAAATTCAGTTGTGGTGAAAAAACCTATAATTCATTCCATGCGATGACCGTTCCCTAGGTACATACATACCGTTCTCGCCACGAAATTTGAAAAATTAAGAAGCAATTGACTTATTTAGGGACGCTTTTTAACGACCTAATCGCCGGAGACCTAAAGAGTATACTGACATGCTTTTCTTTAAGAAAACGTCACCTAAACGCTTAGGTCGGACCGTTTACGACTCAGGGCGTGTTCTTAAATAAAGGTGATGATAGCGTGCGCGTGTGCGCATTATGTACACAATTTCAAATGCATATGAACAGTACGAGTATAATCAATTTTAATATGCTCTACGCGCGCTGAGTCGTACACGGTCTGACCTAAGCGTTTAGGTCGCGTTTTCTCAAAAGTAACCAGCAGGCACGTATCTCTGGTGGAATGGGAGGGTTCGGACCCCCCAAAATTCAGAAAAATCGGAAAAATAGGGCTTTTTAAACGTTATTTTGTGCTATTTTTAGCCTTTTTGAGCTTATTCCTCCAAAAATTGGTGTTGGTCCCCTAAGAATAGGGCGGCCAGCTACGTGCCTGGTAACCAGCGCTCCGCACTGTTTGGGTCGCCTTTACTTGAAGTAAAGCATGTCAAGATACTATTTAGGTCTCCGGCGATTAGGTCGTGAAAACGTGTTCCTTAATAAACCCAATCGGTTCTCTATTGTTCAAATTTCGAGGCGAGAACTGTGTGTATTATGTAACATGCTTTTTCCTTGAGTTGTCATAATATTGAAGAGTATAATGCAAATGATAGCTTAACTTACACATAAACATTAAACAGCACAAAAACAAATACCTACCCATTTTTATTGGAGACGGCAATCAATGGCCTAAATTCTGCAAAACTGTCAACGATTTCGTGCACGGCTAAAATTAGCAAGTGAAGAATTCAAATGACCAAATAATGAATTTTGCCCGACCCAATAAAATTTAAGCAAGGTACAATAATTATAACAATTTTTTGTACATGTTCGTATGCAGGGGCGTATGCAGGATTTTTAGGGGGTTGGTTCAAAATTGGTTACTCTAAATTTCGGGATATGTTCGCCGGGGCAACAAATAATGATTATTTCCTGACGTTTCCGAACATGCTCTATCCGTTAAGCTCGTAGAATTCAAACTTAAAAAAAATTAATTTCCCTTAAAAAGCTATAAAAAATGACGTTTTTTGGCCGCGCTTGGGCCTAAATTAACGAAAATAATGACTATACGGCTCGAAGCGTCGAAAATTTGGAGATTTTTCGATAAAAAGATGCCGATTTTCATGCATTTCCTTACCTCTCAGAAATTATTTTCGGGTTTAGTGGGGGCGGCCGCCCACCCCGCCCCTGCGTACGCTTATGTCTGCATCAGTGATCGGACCGAGGGTTCTTTTGGACCCTCGGCCTCGGCCTCGGCCGAGGCGACTAAAAAATCCTCGCCTCGGCCGAGGCCGAGGGTAATGCCGAGGGTCAAGGTTATATACCTATCTATACCCATAAATAGTACTCTTAGAATATTTTGTATGCACATGAGCTAGAGAATAATCGTAATATTAAACACTTCATCGAATATCAAACAATTCATTTTTATTTCAATAATAGTAGATTAAATGTGTGAAGGATTTATTGAATAAAGTCAGCAGCATGAAAGCATACTTAATTCAACAAGTTGCCGTTGATGAAGACTTGGAAAAGCTGATATAAAATATGGCTGAACAAGCACGTAAAAACTTTTATTACTGAAGAAATAAACAAACAAACGAAATAAGCCAAGTAAAGACAGAACTGTAGCCATTGTTGTGCTCGCTTTTGCAGTAATGCATGTTTAAAGACGCTTTTTCGGTCATCCAATTCTGGTGTGGCAGGTAATATGACGGAAACTGCACTGTACTATCCGATCATAGTTTCCCAAGGTCCAGAGTTGAGGGAAGGGTGAAAGCTGATGGAACGTGTTTTGATCATTTTCGAGGTCAAAAGCAGTGAAATCCTAAAATTTTTCCAGTGATTCACGCCACATTTATATTTTTATGTATTTTATACTCAAAGAACGCCCAAAATTGATCAATTTTTGTATTTTTAGTGTTAAAAGTAATTCAATGCGGTCAGAATGGTCTAAAAATGCTTTCAAAAATGCGATATTACCACAAAAAACGTTTTACAGGCTAATTTGACTGTTTTGGTCGTTAAAACAGCAAAAAATCGTGAACTTTAAATTAATTGCTTTGGATTTCTGGGAATTCCCCCTGGTCGACGCTGACCTTGTGCATCTATTTTTTAATACTCAAACAAAGACCTAAAAAACGAACAAATTAAACACAGGCACATATACATAAGCAGCATTTGCTTATTAGGATTGACTGCGAATACTTTGCTCTACATGCGAGATTCCAGATAATTATTAAGACAAAGCGAATCAGCGATAAATGCAAGATATTAAGATAACAGCCCATATGTAGGTGCACAAGGTCGGTCTTCCAGGGAGGGGTGGAAATCAAAAAACTTGGTGATAACTGAACGCCTTCTGAAAAACGATTACATCACTTATTTAGTCCTTCTTGAAGTCAGGAAAATAGCTATAAATCCTTTTGAAACTCAGATAAAACAAGTGTATAGCATTTCTGAACTGGCACGGTATGTTTTTGAGTTCAAAAAGGATATTTAACTAGTCTTCTGAGCCTAAAAAAGGCTATATAGCAATGCTTTTTTGGGCAAAATGGTTTGTATAGCTATCATTTTTTTGAGCACAGGGAAATAATACCCCCTCTCACCCCTCCCCATGCTCATGCATGTGACAGCCCTTGAGAAAGCATTTAAGACATGGCCAATTAACACTAATTCAGACTGAGATAGAGACGGACAAAACGCAATGACGTTAAAAAATAATATAGAAAAATCTAAAAAAATCGTAAATAAACCTCACCATAAATCTTTGGTTGCGGCAGAAATTTCACGCAATTTGCGGGAACATCTCGCACGGATAATAATTCTTCGCACTCGCCATTATTCTTAAAAAACCGATAAATAAAATTCTCAAAAATATTCTTACAGGTGATCCACAATACCACATAGTTGTACCGTCCGCAATCCCACCCAATTATCGGTTCTCCTCTTACGTGGATGTGAAGGGGGTTTGAGGGACCCCCTACACAACGTTAGACATCCCCATATCCTCCCCCAGTCAGAAAATTTTTGACCCCCCCCCTATTTTTTGCAAAAACTTGCGGGCTATTTTGAGGTTCTATTTCAGGCCGAAAATAAAGAGTCGTTTCCCCCCTCCCCTCCTAAAAATAGCCGAACACCCCCAACGCTAAATTTCGAGCCGTAACATATGGTTCTCCTGATTTTTCACAAAAATCTGAAAGCAACCTATTTCGGAGGAGATAGAAGAGCTTTTAGATATTTGAGAATCATTACAAATTTATCATTATTTCTTATTATTATCAGGGCTACAAATAAATTATTTATTATTATTAAAAATTCATCTTTGATTCTGTGCTTCACTCCCCCTTAATAAAAGGATTTGGCATAGATGTGCGCAATATGTATTAAAATGCCTCACCCATCAATAAAATTACGACTACTTGGTAAAACATCGCCCAAAAATAACTCATGCTCAAAAATCCCAATATTGATTTTTACAATTCAGCTAAAACTTTCTTTCATAAGGCCACAAATTCGACTTGAAAACGATAAATATATCAAAATTTTTCAGTACTGATAATCTCTAAATTATTTTATTGTAAAGAAGCATAAATTGGAGATGGCATCTCACTAGAGGTAGAAAAGGCAGTTTAAAAAAAGAAAATGCATAAGCCTTCGACCACCTCTACGTTGCCCATGTATGGCTTACAGTTAGAATTGTTACCATAGGTGCACAAGGTCAGGGTCGGCAGGGGGAATAAAATCTCAGAAATCCAAAACAGTAAATTTAACGTTCGCGAATTTTTTGTTGTTTAAACGACCAAAATTGTCAAAATAGCCTATAAAACGTCTTTTCGTGGTAATTTCGCATTTTGAAAGCATTTTTAGTCCATTTTGACTGCGTTATATCACGTTTAACACTAAAAAATACAGAAATTGATCAATTTTGGCGCTTTTCGGGTAAAAAGTACATAAAAGTACAAATCGCGCGCGAAGCGCCGGAGACATTTTGACATTTTTACTCCTTTTGACCCTAAAAATAATGCAAAAACATTCCGTCAGTTTAAAATCGCCGGACAGTAAGTGCCTGGCGGGTATTACCCCTCACCTCCCCTATATGCATGCACGCTGGCTTGTTACTACTAACACAAATACTTACCAATAGCGCCCAAATTTGATACCCGAAAGAATAACCGATGATAATGATTATAGGCAAATCAGGACCAACCAGTTTCTCCAAATGCTTTTTGATAGACTTGTCTTAAATGGAGTGAAACTGGATGAAAACGTTATCGGAAGAACTGAAATGCACTGGCAAAAAGACATCGTTTGGAGAGAAAAATTGTTATGCAAATAGTATGTAAGCTTCATATGAACATCGGGACAAACAAATGATTGGAATGCGTGTATCTATGCATTACGATTAGGAAATATGGCAAGAAATTTAGGTAAACAGCTGTCAATAGATTTGCATCGAGTGAAAAATTTAAATATTAGGAAGAAAATTCCAATCTTTTTAAATCCGCAATTTGAGGCTTAGCCGGCATATAACTTGGGTAAAAATTTAGCTCTATAAGAGTTAATGCGTGAAAAGCAATAGACGGTAAAGCGCCCAATAATAAGTTTTCAACATGAGCGAAACTTCATAAAGATATTCAAGCTACTCACCCGACAGGTCACATTCATCAGCAAATGCCACCCATTCGACTTTCTCGCTGGCCGACGAAACATTTGGCTGATTGGGCATCGAACTACATACAAGTTCCGTCACGCTATTTACAAACGAACGCTCTCTGTTAACGACAGTAATGAGAAAATTGCATGTTTTTGAGAATTCTTTCGAAAAAATTGTACGACTTTATACCAAAAGTTTTGCAGAGCTACCTCTTTACAAAAAACAATGACTATGAGATAAAAATATGGTAATGACACTATGACCATACATGTAACAGCTCAAAATTTTAGATGAGGGTTACGGCCAATTTTTTGGGAGGAAGGTACCCCAATTTTGACCGAAAATGGCAAAAAAACAACAAGAAATGACCAAAAACGCAAGTTTTTGCCAAAAATCAGGGTAAGGTGAAGAAATTTTTTGACTCTATGAGATGGGTGGGGGACGACCAAATTTGAGTGGTTTGCGAATTTTCAACAAAATTCACGAGGACATTTTTTTCAAATTTTATAAAAGTGTGTAAAAAATCGTATTTACAAGGTTGCTATGTAACATAAAATTAAGATATAATCCTTATAATTCAATTCTTAAACGTACTGTCGTTTGAGGCAAAGTTCAAGAAATATTTTCCAATCACAATGGCATTTCTGATTCCATGCTCAACAATGTCTTGATAATTAATCTCAAATTTCCGAGTAAGCACAATTTTACAAAGTAAAAAATCAGCTTAGATGCCATGTGCCGGATTTTATTACGTAACATATATACATGGGCACCACTGTTTTTTTTGTACTTGGCAAAGATTTTTCCCGATGTAAAAAGACTTTTCGGGACCGTTTTTGTACATGTACAAAGATTTTTGGGAGGACAAAAATTGCAAAAACGGTCTGAAATTCTCAAAAAGTTTCGGCGCTTAGCGCCGAAATGAGTAATTGTGTGTTCTATATATAAGGGCAGAAATTGCATTTCAAAAAGAAAAATGTCGAATTTTTCGGTGCTTCGCGCCGTTTTGAGACCATTCTTAGTGATTTTACAACTCTGTTTTACCACACTAAAATCGCTACAGTACCATATTATAGTACCCAATAATTTGTAAGTACAAGATGTACAAAGATTTTGGGAAGACAAAAACTGTAAAAAGGTGTAAAATTCCCAAGATATTTCGGCGCTTCGCGCCGAAAAGAGTAATTGTTTGTTTTATATATCTTTAAAATGGCAGAATTTGCATTTAGAATAGAAAAATGTCAACTTTTTCGGCGCTTCGCGCCGTTTTGAGACAATTTTTAGTAATTTTTAGCGTCAGAAACCCAGAAATTAGCTAAAATACGCTACCAAAGATCAAAAACCCTGTTTTACCACACTAAAATCGCTCCATAAAAATTTGCATGTACAAAATGTACAAAGACTTTTGGGGACTGTCTTTGTTCATGTACAAATGGACCTTGTACAAAAAAACACTGATGGGCACACTCGTTTTTCCCGGGTTCGTTCGTTGCGTGGTTGCTCAGAATGCCCAGAACAGCAGTGCCATTTTTCAGGGACAATTTTCGGGCACAGTGTTGACCTACTTTGTCTATAAACTATGGTTATACATACATATATCACTTTCATATATTTTACCCAAAATAATATATCTGTACTACAGTCTCGTGAAGTACACCAATATGATGAAAAAATATGCGATCACATATCAAAATAAATCGATTTAATTGTGTTTTGAGTTGGTCAACAACAATAAGCAACTATGTTGTTGGCTGGGCACAGCAGCACATAATTAATTCAATCACGTGGTTGGTTATGCTTTTCTAAAAACGGCTTAATTAATAAAGTGGCTAGCATGTAACTGGCTAGCCAATAATGATAAAAATGTTGTTGACTAAAAAAATCATAAGTTCAGTTGTGTAGTTGGACATGTAAAACTAAAGAAAATGAACTATCCAACAGGAAAACATCGTGGTTGGCTACCAACCACGTAAACTTAGCATTAGACCAATGTTCATTCTACAAATTTTGAAAATTTCTGTCTTTATTCTCGAATTTTTACGTGGTTCTTCCCAAATTTTTGCGTGGTTGGCCTTATTTTGCTTTGCGTGGTCCGTGGTTGGTCGACTCCCCAGCCTCAAGTAACCTGGCCCCCACTTGACACTATGCCCATGTACGAGGGGTGTCCCATAAGTCCTTAGGTTTTTCTGCAAAAATGGACCACTGTTTGCCGTTTTTTGTCAGAATATTAGTTTGCTTATTTTAGCAAAATTTGCAAAATTTCAGTCAATTTCGCCATATATTCTATAAATTATTTAGATTTTTGATGAATTTTTAGCGACTTATTTTACCCCAATTTTTGAAAATTGAACTTAGTGAAAAAACAACACTCTTCGTTTTGATGCCAAAATTTCAAAAAAAGATCGGCATGAATACTAACATACAAGGAGGTAGCCTGGTCAATGCTCTTCTTTTCAAACGGCATTCCACATAGAAACGCCATCTCTGTATGGAACAGGGTTTCCAGAATCAAAACAACCCATTTTCAGCGACATTTGTGAGGTTAGGTGCACCTGATTAGTTAATATTAGCAGCCGATTAAAAAGCCATGGTGGTTTCCATAGAGAGAACACTCAGGACAGTTCATTTCAAAATTCAGTTAGCTGTGATCAACAGTTTGAAAACTGCAGGAACTTTTGTGAAACCAAAAAGCCAACTTTTTTGCAGTCGAAAAAAACTGTTGAATGAGACAATATTTTGCCTATTTTCTACCGATCAGAATGAGCCTAATTAAAACGGCTCCACAGTGAAGAACAGTAGACTCCCTGCTACCAATGTGTTCAATAAAAATCTGTATACGGTTACTGTAAACAAAGTGAGGAATGAAGAACCATTTTGAGACACCCTGTCTTATTAATATTTTTCTAAGCCCAATATTTCCTTCAAAAGGAAACGAACGGAAACAAAATTTTGTCAATATTCCTTGAAGATGTCAGGGTACATTCTAACCAAGAATGGCCTGACAGAATCAATTTCCCTGTAAAAAGCTAAGTACTTCTGGGACACCCCTCGTATGTTACGTAATTAAATATAGGATGAAGTAAGTTTGTTTAGAAAGAGAAAACTGAATTCTGCAGAAAAATCTATTCTTATCTATGTAGTATCTACCCTAAAAATATAATCTAGGAATCTGCATAAGAAAATTATGAATTCTGCCTAGTGACTACGCCAACATTCCTAGGGACTTTTTGTACAAGTACAGTTCTCGTTGCAAGATCTAAACCTTTAGCCATCCTTCAATATTTTGACGACCGATGATCTTGGAGAAGGGTTTGGGAAGGAGGGTTTTCACCCCAGCCCCTTCCCAGAAAAATTTCCATCCAGCCTCCACCCAGAAATTTTTTCACTTCTCCCCAGAATTCGCGAATTTCCAAGTTTCCAAAAATTTCATAAAAATTCGTAAGAAAGATTTTTTGAGTTTTTAGTTACCGATTTTCTCAAGTATTAAATTTTCAGCGCTTCGCGCCATATACTCATGTTTTGAATACTTAAGACATTTCATCTTGCTTAAGAATCTTTTATAACCTGTTACATTTATTTATAGCAAAAACATACTTCCTAACAGAATAAGGAGTGTGTAAATAAGAAACGTTCAAAAAGTACTAATGGGGCAAAGAAGCTTCATGCAGCTCGCAATTTATTCATAATAAAACAGCTATATATGTTAACAAACCTTAACTTAGATTATTATGCTTGACTGAAAGGTAGAAATTCGAAATCGCGCCCAGTCAACTTCAAAATTGATAAAAATTATAAGCACGTAAAAAACCGTGTATGTTTCAACATTTATTAGCATCACGCACTAGCTCGCCGTTTTATCACATACTGTAAGTTGTATAATGAGCAAGTACAGTATAAATCGGCCATTTTGTCGTTGAAATTGAGTTAAATAATGCATACTAGTCAAGTAACAAAAAGCATCTTTCTACTCAAATATTCAATTTAAAGCCTCAATAAAGATTGCTGTGCCTTATTAGGCATTAAATACAGCCTTTTGATCAAGAGTCAAGTAAACTAGTAGGAAGATAGGTACCGAATGTTTACTTTCAACATCGTTACATTTTTATTCGATGAGATTGCCTATAGATCTTTTGAAAGTTCAGTAACATCAGCATTTGAATCTCAAAAAAATTGACGGGAAAACAATGAACTAATATATTCATAAGATCGAGATCGGAAAAACTCTTTTATTCAAATTTTTAAGATTATAAATACTCACAAAACCAGTCGTGGCTTCAAACAGTGGCCCTGCTGTTTCCGTTTATGGGCAACAGAACCAAAGCTCGTCATACTCGCTAACTCTTCATGACAATAAAGCACTCAAGCAGACTTTCCTATTGCAACAACATTTGTGGCTTAATGTATAGCAAGCTGGTCAATGGCAATCCTGGCGGGGCTTTAAGACAAAGTGAGCAATTATGATAAATCGCAAAAAATGAAACATTATACACGGCGTATGTATGTAAAGACAGTCAAAAAGTTTCAATCATGCGTCTCTAGAGACAAAAGGAGTCCATACGACCATGCAGCTTAGGCAGATCAGCAACATCACTCACAGCATCCAACAAAGGCTATCCCGTAAAAGTTGAAGTCCACATTATTATGCAACCTTGCTCAGTGATTTACACTGCTTCAAGGAAGTATTATAAGGTCGCCTGTCATAGATGAACAAGGTCCATGCGATTAGGGAGGGTAAAACCTAAAATATGGGGTCGGGGGTGAAGTCTGGGATTTTTGTTACACTCAGTCATGTTTATAAACATAGTTTCCCCAGGTCGAAGGTTAAGGAAGGAGTTAAATCTCAAAATTTGGGACCACTAAATTTAGAGTTTTAGCCTTTTTGCACGTCAATTATGAAAAATGGTTAAAACACCCGGCATAGCATGTTTTAATGTGAAAAACTGCATTTTTAACTACTTTTTGTCCCATTCTGACTAGTTTCGTCACTGTTGTAAGTAAAAAATATAAGAATTCATCGAAAATTTTGACTTTTCAGATCATTTTAAGTTCATTCTATGTATTATTATGGGTAAAGAAAACAGAAATAAACTAGTCGGCGCTGGCGCCGAAAAATTTTAATATAGCTCGCTGCTTTTGTACCCAAAATGATGCAGAAAATGTTTGATAGCTCGAAATCTTCTGACAGTGATTTAAGTCTCAGTACCCTCAGGTGGGAGTAATACTCCCTCACCCCCCTATATGGGAAAGCGTTTATAACGTATGTTAGATTTAAAATGCTTTAAAATACATTATTTTGGGCACAAATCACTCGACATTACCTACATTTCGGACACTTTAGCGGCGAATAATACCTCCTTCCCCCGATGTGCGTGTGTGCCACCTATTCACTTAACTTGATTGGCTATTTTTTCGAATAAATTCAGAAATAATTACCGAGCGACGTGATATCGTACTTAGCTTTAGCATTGACATGGATTAGGCCGCCCTCACCTAGACATTCAATCAAAATAATTTATAGAAAAGTAGGATAATGCAGCAATACTTGAAAATCGCATTTTTTTGCTGACAAATTCTCGAAAAGCCTCTTTTGCGACAAAAAAAATTCGTTTTTTTTCAAATTCGATTTCAAACTGCATCTTTTAGGACAAAGGTTTCAAGAAAGAAACCGTTTGGACGAATTGTATTGCCTATTTCAACTTATGGACAATGAATCTCTTGTCTCTAACTAAGGTGCTGATAATTCTAATCAAGAAGACTGCTCTGGTAATAGAAAACCGCCCCTCATTGACCCAAGATGATCATCAGATGTCAACATAAGTAAACCAATTAATACTTTTTAATGTTTTGTCAAAATTCGAAGCAGGAGGCATGAATAGTTTGTACAATAGAACCAGAAACGATATTGCGGTTGTCAAATGAATCAGGCATTAGATGATATTACAGTCATGAATTTAAAACAAGCAAAACACAAGTAAACAAATTTTATTAGCTAAATCGACAATAAAAACACGGACATGAAGGTAAAAAACGAAAACGATTTAGGAAATAAGAAAAATTTCAAATTTCAAGTCGATAAAAGCAGGACAAACATAAAAAAAGCAATGCAAAGACTGTACTTAAATATTTGCGAAGCTAACTAAGAATGTAATTTTGTACACAAAAAAAACAAAAAACAGTGCTAATGTGGTCATAAACACTTTCATTCCGCATCTGGGGGAAAGGGGTATGAGGGGTATCATACCTGGGCAATGGCTGACGGTTCGCCCCGTCCAACTTCCAGCCAAAAGGGTGGGTGGGTCTCTAGACATTGAAAAAGGTGGGTCTGTCCCTGAAAAAGGTGGATCTGTGCCTGTATGGTGGATCCGTGCCTGAAAAAGGTGGGTTGTTCAGCGTAATCAGTGGGTCAGTCACTGAAAAAAGGTTGGTCCATTCATGAAAAAGGTGTCAAACAGTGTAATAAGATGGTTCCTGTGCATGTTTTGCAAACTGATCATGATATACTGTATCTAGCGATTTCCTTAAATTATGTCCAAAAACTTTTCCCCTGTACAACACATAGCCCCGTCCAAGTTACCCCTTCGCCCTGTCCAACTTTTGGTTCGGCCCGTCCTGGTGATGGGTCGATATGGGGCATTGCCCATGTGTGTCCCCCTTTACCAGAACTTTTGAAAGGCAAACCCCCCTCAGGCCATTTGCGGACCAAAACCTACTGTTGGAATTATGAAAGAGCGCCAAACGATGCCCTGAAGTATAATCTGCAGTATTTTACGAGTAGTACTCGCTGCCCATTTATTAATTCAGCCACCTTTTATCCATTATTCTGTCCTTGGGGGGAGGTGAAAACTTTAAACCGCCCAAACTCATGTATGGTAACAAACGTCTGGTAACAAAATATTCGTCAACGCAGAGCGCAAAAAATTATGCCACTTTTCAGTCACAGATTAAAACAAATTTAATTTGATGAAACTTTTTCACAACAAAAGCAGAACGATTAGGCAGTTTTGTTCATACAACATGCACTATGCTTACTACAACCTATTATAGGAATGCCGTCAATAACTTTGTAGCTCTTTGTTTCCATTGAGTCAATAATAGTCAAAACTAGAACTAAGCCAAGTTTCCTAAGCAATATTGGTTACATGATGCTGTTCTGCGACTTAAATCGACAAATTCGGCGCTCTGCGCCGATTTCCTCCATCTTTTGGCAATTTCTATCGTTTAACTGCAGGAAAAGTCCAGAAAAATAGCAGCTTCGCGCGCATTATAAGCATTTTTCCGTCAGAAATGTAAAAAAATTCAAAGAAATTTTTTCATTGCTGAAATAGTGCAAGACATATAATGCTAGCCTCTAAAAAGACCAGTTGATTTGTAACCTGAAAACAACCACCCCTTTTTTCATAACCAAAAGGAGATGACTGATGATATCATACTGGCGAACAAACTATGTTGTGAGGATTACAACTGAGCCCCGATCTCTTTCCGGATCATTCAGAAACTTGAGCTATACATTTGTCGAAAAGTTCCTAGAAAATTATGATTTTTAAGCATTTTTGAGGGTCAGTATTTCTACCCGTATTCATATTTGCTGGAATCTTTTATGTTTTCAACGTTAGACTCCCTTGCAGACTGATGTCAGAAAAAAAATTCAGTTGTCCTATGTCATCCACATAGCTACAGTATACCTTCAAAGTCAAACCTAAAAAAACCAGTTGTAACCTAAAAAAACAGCGCCAATTTTTACAAAACTTAGCAGGAATGTGCCTCGTAGCACCTTACATGTTGCCCGATATTAATTTTTCACAGAAAATAAGAATCACCCCAAAACCTGCCAAAAATGTCCGATTGTAACCTAAAAAACCACTGTAACCTGGAAAAAAGGCCAATGCTTAGTATACGTTGCCATGGCAACAAAATTACTTTTCATCAAGTTGCATAATTTTGCACTGATTTCTTGCATAAGATGTAGAAGAGACTTATATAACTAGAGTTGTTTTCATCTCTTGAAGACTTTATTTGTGAAATTTATCGAACTCTTGATAAAATTCAGAAAAAAATTATTGATTTTTATATACATAAATGTGATATGATAACGGAAATATCGGAAAAAATAAATTTTTTCAAAAATATGAACATGTAAGGTCAACTTACTAATTCACGCCGCAAACCACGCACTTCACATAACATTTTGTGGGTGGTTTTTAGGTTTAGGGAAAATTCATCGTGGAAAATTCATCGTGAGAAAATTCATGTAAATTCATCGTGTGAAAATTCATCGTGGTGTAAAATTCATCGTGGGGTAAAATTCATCGTGGGGTAAAATAATCGTAGAAAAATTCATCTTGAAGAAAGTTAAAATTAATTCATCCTGAGAAATTTGTAACGGACATATGGTCTTATAAAGTACATTAACAAAAACACAGTGTTCTGCATTTCCCTTAATTACTTGAAATTTTTCTACTGAGTTAACAAGAAATTATCCTGACAAGTTAAGCCTGGGGTATAGTTGCTCGAGGTTAATTTGCAGTCAGCTTTTTGGACGGTCTTTTCAACCAGCCCTTAAATGCTGTACATGTATAAATACTCAGGGGCTTTCCTACTCCTAACCTTTTCTGCACGGCAATTTAAGACAGCTCAAAAACGCGTTTATGGATTATATGTCAAAAGAAAAGGAATGATGACCATGACAGCGACTAGATGTCAAGAAAAAACACTAATGAAAGAACCTAGAAGTTAAAATTATGATCTAGTCCATCATATTGCTTGAAAAATACGTAACAACCTGAGTGAATTGAATCGTATTGAAGAAAGTATCAATTTAACACAATGAAAGTATCAATTTATCACAATGAAAGTATCAATTTATCACAATTTCCTTACGATGAATTTTACCCCACGATGAATTTTACCTGATGATGAATTTTCCTGCGATGAATTTTACCCCACGATGAATTTTCTCACGATGAATTTTCCACAATGAATTTTCTACGATGAATTTTTCGGACACCGGTTTTTTTAGTTCCCATGGCTTTTTTACCTCCCAAATCGAATTTGTTGCTTTTTTATTTTTTACTTTGATCGATTTTTTCTCCAAGATCAAAGGGATCTATGACATCAACTAAGTGGCGAAAGATGGAGCATTGACGGGAGATTGCTCTGTTTATATAAGTTTATAGACTGGCGTGCTTGCACAATTCAATATATGCAAAAAACATGAAAAAGTGGTTTTTTAAAGAGGCCATGACTATACATAATCTGGGGATGAGTTTAGGGGAGAAGGGTTTCACTCCTCGCGAAAATTTTTTCACCTCCCCCGAGAATTAGCGATTTTTCGAAAGTTCTCACATTTCTAAAACTTTGTATATATATATATATATATATATATATATATATATATATATATATATATATATATATATATATATATATATATATATATATATATATATATATATATATATATATATATTTGCTTAAAAGTACCAATTTTTCGGCGCTTCGCGCCATTAATACTCATGTTTTGACCATACATGATCTTGGGATGGGGTTTTGGAGGAGGGGGATTTTCACCCCTTTCTGAAAAATTATCACTCTCCCCAGAATTGGCGATTTTTTGAAGGTTCGCAAAAATTATATAAAAATTTGTTGAAAAGATGCTTTTTTTAAAGTGTTCCCAGCTATCTAATTGCTCAAAAAAGCCAAATTTTTCGGCGCTTCGCGCCAATTATACTCATATTTTGACTATATTTTGTTCAATCTGTTCCAAATTTTTTTAAATTTTTTTCGAAATTTTTCCAATGTTTTTATGCTCTAGAAAGATAGAGCATCGTCAGAAACGCTGAAAAACTATTTTTTTGACGCGTTACGCTTTTTTGCATTCAGCAAAGGTTTTTTTCCGATGTACATACAAAGACTTTTAGGGACCATCTTTGTACATGTACAAAGATTTTTGGGAAAAACAAAAACTGCAAAAAAGATTTAAATTCGCGAAACTTTTTCGGCGCTTCGCGCCTAAATGAGTAATTGTGTGTTCTATATATCTTTATGATGTCCAAAATCGCATTTTGAAAGGAAAAATACCAAATTTTTCGGCGTTTCGCGCTGCTGTGAGACGATTATTAGTGAGTTTTGCCCTGAGAAACCCAGAAATTAGCTAAAACAAACTACCAAAGATCGAATAACTCCTATTTTTGCCACACTAAAATCGCTACTGTATCATATTATACTACCCGAAAATTTGTGAGTACAAAATGTACAGACTTTTAGGAACTATCTTTTGTACATGTACAAACGGATCTTGTACAAAAAAAAACACCTACCATTTTTGGACCCAAAAAAGGTACTTCATAATTTCAGTCCACCCCCCCACAATTACCATGCTGTGCATGTATGGTTTTCACTGTATTTTGTTCAATTCGTTCGACTTTTCTGATTTTTTTCAAAATTTTATTGATTTTATGCTCTAGAAAGATTAAGCATCGTCAGAAATGATAAAAACGGTGTTTTTGACGCTGTATCTACCATTTTTGGGCCCAAAAAGGGCACTTTATAATCCTCCCCCCCAGAATTCTCATGCTATGCATGTATGGTGCAGGACGATGCGAAAAGCCCGAAAAACATTCTTTTCGGGATTCCCCCAGGCTCGCATCCAGGGAGAAAAAAGGGCATGTGCTTCCTCCGAAATGAAATTTGAGTACGATTTCTTTCTTTAATCCCCTTCGCATTTTAGCGGAAGGTCGCAAAATTTTTCAGCGCTTCGCGCCGGAATTTTAAATTATAAAAAACGTCTAGTCCCATGCGCGTGGTTCAAACAATCCATTTTTAGTCTTCGCATACAACCAAAAGCGTATTTTGTATCTGTCTTCTGTTCTTCACAAGTTTTATGCAGAAAATCAGATTTCTTCAAGATGCGAGCGCCAAAACAATTTTTTGGCGGTGATTATGAATTTGCTGATCAACTCTGATCATTTTTGGATGATTTCAGAGCCGTGATTCAGCTAATCTTGTAAAAATTTTCACGTTTACGACTCAAAATTGAAGTGCTCTTTTTACAAAATTTTCCCGGGCTATGCCTCGAACCATAGGGGTGTGACGGGTACTTGGACCCGGACCCGAGGTTGCCGAAAACTTTAGACAAGACCCGATATTATCCAAAATTATGGACCCGGATCCGACCTCAAGAAATATCGGGTCCAAGTCCAACCTGCAATTTTCCAAAATCCGCAATTTTCGTAATAATTCATATAAAATGTGCTGTTTCAAGCGTTCTGAGCATTCAACTACTTTGAGAGTGTCGAATTTTCCAGCGCTTGGCGCCACATAATCATTTTTGATTATTTTTTCAATTTATCCTGATTTTTTGTTGATTTTTCGGAATGTTTTTGTTTTTACGTTCTACAATAAAGCATCGTCAGAAAGACTAAAAATTAATGTTTCGAGGCGTATCCACCCTTTTTGAGCCAAAAATATAATTTTTCGATTTCACTGCCAAATTTCTCGTGCTATGCATGTCTGCACAGAACATCAAGATTTTGAGCTTAAAAGGACAAAAAAGCCAAACTTCTTTTTATGATTTGCGACCATACATGATCTACAGCAGTTTCTCACCCCCCACAGGAAGTTTTTCAACCCCCTCCCAGAAATCGCAAGTTTTCATAACTTTCAATAAAATTCCTTAAAATTAGTAGAAAAGGTGCCTTTTCAAGCGTTTTTAGCTCTCTATTTGCTTGAAGGCGTCAAATTTTCAGCGCTTAGCGCCATATACTCATGTTTTAACTGAAATGTGTTCAATTTATTCGACTTTTTCAAGTTTTTCCGAAATTTTTTTGTATTTATGCTCTAGAACGATAGAGCATCGTCAGAAACGCCGAAAAACGATGTTTTTGATTCGTACCCAATATTTTCAGGCCAAAAAGGAGCACTTTGACACCCCACCTGCCAGAATTCGCCTGCTGTGCATGTCTGCTTACGAGATATAATTGCTGTTTTGCTTATCTTCAGAAAGCTACAAAATTGATTTTAAAGCGAGAATAATGTGAAAGATTTGGACGCTTCGCGCCAGATTTTTATAATATGTACGTTTTTTGCATTTGTGTCCTCGAAAAGGCTACAAAATTGAGTTAAAAATGTAAAAAATGACAGAGAATCTTGCCGAATCACTCAATTTTTCACATGCTTTATCATCAAATAAAGAAGCTATCCAAAAAAGCAAAATATATCAAAAAAGGTTTCATGCCATGTAAAGTCGCACATGAACGCATTAAATAAATTTTCTCAATTTTGGCGATTCTACCTGAAATATAACCCTGGGTGAATACTAGGCTGCATTTCACAATAAAGTGGAACTCGTGCATTCAATTAATTCTGTTATAGTAATATATACACTGATATACGTAAAGCTTTTGGTATCATGTCACATGCTATACATTAGACTCGGACCCGGAACGATCGGGTCCAGCTTTTTTGGACCCGGACCCGACTTTCTTGAAATCGTGGACCCGGACCCGAGGTTACCTAGAATTTTAGACACGGACCCGAGTTTTTTGAAAAAAGTGGACCCGGTACACCTATGGCAAACCCCGCTAAAGGTCGCTTGAGCGCGGCACCCCAGATTCCCCAGCCCTAAAGAGATGGGTTCCACTGAATTCTCACCGTATTTAAGGTATCCGGGTAGCAAGATTTGCAAACTAAAATTAATCCTTTGTTGCCCCTTATATTTTCAAAAATTTTGGGTACTTCTATGCCTGGTGCACACCTACCTTTTGTGTGTGCGGTCACTTAGCTTGCAGCAAACTCGAATAGTAGCGCATGTTCGCAGATTTTATAGCTTTTGCATGCGCTGGTTCCATTTATGACATTTTTAAAGCACAATCTTCAACACATAAGTGAGTAAATTACCTTAATTGTGATAAAAGCGAGTCGGGGGACTTTTACTGAGCGGGGTTACCAATGTCTTAGGCATGTCCTAATCCGTAGTCCAACTCACGATAATAATATATTAGATTTGCTTTTTCTACTTAATCAAGCCATTAACGTGAAGATATCACCTCCTTTTTCTGTTAGTGATCATAATTCTATTGCTTTCTGAAATTCATAGGGTACGAAGAGACAAATCACATGCCCTCTTGTTTAAATTTTCGAAAAGCCAATTACGAGTTAATTTCTATGCGATTAGCCACTGTTTCTTGGCCTGATTTATTTAATCAGTGTACTTCGGCAGATGATATGTATAATGTCTTTGTTTCAGTTCTTTCAAACTATTAGTTCTGATCTAATACCTAAAAAAGTACATAGAAATTTTAAGAAAGTATTTCCTAAACACATCCGCAAGTTATATTTAAAAAAACTTAAATTATGGAAAAATTACAAAAAGTTCAAAAACTCGAACAAATCGAACTATCTATTCTAGTTTCTGCAAATCTATAAAAAGAGAAACCAAAAATTTTTACGCTAAAGAAGAATTAGAAGTTTTGAAATCAGGCGATATCCGTAACTTTTACAATTTTGTTAATTTCGTTTAAAAATCAGAAAAGTTCATTTCCCCTGACTTTATCTAATGGTATTGAATTAGATGACGATCATGTAAAAGCTAATCATTTTAACTCATATTTTGCCTCTGTTTTCACTGTTGATGATCAAAATCTTCCTGTTTTTCAGGCTCGTACTCTTTCTTCGTTAGCAGAAATGAATTTCGATGTAGACACCGTTTACAGAGCTATTCGCGAATCTAAACTAAGTACTGCATGTGGCCCTGATGGCCTATGCTCATTTTTTATTAAAAAACTAAGTTATTTGCTTTCTCCTCCTCTTGCTTCTATCTTTGAAACTTCTTTTCGATCAGGTTCAATTCCAAAATTGTGGTATCAAGCAAACGTAATTCCAGTTTTCTAAAAATAAAGGTGATTCTGCTTGTGTAGAAAATTATCGTCCGATTTCGTTGTGTTGCTCTCCTTGTAAAATTATGGAAAAATTGTTAATAAAAAGATTCTGGATTACTTAAATATAAATAATTTACTTTCTCCTCTCCAATTTGGATTTTTAAAAGGTCGATCATGTGAAATGCAATTGCTAAAGTGTAAAAACGAATGGGCAAAATTTATTGATAGAAAATCTACTGTAGATGTAATTTTTATCGACTTTAAAAAAGCTTTCGATTCTTTATCGCACACAAAATTACTTCATAAACTTTCTGCATATGGTCTAAATGGTTTTCTTTTCAACTGGCTTAAATCTTTTTTATCCTCTCGATCTCAGTGCGTTGTTGTTAATAGTTCTTTTTCAGATAGCTTTTAATGTAACTAGCGGCGTCCCGCAAGGGAGCGTGATAGGGCCAACCCTTTTTCTGATTTACATTAATGATTTATGTGATAATATGAGTAGTCGTATTCGGTTATTTGCTGACGATGTTAAAATGTATAATTTGTCCTCTTCTAAAACTATACTTCAAAACGACCTTAATAAGCTTTATACATGGTCGCGTGAATGGCAGCTTCAGATATCTATTGATAAATGCTCAGTTTTGTACATGGGTTATAATAATCCTAAACATCAATATTTTATTGGAAATCAACTTTTACCTTCTGATTCTGACTGTGTCCACGATTTAGGTGTTCTAATGTCTCAAAATTTGAAATTTCAGCAGCACTATCATGAAGTGATTAAAAAGCTTCTCAGCGATCCAGTCTGATACTGAAGTTATTCTTCTCTCGTGATCATAAAATTTTGTCTCGTGCTTTTGTTGTATATGTTCGTCCGCTTTTAGAGTACTGCTGTACCGTTTGGAGTCCTTATCGTATTCGAGATATTGATCGTATCGGAGCGAGTTCAGCGCAAGTTTACCCGTTGTATTTTTGGTTTTAACAGTGGTTTGTCATATAATGATCGTTTAAAAAGTCTGTCGTTAGGAACGTCTCGAAATACGCTGCATTCGTTTTGCTTTATCCTTTTATTATCAGATTATTAATGGAAAATCACACATTCTCTGTGACGAGTTTTCTCGCATTTAATCGCAACTATACTCGCTCTGTCAATAACCTTAAACTGACTGTTCCAGTAGCTCGTTCAGATATTCTCAAGTATGATTTCAGTCATAGATATGTGAATCTGTGAATTCACTTCCAGTTGATGTTGTAAATTCACCTAGCTTAGAAATTTTTAAACGTAAACTAAATGCTTTTGATTTTTCTGTTCATCTGAAGGGGCACGTGTAAGTTTTCACGTTCGTGACTGCGTGTCCCCGTTGCTGACGTTTTAGTCATATATCGTTTTATCATATCTTTGTATCGTACGCTGTGTCTTTATTTTTACCATGTCTTGTACGTTTTGCAATAAATCTTTGTTGTTGTTGTTGTTGTTGTTGTTATGTGCATTCACATTGATGCCAGCGCATGGGCTAAGCCTGAGATGAATGGAGCAAAAATTGCTCCGATCGCTTCGCTCGCTCCGAAATTTTTGCTCCATTTATGCCTTAGGCTTAGCCCATGTCTGGTATCAATGTGAATCCGCAAGCAAGAGCGAAGCGAGCGGAGCAATATGAATGCAAATTACTAAGCCTAAGCCTACCGCATTAGTGAGTCAGAATAATTCTATTTTCCTTGTTAATCCGTTGAAAACATAACAAATCGCTACAAACAATCTCGAAATGAACTGGTGTCGTCGAGTAGTTAAGAAGTCGGATTTCAAATCCAGAGATTCACAGTTCGAGTCAAACATACTGCGACTTTCTGTTCTTTCATCTTGAGAAGCCTGACGTACTCCCGTAGTCAAAAAACTTCGATTCACGTAGAATCAATATTCACACACAAAGGGTAGGTGTGCAACAGGCACAGTAATACCGGTGTGCACCAGGCACAGTAATACCCACCCACACCATGGGCGTGGGGGTTTGGGGGTATGCACCCCCAGAAACCAAAATACCCCCCCCCGAAATCAAAATACCCCCCAGAATTCAATTTTTGAAAATTTTTTTCGTTTTTTTCGCAATTTTTTGATGCCAATGGATAGTGCTTGATGAGAAACGTCGAAAAATGGTGTTTTTATTGCCATACCACCATTTTAAAGGCCATTTTTTGACCTTCAAAAAATCTTGCACCCCCCCCAGAATTTTCTTGCTGCCCACGTAGGTATAGTAATTCCCATAAAGCAAACATAAATATCGGAAATACAATTTGAATCATCTATTAGAAAAATTGGCAACCTCTGGAGCGGAAAAAAACCCAAAACCCAATGATTTTTCGCACCCAAAAAACCCACAAAAAAACCGAGATTCAAAAAACCCAGCCTTGATAACCCTGATTTTTTCCATAAAAAGTAAAAAGTGGAAAAAAGGGAAAAATCGTCCCAGATTTTATTTCAGAGGAACAATGTGTCCCATATCCCCTGATACAAGCCCGCTATTGTATCTCGTGTTTAATTTCCCGAATATTATTATGATACACCCAACTAACTTGCGAGCGGCCGACAGACAGCGAACGGAAACTGTTTTGAGCTGAGCAGAGCATTGTATAACCACAGTAATAAGTGTTATCCTATGACTCTAGATTTGAAACACATACTGGTCTCCACCTGCTCATGTAAGTAAACTAAAGTTCAATTGTAGTCTGTTTCATACACGTTGTCATAAGTATCATCGTCAATAATGTCTGGCGATAGATAAGTCCGCCACGGCTCAAATCGAAAATCAAATCAATGCGATGTCACGATGTCATCACAATCTGTAAGTTTATTGTCAGTGATAGTTCAGGTGTGCCCAAACTTGTTCGAAGCGGATTAATATTCTACTAAAGTAATAAGACTCTTTGCCAAAAGATACACTGCACGCTCTTTTGACACAAAATGAGAAATTTGGCACATTGATGCATCTACTTTTGATTGATAAGTATGACTGGAAAAATAAATACAAAAAATCTTCAAAATTTCATCGGCTTCTAGAATGGAAATGGGACGTTTTGACGACGTCGGTTTACGCCGTTTTACGCCCTTTGGCGCTGCCGTTTTGGCGAAGGCCGTTTTGGAGACGGCTGTTTTGGCGACTGAAGCATATTGTATTCTGTTCCATTCCAGGCGATAGGTATGTACCTACTTTATACATACCTACTGTATGCAGTGCATGAGTGACATGTGGTGACCTTGAGTTTGGAGGGGGTGACAGCTAAAATAAAAACATCTCATAAAATGGTCCATCTGTGCTAAAATTTTGGAAGTAAGACAGATTTTTGCTACGCATATAATCTGTTTCGCACGATTGTGACAGGATTACTGTGACTATGTCATAATACGTATGTAAGTCTACATATATCTCGCGATCTAATTGTTCAATTGCGCTCTGTTCGGAAAAATGGTCGAAATATGCCGAGTACACTTTTCAATAATTTGGATTAGAGAGTTATGGAACAATTTTGATTAAATAATTACGACCTTACATATGTACATATACATGGGCAGCACTAAAATTCTCGGAAGTGCAGATTTTGCAAAGGTTAAAAAATTGTCTTTGATGGCAAAAAACCGCCATTTTTCAATGTTTCTCGTCGATCACTATCCATTGGCATCGAAAAAATTTTTAAAAATTTCAAAAATTGAATTCTATAAGGTATTTTGATTTCTGGGGGTATTCGGCCTTCTGGGGAATGCATACCCCCAATCCTTCCCCCGCCCACGTGTGATTACGAGTAAATAATTAAGAGTGGACTAATTAAATGATTAGGATTATTTAATGAAATAATGAAGATCAATTAATTTGGGTTTACGTAATGTGTAATTAATTAATTGATTTTGATTAATAAATGAATTAAGCTTTACTACTTGATTGTTTAATTGGGAAGTTGATCAATAATTAATTAATTAATTAATTTTGATTATAAAATTGACAGTAATTCATTAAGAGTTGGTTAACTAAGAGTTTATTTAATTAATTTATTTATAGAGACTTGATTAATCATGAGTTTATTTAATTATGCAATGTTTTATTATCATTTTGATTAATCAATTCAGAGTCAGAATAAGCAAGATTTTTTCGAATTTTCCTGATTAGAATATAAAAAGAGTTCATTTAAAATAATTTTCAAAAATTGATTCGAAATTAATTGAAATTAATTAAAAATTATATAATCTAAAAAATCCGAAATTTGGATGCAAGTGGACAATTGGTTCGCGAGATATTTCTTTACGTGTTATAACATAGCTACAGTAATCCGACTGCATTCTTGAAAGAAAGATCACATGCTTTGCATGGAGTGGCGGATCCAGGATTTTCCTAAGGGGGGAACCCTGACTTGGACGGAAAAATTAGCCGTTTTAATCCGAAAATCGCTAAAAATCGCTTTAAAATCCTTAATTTTGCGCACTATTTCGGGCCAATGGGGGAGGGCAGCCGCCCCCCCCGCCCCACCCTAAATCCGCCCCTGTTTGCATGCAAATATCTGTCCTACATCCAAAATTTCAGCTCAATCAATTAACTGGTTCATAAGATGTTTTGATTTTGTTCTATCCACAGTCACCCCCTAATTCAGGGACACCTTGTCTCACCTTGAGCACTTTTATGCCCAACCTCGTCATAGTCCCATTGCTATATATTTACACTAGTGCATATCGTATATACATACATACCTATGTTTGAAATACGAACATACTACAATATGCTTCCGTCGCCAAAACGACGTCGGCCAAACGTCCTAGACCGAGGACACCTCCTTTCCATTGAAGGTTGTCCTCACTGAAATGGCCATTTTTAAGATTAACTTAACAATCACTGCACGGATTTCAATGAAACAGTGTGTTTTTGGAAAACAATTGTACTAATAGCTTATGACTAAAGTATGCTATGCTCCAAAAAACGCACTTATCTTGTATGGTCCCCACGGCATACAGATTCTGTTTTCTATTTCGAAAAGTAGCAAAATGGCTAGATATTTTTGTGCTCTAAACTTTAAATGATTTTGTTTTTCCTGTTTCTTTAGTTCGTCCTGCGATTTTAACTTAATTTTTTTCCAATATGGCTGCCCCCATAGGGTATGCATTTAACTTGCGCTATGTTTCATATTTTTCAATGTTTAAGTATATGTATTTTAAAAATCCCAAAAAAACACTCTTGATTGATATCCTATTTGCCTGATTTAATAAATTATTCAAGTTTTTCAATATGGCCGCCAGGAACGCTGTCATACTGTAACTTTTGATGTCTTCAGCTAATATTTTGTGAATTTTTAATGCATTTCAATTTTTTCAGTAAATAGCTAGAAAACTTACTATTCTTCCTAATGAGCTAAGTCTCATGTTCTGAATCCTTATATGTATGTAGTTCTTTTAGGAAAGTTCAAAAACCTCAAAATTATTCATTGTACAATGAAAACGGCGTGACTGGACAGTATGGAAGCTTCCACTGGCCAGTGCCTGGGGGCGGAACCAGTCATGCATGGGGTTTGTGGATCTAGGCCCCAGAATGGAAAATTGGGAAATTTCTGGGAAAAATGAGGCAAAATGAAGGCCAAAAATGAATGAAAATTGAAAATTTTCTCTAAAAGTGGCGTGAACTGACCAAAAACTGTGTGATAAAGTACCAGTTTTTGACGTCATTTTGGCACAAAAATGCTAAATTTCTGACCCCCTCCAGACCGGCCGCCCCCTCCCTCAGATCGGCCAAGCTGTGCATCTACATATGCATGATTGTCACCATAGATGCACAGCATAGCATCTATTTTTCGATAGGCAGCAAGTCTAGGGAGGGGTCAAAAATTTAACTTTTTTGGGCCAAAATGACCTCGGGCTCTATTAAAGGCTTTATTTATATACACATGTTCCTGGTCAATAAAGGCACTTTTGAAGCAAATTTTCAATTGCATTCATTTTTGGCCTTCATTTTGCCTCATTTTCCCCAGAAAACTTTTTATTTTCCCCATTCTAAGGGTCTAGGCCTCCAAGCCCCCCCGTGCACATCTGGTTTATCACTCGTCAATATGCTTTCACGTGTACTATAAAGCTTGATTTGATTTTCAGTAAGTATCTTTCTGGTGTGATCGGTTCGAAGTTGATTTCCATTTAGAGTGCTTGCTGCCTTCCGTTTTACGAATGAATGACACTAAAGTAGGTACCTACTGGATTACCTTTATGCATGTACTTAGGTGGTACCTATTTGCCATGTCATTTTTCTCCGTCTTAACGGTAAACTGAAAAAAACTTACAAACAGTATAAAAGCTTGACAGGAATCTCGGATGTGGAAGGAAACTCAGAGTCTGTTTGGTTTCGGCCACACATGGACGTGGGGGTTTGTACCCCCGAAAATTCGGTTGACCCCCAATAATCGATAGACCCCAGAATTGAATTTTTGGGTATGTTTTCTGGGTTTTTTGCCAGTTCTACACCACCAGACCCCGCCACAATTCGGTCGCTGCCCGTCTATGGTTTCGGCCCTTTATTTAGCATAGATTCTATTGTGCTTAAGTAGTATACCGTGTGTCCCTAGGACGCATGTGTTATAACATAGTCGTGTGTTATAGCATAGGCGGAGGGGGCGTGGCTAGCGCCCTGCCAGGGAGCAATGCTGTAGCATAGGCTGTGCTATAGCGTAGGGAGGGGTCGGGCGTGCCCGGACCTGCCCGGGGAGGGGGCCGCGTTCATCCCAGGGGTCCAGGACCAGGGGAGGGGGAAATTTCTATGGGGGGGGGGGAAATTTCCACGGGGAAATTTCCCTGGGGGAAAATTGAAATAAATCAAGAACCAGCAGTCGGATTGGGCTGAAATTTTAGAGGTGGGATGAACGCCTTATTAGCAAACTGTTACAAAAATTTTGATGGAGCGCCTACAGTATATCAGCAATAGTTTACACTTTTGCATAAATCGAGAACCAATGACCGGGTTTTGTTCAAATTTTCAGAGTATGTTTAGTATATGTTAGGTATGCTATGTTCAAAATTTTAGCGCGCAACCTACAGTATACCGATTATAGTTTACACTGCTTTTTCAGATAATGGCGTCAAACAGATGGATGTAAAGTAAGGACTCGTTCGATACTCGGCAGGCTTGTCGAGCCGAACGAGCTTAAGCTGCTCGAGTGCAGCGAACTAGATAGCCAAGTTTTTTACTTTACACACATAGGTAGGTACTGGCTCGGATCACGGTTCCATACAATAGAAGAACCGCCGGGACATACATTATAAATATTAGCGTGTTATTGCACTATTAATGTGGTTTAAATTGTAGGAAACCGGGAGAATTGACCGAAATAAGCACCTTCCTCCCCTGAAATCTATAAATACTAATAATGGTCTACTGTTTAACTACTCTTTTTAGTGCGATAAGGAGAAAATGGAAGAAATCAGGGAAATCCAAAAGCGTCTTTTTCTGGATGAGGAGAAGAAGCCCTATGGCCGGTCCATCAAACCGGCCATAGAGCTATGTGGGAGGAACTTGGATCGGCCCATGTACTCCCTAATGATCCAGCTTTGCTATTTTTGTCAGAAAAATAGTTCTGAAAGGGACTTTTTCGAAACAAATTCTGGCAGGTGGTACTTGAATATCCAAATGTGCCCCAGGTGCAGCGAGTTTAATAGAGCCATGCAGGAAGCGGGCAAAAGAGTGCTGAAGCGCTATTCTGATCAGCAGGCTGAGGAGGAGAAGGCCAAAACAGCCTACTAAGTCTATAAATATGGGTGCGCGCTAGGTATATTATATATGCAGCTTTTAAAAAAAGAAAGCATGTCTTCACCCGGTGAACTAGCGTACCATCATTTTATCCGAAAGCTTATTGAAAAAGCTAACAATCGCTACTTGAGCGTCAGAAATGTTCAAAGTATAGGCTCCTGTTTCTGGGGTTACATGAGCGATGCGTTTAAAGAGGAACAGCGCGAAATTGATAAACGCGAAGCATTTTGGATTTTTGCATTGAGACTGAAAGCAGCCATTTTAAACAAAGATGTTGATTCTTTGTGTGGCTTGTATGCGGCTTTTGATCAAAATGGAAAGAACATGTGGGAAAACATGTATGATAACTGTATTTTGCAACAAGTAGATCGTTTGTTGTGAATTTACAGTAAACTGTGCGTTTTCTAAAAACGCAGGCTCCCGTTGCTCTTAACCTCCACGTGGTGGGAGCCGGAAACGATCCGTTTGATCGGCCAATAAGAGCATAAATATTAAAAAATAAAATAAAAAATATAAAAATGGATAAATTGTTGACAGAATTATATTACGACCCTCTAAACTGGGTATACGGGGGAAAATCAACTTTTTGCTCGAGTGAAAAAGTTACGTCCAGCTACAAAATTTGAAAAGGTAAAAGCATGGCTGGAAAAGCAACCCGCGTATACACTACACAAACCTGCAAAGAAACATTATTCGCGTAACAAGGTAATCGTTAGTGGGGTTGATGAGCAGTGGCAAGC
>JAVLUZ010000145.1:5086295-5104967 GCA_036768485.1 Mermis nigrescens | reverse complement strand
ATTCATGAGGACAAGCACTTTTCTAAATGAAGAGTTCTTGCGCGTTGTTGCTATCTTCTCTCCAAAGTTTGAGATTATTTCTACTTGGGGATGACGGGCAGTACGTTTGAAATTACACTGAGAAATATTAGGTAAATACAAAGCTCAAGGAAGAAATGCAGCTGTCGTTACTTTTATGTACACGGCGAAGATTTACTGATAAGGACGCCTTCAAACAATCGGAAACGGTAAGTTGGTTAGAAATTTCTCTCTTTTTACCCATATTAACTCTCCTCAATCTTTCTCTCAAGCGTTCGTTCAAAGTAAGTCAGAAAGACCTTCTAAATTTGATCCTAAAGGAAGTGGAGAATAAGAAATTTATACTGCAAAAAGGTTAGCTCTTGGCGCCACGGTAATTTTGTCAAAGTGTAAAAAGTATTACTCTGATAAGTTAACCAGCATTATTTTTGACTAGTGTTAGTCACAGTAAATTGATGTTACGCAAGTTATGTACGACAATATTCTAATAATTAACTTCTTAATTAGCGCTAATGAATAAAATCGTCTCCGCATATTTACGTACGTTTTCGCAAAGAGCGTAAATAAATTACAAATTATCCTTTTAGTATTTATCTTCACGGTGTTTAAGTGCACTTAATTTGTTTAATGAAATGTGCATACTTTTTCGTGTCGATTTCAATTGATGCAGTAAGTTGTTTGTCAAAATCATACAACTGTAACGGGGGCGCCGCCTCCCACCGTTACGGGAGCAAAATTTTACCCGCACCGGTTTCCCGGATCTTCCGCTCTGATTTGCGTGTGTAGTACTAATCGACTACTCGGGCTCTTGCTCACAACTGCGCAAAGTATTAGATAATATTGAGAAACAATGAAACATCAACGTCACGGGTTAAACTCCAAAGTAGTAGGCATTTCTAGCCGTGTAGTAGCACTCCTGCTACACAACTATGGTCGATATCTTCTTAAAAACCAGATCAGTAAGTTATAAGACGTTTAAAACCTTTCCTTAAAAGTATCCGGCTGGACACATTAAGGTACTTTAAAGTGTCCGGCCGGACATTTTAAAGTACGGCGTTGAAAATGTCGATGAAAATTCTTGAAATTTGTGCCCAAACTAATGTGAAACAGACTATACATGGTCTTCATCTATGAAACAAGAAAATTCCAAAGATTCACAAGACTGAATGAAACGGTCAGAGTTATCAGATATAGTATTGCCGACGGAGTTCGTATGATAATTTTGTAATATATCGGATTATTTTAAGCAAGTTTTTAAACGTGCAAGTTAACCTATTGGTAATAAAATTACTGTGGCCCTTGATTAAAAAACTGATGAACTGAACCAGGGTCAGTGTTGTCAGGTGTGACCTTTTTCCCGTCAGATTGACGGTTTTTTGGGTGCGTTGACGGGTTTTTGACGGAAGGGTTTTTGACGGGTTTTGTGACGGATTTCGATCGCTTTTGACGGATTTTTAACTTCTGCAAGTTATATCATTTTTGCATAACAAAACGCTTATAAGAATTACTGTAATTAGATAGAGCAGCAGCAGAAAGGGAAAAGACAACAGTAACACCGAGTAACTTAAGAATATGGTACTTTTAAAATACTAAAAAATAAACTTCAGAAGAGCTAAGCATCTATACATACATCGACCAAAGCATCTATACAAATACAAATACAAATACAAAGATTTTATTTTCGTCGCACAAAAAAGAACACAATAAGAAAAGAAACTTTAATATACAATGTAATACAATTATAAATAAACATTCGACATGAATCATCATACAAAATCACATATTCTTAAAGCAAGAAATTATTAATTATAGTACATTTATACGAGATTAGATCGATCTAAGATTAGATCGATACATCGATCTAAGCATCTAAACATCGAACCGAGCGGGAGCGACCTCGACCTAAGCAGCTTTAAACACTTTTCAGATATACTAAGCCTAAGCACAAGTATAATAGAAGCAAAAACTTAGATTTTCGTATATCTTATCAAGTAAAACCGAAAAAAACATGCAAAAAATATGAAAATTTCTTTAAGTTTCTAAAATTTCGAACAGGTTTCCGCGCCTTTTTCTTTTTTCTCCTTCATTGCTATGCTTCCTTCCGTAATTTCAGCCCATTTATTTATTTCTGACAAATATGTAAGTCCTTGGATCGAGCCGTTTAATCGTCCCACCCAACACTCAAATCGAGAGTTGCCTGCAACTTTGCAAGTATGGCTCAGATTTTCACCAAATTTTTTTCCGCGCTTCAATTTATCATGTTCTCCCAGTTTCGCAAAAAAATTTTTGCATGCCTTATTCGTTTTGCTCCTTTTCTAAAAGAACCATATTCTAAAGTTTAGCCCAGTAGCACGAACAACACGTACAACCATACATTCCCACAGAGGGGAGTGAGGGGGTATCATCCCTACCTCAGGGTCCAAGACTCGAATCAATGTCAGACGATTTTGAGCTATCAAACATTTTTGACAAGGCATGAAAATGTTTATTGTCCAGAAAAATGCACGAAATTTGGTAAAACGAATGTATGATAAAACAGCGACTGAACAAAAGGACATACAGATCACGAAGTGATACAACTAGGTATGCCCCAATAGTAAAATCGTAAAATCAATGTTTAGGAGCTCTTTTTGAACAAACAAACGTTAGGAGAGGAGAAGCGACAACATGATCAGGTAAGGAGTTCCAAATTTTGAAATAGCATTGCGAAAAATCGTTAAGGTGAGCATTGCAGGACCTCGTTTTTAGAAGATGATGATTTTGATGCGGCTAGAAACCCTCTTTTCGGAAACATATCATTGTTTGCACTAAATTTGTTGTCTTTACTTTTCTCGAATGCAGCCGTTGAACGGGTGTTTACCAGGAGTGACAAAAACCAGGATTTCAAAATTTTAATTTTTTAATTTCAGGTTTTTGCTTTGGTTTTAGGTGGTTTTTTTGGGTGGTTTTTGGTGATTTTTGATTATTTCAACCACTGTTTTTTTGTTCGAGACAAAGATTTTGAGGCTCGTACAAAGATTTTTGAAGCCATCTTTGTACAATGTACAAAGACTTTGGGGCAAAGTAATAGTAATTTTAACGTTTTTTGGAGTATTTTTTTAGCAAAATTCTAAAATTTTCGGCGCTTCGCGCCGAGTATCATAGTTACATTACATTCTATTTAGCTCCAAGCGCGGGCATTTAACACTCCAAAATCTATCTGTAAGCATCTTTGTACCGATTGAGGCATCTTTTACATCTATTTCAACTTTTTTATAAAGATTTTATGCAGGAAAAAGAACTATTAAACAACTTTGCACTGTTTTCTTTTATTTGAAGATAAAATTGACTCTTTTATCTTTGCGTTGCATTAGATTCATAAGCAAATTGATGTCTATTATGAGATTCAGTCAGCAGATTGCAACCGCTTATTATTTATAATTGTGTAACACAAGTCATTTTAAATTGCTGAGTCGAATTTTATGTGTAATTTCAACTTAAGACTCATGAAAATTTTGGCGTTTCGGGCCGAACTAATGTAACCAGCTGAGTTTAGGACAAAGTTACACCTTTTGCAAAGCGTGCTGCGGGTCACGGATAACAATCTAGTAGTATGTAAAAATGTGTACATTCAATTAGATATCTATACGTTATATGAACCTACAAAAAAATTTTCGCTCGTACAAAGACTTTTCCGGAGATCTTTGTACATGTACACAGAGGCTCGTACAAAAAAACAGTGATTCCAACCAAAATTTTCAGTTGAAAAATGCGAATTTGAACTTTCAAGTGTTAATTACAAGTTTATTGAATGAAGCTAAGGTACAATAGTATGTTCTGTTTGCATAAAAAGAATTGAGCACAATTTTTTATTCAGAGCACATAATTCAAACATTTAGTCAACAAAAACATCTGGAACAACGCAGTCATCATCCAGTCAATCATCAATACAAATACGAAGAAAAAAGTAGCAAGCAAAAGATACGTTGCTGGGGTCGAACAAAAAGCTTATAAATTATATAACTGTGGCATTGAAAAATCTGGCATGACCCCTCCTACGTAGATTGGTAGGTACTTGCAAAATATGAAAATCTTGCAATTTTAAGCCAGTCTGCTGCCGACCGTTTTCGGTTCAGTGTGCAATTTATTATAAAGCAAACGGAGAAATTTATAAAATAAATGAAAATGAATGATCAAACTTAATTGACCAAACATAACAAAACCCCAGTCACACTCCCACCCAAGCCAACTGAATCTTTCCCCCAGCCACCAACTTAAAATGACTGGCAGCAAGGAGGGGCCGAGTAAAAACGGTCACAGAAAAATTGCAAACCATAGCTCATCTATTGGACAAACAAACAAGCCTTGACTTGACTCACTAGCTAGTATCTGTCACCCAAAATTTAAAAAATTTAGATGCCTAGACTGGACTGGACTGGTCACTCACTTTACTGGAGGTGTAATTAGCAACTCCTTTGTAATGCGAGACTTTTGCTAAAGTAGTTATGAGCGATTGTAGAATATGCCCACAAAGTACTCACATGTGAATTCAATTTATTTTGGAAAAAATTCTTTTAAAAAGTGCGAAAAACCAAAAACCATGGAAATTTTTTTTGGTTTTTCCCAAAACCACAAAAACCAAAGTTTGCCAGCCCTGTAGTTTTCTGCTATGAATTTAGTTAAAACTAATTTGCGCAATCGTCTTATCTGTAAAGCTGTAGATTCAATTTTAATATAGTCAGTACGTTTTGGTTTGAAGTTTATTTATTTAAATGTGACACATTTTAAACCGTCACAGTTTATGTTGAATAGCTTTAATGCGTCAATTTATCAGAGTGATGAAGGTGTTAGTGGTAATATTACTTGAGATGCCTTTTTTGATGCCATAGACATGCTATCCGAGTCTTAAGTCAATTGCTTTAATTTTTTGCAATTCTGGCTCAGTATACGTATTATTGTAAATAAAAAATTTACTGTCTGTGTTGATGCTGTTTGATGTATATTTATTGCAAATGCATGTATGTTTATAGTGCTATTTGTCATGTAAACATACTGCTATTTTATGATAAATTTGACGCTTTTTTGACGGGTTTCTAGCCAGCTGTTGACGGTTTTTGACGGGTTTTTGGCATGCGTGTGACGGTTTCCTGACCAAAGCATCTGGCAACCCTGACCAGGGTTGCCAGGTGCAGGAGAATTCTCCTGAATTCAGGAGAATCTAAAATTTTCAGGAGCAGGAGCAGGAGAATGGGCTTTTCAGGAGAAGTTGTAAACATGCAGGAGAATGCAGGAGAATTCAGTGGAATCCTGAAAATGTAGGAGAATTCAGGAGAATTTTCAAAACTTAAACAGCAACTTATAATGATTATCATACATTAACCTTCTTACTGTACTTAATGTAGTTAGTTAGTTGTATATAATTTATACTTATATCTTTCACATTAAGAATTTATTTTGTTCATAGTTAGACCTAAGTGTTAAGTTATAACTATATCCACCGTTTTTTTCCCACTTTTTGGTCTATTTGTCAACCAAAATTTAGGGAAATGGAAAAATTTTTGGGCTTGGTTGGCATTTGTGGAAAATTTTTGTAATGTAAAAAATGCGTTTTTAGAGAGTTAAAACTTCAAAAATTTTTCGCGCTTCGCGCCGAATTGATTTAATTCTTACTTATTATTAATCTTTAAGCCGCGCCGCCAAGTGCAGCATTTTTATCGACAATCTGGTCTAGAATTTCACTACGATTGAAAATCCTTATCTTCTGCACGGATTCGCTTAGTTTTTGTAATGCAAAAATGCGTTTTAGAGAAGTCAAACTAGAAAAATTTTTCGGCGCCCGAATTGATTTAATTCTTTTTTGTTATTAATCTGTAAGTCAGCGCCGCGTCAACTGCAGCATTTTTATCGACAATTAGATCTAGAACTTTACTACGATTGAAAATCCTTATCTTCTGCACCGATTCGGTTAGTTTTTGTAATGCAAAAATGCGTTTTAGAGAGGTGAAACTACAAAAAAAATTTTCGGATTGATTTAATTCTACATGTTATTGATGTTTAAGCCGCGCAGAGCGCCAATTGCAGCATTTTTATCGATAATCTGGTCCTAGAACTCCACTTCGATTGAAAATCCTTACCTTCTGCACAGTTTTTGTAATGCAAAAATGATTTAGAGAGCTAAAATTTCAAAATTTTCTGGCGCTTCGCGCCATTTGATAAATTATAGTTCTAATTGTCAAAAACGACTTCAGAATTGGCTAAAATGCTTTACTGAAGGAAGGACATTCAAGTTTCAACATAAGTAACGTATACTGATCATGATATTTCTTGTAGAGCGCGAAATTTTTATACAAAAAGTGCATCAAAAACCGCTATTGCATGTGTACATAAAATTTTCTATTTTTAAACACCGGCGCTCTATTTTAAACGTTTTTAGACCTCCCAAAAAACGTGGAAAAAAGTCGGAAAAAGTGGAAAAAAGTTTTGGTTCGGTCTATAATGTCAACCAAATTGCTGGGAAAAAACGGTGACTATATCCAAATAAGTTTCGTGCTTCCGTAGTAAATCATTCATTCATTCATTTATTTATTCACTTAATATCACGAAGTGCAGAAATACCATAGGTGCACAAGGTCAGGGTCGGCAGGGGGGGTGAAATGCCAAAAATCTAAAACAGTAAATTTAACGTTCACTATTTTTTGCTGTTTTAATGATCAAAATGGTCAAAATAGCCTATAAAACGTTTTTTCGTGTTAATAACATATTTTAAAAGCATTTTTAGTCCATTTTGACTGCATTATATCACTTTTAACACTGAAAAATGCAAAAATTTTATCAATTTTGGGCGCTTTTTGAGTAAAAAGTACTTAAAAGTACTAGTCTGGCGCTAAGCGTCGGAAAAATTTTGACATTTTTACTGATTTTGATGTCAAAAATGATGCAGAACAAGACCTGTTTGCTCAAAATCGCCGGACAGTACCAGTCTAGTTGACCTCTCATGGGGGTAATACCCCCCCCTCACCCCCCTATGTGCATGTGTGAGAAATACATAGCTTTACACACCATCTAATTGTTTTTATCAGTTTCATAGACGTTTGCAAAGCGCCTATAAACATTTTTTTGATATATTTCAAAATGTAAGGATTTGCTTGCTACTGAAGTACATACAATTAGTAATAAAGTATTATTTATTTTTTCAAAAGACATTGCAAACAGGGCTCTTTTCAGTAATTTATGATGATGTAAGTGCAACTGAAAATTGGCGGTCACTGTTTTGAGCACAGAAACTGTTTTTTCGAATAATGTGTATTGTAAACAATGCGACCTTTTTAGCTTAGGCCCTTGAGCAGTATATGTAAAATTATCTGTTCTCTGTTCAGGATAGCCGATCAGTGCCTTTGTATAATATATTAGTGTAGATACATGTTTTTTTATATATATATTGTTGCGCTTTTTTACGGATTCTATTTACATGACCAAAAATGTAGCTCCTGATGAAGATCAGGAATCTGTTATTGAATGTTTGTCAGCTGTTGATGTTGAATAAAATGTTATACTTTGTGGTGCAGCATTAGTCTTCCATTATTTTTGCATTTGTCTGTATAATGCAGATATGCTCCATGAGCTTTTTGTGAGAGAATTAATGTTCATTATTTAGCCTTGAGTGTCCTTAGGATTAACAGGCAAGAGATCAGAATAAAATAGTTGGGTGAACCAAGGTAAATTGGCCTGAGCATGCTTGATATCCATGTGTACATACAATTGTAGATCTGCTGTACAACCTTTCCTGCAAAATATGAGCCAGGAGAATTTTCAGGAGAATCAAAATGTTTTCAGGAGAATTGCAGGAGAATTTTTCCCCAATTTTACCTCTGTGCAGGAGAATCTGAATTTCGGGACCTGGCAACACTGAACTGAACTCCGATCTATTGGTCTCAGCTAAGGAAAACTGATTAAATATACAAAACACTGGCATAGATTAAAAAATTTTTTGTAGGTATTCTCCCCTGGCGAAAATCCTGGCTACGCCTTTGATGCAAAACGATGTAATACAGCACAAGCAGTAGGTATTCAATCGATTCATGAGCTATTACATGTTTACCAGTGGAATGGGATAGGTGGAGTAACTTAAGAATATGGTACTTTCTGAATACTAATAAATAAAGTTCAGAAGAGCGGATTTTTTTGCTCAGTACTTAGAACATGTTAAAAGAAAGCGCTGGAAAAAAATTCATCCGTCTATGATCAATATTACAAAAGCTATGGGTTTCTTTAATTAGCCTTTTCTCGACCTAAACAAGCATCTTCTCGACCTGATTATTTAAAGATTCAAACAGCTGAATGCAGAATCACATGTAGATACCCAATTTACGTCGACCTAAGCATCTATGCATCGATCTAAGCATCTATACATTGACCTAAGCATCTATACATCGACCTAAGCATCTATACATCGACCTAAGCATCCATACATCGATCTGAGGATCTATACATCAACCTAAGTATCAATACATCGACCTGAGCGGGAGTGACCTCGACCTAAGCAGCTTGAAACACCTTTTGAATATACTAAGCCTAAGCCTGAGTATAATAGAAGCAAAAACTTAGATTTTCGAGTAAAACCGAAAAAACATGCAAAAAAAATATGGAAATTTTTTTAAGTTCTTTTAAAATTTCAAACGACTTTCCGCGCCTTTTTTCCTTTTTCTCCTTTATTGCTATGCTTCCTTCCGTTATTTCAGCCCATATTATTTATTTCTGACAAATGTGTTGTAAGTCCCTGGCAGTGATCGGACCGAGGGTACTTTTTGGACCCTCGGCCTGCCGAGGCGACTTAAAATCCTTGCCTCGGCCGAGGCCGAGGCCGAGGGTAATGCCGAGGGTCAAGCTTATATACCTATACCCATAAATAGTACTCTTATAATATTTTGTATGTACATGAGCTAGAGAATAATCGTAATATTTAACACTTTATCGAACTAAAACAAATGTTTATTGGTGTTAGCCTGAATTTTTCATTTCAATCTGGTGAAGCAGATAATTCATCATCGAAATCTAGATCATCTGAATCAAAGTTATGTAGCCTCATCTATTTCGCCTTGTTGTGCTATCGCGTTATCGTCGTCATCAGCCTTTATCAGATTCTTTAAAGTAACACTATTTTAACCAACTACTTTGAGATTGTGCTTTACAAAAAAGAGTTTTTGAACGTTTCGTGGTAGCAGACGAATGCAAGAATTACTGTACTTTCTGATCCATCCAGTAGCGGGAGGGGGCGGTATACAAACTTTTCCAAAAAAGTCAAAAACAGGTCCAAAATTTTGCCCTTAACGCGCGAAATGGCATTTTTCGGTGTTTTACATTGTATACTTTTACATAAAATCACTTTTGAAGTCATATTTTTCTTAAAATTTCTGAATTTTCGACAATTTTGAGCGAAAAAATCCTTAAATTTCTAAGACTTTAACAAAAATCTGGCGTGAAGCGCCGAAAAATTTGCAAAATCAAGGCGGACAGACGTCTAGAAGCATGATTTACTGCTTGATTTCCTGTATTTATAGCATTTGATGCGAAATATTGAAATTTTTTTATTGAAAATAGAAGAAAACTATGCAAAAATAACTGTCTCTGCTGTTAAAATTGTTTTGAAACCTACATGAACAGAAAAGGGCTTCCAGGGCCCGGTTTCACCACAAAGCTACGAGTTACGAGTTACGGGTGACGTTTTCACGAGTACGGGCTACGAGTGCTACAAATTTCCGTTTCACCAAAAGCTGAGATTCACGAGCCACGGGCTACGAGTTACGAGTTCTACGAGTACTTTTTACGAGTGTTTTTTCACGAATAACGGCTGGGCAGTTTCACCAGATATTACGATCGAATGTTACGAGTGAAAAGAATCGTAAATTTTGTAATATTATCATGGATCAAAAAGAGGTCCAAAGAACTCGTAGAAGAAGTGGCAGACTAGTGCGTTTAAATAGTTTTCTGATTTGTTTTTTCTCAATTTGTTTCACTTTCGTGCACACACCTACATAATACATATACTGGCAGCACATGTAAAGGGTAAGAAGATTAGCATTAAAACAATAGTATATTTTTCAAAAAATGTTTGAGAGACATCCCATAAAATTCGATTCTTAAACTGCATTCTTGAGTAGTATATAATTCGAAATTTAATTCTTTAGCCCTTGTTAGTAATGTTCGCAGCTTTTTTATGAAAAATATTACAATCACTTAAACATTTTTTCATGAATTGCGGAAATCAGACATTTTTGATTAGATTTCTGAAAATTAGAATAACATCGCACTTTTTCGGAAAAGAGCCGACTGCATATTTTATGTACGTATTAATGACAACTAAGAATGATTTCCTAAATTTGAAAATTGAAATAATATGCTTCGATATACTTTTAGCTTCATAACGTCTCTGAATCTGATTTAATTGATTTCTATTATAAATTATAATAATAATAATTAATATTATTATAATTATTATTATAATTATTAGTATATAATAATAATAATAATAATAATAATAATTATTATTATTAGTATGAGTAATATTCTTATTATTAGTATTATTATAATAATTATTATTATTATTGTTGTTATTTTCGTCATTACTATTATTACTAATATTATTATTTTCATTTTTATTTAAAGTTATAAATAAATTTTCTGAGAAGCTTATTAATTCTTGTTGACTAAATCCCAAACATTTCTTAACACTTTCTATGTTTTTCTATTGAGCGGCATAAAATCTGCAATTAATTACATAATTATGCTGTTTAGAACAGAGACAATGACTAACGAAGAATGTCATACGCCACAGAAAAGATATACATTTTATTACGAGTACTCGTAAAAAGGTCCAAAAAGTACTCGTAAAAAATAAGTTTTTATGAGTCCTACGGAAACCCTGGTGAAACCCTCGTAATACGAACTCTTAACCCGTTGCTCGTTACTCTTAACTCGTAGTCGTAATCAGTGATCGGACCGAGGCCTCGGCCTCGGCCTCGGCCTCGGCCTCGGCAAGCCTCGGCGTTTTTTGGAGCCTCGGCCTCGGCGCCGAGGGCGAAGCTGAAAAGTGCCGAGGCGCCGAGGGTTAAAATCAAATTTGAATAAATTTAATATATCCGTTGAATATTAACTATTTAGAATGCATCTGCAGTACAGAGGCTATTTTTTACCTATAGACTTTTCTTATGGTTTTAGTCGCGTACCCAGTTACACCAAGTTACATACAGCAAAGTGCCAATTTATTATTCATGTGATGACTAAGTTTTAATTCTCATGCTCGCTATATGGATCGGAAACACACATTCCCAAAGGGGGGTGGGGGTGAGGGAGGGTTATTACCCTCCTCTCAGGGTACAAGACTCAAGTCACTGTCAGACGATTTTCAGTGAAAACCTTTTGAATATTTTTTGAACTTAATTTTTACTATGGCAAAAGTGCAGCTAACTATTAGAATTTCACGAAAAGATGCAGTATTTTTGAATGTAAGCAAGAGTGAATAGACAAACTATCACTATAAAACATGCATGCAACAGCTCAAAATTTTCGGGAGGGGCTCCTCGGCATACATGTAACGGCTTGAAATTTCGGGTAGGGGTCCCTGGCCATTTTTAGAAGGAGGAGGGATTAGCGACTCTGATTTTATGTCAAAAATGGCAAAAGCACCTAAAAATAGCCAACAAAGCGCAAATTTTCGCCAAAAATGGGTTAGGTGAGTAAAAACTTTCTGACGTTGGAGGGAAATATGTGGGGAGGACGTCCAAGCCTGGGTGGGTGGGGAATTCCTAAAGCCCCCTGTTACACGTGTGGTTTTCGGCCATTCTTATGGGAGAGGGGGTAAATGATCACGAATTTTCGGCCGAAAATCGCAAAAATGCACCTAAAAATGGCCAATAAATGCAGGTTTTGCCAAAAATCAATTACGGCTCGTGCATTTTTTTGGAGCCATTTTTATACAATTTTGAAATACTTTCTTGGACAACGTGATATTAATTATATCGTTTTTCAGTATATTTTAGGAAATTTCAAAAAATTTTCGACGCTTCGAGCAAAATATCGCTAATATACTGTATTTCAATTGAAGCAGGGGAAATAAACACTCCAAAATCAATTTTTGTGTAATCTAGGCATCTTTATGCAGATTTAAATATCATTTGTATCTATTTATACTATTTTCAAAAATTTTATGCAAAATAAGTACTATTTAATAACTGCACTTTTTTGCCGTTCAAAGATAAAATTGACTAATTTATCCTGATGTTGCATTGGATTTCTAAGCACAGTAGTGCTTATTACAAGATTTAATTGGCATATTACAATATCTGTAATATTTCTGATTTTGTAGTACAAGTTATTTTAGCTTTCTCAGTCGAGTTTTATGTGTAAATTTCATCCAAAACTGATAATATTTCGGCGCTTCGCGCCGAACTAATATTATCAACTAAATTCAAGCCGAATTATCGCATTTAGGGCCACGGTTTTTTGCCTTCGGCAAAGATTTTTCATAATGTACAGAATCTTTTCAGGACCGTCTTTGTACATGCACAAAGATTTTTGGAGAGACAAAAACTGTGAAAAGGTGTGAAATTTCCGAAAATTTTCGGCGCATCAGTAATTGTCTGACCTATATATCTTTAGAATAGTAAAATTGGCATTTATAATGGAAAAATGTCAAATATTCAGAAACCCACGAATTAGCTAAGATACACTACCAAAGGTCGAAAAACCCTGTTTTACCACACTAAATCGCTACTGTGCCATACTATAATAAAACACAAAAATTTGCATGTACAAAATGTTCAAACACTTTTGGATACCATTTTTGTACATGTAAAAAAGGTATCTTGCATAAAAAGAACACTGTTTAGGACTGCGTTTTTTCCGGTTGCAGGTCACACACTGGCAGTATGTAAAAATGTGTATGTTTAAAAATATATTTATATAAAATATCTACAAAAATTTGTTTGCTCATACAAAGACACTACTTAATTTACTGGTCTCCCATTTTGGGATTTCACCCTTCCCTCAACTCTGAACCCTGGGAAACTACGATCGGAAAGTACAGTGCAGTTTCCGTCATATTACCTGCCACACCAGAATTGGATGACTGAAAAAGCGTGTGTGAACATGCATTACTACAGAAGCGAGCACAACAATGGCTACAGTTCTCACATTTCATTTCGAAAGGGGCACTTTCCCCCAATTCCCCTGTATACGAGCCTGAGCTCTACGTTAGGGTTAAAATAGGAAGTATATGCTATGCAGGAAGGTCGGTAGGATACTTAATCAGTGATACTGACACACAAAACCTCTAAAATAAAAATAATTCATGACAATGCGGTGAAGGAATAGAAAAGCTGTGGTGAATGAATGACAGACAGATGTTCAAAAACTCCTTTTTGTAAAGCATTATCTCAAAGCAGTTGGTTATAATAGTGTGACTTTAAAGAATCTGATAAACGATGACGACGACGATGACGCGATAGCACAACAAGGCAAAATGGATGGGGCTAACTCTGATTTAGATGATCTAGATTTTGATGATGAATTATCTGCTTCATCAGATTAAAATCAGAATTCTGGCTAACAACAATAAACATATAAACATTTATTTTAGTTAGATAAAGTGTTTAATATTACAATTATTTTCTCTGCACTGTACTTTCCGATCCATGTAGCGAGCATAAGAAATTAAACTTAGTCATTATATGAATATCAATTGGCACTTTGCTGTATGTAACTTGGTGTAACTGGGTACGCGCCTAAAACCATAAGAAAAGCCAATAGGTAAGAAACAGCCTGTGTACTGCAGATGCATTCTAAATAGTTAATATTTAACGGATATATTAAACTTATTCAAATTTGATTTTAACCCTCGGCGCCTCGGCACTTTTCAGCTTCGCCCTCGGCGCCGAGGCCGAGGCTCCAAAAAACGCCGAGGCTTGCCGGAGGCCGAGGCCGAGGCCTCGGTCCGATCACTGGTCCCTGGATCGAGTCGTTTAATCATCCCATGCAACACTCAAATCGAGAGTTGCCTGCAACTTTGCAAATATGGCTTAGATTTTCACCAAATTTTCTTTCCGCGCTTCAATTTATCATGTTCTATCATTTTGGCAAAAAAAATTTTGGCATTCCATATTCGTTTTGCACCTTTTCCGAAAGTACCATATTCTTAAGTTTAGCCGGGATAGGTACTATATATCGCTAAGTTTTTAAATTCAGCGTAAGGTGATATATGATTTGTTATTATAACACGCTTAGGCTTAGTTATATGCATTCGCATTGGTGCCAGCGCATGAGCTAAGCCTGAGTTGCATGGGGCAAAAATTGTGGAGCGAGCGAAGCAAGCGGAGTAAGGGCATAAGTACAGGGTGGCGCAGGCCCTGGCGCCAGGGTTGGCAATTGGGTGCGAAAAATCATTGGGTTTTGGGTTTTTCATCCACAGGTTACCAATTTTTCAGATAGACTAATGCAATGCAGCTTTGCGATTCCATGTCAGCAGAATTTGAGCAAGATTGTGATGAAGCGGAAGTGAATAATTTATAGTAGCTGGGTAAAATTACAGTCACATATATGTTCTTGTGTCAATTACAAAGCAGTGTATGAAGATTTGATCAAAATCTATATTCGATCATTTCTAAACATACTTACTTGCAAGTGTGCAATTTAATTTCATAGAAAAATGGTTATTAATCTGATATGGCATCCCCATTTTCCTAATATTTTTTGAGAGCCAGTGCATTTTTTGATCAAAATCTGGTAATGTCCGAGCATTGAAGAGAAAATCTTGTCGTTGGATTTTAATATTAGCTGAATAAAGTTGTTGCTATTTGTTTTTTCGTGTCTTGCGGCTCTTGGAAGTATTCCCAGCTACTGTATGTAGCTCTAGTTGTCATTTCCATAAAAAAACCCAATTAAACCCTATTAAAATCCAAAAAAATCCAGAAAAAACCCAAAAAACACAAAATTCAAAATTCTCAAATACGGGTTTTTCCATCCCTGCCTGGCGCACATGGGTAAAAGGTGGCGCTGGCGCTGGCCTAGGCCCTCGACAACTGGGTGAAAGGTGGCACTGGCCCTCGCCAACTGGGTAAAAGGTGGCCTGGTGCTGGCCTTGGCCCTTGCCAACTGGGTAAAAGGTGGCGCTGGCGCTCGGCTTGGCCTTGACCATGGCCAGTTTGGTAGAAGGAAGCGCCGGCCATTCGCCCTAGCTGATGTGAGCAAAGCTAGCAAAGATGTATTATATAGTTTCTCTGAAACATCAAAATACGGGTTAAACTAAATTATAGTTATTTATCATTCAATTGAAGGTATAAGGCATCTTAAAGTTGTACAGGCTGTACTAACATATCCACTTGAAAATTTTAAAATTATTTGACTGATTTTTTGAGTAAAATTATTTTTTAAAATGCAGAAAATACGCGATTCACTATAACTTTCGATTCCAACAAAAATTTTAGCTGAATATAGTTACATAGATGAAAATATTAATTGACTGTCGAAAGCGGCGTAGAACCACATATTTTCTGCATCACAAAAGCTTAATTTTACGCGAAGAACATATGGAATAATTTATTTTTCGTTAAAAGGAACTATATTCAGCTAAAATTTTTGTTGGAATCCAAAGTGAACCGCGTTTTTTCTGCATTTTAAAACTTAATTTTACTCAAAAAATCACTCAAATGATTTTAAAATTTTCAATTGAATATGTTAGTATAGTCTGTACAACATTAAAGATGCCTTCTACCTACAATTGAATAATAAATCACTATAATTGAGTTTAACCCATACTTTGATGTTTCAGAAAAACTATATAAAACATCCTTGCAAGCTTTGCTCACATCAGCTAGGGCAAATGGCCGGCGCTACTTTACCCACTTGGCCATAGCCAAGGCCAAGCCGAGTGCCAGCGCCACCTTTTACCCAGTTGGCAATGGCCAGGGCCAATGCTAGCGCCAGCGCCATTTCTTACTCAGTTGACGAGGTCCAAGGCCAGCGCCAGCACCACCTTTTACCCAGTTAGCGAGGGCCAGGGCCAAGGCCAGCACCAGCGCCACTTTTTACCTAGTTGGCGAGGGCTAGGGCCAAAGCCAGCGCCACCTTTTACCCAGGTGGCGAGAGACAGGGCTAGGGCCAGCGCCAGCGTCACCTTTTACCCTGTTGGCGAGGGCCAGGGCCAAGGCCAGCGCCACCTTTTACCCACTTGGCCATGGCCAAGGCCAGCGCCAGCGCCAGTGCCACCTCTTACCCGCGCCTATGTGAGCAAAGCTAGCGAAGATGTTTTATATAGTTTCTCTGAAATATCAAAATACGGACTAAAGTCAATTATAGTTATTTATCATTCAATTGAAGGTAGAAGGCATCTTAAATGTTGTACGGACTATACTAACATATTCAATTAAAAATTTTGAAATTATTTGAGTGATTTTGTGAGTAAAATTAACTTTTAAAATGCAGAAAATACGCGGTTCACTTTAACCTTCGATTTTACAAAAACTTCAAGCTGGATATAGTTTATTTTTACGAAAAAAATTATTCCTTTACGTTTTTCGCGTAAAATTGCGTTTTTTTGATGCAGAAAATATGCGATTCTATGCCGCTTTCGACAGTCAATTAATATTTTCATCGAAAAATTGTAAAGGAATGAACCAAGTGGGTAAAACGTGGTGCTAGCCTTGGCCATGACTATGCCAAGTCGGTAAAGGTGTCGCTGGCGCTGGCCTCGGCTGGGCAAAAGGTGGCGCTGACGCTTTTGCCATCAGTAAGCGCTTGGGACAAAGTAGGTAATATAGCGAATTTCGGCGTGAAGCGCCAAAAATTTTTGAGTTTTCACTTAGAAAAGGTACTAAAAACCACTAAAATTATTATATTTTTGCTTTAAAAATCTTTTTGTGTTGTAAGAAGATCGCTCCAAAAATCTTTGTGCGAGCTTTAAAATCTTTGTCCCATGCAAAAAAAACCATTTCAACAAGCACTAACTTCATTCAAGGGACAAAGAGTACCTTAAATCACTGAACAGGTGTGCAGCCCTGTAATATTTTACTGATTCAGACTTCTAAACTTAATATTGCAATCCCATAACAAAAAATATTGATGATTCGGCGCGAAGCGCCCCAAAATTTGGACCTTTTTGCCTTTTGTACTCAATTTTTGGGCACATACCATTGGATCATAAAAATCGAAAGAATTTCGGGGGCACATGCCCCCTGTGCCCCCTGGCTATGCCCTTGATTTGGCTCCATCCAGACCCCCAAAATTTTTGCTGCCCATTGCTCTTGCAAACTATGAATATCTACAAAAACTCCTTAGACCATCAAAAACGTTCTTGCTTGACAGAAATTGGATAAGCGTTTTTATTATGTTTTCTCGAAAAATGTATCTATAAGGTCTTCTTAGATTCCATTTGGCCGGCATAACGTTGTACGACGTTGACTACTGACTACTTTACCGCTATTGTACTTAGACCGGGATGTCAGACTGATGAATGGTACTTTTATGATGGAATGCGTACGCCAATGCAAAAAATCGAATATTTTGGGAATATGTCTCACACTTTATTATACGCAATCTACTTATTGGAAATTTTTTGTATCTTGTTTAATTTGTGTAATTTGGATCGCTGGGTGTAAGGGCATGGGCAAATATGGTTCGTGTGACTGTCGTACTTTTGGCCTAAAACAAACTATGCTATAAGAAAAATGTTATGCAGAAATTTACTTAATGGGTTTTGCAACCCTCTCCGTCAAAATGTTTTAGGGTACCTTTATAACGTACATATATCGACTTAAAAACGCATTAAAATCAACATTTTCTTACACAACAAAAAATTTGTTTATGTGGATAGATGTAGGTACCTAAAGAATGAGTTTATAACGCGAAACGCCGAATATTTAGCTTTTTTAAGCCAAAATATCGCTGAAAAACGCATTAAAACATTCAATATTTTTTTCACAAATCGAAAATTAAGGAGTCATCTTGTCAGCACAGCCACACATGGGCATCAGGGGTCTCTGACTGAACCCGCACAATCCAACAGTGGACGTATATACAAGTTAAAGCGTATTTTGCATCTCTCTTCTGTTTTGCACAGTTTTATGCAGAAAGTTAGATTTCTTCAAGAGGTTGTTTAGTCCATTGGATTCTTATATATTTAAGGTATCTGGGTGGCAAAATTTACAAAGTGTCCAGCTCTGGTGGTCATAAAACGTCTTTTTTAATTCATACTTTGGTCCTCCTTATGTTTTTAAAAAATGTTGGTTCTCCCCCTAAAACTAAATCCCGGATACGGGTCTGTGCAGACGCAAAATACGCTTTAGATTGTATAATGACTAAAAATGAAATGTTTAAACCGCGCGCTCGGGACTAAATAGACTCTAATTATAATTGAAAAATTCGGCGCGGAAGCGCCTAAAATGTTTTGCGATTTTTGGCTAAAAAAGAAAGGGGGAGAAAAGGAAATATCATTCTCACATTTCATTCCAGGGAGGAGGCACGTGCTCCCCTATCCCCTTGGATACGAGTCTGAGGACAGGGTACAGATTTTCCTTAATTATGTCAATTTTTTTGCGGTAGTTGTCTTTATACGCGTTCTTGGGGGGTTGGGGGTTCTGCCGCCCCCCGCAGAATGGCAACTGACCCCCCCCCCCCCGCAAAATGGCT
>JAVLUZ010000145.1:5008999-5086195 GCA_036768485.1 Mermis nigrescens | reverse complement strand
AGGTAATAAATAATTAACAAATCAATCAGAACTTTTTGAGAAGTGAAATCTCAAAATTACAGCAAATCACCGACAGGCAATGGAGGATTCAGGATTTTGGTAAAAAGGAGCAGTATCCTAGAATCACAGCGGATTCGCTTCATAAATTCTTGCAAGAGCCAAAATTATCAAAAATCATAGCATACTCATGCTTTATCTCACCTGTTGATCAATAGAGCGGCGGACCCCCATCCCCCCCAAAATCCGTCTTTGCAGATGGGAATCCTCTAAATTTTAATACTTATGTAATTCAGTTTCTATGAATCGTTTCAGGCTTACCAGAACGAATAACTCATGAAAAATTTAAAAGCGGAATTGTAACTTTGTTCAATATGCTGACTTTGTTATAAAAACAGATTAAGTCCAATAACTTATCACTCATAATCATTCAACCATTTAGTTTTGTATGATAATCAAGAAATAGAATCGACTTTATTAAAGTCTGAATGATTTCGGTAGAAAATATTAGCCTACAAAAAGTTGCGGAAATCAATCGTAAAGGATCACCTTTTAATTACAATTTGAGCAAATAAGTTTTTACGCCGCTGGATCTTGCAAAGCTTAAATGCCACGAGAAGAAAAATATAAACAATATAATACAATAGCTAGTGAAGTTATGGGACACAAATGCAATTAATCAATTGCTCTCACGTACGCCCCATGTCTCACTTTGTGATGTAGATCTTCATTTATAAAAAATAACAGCTGAGCACATAGTTGCACAGCAATGGCCGATCTGGGGGTCAGCCGGTCTCGAAGGATCGAATATTAAACTTTTTCTTTCGATCTAAAATGACGTCAAAAACTGGTATAAAGGCTATAATAGCGTTAAAACTATGTTAATTTACAATTTTGAATTAATTTTGTGACTTTTGAGAAAATTTTTTATTTTCATCGGTTTTCAGCCTTTATTTTGCTTAATTTTTTCAAGAAAATTTCCTGTTTTCCATCCTAGGGAGTCCAGATTCCTCAACCCCCTATGTGCATGTCTGGTCGAGTCTAGTGGTTTGTCTCGCCATAAATTAAAATCATGCAATAAAAAATACATTAAAGCACTCACGGGATGCCTAGAAGTAGCCGCTTCCTCCGGATCGATTCCCTTTTTCAGAGCCTTATTACGCGATATCTGACGCTGTCGCTCGTTCATTTCCTTCAGATCGTAATCTTGACGCACCTGTCTCTGTTCCAAGTCATACTTGAGCGCTTCTAATTTGCATATTCGTTTATGCATTTCTTTGACTTTAGCCTTTAACGCCTTTAATAAAATAAAGCCTTTAGCTCGCTCTGTCAGTGAAAAAATTTGCGTAGTTCTTTCTTGAAAACTTACATTTAAAGGGGTGGGATGCATGCAACCAGTTATACTACCAAGGTGCTAATTTTATGCAATTTTCACTGCCAAACGAAGCTAAGAAAATAAGAAACTAATCTAGTACAAAAATATATTCATGTCCAGTCAAAACTGAAATGCATTTTATCAAAAGTATTGTGGAACGAACGTTGGTAATATTCAGCAGGCGAAAATTTAAATTTTTCTCTAATAAAATACATGCGAATGTATACACACTGTGAAACCAACAATGGCATGAAAGTCATTTTTTCGAAGCACAAAAATAGAGTACCTACGACATCAAGTAATCATTAGATCATTTCACTGCTGTCTATTTCTTATTTGTTATTTCTAGTTTTCCATTTTATTTTATTTCAGAGTTTTTACCAAATTTCAAAGCTTATTCGTAAAATCAATCACGATTGAATAAGAAGAAATTTTCATATCACAAGTGCACGACTTGAGTGGGGAAAAACGGTGAAATTATCGAGGGCTGAGTCAGTACGATTTCAGTAGGAACTTGCACTTCTTTCTTAATTCTAAACCGCAACAATATCAATAAAAATACCGTGACACGATAAAGATAGATTGCAATGAGCGTAATGCCCAATTTTACCATCAAGCACAGGCACGTTTCTCTGGGGAATGGGGGCGCGGACCCCCAAAATTCAGAAAAAATCGGAAAAATAGGACGTTTTAAACTTTATTTTGTGCTATTTTTGGCCTTTTTAGGCTTGGCCCCCCTAAATTGGTGTTGGTCCCCCAAACATAGGACGGTCAGCTGTGTGCCTGATCAAGCATTGCGCCGTTTTTGTTTCTACACCCTATCAAGCGGCTCTTTTTAAGTCAGCACAGTCCTTACTAAAGATTGCCCATTTTTCCCTGTCAATGAATGAATTACGAGGCTTTGTGGCAAAAATGTCTTTGAAGTGAAATAAAATTTATAATTTTTTCAAATTGATTTATATTTTGCCAGCGTAGAATTTTTTTTGAATTAAAATCAAAAATCAATCGCACAGTCTCATAAAATCGTGAACTCTCTTCTCACGCATTAATACACTGTTACGTACACTGACGTCCAAGCCGCTATATTCCAGAGGTTTTAGCAGTTCAGCCAAGTGTTTTTTCTTTTGTTCTTCGTGCTGTTGTTTGGTTTCTCCCATTTCAGCCTTCGCTTTCATGATATTGCCAAATTTATCGAATTTCTCCTGATTAGGATCGCGTTTAGGCAATTCGAAATTAGGGCCCGTTGCCTAAATCAACAAAGGCAAACATCGATAAATCAGTACCTTTCTGCATTCATGAACAGATTAAGTGCATTTTAAACTTTACTTAGTCTTTTTTAACGAGGTTAATTTAAGCATAAATAGGCGAATGGCATTATGACCATTGATGCACAGCAGGGCCCATCTAAGGGCTTAGCCAATCTGTGGGGTCAAAAATCAAGTTTTTTTCCAAAATGACCTCAAAAGCTGATATAAATAAGCGTTAAAAATATGTTATTCCACAGTTACTGGTAAATTTCAAGCATTTTTGAAGACAATTTACAATTTTCAATCATTTTAGGCCCTCATTTTGCCTTATTTTCCCCGTAAATTTCCCATTTCTCCCTTCTAGGGGGTTTAGACCATAGGTGCACAGCATGGCCGATATGGGAGGGGGTCAGCCCATTTGGGAGGGTAGGGGGCCAGAAATTGAGCCTTTTGCGCCAAAATGACCTCAAAAACTGGTAAGCATGCTAAAATAGCGTTAAAACTACGTTACTGCATAGTTTCTGGTCATTTTCAAGCACTTTAGAAAAGAGTTTTCAATCTTATCCATTTTGGCCTTCATGTTGCCTCATTTTTCCCACAAAATTTACCATTCTTCCATTCTGGGGGTCTACATCCCCCAACCCCCTCGTGCATGTCTGATTATATGTAAATATTTGAGAGAATTGCTAAAATAACATTGCAGATAATGTTTGTAAATTTCGATCAACATGCTCAAAATATTAAAGCAATATCTACGTCGAAAATCCTTCATGCGAATTAAATTATCATCAGTAGATAATACGGTTTGCGAAAGATTCGCCCCCAATTTTGCCTCAGACATTACGCCCCCAAGATTTTGCCCCTAAAATTTCAGCCCCAAGTTCTTCCCGCCCTCATACATTTCGCCCCTCGGATGTTTCGTCCCTAAAGATTTAGCCCCCAGGACGTTTCGCCCCCAGCATTTATTGCTGTGCGATGAACAAGTGTTTGTATAAACATGAACAGTGTCGAAATCCGGGAGGGACAAATTACCATTTTTATTTTCCTCCGTTTTTTGTTCTGCATAATTCCATTGTTTGTATTTTTCGTTTTCATTTCATTTTTTATTAAGCTTAACAGAAGCCAGACCGTCAAATACATTAGTTATTTAAGAACAATACTGAAAAAATAAAAATACAAAGATAAAACAAGATTGTCAAGTAAAAAACGCAAACAAAATATAAAATTCTAAATTGTATGCTCAGCCTCTCGGGTTAACGTTTTCCGTAGATGCACTTGGGGTGAAAGAGGTCTTCCCCTACTGAAGGGTCAGATAGACAGGTACTGTCCGGCGATTAGAGCTAACGGAACGTCTTCCCCATCATTTTTGAGCATAAAAGCAGCGGTGCTTCACTCTGGAGTATTACTTTTATGCGCTTTTTAGTCGAAAAAGCGCCCTAATTTAATTAATATCTAAATTTTTTAGTATTAAAAGCGATATAATGTAGTTAAAATGGACTGAAAATATTTAAAAATTGCGGTATTACAACGAAAAAGCGTTTATATGCTATTCAGACCATTTTCGTCGCTTAAATAGCAAAAAATCGTGAGCATCACAATATTGACAGTCCGACTTTTGTTATGCGCCATAAAAATGATAAAAGATAAATATAAACATGAGGAAGATGCAAAAAAAGAAAAAAATGGAAAACGACCATTTTCCCCTCTAGAATTTTGGTACTGTCAATGCTTAATGCAAGCTTCCGTTTGTTGCATAAAAGTAAATATTGGGGCAAAAAATCCGAGAGGCGAAATGTATGGGAGCAAATGTTCCGGGGGCGAAATGTACGTGGGGGCGAAATGTTGGGAGCAAAATATCGGGGGCGAAATGTTGGAGGCGCAATGTCGGAGACGAAACTCTGGATGCCGATAATACAGCATTTTAATCAAAGACATTTCAAGATAAGCTACACCCAATGAGTTAAAAAGATTAATACAAATTCATATTTTGTATCAAACGAGTGATTCAAAAAGGCCAACCTTGATAATTTGAAACTCATGCACAACGAAAAATGTCTAAAAAGCCAAGGAAAATATGCTTTGATGAAAATATGCGTGTTGAAGCCACGACACACACAAACCTTACTTGTAAGCCAGCCATCATCGCCTGTTTCTTCCGTTTATCTTCTTCTTTGCGCTTTTTCTCATTTTCGGCCTTAGCTTTTCGTTGTTCTTCTTCGGCCTTGCGCCTGTCCTCGTCTTCTCTGCGTCTTTCCATCATTATGCGGTCCTCTTCTTCCCTTTCTTGGCGCCTGCGCTCCTTCAAGAATTTTTGACTTTACTTCGAAAAGTCAAATTAAAGTTTAAATACTTTCTAATGCTAGAAAAAACTACAACTTTTGAATGTCGCATAATGAATATTTTAAATTTATGAAATATTGTTGCAAATACCCACTTGCTTTTCCTTCAGTAAACGCAATTCTTCCTCATCTCTTTCTCTCTGTATTCTACGCTGCTCTTCATATTCCTTCAACTTTTCAGCATCGTCTGCTTCGTGCTTCTTTTTTTGAGCCTGTTGATACGACTTATTACTTTTTTAATGCAAACTGTATGATATTTTCATAATGAACAGCAATTAATTTTACAAATCCAAGCTTAATTCTGCGCTTGTAGCCAGCATCGTGTATAATAATCGTGTATAATAATTGGCTACGTGTATAATAATTGGCTATAATAACCAAGTCAGTTGCTAGAATATACGATTTATCTTATCGAAAATTCTGAGGGAAAACACCACAACAATGTGCAAGTATGTGATCTCAAAAAAGACTACCATTAGAGCTTTTTCTCTTTAATGCATTCCTTTGCTTCTTCTATAAACTGTTTTGCTTGTTAAGTCTGCGGCCCTAATTTTACCTTTTTCTGATTAAAACTTTTCTTCCCTCATTCTGAAAGTCATGAAAGACCCAAATCATTCATTGTGTAGCGTCAAGTTGCAAGAAAATATGTAGCAAGGATCAATCTGGCCGGAATTACTTGTAAGCAGTAAGCAAGACTAAGACCAATATAGACTTTGTACGTAATCGTAGCTTGTCATAAGATGCGTAGCATGGCTAAACTGAGGAGGGCAGCCGGTCTGGGGTCAAGAAATGAGCTTTTTTGCAGGGGTCAAAATCGCCACAAAAACTAGTAAGAGCGCTAAAATAGCGTTGAAACTACGTTATTGCACAGTTTCTGATTAATTTAAAGCACTTTTGAACTAAAATTTTCAATTTTCATCCATTTTTTTGCCTTCTACTTACCGCATTTTTTCCGAGAAATTTCCCATCTTTATATTCTGAGAATCTAGACCAGACATGCATGTGAAGGAGGGTTGGGGGTCTAGACCCCCATAATGGAAAACTGGAAAATTTTATTAGGAAAAGGAGGCAAAATGAAGGCCAAAAAGAGACGATAATTGAAAATTTTCTCCAAAAGTGCTGCAAATTTACCAGAAACTGTGTTATAAAGTAGTTTTAACGGTGTTTTAGCGCTTATACCAGTTTTCGAGGTCATTTTGACCCAAAAAAGTCGATTTTTTAAGCTCCCCCAGATCGGCCATGCTTTGCATCTATGGTCTAGACCCCCCTCAAATTCGCCCACGTGCACGTCTGCTTACCATCAATGCTTTTTCAGCCTCGCTCATTTCTTTGACTTCAGGTTGCTCGTCATCTTTCCGATGAGATGGTCTTTTCCTATACGTTGAATTAGGTTTTCAAATATCAATTTGTAATTCAGTTGTTACATTTTCAGCCAAAATATAAAATTAAAATAATATAAATTCAAAAGTATAATTTCTCAGCTTCTTACCTTGGCTTCGCGCTGAAAAACAGAATGCGATATTTCATTATTGAATCGTGATGAATAAGACGATAAATTTTTGCATAAATAAATGTGCATGTACGAGGACATATACTCGTACATATTGATATGCGTATGATTATTTGTGCATTCATGATACATAATTTTTGCATCTGTATTTATCAAAAAAATGCTTAAATTTGCTAAAATTTTTAAAATGGATTTCTTCAGTTGCCTTTAGATACATTGTACTGGAAGAATGCGAAGGGTCGTACGAGCTCATAAAAATAAGGATTTTTTAAATTCATATTTCTGTTAGCTAATGCAAAGAAAAATTATCGTGGATTTTTCCAAAATACAGAATTCATGACATGTACTCGTGTATTTGTAAACTAAGTTTTACCATTAAAGCATGCACTTTTAAATCTTGACAGCGTCCAAAAGTGAAATTTGCAAAATCACAAAATTTTCTAAAAACTATGTGCTAAACATCCCGTTTTTATACGAAAAAGAGATTTACAAATTTAAAGCTTATGACAAAAAGACTTATTGTCTAATTTTCATGGGATAAAGTTTTCACTTTGAATGTTTTTATATACTGTCATGTTCAAAATTTCAAAAATCTTCAGCATGTCTCTAATACAGCTTCATATTATATTTCAAATACATTAATTGATATTTATTTAATTAATTCATTGATTTGAAGAATATAGATAATTATATTCATTTTAAGCAATTGTGAATTTCTATGGATTTTCAGCTTTCAACATTTGAGACACAATTTCTGATAAGTTCAACCTTAGACAATGGTGAGTTGTGATAAGTTAAAAATTAATCATACCTCGGAACAACACATATAGCACAGTTTTCTATTCTAAACATCATGGTGCTATTCATCTGACTTGAAAACAAAAATTCGCTGTGCTACAGTACGCCGAAAATTGAAATTTTCGTCATTTTCACCATTTTCCATTACTTTTATTAAAATTCAATTTCCTCCACGAATAATTAATATCATTCATGCAAACAGCTTTCAATGGATAGGAGAATAAATTTTCTATTAGCCAAATGCAAAAAATTGTTATACACTTTACTTTACACTTTACATTGCAGTTTAAACTTAATAAGTATTCGTTAAAAATTACAAAAAATTTTAAACTTATTTTCGTTTTCTGTAGGTCCCTTACATATATAGCAAAAACTTTTGCCCTTTTCACACAGCGTGTGCCTTGGATTGAATACAAAAAAAACTCTATGAAAAAAGTACCCTGGACCACCAAAACAAGCGTCCGATTGACCCAATATACTCAAATTTGCATATAAAAACACTGCATTGCATAAGCAGAGCCTTTTCTCAGCGAATACCATCCGTTAAAACAGCTACCAATTGATAGAGAAAAAATTTGCTATAAGCTGAATGCAAAAAATTGTTATACACTTCACTTTACACTTTACACTGCAGTTTAAACTTAATACATATTCTTTAAAAATTACAAAACTTTTAACATTTTTACGGTTCCTGCGGGTCTATTACATAAAAAGCAAAATAGTTTGTCCTTTTTATACAGCTTATCCCTTAGTCTAAACATAAAAAAATTCTAGCAAAATAAAAGTACCCTGAACTACCAAAACAAGCGTCCGATAGACCCATTACACCCAAATTTGCATATAAAAATAGTGCATTGCATGAGCACAGACCTTTCTCAACGAATAATCAACATCATTCGTTAAAACAGCTACCAATCGATAGAAGAAAAAAATTCCTATTAGGTGAATGCAAAAAATTGTTATGCACTTTACTTTACATAACACTGCGGTTTAAGCTTTATAAGTATTCGTTAAAAATTACAAAAACTTTTAACTTATTTTCGGTTCCTGTGGGTCCCTTTTTACACAGCGTGTGCCTTGGACTGAATACAAAAAAATTTATTAAAAAAAGTACCCTGGAACACCAAAACAAGCGTCCAATTGACCCAATATACCCAAATTTGCATATAAAAACAGTGCATTGCATAAGCACAGCGTTTTCTCAGCGAATACTTAATATCATTCGTTAAAATAGCTACCAATTAATAGAGAAAAATATTTCAGCTGAATGCAAAAAATTGTTATACTCATCACTTAATACTTTACACTGCAGTTTAAACTTGGTCCATATTCGTTAGAAATTACAAAAGTTTTTAACATTTACGGTTCCTGCAAGTCTCTTACATGAATAGCAAAATAGTTTGCCCTTTTTACACAGCTTATCCCTTAGTCTAAACTAGTGATGTCCCGGTGCCGCTTTTCTTACCGGTGCCGGTGACCGGTGCCGGTGCCGGTGCCGGTGCTACATTAGCATATTATATAGTGTACTATGCTTCTTCAAAAAGGGTTAAATTTTTACCTATTTTTCACCGGATATACATATTAAGGGCAAAATTTCATTTGGCTAGTAACGACTTCAATATTTTTAAGTTATGAATACACTAGATGAGCTGCCCGGCGTTGCCCGGGCTGAACTTAGGCCTGATATATAGCTATGTGGAATTGATATGTAAAAAAATCCATAATTTTGATGTTTCTTGGAAAAATCCATAATTTTGATGTTTTTTTATTAATCCGTAATTTTGGTGTTATTTTAAAAAATCCGTAATTTTGATGTGATTTTAAAAAATCCATAATTTTGATGTTTTTAAAAAAATCCATAATTTTGATATTTTTTAAAAAAATCCATGTTTTTTTTAAAAAGAATCCATAATTTTGATGCTATTTTGAAAAATCCATAATTCTGATGTTTTTTAAAAAAATCCATAATTTTGATGTTTTTTAAAAAATCCATAATTTTGATGTTTCAAAAAATTTCCATAATGTTGGTGTTTCATCGTGCCCTATCTTATAGCGTTGAGTATGCTATAGCTTTGGGTACTTTATACCGTGTCATATCTTATAGCATTGGGTATGTTATAGCATTAGGTATCTTATAGCATTGGGTATGCTATACCGTATCCTATCTTGTAGCATAGTTGAGCTGCCCGGCGTTGCCCGGGCTGTACTAAGGCCTGATAGCTATATGGAATTAATATGTCTCTTGTATTTTTTATTTTTCAAGACTTTTGATGTTTTTGGGATATTTCTAAAAAAATTGTTGGTACAAACCATATTTTATTTTTTGGATTTTTTTTAAAATGTCTTTTGTCAACCATTTTTTTGATCAAATCCATATTTTTGACGTTACAGAATGGTTTTGAAAATTGTTTAGCCATAATCATATTTTTGATGTTCTGGGGTGTTCTGGAAATTTTTTTAATAAAACCCATATTGTTGATGTTTTGGGATGTTTTGGAAAATGTTTTTTCGTCAAACCATATTTTTGATGTTTTAGGATGTTTTGGAAAATTTTTTCAATCAAACCCATATTTTTGATGTTTTGGGATGTTTTGGAAAATTTTTTTCGTCAAACCATATTTTTGATGTTTTAAGATGTTTTGAAAAATTTTTTCGGTCAAACCATATTTTTGATGTTTTAAAAATTTTTTGTTTGATGTAGCAAAGGGTGTCATATATCACGTGATATGTTATAGCTGATGGTATCTCCTATCTTATATCACTGCATGTTATGGCACAGACAGGGTATCTATACCAAACCTATCTTATAGAATTGCCTATCTCGTAGCACAGGGTATCTTATATCCCATACTATCTTATAACATTGCCTATCTTGCAGCTCGGGGTATCTTATATCACTTCCTATCTTATAGCATTGCCTATCTTGTAGCACGGGGTATCTTTTATAACGTTCTATCTTATAGCATTGCCTATCTTGTAGCACGGGGTGTCTTATATCACGTCCTATCTTATAGTATTGCCTATCCTGTAGCACAGAGTATCTTATATCACGTCCTATCTTATAGCATTGCTTATCTTGTTGCACATAGTATCTCATACCATGCCTATCTTATAAAATTGCCTATGTTATAGCATCATTTGGTTAAACCTGTATTTTGATGTTTCACAGTGCCGACCAATGCTATAACATATAACAATGTACATAGTGTCGCCAGGCATGCTCCTCTTGGCCGGGGTATCCCTATACAAACAGAATAAACTAATTTTTGAAAAAAATAGCAAAAAATCGGCCATCTCCCGAAATCGTGGAGGCTTATAGCACAGGGGCCAAACCCTGCTCCCTCCCTGCCCAGGGCCAATGGGTGCGTTTGTCGAAATTTCAAGATCGCTACGGCTCCTTCCCCCATTGGACCGACCTCGGCCCAAAATATCAGCCCACCAAATTTCATTGGGCCGGAGCCAACCCGGCACAAACATACGAACATACATACATACAAACAAACAAACTTTCAAAAATATATAGTAGAATATTAATTTTCTCACTTAAGCATTAAACAAACAAAAAATTGTAATAAAATTGAAATACGAAGAAAAATAAAAGTTAAATAGTGTATTATAAGTTTAAATGTAGCGCAATCAAGATTGGCTTGTGCAGTAGTTGATTCTTTAGTCAAATCGAAATTTGGTTTTAGTGCATTAGTTAAATATTCAACTAGTAAGAAACAAACATGAAAATAGCCACAAAAACTTTTTGAGGTTAAATTATTTGAGTTTATCTCCAATTATTCTTTTTACACACTAATTTTTCTCTTTTATCTAGCACCGGCACCGGCGCCGGTAGCAGCCTAGCACCGGCCCGGTGCCGGTGCCCAGGACATCACTAGTCTAAACATAAAAAAATTTTAGCAAAATAAAAGTACCCTGAACTACCAAAACAAGCGTCCGATTGACCCAACCCGTCCGAAACAACGTCCTGTGCTTATGCAATGCTCTGTTTTTATATGCAAATTTGGGTATATTGGGTCAATCGGACGCTTGTTGTGGTGGTCCAGGGTACTTTTTTTGTATTCAGTCCGAGGCACGCGCTGCATAAAAAGGGCATAAGTTTTTGCTCTTTACGTTAGGGACCCACAGGAACCGAAAATAAGTTAGAATTTTTTGTAATTTTCAACGAATACTTATTAAGCTTAAACCGCATGGTTAAGTGTAAAGTAAAGTGTATAACAATTTTTTGCATTCAGTTAATAGGAAATTTTTTCTGCTATCGATTGGTAGCTGTTTTAACGAATGATGTTGATTATTCGTTGAGAAATGTCTGTGCTCATGCAATGCACTATTTTTATATGCAGATTTGGGTATAATGGGTCAATCGGACGCTTGTTTTGGTAGGTCAGGATACTTTTATTTTGCTAGAATTTTTTTATATTTAGACTAAGGGATAAGCTGTATAAAAAGGACAAACTATTTTGCTTTTCATATAATAGACCCGCTGGAACCGTAAAAATGTTAAACTTATCTGTAATTTTTAAAGAATATGTTTTAAGTTCAAACTGCAGTGTAAAGTGTAAAGTGAAGTGTATAACAATTTTTTGCATTCAGCTTATAGGAAATTTTTTTCTCTATCAATTGGTAGCTGTTTTAAAGGATGGTATTCGTTGAGAAAAAGCTCTGCTTATGCAATACAGTGTTTTTATATGCAAATTTGGGTATATTGGGTCAATCGGACGCTTGTTTTGGTGGTTTAGGGTACTTTTTTTGATAAATTTTTTTTGTATTCAGTCCAAGGCACACGCCCTGTAGAAAGAGCAAAAGTTTTTGCTGTATATGTAAGGGACCTACAGGAAACGGAAATAAGTTAAAATTTTTTGTAATTTTTAACGAATACTTATTAAGTTTAAACTGCAGTGTAAAGTGTAAAGTGAAGCGTATAACAATTTTTTGCATTTAGCTAATAGAAAATTTATTCTTCTATCCATTGAAAGCTGTTTTCATGAATGATATTAATTATTCGTGGAGAAAATCGTATTTTAATAAAAGTAATGGAAAATGGTGAAAATGACGAAAATTTCAATTTTTGGCGTAGTTGTTCTGAGGTATGATTAATGTTTGACTTATCACAAAGTTGGTCGAACTTCTCAGAAATTGTGTCTTAAGAACTTATAACTGTTTTGGGATACTTAGGTGTTATCCGTACAAAACTCTTGGATCTTCAACAGACAACAACTGACTGTCAGAACACGTGGGCACAAAAATAGTACCTACTTATTAACCTATATAAAGGTCTGAGAACCCCAGAATCCAAAAATCCCAGGATTTAATTTCAATAAACTTTCACGGTCTTTCGCGGGTTTTTAATGTCAACAGGCTCGATGAGAAACTTCAAAAGATGGTTTTTTTGCAAATACCGTCAATTTAAAGCAATTTTTATCTTTAAAAATTTTTAGACCACAGGAATGACCAGAAACTAGATGATTCCCATGCAAGCAATCAACTCAAACAGAGATTATAGTATTAAAAATGTTTAGTAGCTATTCTTTTTAGCCGGCATTTTGCTCTGCATGCATGTTTTTTATTAGGATGTGAAAGTTACTTAAAGAAATGAGTACTGGAAATTTAGTTTTATATGCCAAATAAGATATAAAAAACAGCACGCGATTCAGGGACTATTTTAATATTAGGAAAGATTTCGTATTGTTATTCTACCTGCTTTGTTAGCAGCGGTTAAACAATGAGCATAAATACATATGCATATCAAAAAAGGCAAGAACCCAGAATGTGCATATTAAGCCCATGATCAACCCAAAGTACGAAGTAGATGCTATGTATATAGAAGCACTGTGCGTAAATATTTTGATTTTCAATCGCTGAGCACGTATATCTTGCTATACAGGATATTACCTAACGAAGACGCATCGTCATTCTACTATGACATTAACTTGGACACGAGATCATTGAACCATTGTTAGCTTTTCTACACAGCTGTTATACTAATAAGCTCATAAATTATACTACAACATGTGGACAGAACAATGCTAATAACTATGTAACTCACTAATCAACAAAATGCCGTTCCTCTTCTTCTGATTCTTCAACATCGGAACTAAAAACGTTGTTATCACGAATAAAAGAACTCTGTCAAACAGTTGTTAGTCTAGCGTTTTAGCGACAAAAAATTAATAGCATTCTATGACAAAATTCTATTGTTGCACATTTAAAATGGGCATGCGCAAAATAACGAAGACAAAGTGCTTCAAAAGTCAAATTAATTAGTCTTATTTACGTATGAAACATCGTAACTTACTGGCTGACTTCATCTGCTTCCGCCGCTTCCTCTTCACCTTCTCTAAAAAATAAAAATAGACTGCCTAGAAGATTATGTTTTGCTTGGATACATTCTAAACATTCACTGCTTTCGAATTTAGGTGTACGACCAAATATGATCATGAGGGGGTTTCACCCACAGAGAAAATTTCTTTTTTGACTATATTTTATTCAATTTGTTCGATTTTCTTTGATTTTTTTAGAAAATTTTTAAATGCATCTTTGATCTAGAAAGATAGAGCATCGTCAGAAACGTCGAGTAAGGATGTTTTTGACGCGTCCTCCAGTTGTGGACTAAAAAGGTAATTTAAACTTTCTCCCCTCACCACGAGATCCCACGCAGTGCATATCTGTGCCGGACACATTCAATTTTTCTACATTCCGACGATGTTCATTCTTTCTAAAAAGCGAAAACAAAATCTTCGGAAAAATTGAATTAAACTGGACGATATAAATGTACACTTCATTCAATAACTGATTTTTTGATGCGAAACGCCGGAAAATTGAGCGTCAAAAACTGCAAAAATGCTAAAAATAAAGCATCAATTACAGTTTGTTTAGGAAAATTTAGAATTTCGACGCAAAATTAGACCATTCTACAGGGAGTCGTAGGATCGGATTATTATTGCTTAAAAACAACGCATATTTAAAAATGAAAAGCATGTGTGACCGAAAAATAGGATCGACACCACAGGAATTTGACGCCTAGATCTCCGGAAAGAAAAGAAGTAATTTTTCCGGGGAAAATAAGGGAATATTAGGAAAAAAATCTTAACAATATTTTTGGCTGATTTCTCAGACCGGGCTGACTCCCTCAGTCCGTCAATTTTTGTATAAAAACGAACAAAATTGACATTTTTTAAGAGCTGATGGCTCAAAGCATTCTTAGATTGCTGAACGAAACTAATTTTTGTGCTATTAAACAGTTGAAGCAGTATGCAAAATAATTATTCCTCGCGCAGCTTCATAAGGGACTTGAATATGGAGCGGTTTTTTTGTATTAGGTCCGTTTGAACATGCACAAAGATGGTCCCCAAAAGTCTTTGTACATTTTGTACACACAAATATTTGGGTAATATAATATGTTACAGTAGCGAAAAATTGTCTAAAAACGGCGCGAAGCGCCGAAAAATTTGACATTTTTCCTCTTGAAATTCAATTTCTACCATCATAAAGATATATAGAAGATACAATTACTCATTTCGACGCGAAGTGCCGAAAATTTTTGCGAATTTCAGACCTTTTTTGCAATAGGAAGTCGCTAGCGTTAATTTTCATCTAAGCCACTCCTGATACATTAGAATAGTTGGAAATTTTTCCGCCTCATTCTTGATTCCGACAATTATTTAAAGAATGAGCGTCTTTGTAGAAGAGTCACGCTGATCTTTATGATCTTGTTAAGGAGAGCTCTTAATTTCGGACCAATCAGATCCATTTTCTAAATATTCTTGCCCAAAGCAAGCCGAGCATTACGAAAAGCTCACATTTTGCGCCATCGAGGCACAAATTTAGAATATTTAAGTCTTATGGAAATTTCTCCTGCGTCTATCGTTTGCCTACGTTGAGCTGGATGAGTCAGTTTGGTGCTTTTTAGACGAGCGAATTGCCATTCTGGGGAAAACGTGAATGTCTTAAATGCGTTATCGTCAAATGTTTTCTCAACGATTCGCAAATCGAATCTTTTTGCGCTTCGGAAGGGTTTTGAACATGTGCTCCTGGAAACTCGAGTCTTGTCATTTTTGCTTTTCAAAGTAGATCCCGTATAATGTCCGTATCCGGTCGCGTATTCCGAGCTGATAACAACTGGCAGCACAGCAATAGGTGATGCATCGAACCGTAGAACCGACTCATCTGAGACATTTTACTTTGAAAGGAGAAATCTTATAGCCAGATCAGCTAAGTTGAGGACATTTTGTGGAAATTTTTCTAATTTCATTCGAATGACTACAATTCAGCATCGAAGTAAAATTGATTTTTTGTGAGCGATTGACCCTCGTTTACAATTTAAAGAATATTTTTCAGTAGGTATAGCTTGCATATCAATAAAAAGGAAATTCTCAAGCATTCATTGAACGGAGAAGCGTAGGCATATTTTTATATTTTTATAAGTGCGTTACATCAGGTTCCTACCCAGTAAATCAGGGTCCGGTTTATATAAAGTGTGGCTTAAATCAGACTTAAACATGTACATGATTAATATAGAAAGTGTTCGATTTTAATGTCGTATGTTTCAACATCGTCGTTAGGTTTGGGCCTGGCTTAAGTCTGCGCATATTGAAACCGGCTTCAGCCAGGCTTCAATCTGAACAGGTATTTATTTTTAAACATTGAAGTTCGGCTTAAGCTGAAATGCTATATCTTGATGAAAAATGAATATATGAAATTGCGTTAGCTTATCTGGCTAAAATTAACCTAATAAAGCAACGGTATGAAACAGATGATTCGTATTCGGCCTGCTTTGCTTGAAGGAAATATTCTTTGTAACGGTAATGAATTTAGTGCTAGATTGTGCGTAGTAAGAGCAAAGGCATTCTGAAAAATTATCGGTAAATCCAATTTTAAAGTTGAAATCAGCTTCGACTTTTACGAATCGCTGCAGCGGTCCTTTGCCGTAAATTAGTCTGCTATCCCTGGCGGCCGGAAGCTTATTTTTGCCACCCAAATAAGTCTTCGGTGAGTGCGAATTCGCTTGACTTCTCGTGTTTGGAAGAGTCTTCAGTACCGACTTGTTTATATCAATAAGGTTCTTTATTACTCCATGAATAAAATCCAATTTTTCCAATTTGATCAGGCAATTTTTTCTATCCATGTCGAAATTTTTAGGTCTATTTTGTTTTGTTGGGGTCACATTCAGCTTCATTGTTTATAAAAATATTTCGATTCTATGTACGTTGTTGAGAATATGAGTACAATGCAAATAAAAGGCAAAAAACGCACGGAATCTATTTTATTACGATATACAAAGATTTTTTATTCTATGATCGTTGTTGAGAATACGAGTAAAATGCAAATAAAAGTCAAAAACGCAGAATCTAATTTTCGATATGATAACGCTACTAAAGTAAGCTGCTAATCAAAACTAGTCAAGTCTATATAGACAGAAGCCAGGGAAAGCTACCTAAAGACACCAAATAAACATGGTGAATAATAAGTTTTGTTCTATGTATAGGGCATCTTAGCATGGTTAGTAATAAATTTTGTTCCGTGTTTAGGACATCTTACATATCATTTTTGCCTAGAAATAAAAAAGCTACCGAATACGCCTTTCCAGACAACAGACGCTAGTAAAATTTTCTTCTAAAAAACTAGGTAACTTTAAGTTTATATCGTCACACGCAAGCGAGTTATGCAATTGGCGCATAATTTGAATAAATCAAGAAAGAGACGAACTACGTATAGTGGAAAAATGTTGACTCACGAATATTTTTCATCTTCGTCCGACATGTTCAGGAACTTCTAACGTAATTCTTAGAATATTAACGAAGGACGGTAGTAAACGTAGCCTAAATCAATGCATAATTTAATATAGAGATGATAACAAAATTCTGATCACACAAGCAGCTGAAAGCGGCATTCGGTTATCGATAGGTTTACATCTCCATCGCCTAGAATATCCCCATAGTAGTACAGATATTTTTCGTGCATTCTTTCTGACTTTTTCATTTTTTTAAGGAATTCATACGTCAAAAGTGTTAATTCCTACATAATTATTTATAGCTTGAGAGACAGACGTCATTCGGATTATTTTATTCAAAATCGATCACATGCATCATTTATCAGAAAAATTGGAATTCACTTGCAAGAACGAAATTTCAATTTGTAGGACGGGTCATGTATAGCATCAGAATTGCAGATGGTCAAACTCAGGGACGTCTTTAGGCCAACAGGCTTGAAAATGCAGGTTGTGTATATATTTGGGCAGCAACCTAATTCTGGAGGTCTGATGGCGCGAAATCGAAATATCATCAAAAATTCAATTCTGGGGGTCTATCGATTTGTGGAGGGGTTTCAGATTTTCAAGGGTCCAGAGCAGACATACACAGGGGGTTTAGAGGGTCTAGAAGCTCAGAATAAAAAATGGGAAATTTTCTGGAAAAATGAGGCAAAATAAAGGCAAAAAATAAATGAAAATTCCATTTTAAAGTGTTTCAAATCAACTAGAAACTGCGTCATAACATAGTTTTAGCGCTATTTTAACGTTTTACCAGTTTTTGAGGTCATTTGGTCTAAAAAAGCTCAATTTTTGACCCCGAGACCGGCTGACACTTCCTACCCCTCGATCGGTCATGCTGTGCATCTATGGTTCAGACCAGACATGCAAGTGGGGGTTGGGTGGGGGTCTGAGAATGGTTGAATCGGAAATATTCTGTTGAAAATGAGGCAAATAAAGGCCAAAAGAGGATGAAAATTGGCAATTTTCCTGAGAAGTGCTTGAAATCGACTAGAAACTGTGGAATATGGCGGGTTTAACGCTGTTTTAGCATTTATACCAGTTATAAAGGTCATTCTGACCCGAAAAAGCTAAATTTTTGACCCCCAGACAGGCTAACCTTCTTAGATCGGCCACGCTGTGCATTATGGTGCAGACCAGACATGCACGTGGTGGGAGGGGGGCATTGTAGGGTCAAGACCCCTCTAGAATGAAGACATGGGCTACTTTTAGGCAAAAAATATAAATTTTTGTTGATAGCCAATACCATATATTAGCAAAGCAATACCCTATTTGATGAATTGAAGATGCTGCTCAAAAAATTCTAGAAAATAAGGAGCATTTTTTAATTAGTTTATGAAACATTATAGTCAGTTTCTTCATATAAACTTGCAGTTTCATTTGATTTTCTCACAGACAGTAAGCGCACAATTTACGGTACGTATGGACAATTGCAGAGTCTGAAAGATTCGTCAGCTTATACGAAATAGGCTTTAGAATATTAAATACAACGTCCTCATCGTGTAACTTTGTGGTTTTTGACAAAAGTTACTGACCGAATGTTATAAACTAATATGGAAAGAGTGATATTATACAGTATCTCGAGTTATGCAATAACCTTTCTAATGTTGAGCGGCATTACTATATCTTAAACTTGCATGCTATTTTTATAGCATAATTCATGTGGATAAAATTCAAGAGAAAACAGCAAATTTTTCTAAAGGTATAAGTCTGAGAATATTGATCCGACAGATTAAACAACGGAAAGCTCTATAAATTCAAGCTATTCTGAGACATACATACACTATACTCAAAAATAATATTCTCGGCATCCTCTTAGATTCCTAAGATTTCCAAACGATACACTAACATTCTCAAAAAGATCGAAGAAAAAGGCTTCATATTTTCAAGCAGACCCTGAAGTGAAATTTTTAAAATTACATCGAAATGCACCTCACTCAGCGAGATTGACTAATTTTCAACACGCTTTTTTCGCCCATGTTTCGAAAATATGGATCTTAGAACTCCGACATGAATGACTTCGGAGAAAATATGTCATCAAATAATTTTCAAATATAAAGCACCGAAATAAAACGACACGAATAAATGCGTGAAAATGATCGAAAGGATATTAATTAAAAAATGTTTGACTGAATTGTTCCGCATCATAATTAGACACGACCTTTCGCAGGCAGTACACTTTTTATACCTTTTACGAATCGAAGAAAATACGTTGCACGACTAATTAATACGACGAAATATTTCTTTCAATTCTCGATGAAATATGTGCACAATGTGTGCTCGCGCTAAATGAAGAACTACTAGCTTAACAACTAAAAAGTGTTGAGAGGAACAAAAGTTTATGAAACTTAGCTTCTAAATTTCATACTCATCGACAGAAAGTACCTAATAACTACCTAAACAACATACTTATGCTTGAATGCGTAGGCGATGGAGCAGCAAGCAGTCACGCAAGTCTCTTTTCAGATTTCCAAAGGAAAAGCAAAATTTCGCCCTAGGCTAACTTCCTCTCTAGCGCTTGCGCATTCTAAATACGTCGCATAAATGCAGATATTCGACTTATATATGCAGAAAACTTTTTTAGGTCGACGTACATAAGAAATGCTAACAAGCCCAACGTTAACAACTTCCGTTCAAATTTCTTCTTATTCCCCGTCACGTGCTACTGAAATCAAATTTTTGAGAAAGTTATGTCACGCAGGCAACGCGCATTACTGGAATTATTTTTCCGAAAATGTAGTCGGTTTTTCACACATTTTTAAGGAGAGGTAAATAGGCGAAATATTTCGGTGGCAAATGAATGCCGCTCCTCGAATGAGTGTAAAAAAAGTTAGAAGAACTGGGTCCTTTTTCAGCAGTTTTCTTGCAGTTTGTGCAGTCATTTATTGCACACAACTGCCTTCTGTCGCAGAAAATGCGTGTCTGTCCGGAATTCAACTTTCTTTTGTCGAACAAAACGAAACGAAAATATTTGAAACAATTTTTCAAAATTTAAGACAGTCATAGAGAAAAAGTGTACATAATTTATGCTAAGCAGAAATGAGGACCCTATCCTAGAAAGATGGATGGAGTTTTTCCGGGCACTGCTGTTGTGCAACTTTTTAAGCGCATTATCACATCGGACGTGTTCATTTATTGAAAAAATAATTTATTTTATGGCTAGTCTTGATGTTCAAAGCTTGTTCACTAATATTCCACTCAATGAGACTATTGATATATGTATTAGGAAACTATTTGATGATCAAAATGTCATGTTAGTAAATAACATGAATTGTCATCAATTCAAACTGCTTCTAGAACTTGCAGTTAAAGAGTGTTACTTTACGTGTAATGGTAAAATCTATCAACAGATAGATGGTGTTGCTATGGGTAATCCGCTTGGCCCAGTTCTTGCCAACATTTTCTTGAGCTATCATGAAACAAAGTGGCTCAGAGACTGCAATATAAAGATCAGACCCAAGTTTTATGTACGTTATGTTGATGACACATTTGTAGTGTTTTCTGACAGAAATCAGCCTACTAAGTTCTGTGATTACATGAATCAGCAACATCCTAATATGAAGTTTACATTTGAAACTGAATGTGACAAGAAATTAAATTTCCTTGATGTTCTTGTTGAAAGGAAGTCCGATGATATTGTAACATCATCATATCAGAAACCTACATTTTCTGGCCTTTATACCAAATTGTCTAGCTTCATTCCTTTTGCCTATAAAGTTGGTTTAATAAGGACACTTGTGAGTCGCATTTACATGATTTGTAACTCATTTCAGACTTTTGTCTCTGATATTGACAAGCTGAAGCAGACTCTACTGCAAAATGAGTATCCCCTTGGCTTGATTGATAAGGTCATATCAGACTTTATGACAAAGGTGTATAATAAGAGTGATGAAATAAAAGTCAGTTGTGATAAATTATGCTATTCTCTTGTTTTGCCTTATACTGGTGTGCATGGCTACAATGTACGCAGCAGAATTCTAAAGCTTATATCTGCATTTTACCCTCAGATTAGAGTAAGGTTTGTTTACAAACCTGTCATGTGTAAGCCGGTTTTTCAAGAACAAGGATGCTGTACCTGCTAAGCTACTCTCAAATTTAGTATATAAGTATACGTGTTCTAGCTGTATGGCTAGTTACATTGGCGAAACTCGCCGACATTTTGGGAGTAGAATTGCAGAGACATACTGGCATCTCATTTGCTACAGGAAAGCCAATTCAGGGTGATAGCTTATCTGCTATTCACAAACATGTCTCAAATAGCAATCATTCAATTACATCAGATTGCTTCAAGGTTATTAGTCGAGCATCCAACTCTTTTGATCTTTTAATCAAGGAGTCGTTATACATAGCACGTGATCGTCCTATTCTCAACAATAATGTTTCATCATATCCTCTAAATTTGTTTTAATTTACTGAAATCCCACCTTTTTCATTTTCTTCTAGTTTAAAATATTTTATAATTCTCTTCATAAAAATAAATTAATGTTGTTGCACGTTGTTGAAGGATTTCGAAGTCCAAGAGATAGTCAAATCGTCGTTTGTTTCTTCATTATTAAAAAGTGATTCGTCGAACAGATTAATGTTGGTCAGCTTGTAATTTAGAGAAAAATTCTTTTCTAAATCCGCTTTTACCAGACTTAAATAGACATAGTGATGTAGATATGTGCGCAATAAAAATAGCATTTCCGACGATCTAACTACAATGTAAAGTTCTTTTTTTCTAAAATCAAAGGAAAGGAATCAAATAGGATACAACGACGAAACTGCCAAAAATAAGCGCGAATCGCTGCAAAACTGAGTAAGCTAAAAGTCAATTGAAGCGCATCTTTCTTTAAAATAATCAATTTTGCTAGTGATAAACAGCTTGAGATGTAGGCGCACGATCAGTAAAATGTGGCTGATTAAGGGTAAGAATTACCATGACGTTAAAATTGCATGATTGTACAGCACGGGAATCCTAAGGGACAGCCCGAAAATTTTTAAAAAGCGCCCTTTTAGGCTAAAAAACGATGGATACACTTTATAACATTGCTTTTTCGTTCAAATCAATGTTCGTTCTTTCTATAACATAAAAACATAAAAATACAGGAAAAAGATTGAAAAATCGAATAAATTCAACAAAATATAGTCACAAAATCAGTTGGCACAACACCAAAAGTTCTATGCTCGAGCCAAAAAATAGCCTAGACGCTGAAAAGAGGACACATCTACATTTTTCTCGAAAAATTGACTCTTCTGGGGAATAGAAGCCATTTTGCGAGGTGTGAAATTTTTCGAAATTTTTTTTGCAGCAGAAATCAGTTTGATTCAAAAAAGACAATATACAACGACGAAAAAAGCTACTCTGCTTGTCAATAGCGGGTTTTCGGACCTATTTTTGACTGTTTTGAATAAAGACGGAGCACGAAAATATTAGGTCCACGACTGCCAACGCTCTCTGTGTTGTTCGATCAGTCCTTCAGAATAGGAACTTGGCTTAAAATTCAACTTTTAGTCCACAGACCGTACATGCCGATAAGATGGTGACAGGCATACATACCCATTCAGGGAGGGGTAGAGGAGGCATTGCCAAGGAACGATAGGGCGCCCGGTTGGTCCCGGCCAAAAAAGGGCCGGACCTCGGCCGGGCTTTTTAAAGGCAGAACAAGGAAGGCATGTTGAGTTGTCATGAAGAAACATTCGTCTTGTTAATATTAGTGTGATTATTTTGTAAATGTTCTTGAATTAACTTCTCTGCAGCTTTTAATCAGTTTTATCGAGCTTAAATGAGCGCCAGGGCGGGTCTTATTCTTCTTTTCGCTGTATTACATCTGACATGTTTCAAAAAATACGTTAACAAAAATTTAATGAGTTTAAAGGTAGATCAGCATAAAGTCAAGAGCTGTTTCTATTCCGATCTATCATTTTATGTATATGAGTGATATATGCAGAAGCGATATATAAATAAATATTAAAAATTTTAACATTCAAATGGAATCCTAAGCAAGGATTACATTTTGGAAAAAAAGTAATCCAGGAAAGTATTCCTGTTACATTGAAGCATTTATTCCAGTTTTTCAGAGAATATCTCGTAAGAATTACACTTTTTGAAAACAACTTGTTGCTCCTACTTTAGCAATTACAGAGTTATTCTCACAGAAAAATCCAAAGGAACAGCTCCTATTTGATCATTCCCCTAAATCATAAATTTAAGAATGAATTCAAATTAATTGAGAAAAATAATTGGAAAACAGAATAGGAGATTTTTGAATAAGACTAATATTGTGAAGTTCAAAGTCAAGAATGATTCCTGACGATCAATTTCGCCCCGTTTAAAAGAGTTCAGCATCAAACAAAAGCTTCCTTGAATCTTGGCATATCCAGCAAAAATTCAAAAAGTACAACATTTTGTGTAACATTTCGTAGAAACTGTCAAGTAGCTTCATGCAAGCGGTTTGCTTAATAGTAAAGTTCCGATTATTCTCAGATCTCACTGATGTCTCTTAACATGCTTCATATCAATCAGCCTCATCGCTTTTCTGTACTTCATTCAAAGTCTCTAATCTCTGTGATTTAAACGGAATCTAATAAAGTGAACCCAAAAATATTCGAGAAACAGCACTGACTGTTTAATTAAAATTCAGTTTTTGTGAATTTTTGACGTGTTGGCAATCGCTCAATATCTTTATAAGTTACCAGGCAGCTTTTGCAGCAAAAAATTCATCAAAATACATATGCTTCTGCATCAGACTATGATTGAATAGATTCAGAATGGTGCAGTCTACTTTCAGAAAAGATATGCAAACTGACTGAACATCTATAATATAAATTTCGAGTTGTGTGTAAGTGTGTGTGTGCGTGAGGCAAAAAAAGTTTTTACTGGATAATTTTGTGATACTTATTTTTTCACTCAATGGGTATTCTCGGGCGCTAATTACGATTTTTTGATTAAAATGGCTCGATCCGGATTCCTGAAAACCCGGAAACTACGGATTTATGTAAAAGGTTTTGGTACCTCTAGCCGCTTATGCGATTGCGGCAGGGGTAAAATTTTAAAGCCACCCTAGATCAACTTTTTATGCGCTATCGACTGGTGTGAACCACTTTACACTGCAGTGTAAACTGATGTAGTGCCGTAAGAAAAACGTGATTTTCAAGTGTATTTTATCAAATATCTCAAATCGGAGCGGATAAATTTTTTTAAAGTTTTCACCAATTATTGGATATCTTATGACTGACCTTACTGTAGAATTTGAAGAAAATTCATGGATTGGTTTTTGAGGTACTGGAGCCCAAAGGTACCCTATGCATAGCGTTAAATTTAGGTTTTTGTCTTTTTGCAGAAGCACAGATTGACTGTTGCTTCCAAAATTTGGCCCCTGGGGTTTCTGGGACCGCTGATTCCATATTCGCTACTTTAAATATACGATCTGGCATCATAAAACGTGTATGAGACCGGCTAAAAGAAAATCACGTACGGGTACTAGCGCGCGTTAAATTTAATGCGAAGCAATCGAAAGCAGCAAACATACGGCTTTCGAAAGAAAGCAGCAAACATGCGGCTTTCGAAAATACAAATCCAAATGTTTTTGCTTCTAGCGGCTAATTTAATATGCAACTTTTTGCATTTGTTTACAATGAGGGCAAAAGTTGAACATTGTACGCAGTTTTGCCATTGAGTTGCCTCATAAACGGAAGAACGAGGCAAAAGAAGACAGAGCAAAATGGAATGAGTCGTTGCTTAATGGATAGCAAATGCACATAAAATAATAATTGAATTATATATGTAGGTAGGTACTATAAATCTTGATCCTTCTATGCACAATTCGCAAATGACCATAAACAATATGTACTGTAATTTTTATTCAATCGAGCAATAAATGTGAATTGTGAAAGATTGTTTGTCTGTATGTCTGTTTGTTTGGGGTTGGCTCCGGCTCCATAATAGTTGGTGGGCTGACGTTTTGACCCCAGGTCGGCCTACCGGGGAAGGATCCGTAGCAACATTAAAATTTGATCAACACCACCCAGTCACCCTATACAGGGGTAGAGCGGGAGGCAGCCCTGTGCTTAAGCATAGCATTTTTTGGGACATGGCCGATTTTTCGCAAAATTTTAAAAAAGGAGCAAAACTCGGTTTACACTATTTTCGGGTTATGGTTTTATCTGAATTTCGGGCGGGTCCGGACCCCCCCCCCCAGTCCCCCACAGCTACATTCCTGGCTATAAAATAGGACATGAAATAAGATACCGTGTGCTACAAGATAAGCAATGCTATACAATAGGATGTGATAGATACCTGTGCTACAGGATAGGCAATGCTATAAGATAGGACGTGATAAAATACACCCGTGCTACAAGATAGGTAATGCTATAAGATAGGACGTGATACAAGATGCCCCGTGCTACAAGATAGGCAATGCTATTAGATAGGATGGGATATAAGATACCCTGTGCTACTGGATAGGCAATACTATAAGATGTGACGTGATATAAGATACCCCGTGCTACAAGATAGGCAATGCTATAAGATAGAACGTGATAAAAGGTACCCCGGGCTGCAAGATAGGCAATGCTATAAGATAGGAAGTGATATAAGATACCCCGAGCTGCAAGATAGGCAATGCTATAAGATAGGATGGGATATAAGTAGTGATGTAAAAGATCCAGATTTTTACCCAGATCCAGATCCAGATAAAGATCGAGTTCAGATTTTCTGGCAGATCCAGATCCAGATCAGATAACCAGATCAGAAAATAACCAGATCCAGATCCAGATCGTTTTGCCAGATCAAAATTTAAAAAGATCCAGATACAGATCCAGATTCAGATAAAAATATTTTTTGTGCAGCAATTTGTATTGCTAAGAAGGAGGGCGTAAAGCGCCCAAGCCCACATGGATTGGGAGGTGTCTTTGATGGCAGGACTAATATAACAGCCCCCTCCCAGAGGGGTCTGGAGCAGAGCCGAGGAAAATCTGCATTTTAGAGCTTTTACATAAAAATGATAGTAAAAATTGTCTAAAAAGGAAAAACTCACAAGTTTAGGCTTTTACCAATGGGGTTGAAATTGAGGCATGAAAAATGTAAAAATTATCACTACAGCTTTAATTGACAACTTTGTAAACAAAACGGCATTAAATATTCACAGGAACGTGAGATGTACTGGAATTTGGCAACATTGTGGTTAAACAGGAGAAACAAATGCTTCTTTTGATCACTTGTTAGAAAAAAATGTATATTATTTCAGAGGGATATCACTGTCAAAAAACACAAACAATACATTACCTAACACACAAAATGCAATACTATGAAGAAACCTGCTCAATTTCAATTCAACAAAGAAAAACGCTGTTAAAATTCATGAAAAATGACAGGTGCGACAATTAAAAACTATACATGTACAACGTAGAAATTCTGGGCGAGTCAAAATCAAATTTTTTTCTCAAACATAAAAAAAGCGATAAAAATGGCCCATAGGCACTAAAAACATTAATTTTAGACGTTTCTCGATGTCGCGCATCCATTTAAACACTTTTTCAACCAAAAATTTTTCGGAAAAATTCAAAATTTTCACACTTTTAGGCAAAAAAGTCTCTCAAAGGTCAATTCTGATGATAATTTATGTGAAAAAAACAACCTTCAATACATTTTTATCATTTAAGTTACTTTTCTGCAGAGCTTCAAAAATTTTTCTGAAACAAAAAAATTTATGGGGGGTCAGCGGCACTTTTTGGCCATTCTGGGGGTCAGCACAGATATGGGGGGTCAGAATCACACCTGGGCGTGGGGTTTGAGGGGGTATACACCCCCCAGAAACCAAAATACCCCCCCCAGATATCAAAATACCCCCCAGAATTCAATTTTTGAAAATTTTTTTCGTTTTTTTCGATATTTCTTGATGCCAATGGATAGTGCTTGATGAGAAACGTCGAAAAATGGTGTTTTTATCGCCATACCACCATTTTTAAGGCCATTTTTTGACCTTCAAAAAATCTTGCACCCCCAGAATTTTCTTGCCGCCCACGTATGGCCAAAACCCCTAGCAGACCCCTCCCTCAGCCCCGCATGCATGGGTTATGTCTCAACAGCTCCACCAGTCCCAACAGCCCCACCGTCCCAACAGCCCTACCGTTTCAACAGCCCCACCAAAAATCCCAAACGGCCCCACCAGCCCCAACAGCCCCACCGTTCCAACAGCCCCACCAATAATCCCAACAGCCCCTACCAATCCCAGCAGACCCACCAATCCCAACAGCCCCATCGTACCTAATAGCCCCACCGTCCCAGCAGCCCCACCAGTAATCTCAGCAGCCTCACCATTACTGCAATCGCTATTATACAATATAATAAAATCGGGCAATATTAATTTTTTATGAAAGATATTTTTTTGACTATTTTCCGAATTCGTATATTTCATCAAGACCATAAACGAGTGTGCAGGTTTACATCTTCAGAATAAGTCTACCTATGAAACTGGTAGACCTGTCAGAATTGAAGCTTCAGCATTTGTGCACAATCCAGGATTTTGCCTCATTCGAGTCATCTCGCAAGATTGGATCCCTGCTCATTATGGTCTACTCTACAATGCCAGAAAAAAATGAAAAATGTTCTAGTGAAAAAAGGAAAGACAAGTGTTAAAATTAAATGAAAATCAAAACTTTCACGCTAATCTGCTTTAAAATAGCCAGAAAATGTGGATTAGCGCAGTTTTTATGCTATTTTAACATTCATACCAGTTCTGAAGTCAATTTTCGGCTTAAAACTTGTTCTCCAGACCGGTCGTTCTGTGCATCTATTATTATAACAGCGAACAAATTCTGTGGGTCTGGTGGATTAAAGTGACCGAGAAATGTGCTAAAAATAGAATTCTAAGGTCTAACATAATTTGCGGGATTTCCAGAATTTCGGGTTGGGGGTTAAACTCGTGTGCTTAGGACAGTTCGCGACTGTTGGAAAGGTAGGACTGCTGGAACGGTGGAACTGCTAGGGATCGGTGGGGCTCTTGGGACTGGTGGGGCTGTTGTGATTATTGGTGGGGTGGTTAAGACGGTTGGGCGGAACGGTGGGACTGTTTGTAGGGCTGTTGGGATTGGTAGGGCTGTTAAGATTGGTAGGGCTGTTGGGATTGGTGAGGCTGTTGGGATTGGTGTGGCTATTGGGATTATTGGTGGGGCTGTTGGGACGGTGGGGCTGTTGGGACTGGTGGGGCTGTTGGGACGAGTGAGACTGTTGGGATTTTGGTGGGGCTGTTGGGATGGTGGGGCTGTTGGGATGGTTGGGCTGTTGGGATGGTGGGGCTGTTGGGACTAGTGAGGCTGTTGTCACACAATCCGTGCATGTAAGGCTACAACTAATTAGATAACCTATCTAGAGTAAATCGTAAAACAGAAAGAATACCATCGTGCAAAAATAACTTTCTGATCTGTTTAACCAGATATAAGTTGACTAAGCAGATCCAGATCCAGATAAAGATCGGGTTCTGATTTTCTGGCAGATCCAGATCCAGATCAGATAACCAGATCAGAAAATAACCAGATCCAGATCCAGATGATCTGGATCTGGATCTGAATCTGGATAAAAAGATCAGATCCAGATGATCTTTTACATCACTAGATATAAGATACCCTGTGCTACGAGATAGGCAATGCTATAAGATAGGTGTGATATAGATACCCTGTTCGTGCCATAACATGCAGTGATATAAGATAGGAGATACCATCAGCTATAACATATGAGTGATATGAGATATCACGTGATATATGACATCCTTCGCTACAAGAAACAAAAAATTCTTAAAACATCAAAAATATGGTTTGACCAAAAAAATTTTCCAAAACATCCTAAAACATCAAAAATATGGCTTGACGAAAAAAAATTTCCAAAACATCCCAAAACATCAAAAATATGGGTTTGATTAAACAAATTTCCAGAACATCACAGAACATCAAAAGTGCTTCAAAGCATGGATGTGTCGATAATGTAAAAGTGCTTTAGCATATCCTGTGCTGTAAGATAGGTGTCCCAAAACATCAAAAATATGGTGTGCACCAAAAAAATCTTTAAACATCCCAAAACATCAAAAAAATCGTTTTGACCAAAAAAATTTTCTAAACACCCTAAAACATCAAAAATATGTTTCTGACCAAAAAAAATTTTTAAACCTTCAAAAACATCAAAAGTATGGTTTTGGACCAGAAACGCTTTTTAGTATTCCAAAACGTTAAAAATATGGTTATGATCAAACAAAATTTTTAAACATCCCAAACCATCTAATGGTATAATTTCCAGAACATCCCAGAACATCAAAAATATGATTTAGGATAAAGAATTCTCAGAACCATTCTATAACGTCAAAAATATGGATTTAATCAAAGAAATGGTTGATAAAAGACAGTTTTAAAAAATTTAAAAAATACAATATGGTTTTTACCAACAATTTTTTTAAAAAATATACAAAAACATCACAAGTCCCGAAAAATAAAAAAATACAAGAGACATCTCAATCCCATACAGTTATCAGGCCTAAGTTCAGCCCGGGCAACGCCGGGCAGCTCAGCTCAGCTATTATAATTCGAAAAATAATAAAATCTATGTACGCATAAAATAATATGAAACAGAATATATAAGGCTTCGTGTCACAGACAAAAATATGAAAAAACCGCTCGCCGATCCATTGCAGAGTCATTCAATTTTTTATACTAATTACTGGTTAAGTTATTATTTGTTTACAAACACTCTAGCAGATGGGGCAGCGAAGCGCCCCATTTGCTAGTTAAAATAAAGCTTGATATTCACATTGACCGTTGTACTAAACGAGCGTGATTTATTAATAGCTTAATAACACATTACAGAAATACCTACTTTATTGCTGTAGAAGAATTGTTTTTACGATTAAGAAAAGTTGCTAATCTTACATTGAAGCACAGCTTAATAATGCACCAAACTGTTGCAGGCAGTTGGTAAAAAAACAATGTTTTTAGACAGCAACTTGAAAAAATCAGTTGTATTTGCTGCTTAGAACGATTTTGCTATGAAACCACTAATTGGTAAGTATATGAAACTATTTTAATGGTAATACGATCTTATAAATTCTATTTTGCTATCAAAATCTGCAGTCAATTATTGAACTGGTAGATGGATATGTACGTTGCAAATACATAAGTACATTACGCACACACACACACACACACACACACACACACACACACACACACACACACACACACACACACACACACACACACACACACACACACACACACACACACACACTGAACGTATGACTTATAAACGCATACCTATACCTACATGGTATAACATGCAAAGAGGCTCGGTCCCGGTCCCGGCCTCTCGAGCCCGGTTCCGGTCCCAGCCAAATTTTGGGCCCGGTCGTTCACTGGGCTTCGCCCCCACTGAAAGGTCTAAAGTTAGGCCCTATCAGGTGATTTCGGAATAAAATGGTGTATTTTCAAGCAATTTTCGACATGATTTATCAAATTAACATAGCTGCAGCATAAATTTCGGATTTCACCTTCCCTGGTCACCCTGACCTTGCGTATCAATGGTAGCTGGCTGTGTTCAATGAGTCTCCCGGTCGATAATATCCAGTAGCAGGTCAAACAAACGGGCCTATATAAGTAGCCTACCTCATCGTAGGAGCGAACCGGTCCCAGCAGCAAATAAGCTTGCACCAGAGGTCTGCTTCCACACGATCAAACTCATACGCACATACATATTGTGCGTTGCACATACAATTTTGTATACTTATACTACTTTCTTGCCGGAAACCAGGCTTCATCTTAAGGGAAAACGAGATATTCAATATGGCTGCCCGCTCCGACGACCAGCTATGACAATTATAACGCTATCCAAAACCGACAGTAATCTGGGCGCTCTGTGGAAAGTGGAAGACAGTTTTAAATACGGCGGGCATGCACTGGTAAAAATCCACACATGGGTGTGGGGATAACGAATCCGGCTGTAAGAAACCATCAAACCACCACAGATTTGAATTTTTGTGCTATTTTTTGCAATCTTGTCCCATCGGCCCCCAGAATTTGACTGCTGCCCATCTATGGTGTCGTCTGTTGGGTATGTACATACCTGCATACATGTAACACAGGGGATGGGGGATCCCCCAACCACATTCGGACGTCCCCCCATTCCCTAAAGCCAAAAAACTTTTGACCCTCCGTTTTTTTGAAAAAATCGAATTTCTTGGCCGTGTTTAAGCGTTTTTGTCCAAAAATTGGTAATCATTTACCCCCCCTCCCTAAAAATGGCCGGGACCCCCAGTTTCGAGCCGTTACACTAGGAGTGCCCAGATACTTTTGGTCCAAAATCAGGACAGGACGTTTGAGAAAAGTAGCACTTTTCAAAATAATGTTTATTACTACAATAAAGCATCATATTCACACGTATTCGTGTTTACTGTTAGACGATATCTGATTCAGCACATTTTCGTCATCCAAAATCTTTTTATACATTCCACAATACGATGAAGAATCATTTTAATTTGAAGCAAGCATTTCACGGTTTCAACATTCAATCGATTTCGATCGTCTGTTCACTGCTTTTTGCACAAGGAAAATACTCGTTCCACAGCCGCGTTTGATGTGGGAATCGAAAAAATTACGCTAATTACAGTTTTCAATTCAACAAATTTTTTGGTTTGAAACAAAGTGGACCATTTTTTATCACTCATTATTAGAAGTTTCATCTGATGAATTTAATAATTTCCCGATTGATAAAAAAGGTCTACTTTGTTTCAAACCAAAATTTGTTGATTTGAAAACTCTGGTTAGCGTAATTTTTCCGATTCCTACATCAAACGCGGCTGTGGAACGAGTAATTTCCTTGTGCAAAAAGCAGTGAACAGACGATCGAAATCGATTTTGTTTCATCAAACAATGAATCTTTCATATTTAATTTCTGACCAGTGCAAATGATAGTGCGGTTTAAATTTCATTTGATTTGATCAGCTTTAATGAAAAGTAGCAATCTTATGAATAGTAAGTAACTGAGCGCAACATACTCTATTTAACGTTCAGCATGATTATCTTAAAATTTTAAAAAATTTCAGGGACAAATCAGGACGGGAACCCGAATTTCAGGACAAAATCAGGACATTTTCAGAATCAGGACGAGCTTCTAAAAATCAGTATAATCCTGATTAAATCAGTACATCTGGGCACCCTACGTTACACGAATGCATACCTACATACATGAGCGTACGCAGAGGGGCGGCCGCTCCCCTTAGCTCAAAAATAATTTTGAAAAGGAAAGATAATGCATGGAAAATGATGGAAATTGGCATCTTTTCATCGAATGATCTCAAAATTTTCGGCGCTTCGCGCCGCAGGATCACTATTTTCCATAATTGTGTCTTAGACACGACCAAAAAGACGTTATTTCTCATAGCATATTAAAAGAAAATAGAATTTTTTCGAAAAGTTTGAATGTTATGAGCTTAATGGATAGAGCATTTTCGGAAACGTCAGAATGCACTAGTGTCCGACGGACATATCCCGAAATATAGGGTCACCAATTTTGGACCACTCCCTCCGTAAAAAATTCATGCGTACGCCCCTGCCTACACATATTTTAGTAAATGGGTTGGTGTGTCAGACCACCCCAGCTTCAAGCGGATGGTCTCGGAGTCTTTGTGAAAAAAAATTCGCGAAAACAGGATTAAATTAATCTTATCTATCGAATTATACAACGTACGTATACACAATATAATATTGATTTATCTTATTTAATAAAATTGACATAAATTACATTAAAATTAAGCTTTAACCGAATTCCGTTTAATTTATTATCCAAGATTCATGGGTGGATTTAAAGGGGTGGAGGAGCGACAAACCACCCCTCACTGACCCAACATGATTGGCGAGATATTTTTGATCGCAATTTCTCAAATTTTCCCGCTTCGGATCGGATACCATTTATTAACTCTTTTTGGCAGCCTGGAAGCCATATTTTCATGCCTGGATAGATTTTTGTAGGAGCAAACATTTTCATGGCTCCCAAAATGATTTCTGCAGCATACAAGAGCTGTTTCAACAGTTTTGCTTCATTTCAGTATTCTGAAAATTCTGGGCGCATTGCGTCAGACGTTTCCTAAGCTTTTACGCATGTAACGGCTCGAAATTTTGGGTGGGGGTCCCCGGCACACGTGGGCGTGGTGGGAAGGGTTTGGGGGAATACACCCCTCAGAAGGCCGAATACCTCCCAGAATTCGATTTCTGAAATTTTTTGTTTTTGTTTTCGCAATTTTTTGATGCTAATGAATAGTGCTCGATGAGAAACGTTGACAAATGGCGTTTTTTCGCCATACCCCCATTTTTGACCTTTGGAAAACCTTGCACCTCCCAGAATTTGGTGCTGCCCACCTATGCACGTATGGTCCCCGGCTATTCTAAGGGGGTCAGAGTAAATTACCTACAATTTTTGACCTAAAATGGCCACAAAATTCAATTTTTTCCATAAATTATGGGGGGGGGTCAAAAAAGGGTGATGGGAAGACGACCAAGTTTGACTGGGTATCTCCCATTCCTACAAACTTGTTACATGTACGCTTTCATACATATTATATTGCTTAGTGCAAAAATGTAAAAAATTGAGCTGCGATTCAGGTCTCTAATCCTCCTTCTGCCATTTTTCAAATTTTTCCGCATTTCGCGTCGGATCTGCTAACTTCAAAGGAATTTGATTATTTTTACGCATCGGAAAATGTGGTATCAAGATGCTTTTAAATAAAAGTAGACGACGTAAACGACGGCAAAAAGGCTATTTCGTATGTGAAGGGCAAAACCCTATAGTCTGTTTCACGTAACTTCGTGCATAAATTTTATGAATTTTCATCGACAGTAAGCCGAGGGTTGCGATCACACCTGGACGTGGGGGGTTAGGGGGTATGCACCCCTCCAGAAACCAAAATACCCCCCCCCCAGGAAATCAAAAAACCCTACCCAGAATTCAATTTTTGAAAATTTTTTTCGTTTTTTTCGCAATTTTTTGATGCCAATGGATAGTGCTCGATGAGAAACGTATAAAAATGGTGTTTTTATCGCCATACCACCAGTTTTAAGGCCATTTTTTGACTTTCAAAAAATCTTGCACCCCCTCAGAATTTTCTTGCTGCTCACGTATGGTTGCGATAATTATATATCAGATAAATGCTATAATCGCAATCTGTCAGCTTAAGCCCGGTTCAGAAGTAAACTCGGCGATATCGCTGACACTTTTACCCGGTTCAGAAGTGCCCCGATTTTTGTCGGCGATATCGCCGACTCATACGATTTTCCCGATTTATCGCCGATTGGTGCATTGAAGTATGCGCTAAGCATGCTGTTGTCTACTTAAGCACGTAGCTGTTCATGCAGATCATCATAAAGTATATAGGTACCACCATAGGTGGGTAGGATCCAAATTCTGGAGGGGGGGGTAAAAACATTTCTGCGGGGGGTGAAAAAATTTTCAAAGGTCAAAAAATGGTCTTAAAAGTGGTTGTGTGGCGAAAAAACACCATTTTTCGACGTTTCTCATCGAGCACTATCCAAAGGCATCAAAAAATCGCTAAAAAAGCGAAAAATTTCAAAAATTGAATTCTGGGGATATTTTGATTTCTGAGGGGGGGGTATTTCAACTTCTGGGGGTGCATAGCCCCCAAACCCCCAAGCCCATGTGTGGGTACCACCAATGTAAGTGCCTGACTACATGACAAATCCTATTGATTAACACATATTACGTATTTTTAACTACGAGTACGGAAAAACTATACTGCTTACTATCTTAAGTCATGAATTTTAATTAGCTGAGATACTCAACTGACTTTTTCAGCACACATCTTGACACTTTGTGCTCTTACATATTTGTATGTACGTACGTACTTCAAGTTCAATAGGGCCAAAATGCCTAAAATCGCATCAAACAATGCATTCCGAGGTCAATTGATGTTTAGGGGGCTTATAGATTCTGGGGCCCAGAGCATACGTGGGCAGCACGAAAATTCTGAGAGGAGTGTAAAAATTTTTCAAAGGTCAAAAAATGGTCATAAGAATGATGGTAGGGCGGAAAAGCACCATTTTTCGATATTTCTCATCGAGCACTATCCATTGGTATCAAAAATCGCAGAAAATACAAAACAATTTCAAAAATCGATTTCTGGGGGTTACTCTGGTTTTCATGTTGTGTATTTTGTTTTCTGGGGGGTGTATACACCCAAACCCTCCACGCCCACATGTGGATCAGAGTCCAGACCATAGATGCACAGCATGGTCAATCTGGGGGGTCGGCCGGTACCATAAGGTCGAATTTTTTCAGTTTTTAGGGCCAAAAACGACTGAAAAAGTGCTATAAAAGTCAAATTAGCGCCAATTCTACCACAATTCATGATAAAGAACGAAATTCAGACACTCGTGAAAAAATTGCGATTTTCATCACCTTTTGTCCTTATTTCTGCCCTATTTTTTCCAAAAAATTTCTGACTTGGCCGCAGACATGCACAATAAAAAATTTCTGGTGGGAGGGGTGGAAAGCAAAAAATTTTTCTGATGTCCCTTTTTGGGCTTAAAAACAAAGGGTACGCGTTAAAAATTATGTATGTAGCTATTGCCGACTTTCCCGATTTTAGTCGATTTGTGTTCTGTTGTACTGGTCTTTACGTATGTATCTATTGCCAACTTTCCCGATTTTAATCGGCGATATCACTGACTTTCCCGATTTTTGACGGCGATATCACCGATTTTTACGATTTTCAGTCGGCGATATCGCCGACTTTCCCGATTTTTGTCGGCGATATCGGCGACTTTCCCGACTGAATGGATAAAATCGGCGATATCGCCGACTTTTTCTTCTGAACCGGACTTTATCGACGGAGATGGTTCTGAAATTTATGACCGAACTTGTGTGAAACAGACTACATGTAGATCCGCCACTGGAACAATTATTGGGCATTTTTTAAAATTTCTGAATAGGTAGCGGTACGAAAATAAGCAAGTGTGATGACTATTTTTAGGCAAAAATATTTATAATGATGTGTGATCACATGTGGGCGTGCGGGAAGGGAGGGTTTGGTAGGTATACACCCCCAGAAAACTAGTTTTTGAAATTTTTTGATGTCAATGGATTGCTCAATGAGAAACGATGATAAATCGTTTTTTCGCCATACCATTATTTTCAGGACCATTTTTTGATCCTTGAAAAATCTTGCGCCCCAGAATTTTGGTGCTATCCACCTTTGTGTGTGACTCGCACCAGTGCCTGTACACACATACATATATTAAAATTCCTTTCTCCATCGAAAAGAGTACCATGTTAATCATGGAACACCATTCAGATAGAAACTGGACCTTCCTTGTATATTAGCATTCGTGAAATAATCAAAAAAATGAAGATAGCGATTCTTCTGGCACTAAACGCTTAATGAAAAATAAATATGTAACAGCAAAGTCCTAATCATACATATTCGAAGGTAAAAAAAGCTTGTCCTGGCGTGAAATATATGTGACAATGCACGTTTACTGCTCTGGACAAATAAATTTTGACAACTTAGAACATTTTTCGTCTGTATTATTTTTCTATATTTTATAAATGTATTTCAATTTTTAAACACCAAGGTGTCTTTGATCGAACCCCTGGGAAAAGCCCTGTGCTACTTCAACATATCTTGCTATGACGTAACATAAAGCCTGTAGAAAATCAACAATTTTAATATCATTAATTTTCATTGCTCGATTCATTAAAACATGTAATTACATACAATAGCAATATTCAGATTTCTAAAAAGTATATAATGAATTAAATTGGTGTAGGTATAGCGTACGCACCTACTATTGTGAGCAGAGACCCCGATTGAAAAGGCAGCCCCTGCACGCCACTACAGTTGCAGCAAAAAATAACATCTTTTCGTAATCAGTCCAAAAGGTCGCTTTGTTAATTTGTTATGCCGTATGTTAAGGTGTAACAATGTATAGGTAGGTAACCATTTTACTAGGAAGTCGTAGCACAGTATGTACGAAAAAGTAGCTCGTTCATTTCAAACAATTCCATTTTTTTCATTACGAACCTAGTAAGATAACGTATTACACATGTACTGATTCGCGTACCGCAAGAGCTCGAAACGCAAGGCAATTGTGCAGGCATGTGGTACCATACCTACTATGTATGCATATGCACATACGTACGTATTATAGGTACCTACCGTACGCGCATTGGCCAAACATGCATGCGGAAAAATTATCTAAGGAATTTTCTGAAAGAAAGGGAAAATTTCCTGAGGAAAAAAGGCAGGTTGAAAAGAACGAAAATTAAGTTTCCGAAAGTGCTTCAATTGTTCAGAAATATTAAACTAATGTATGTTTTGATCAGCGCTTACACCAATAAGTCAATTTGGACGAATAGTTTTTCAGTTGATCCTACATACCGATCGGTATGGTTGTACACAGGCCCGGTCTTAGGCATTTGGGGGCCCTGTGCGAGGTACCTTTTGGTACTCATTGGAAGCATTTGTATAGTGCATGTGGCGGGGCCCTGGGGCCCTGTGCGGCCCCACACTTCGCACATGCCTAAGACCGGGCCTGGTTGTACAACTCTATTCACGACAGACGAGCCCGAGCAAAACACTGATCAATTTTTCCTAATAACATTGCCCTTAAATGTCTGTTTCCTCGTGGTTCTGCTTCGACAGCACATTTGAAAAGTTAAAAAAGCAGATAGTGCAAAAGGGACTTCAAAATATGCATGAAAACGCAGAACGTTAAATATTGAAGCTATTCGAGTACATTTTATACATTCGATATCACAGGCGAAAACGATTCTCCAAACCGCGCACAAATCCCGAAGTTCAATCCAAGGTAAACGATAAACAAATAACCGACGAATAAGTAAATATTAAATAAAATATTGCATTTGTACAGCATATATACGTCAATCACACCAATTAAATGCTAAACTTGTTCCATGATAAAATCAGCCCCTGCAACAGGCTCCGACGCATAGAATAGAGCATGCAGTCCGACGAAGAACAAGCTGGCCCCTGAAATTTAGTGCAGCGCAATAATCGAAAATGATGCCCATGTAAAGTAGCAAGTAGACATGCTCACCAATTTAATTTTGGAGGGGAGGGCAAACACATTTTTATATGAAATGCCCTTTTCGGACTCAGTAACAGTGTATACCACACCTGGGCGTGGGGGGAGTATGCACCCCCTGAGAAACTAAAATAGCCCTCCAGAAATCAAAATACCCCCAGAATTCAATTTTTAAATTTTTTTCGTTTTTTCGCAATTTTTTGATGCCAATAGATAGTGCTCAATGAGAAACGTCGAAAAATGGTGTTTTTTCGCCATACCACCACTTTAAAGGCCATTTTTGACCTTTGAAAAATCTTGCACCCCCAGAATTTTCTTGCTGCCCATGTATGGTGTATACATGTCAAAAATAATTTTTAGACGTTTCTAATGAAGTCATAATCTTTCTAGAACGTTAAAACAAAAAATTTGGAAGATATTCAAAAATAGAGTAAACTTAACAAAATATAGTCCACAAATAGTATATGGCGCAATGCGCCGAAAATGGACACTTCTTAGCAACAAGATCGCTGATATATATATATATATATATATATATATATATATATATATATATATATATATATATATATATATATATATATATATATATATATATATATATTATATATATATATATATATATATATATATATATACAGGCCCGTATCCAGGATTTTATTTGGGGGGGGGGCCGAAAATTTTTGAGACCAGATATCTCGAGAACCATTAGGAGATAGGCGAAAATAAAGACAGTTTTGAGCGTATCTCGGCCAGCTCTATACAACAGTGAAGAAAAATTTCAACAAAAAAATTAAAAAATTTTCACTTTATTTCATGTTGATATACAGCAAATTTATCATTTAAGCTGATTTCTCATCACGTAATCGGCGAATTATTTCTTATCTCTTGCCTTTGTACTTAATCATTGTGCTTTACAGAGAAAAACAATACGGATAATTAATAATTCGGCGCGAAGCGCCGAAAAATTGACATGCTCTGCCGATCAACCTCAAATTCGAGCGGTTTTGAGCGGACTAGAAGACAAAAAACATGTATAAACAATAGATACGGCGCGAAGCGCCGGAAAAATTTCATGTTTCCCATGTCATAACTCAAATTTGAGCTGTTTTGAGTGAGCTAGAAGGCAAAAACTATAACTGAACAATGAATCCGGCGCACAGCGCTAGAAAAAAATTGACATGCTCTCTATATCTAACTCTAATTTGAGCGATTTTTAGCGGTTCAGAAGACAAAACTATACGTAAACAATAAATCCGGCGCGAATCGCCGGAAAATTTTGAGTTTACTAGCTCAAAAGTACGCTAAAAACCTGTTTAGGCGCTGTTTCAGACGCACTTCGCCAATTTTTCATTTTTCCTTTCGGGGGACCCTTGAGAGGAACAAAAATTTTTTCCCCATTTCGGGGGGCAGGCCCCCGCCCCCTGGATACAGGCCTGTTCCCATGTCATAACTCAAATTTGAGCAGTAAGCTAGAAGGCAAAAACTATAGCTAAACAATGAATCCGGCGCAAAGCGTTAGAAAAAAATTGACATACTTTCTATGTCTAACTCAAATTTGAGCGACTTTCAGCGGTTTAGAAGACAAAACCTTACATAAACAATAAATCCGGCGCGAAGCGCCGAAAAATTTTGTGTTTTCTAGCTCAAAAGTATGCTAAAAACCTGTTTTGGCGGTGTTTCAGACCAACTTCGCCAATTTTTCATTTTTTCCTTTGGGGGACCCTTGGGAAAAACAAAAATTTTTTACCATTTCGGGGGGGGGAGCCCCCCCCGCCTCCCTGGATACGGGCCTGTATATATATATATATATATATATATATATATATATATATATATATTATATATATATATATATATATATATATATATATATATATATATATATATATATATATATATATATATATATATATATATATATATATATATATATATAATATATATATATATATATATATATATATATATATATATATATATATATATAGAGCTGTGCCGGGGCCGCCTTTTTTGCCGGGGCCGGGGCCTGGCCGGGGCCAATGATAGCGTGCTTTACCATGCTTATAGTACGACCCTGCCCTACCCCTTATATGTACCTATGCATACATTCTTGCTTGTAGATATGCACGTCAAGCGTTAATATTTGTTGGGATTACAAGATATAACAGAACATGGGCATCGGGGGATCTAGACCCCCAGAATTCTTATTCTCCCCCCAAAAAAATCCGCTAGACCCCCCAGAATTTAATTTTCAGTAAGAATTTTTTCTGTTTTTTGATGCTAATGGATAGCTCTCAGAGAAACGCGAGAAAACTGTGTTTTTTTCGCTCTACCATATATTATCAGGCACTTTTTGACTTCGAAAAATTTTGGACCCCCTAGAATTTTTGAGCTGCCCATGTATGGATTTAACTCCTCTGACTTGGATGCGTTCCTCAATGTGCTTTACTTTGCACTTTTTTAGGCTTATTATTCTATTTGTTCTGATAGACGTAGCTGTCTGCTACCAAGCAAGCTGGAAATGCTCGTCTATATGAATTGCAATTTAAAAATATGTCAATTTTGATTATTAACTAGAAGTTTGCACCAATCTGACATAGTGAAATAAAGATTTGAATTAGCAAGATCTGTGGTTTGCTTGAAATTGAGTTTGAAGGTAAATCTGCCCAAAACATTATCAAGTTTCTACATTATAATCGACTCTAACATTGGCCCCGGCCCCGGTGCCGGGGCCAGCCTGGCCCCGGCCTCGGGGCCGGGGCCTGGCCCCGGCACAGCTCTAATATATATATAAATACAAAAAATTTATAAAAAAAGAAAAGTAGAAAATTAAAAGAAATTAAAAGCAGGTAAAAAAGGAATGGAAAGAAGAGGTATGAAAACAGATCAAAATAAAAGTAAAAGGAAAATAAAATTTAAAAAATAAAAAAATTAAACTAAAATAAAATTCAATTAAAATTAATGAAGGCCCATCGTGCAATCGTGTAGTAAGGATAGCAAAAGGTTCAAAAAGTTCAAAGATCGCACATTAAGCGTAGTTTCGATGAATCAGAAAATACTGCAGAAACCGAAGATTAAAGTGACAGTTGTTGACATATTATTTAGAATGAATTTAGTTGACAACTATTTTTTATAAGTAATTAACCATTCTAAGCTGTTATAAAAAGATGAGTAGCATACAGTAATCGTACGGGGTCAGATTTTCACCCCCGATCGGGGTCGGGGTCGGGGATGAAAAACCCCGGTTTTCGGGGTCGGGGTTGAAGATTAACAATTAACATTGCATGATTACATACCAATTTGAAAAGGATAAAAACGATACCTTCACTTGTTTGTAGAGCATACTAATAAAGCTGGTTATGTTCTACATTTTATTTGCATTCCAAGTTCAAGCATGGTTTTAGCAATTTATCATTACTTTCAATTTTAATCACTAATCGCTCTCGCTTTTTCGTATTCTTCCACAGTTTTTTCATAACGGTTTTCTATGGCGCACTGATTGTAGAGGAGCCAATAGCGCGAAGCGCCGAAAATTTTCGAAATTTTTACCGTTTTCATGTAGAATTTACGCCTTTTTATTGACAAACAGTTCGGAAATCATAAGTGGCGCAAAGCATCAAGGAATTCAGTCATATTTTACAGCACTAAGACAATAATCGGCGGTGCTAAGCGCAGGAAAATTTTGACGTTTTTACTCTTTAAACTCAATTTATACCGCTCAAATTATACAGAACAGATGAACTAATTGCGGCGCGAAGCGCCGAAAATTTTTAAAAATTCCTAATCCTTTTACCTTTTCTGTCCTCCTAAAAATCTCTTTCAACATGTAGAACGAGATTGTACGGCTGGGGTCTGGGGTGGCGCGCTTTAGCGCCCCCAGCGAGGTCCAGAGCAGAACCCCCGAAAATTTTTTTAAAAAGCATTCTAATTTTTAATTAGTAAAGTTAAAATTTTCGCAAATTGACAAAATCTCGGTTCTGAATTAGGTCCAAAAAAAACTTAAAATTGATGAACACCTACACTGCACAAAACTTCTGAGCTGAAATGCGTTTTTCGACCTCTGCTAAGTATGTAGCGCAGCAACGGGTCGCAATTAATACGTCATTGAAAGATGTATCAATGAGAATTTTGTTCTTACCATTTTCAGGCCCATTTGTGGCCTTCTTATTAACTAGTGCAGAAAACAGAAAATGCTGCAAAAACACAAGAAAATTTGGCCTTTTCTTTCATTTAAAATAGGATTAAGTGTCCTTGAAAAGAAAGATAAACAAAGCAGAGAATAGATAAATTGGTACGCGAACATCTTCGCACTTTTACTATTATGTTCAACAATCATGTGCAGTTTCATTCAATGAACTAATAGTGCGTTAAATCAATAAAGTGCTGCGAAGTGCTGGATTATTTTAACAGATTCAAACTTTTAAATTCATTGGATCTGTATAACAATAAATAATAATGACTCGGAGCGAAGCGCCGGAAAATTTTGACGTTTGTGCCTTTCTAAACTCAATGTTCTGGACACATTGCGCCAGAAAAATCAACATAATTTCTGAAAAATTCCGGGGAGCATGTGCCTCCATCCCCCAACTGCGGCGGACTTCATAATGTAAAATATGCGAACATGTATGTACATCTTAACAACATGGCGACCAGGCGTACTTTTTATGAAATATCGCGAGTGTCGAGTTTAACATATTAATTTTGCTGGTGAATGAATCGTACTTGTTCCGAATTTATTTGCTATTTATACAATGCTTCTATATACCAACAAATAAAATGCTATATTTCACCCCCGAAAAAGGTTCAACCCCGACTCGAAAAATCATGCCCCCGGTCGGGGGTCGGGGTCGGGGTTTAGGCCGGGGTTTTTCGGGGTCGGGGTCCCCGTGCGATCACTGGTAGCATATTTAAATTGATGGATTGCAGAATAACCGTGCCTAAAGATTAGAAATTTAGCGAAGGCAAGAATCGATATTATAGACAGAAACATTTGTTTATGGTTTTAATGGTATTTTAGCATTTATACTAGTTTCCGACGTCCCTTTGGTCCCGAAAAAGCTCAATATTTGACCCCCACCAAGACCGGCTGACCCCCCAGACCGGCGATGCTGTGTATTATGGCGGTGCTCGACCAGTACAAAAAAATTATTTTCGGAAATTCTGAATCTTTTCCGTAATTACACTCGCAAGTCATTAATACATATGTGCAACCGGGGTTGGTGGGGGGGAAGTTTTCCACCCCCAGAATTTGCGACTTTCCAAAAATTGCACAGAAATTTGTATAAAAAGTGCTGCTTGAGCGTTTTTCGCCATCTGTCCGCTCAAGAGTGTCCAATTTTCGGCGCTTCGCGCCATATACAGTGATCGGACCGAGGGTACTTTTTGGACCCTCGGCCTCGGCCTCGGCCGAGGCGCCTTAAAATCCTTGCCTCGGCCGAGGCCGAGGGTAATGCCGAGGGTCAAGCTTATATACCTATACCCATAAATAGTGCACTTAGAATATTTTGTATGCACATGAGCTAGAGAATAATCGTAATATTGAACACTTTATCGAATGTCATTTTCAATAATAGTAGATTAAATGTGTGAAGGATTTATTGAATAAAGTCAGCAGAATGAAAGCACACTTAATTTAACAAGTTGCCATTGAAGACTTGGAAAACTTAATAAAAAATATGGCTGAACAAGCACTTAAAAACTTTTATTACTATACATAAATAAGAAAACAGTGTCAAAGAAATAAACGAACAAACGAAATAAGCTAAGTAAAGACAGAACTGTAGCCATTGTTGTGCTCGCTTTTGCAGTAATGCATGTTTAAACACGCTTTTTCAGTCATCCAATTCTGGTGTGGTAGGTAATAAGACAGAAACTGCACTGTACTTTCCGATCATAGTTTCCCAAGGTCCAGAGTTGAGGGAAGGGTGATATCCCAAAATGGGGGACCAGTAAATTATGTAGTGTCTTTGTATGAGCGAACAAATCTTTGTAGATATTTTATATAAATATATTTTTAAACATACACATTTTTACATACTGCCAGTGTGTGACCTGCAACCGGCATGCAGTCCTAAACAGTGTTTTTTGTGCAAGATACCTTTTTACATGTACAAAAATGGTATCCAAGTCTTTGAACATTTTGTACATGCAAATTTTTGTGTACTATTATAGTATGGTACAGTAGCGATTTAGTGTGGTAAAACAGGGGTTTTCGACCTTCGGTAGCGTATCTTAGCTAATTCCTGGGTTTCTGAATATTTGACATTTTTTCCATTCTAAATGCAAATTCTACTATTTTAAAGATATATAGGACAGACAATTACTGATGCGCCGAAAATTTTCGGGAATTTTACACCTTTTTACAGTTTTTGTCTCTCCAGAAATCTTTGTGCACGTACAAAGACAGTGCTGAAAAGTCACTGTACATTATGAAAAATCTCTGCCAAATACAAAAAACCGTGGTCCTAAATGTGATAATTCGGCCTGGATATAGTTCATAAGATTATTTGGCGCGAAGCGCCGAAATTTTATGAGCTTTTGATGAAATTTATACATAAAACTTGACTGAGAAAGCTAAAACAACTTGTACTACAAAATCAGAAATATTACAGATATTATACTATGCCAATTAAATCTTGTAATAAGCACTACTGTGCTTAGAAATCCAATGCAACATCAGGATAAATTAGTCAATTTTATCTTTGAACGGCAAATAAGTGTAAAGTTATTAAATGGTACTTATTTTGCATAAAATTTTTAAAAACAGTATAAATAGATACAAAAGATATTTAAATCTGCATAAAGATGCCTAGATTATACAAAAATTGATTTTTGAGTGTTTAATGCCCCTGCTTCAATCTAAATACAGTATATTAGCGATATTTTGCGCGAAGCACCGAAAATTTTTTGAAATTTCCTAAAAAGATACTGAAAAACGATATAATTAATATCACTTTGTCCAAGAAAGTATTTTAACATTGTATAAAAATGGCTCCAAAAAATGCACGAGCCGATGGCAAAACCTGCATTTATTGGACATTTTTAGGTGCGTTTTTGCGATTTTCGGCCGAAAATTTGTAATCATTTATACCCTCTCCCATAAAAATGGCCGAAAACCATACGTGTAACAGGAAGGGCTTTGGGGAATTCCCCACCCACCCAGGGTTGGACGTCCTCCTCCCCTAACCCTTCCCTCCAACGTCAGAAAATTTTTACCCACCCTCCCTATTTTTGGCGAAAATTTGCGCTTTTTTGGCTATTTTAGGTGCTTTTGCCATTTTTGACATAGAATTAGAGTCGCTAATCCCCCACCCGAAATTTCTAGCCGTTACATGTATGCCGAGGAGCCCCTCTCGAAAATTTTGAGCTGTTACATGCATGTTTCATAGTGACAGTTTGTCTATTTACTCTTGCTTACTTTCAAAAATACTGTATCACTTCGGGAAATTCTAATAGTTAGCTGCACTTTTGCCATAGTAAAAATTAGGTTCAAAAATATTCAAAAGGTTCTCACCAAAAATCGTCTGACAGTGGCTTGAGTCTTGTACTCTGAGAGGGGGTAATAAACCTCCCTCACCCCTCCCTTCGGAAATGTGTGTTTCCGATCCATGTAGCAAGCATGAGAATTAAAACTTAGTCATCACATGAATAATAAATTGGCACTTTGCTGTATGTAACTTTGTGTAACTGGGTACGCGATTGAAACCACAAGATAAGTCTATAGGTAAAAAATAGCCTTTGTACTGCAGATGCATTCTAAATAGTTGATATTCAACGGACATATTAAACTTATTCATATTTGATTTTGACCCTCGGCGCCTCAGCACTTTTCAGCTTCGCCCTCGGCGCCGAGGCCGAGGCTCCAAAAAACGCCGAGGCTTGCCGAGGCCGAGGCCTCGGTCCGATCACTGGCCATATACTCCTTTTTTACTTTATTTCGTTCAATTTAATCTGCTCTAGAGAGATAGAGCATCGTCAGAAACGCCAAAAACGATGTTTTTGATACGAACCCACTGTTTCGAACATAAAAATGGAATTTTAAAATTTAATCCTCCAGAATTCCCATGCTGTGCATGTCTGATCTTGACCCGAGAATTTGCTTAGAGAATATTAACCTCTTTAGCGCCGCTGGATGTGACCCCAACACAGAGTTTCGGTTGGTCAGTTGATTTAATGCTCTTGTACATACTTAGTGGCTGATTCCGATGTATTTGTTCACTGCGATCCCCTGGTCGGCTGATTGAATTATTCGATTTTTAAAAAAATTTTGCACTTAAGCGACTGTTGGATGGTACCCCCGCTAGTAAGTTCGTTGCCTGTCTGGTTTTGAGGTCAGAAAGATATTTTGAATATAATTTCGCTGGTTTATTTAAACACCCCACCCTCAGTTTTTACTTTTTGCTGCTTCTTACAGCATAGTATTGACAAATATTCCCGATGGTTCCCAATCGACAGAACCCTTCACTCAGTGATTTCGGGTCGAATGGAGTTAAATTAATTGTCCAGATTCGAATTGAACTTTAACCTTCTTCATATAATACCTATGAATAATATTTCGTTTGCTTAAACGTCAGAAATCAACTTTCGAAAAGTACCACTAGCCGAATAGTGAATACATAATCATTTTAAAATGAAAAAGGGGAAATCAAGAGCGAACTAAACTTTACGTCTTCTCCTCTAGATTTATGCATAGGAATTACGGACAGACTTGTCACCATAGGTGGGCGGCACCTAAGCTCTGGGGGAGGGTGCAAGATTTTTTCGAAGGTCAAAAATGGCCTTAAAAATGGTGATATGGCAAAAAACACACCATATTTCAACGTTTCTCATCGAGCACTATCCATTGGCTTCGAAAATTGCGAAAAATAAAAAATTTCAAAAATTGAATTCTGGGGGTTATTTTGGTTTCTGGGGGGTATTTTGGTTTCTGGGAGGGGATGCATACCCAACCCGTACCTCCAAGCCCAGGTATGCTCGTCACATGAAGGAAAATTTAATGATTTATCTTAATATTCTGACTCAAAAAGTATATTTTTTTCATTATTATCATCTTTAGATAAGTAATGTTGAGGCCGAATCGTTTTCAATATTGAGGACATTACCTAGAACCCAAAAAATAGCCGATCCGACGCCTGCGAAATAGAAAAACGGGAAGCATAGCAAAATGGCCGCGCCGTATTGACAACCAGTGCCGAATTCCAAATTCCCTATTTTAAGCGTCTTCGAACCAAACTTAGCCCGGATGAAGTAGAATATGCAAATGCAAGAAATCAAGGCCAACAGAAGCAACGGTGATGTTAGACTAAAAAAGAAGGCAAGCCTGATAAAATATGCACGTTGGAGACATGTTTGTTATATTTTTAATTCTAATATTTTTGATATTTATATTATTTTCCAAATTTCCAATTTCCAATTTCAAATTTCGAATTTCTGGTCAATTTCGAACAGCATTTTAAAATTTTCGTCCATTTTTGGCCTTAATTTTGCTTCATTTTCCCCATAAAATATTCAATTTTTCCGTTGGGTTTCTAAAACCCAACCCCAACATGCATTTATGACCCTGACTTTATCTAAGCATCCTGTAAAGGTCTTCCCAATACATATATATACTTAGTGTCAATAAAATGTCGAAAGAAAACACTTGCATGCAATAAAATGCCAGCAGAATAAGGACACAGATGTAATTGGATTGAAATTGTTCGAAATTGATCATCAGTCGTTTGCCGGCCACTGACGGACTTGACGGTACTCTAAATTTATCGGTTTTGAAAAAGTCTCGCCATGATTTCATGCCTTTCCCCCTTTCGTTAATCCATTCAGTTGCTTGTGCAGCGTTTTTGTTTCCTCCAGTGAACAAATTCGTAAACCATCTGAAAATAGAACGATCTTCAAAGCTAATCGCGCTCGTTAATACCAAAGCTGGAGCCAGGAGGCAGAAAGTCAAAAACACTGATAGATGATTCATTCTAACGACTTTTTGGTTGAAAAATGCAATGCAAGCTACCTATCGCAAATATGTAAAAATATAATTAAACTTATACGCAACTGTCTCTGCTTTTCAATTTATACCAGTGTTTTTTTTGTAGAAGGTCAGTTTGCACATGTGCAAATATGTTCCCCAAAAGTCTGTACATTTTGTACACACAAATTTTTGGGTACTATAACATGGTATAGTAGCGATTTTAGTGTGGTAAAAACAAAGTTGTTCGACTTTTGGTAGTGTGTTTTAGCTAATTTCTAGGCAAAAATCATGAAGAATCGTCTTAAAACGGCGCGAAGCGCCGAAAAAATTTGGCATTTTCCTTTTGACATGCAATTTCTGCCATTATAAAGATATATAGAACACACAATTACTCATTTCGGCGCGAAGCGCCGAAAACTTTTGCGAATTTTAGACCTTTTTTAAATTTTTGTCTTCCCAAAAATCTTTGTACATGTACAAAGGCGGTCCCGGAAAGTCTTTGAACATCGGGAAAAATCTTTGCCGATTACAAAAAAACAGTGGTTTGTACTAAAGAAAAATTCGAATATTTTCATTCGTACATATTCATATAAATAATGTATGTGCAATTTTTTCTTAAACTGAATGATTAAGAAAGTCACGCATAACAAACCAAAAGGCACACAATTTATTTAATGTCATGAATTAGGAAATAAATAAGAATACGTAATTTAATAAAGACACATGCTTACGAAATTCTTGACGTAAATGCTGTTTCACCGCCAAGTAGTAGCGATCGGTCAGTAGTTTCGTGCACCGGCTCAATGTTGCCAGACAAACCAAGATCAATTTCAGTTTCAGTTTTTAAGTCCATGATAAAATATGATAGTTCGCGGTCAAAATGAGAAAAAATAGCACTAAATCGTCCTTAAACTTATCTGAAAAAAACAAAAACCATTCCGTTGAAGTTTGACCAACTACTGCTAGCCGCACGTTGGCGTAGGGGGCTGAAGGTATGCACCACCCAGAAGGCGAAACACCACCCCCCAAATTCAATTTTCGAAATTTCTTTGTTGCTATTTTTTGATGCCAATGGATAGTGCTAGTTGAGAAACGTTGAAAAATGGTGTATTTCGCCATTACCACCACACGTGGGCGTGAATGGGGGGGGGTTGGGAGGTTTGCACCCCCAGAAGGCCGAATATCCCCAGAATTCAATTTTTGAAATTTTTTCGCAATTTTTCGATGCCAATGGATAGTACTCGAGGTGTTTTTTCGCCATACCACCATTTTTAAGACGATTTTTTGACCTTTGAAAAATCTTGCACCCCCCAGAATTTTGGTGCTGCCCACCTATGCATACCACCATTTTTACGACCATTTTCTGATTTTTGAAAAATCTTGCACCCCTCTCCAGAATTTTAGTGCTGCCCACCTTTGCAGCCGAAAAAGCAAGTAAATAACTATCAAAATCCCTGCAAGCGGGGTTCAGACATGCTGTGAAAATTTGCACCAGAAACAAAGAATGAACACAAATTTGTGAAAAATGAAATGTAACATAAAGCAAAATGAAATATATTCTATGACCCACACATTCCAATAGGGAGGGTGAGGGGGTATTACCTCCATCTCAGGGTCCGAGACTTGAATCACTGTCGGACGATCTTAAGCTTTGAAACATTTTCTGCATGATTTTTGGGTACAAAAGCAGCTAAAATATTGAAATTTTTTCGGCGTTAACCTCATAAAATACCTAGAATGACCTTAAAATGATCTGAAAAGTCAAAATTTTCGATAAATTCTTAATTTTTCACTCGTAAGAGTGACGAAACTAGTCAGAATGGGATAAAGAGTAGTTAAAAATGCAGTTTTTCACATTAAAACATGTTATGTAATAGGATGTTTAAGCCATTTTTCATATTTGTCATGCAAAAAAGCCTACTCCAAATTTAGTGGTCCTAAATTTTGGGATTTCACCCCCTGAACTTTTGAACTTCCGACCTTGGGAAATTATGCTATGACCGTATGCATGTATATTCGCTGTTTATTTAATTTTAATGTAAACCAACATTTCACGCCCATAGTCGGACTTTTTAATATGAGATAGCGGACCAGACTTTCAGTGGAGGTATGAACTATAAGAATCAGCTGATGCTGGATATACCAATTCGATGCATTTTAAGACTTCACATCAAACTTCCGAAAGCTCATAAAATTTGTATTTTTTCTAAAGTCAGAAGCCTCAAAACTTAAAAATCAATTCAGCTCCTTCTTCCCCTTTTTCATCTGTAACTTACTGGATTAGACGGAGGTGAGGTCGCAGCCACTAACCACCGGCCTGGGTCTGACATTAGTCAAATGGTTTAAGCGTTGTTTCTAGAGCAAGAGAGCCGCAGTTCGAATCTTGATGACCATACATCATACATGTAAAAGGGGAATCCCCCAGCCAAATTTTGTCGTCCATCATCCCCCAGAGCCAATAAATTTTTAAAGCCATCCTATTTCCTGTTTTTAGGTTCATGATTTTCAATCATAGTGAAGGAAGTAATTTTGGAATATGGTCCAAACCAAAACTGTCTAATCCGTGAAACATGTCCTAAAAACAAATATTCCAGATATGTAACCATAAAACAGAGCGCAGAAAAAAATTTTGATGGAAAACCAACAATCACTTCTAGAAACATTCAAGGGTTGCATAAAAATATCCCACTTTCGACACATTTACAAGAATAGGCGTTAAAGAACCTGAAGATGTTTCCCGACTAAGAATTGCCTTTTTGGGCTTTTTCGACACGCTGAGCACGACTATGAAAATAATTTTGCAAAAAATGTTTCTGGCTGTTTGTCGACCTAAGCGGGAGTTTGTCGACCTAAGCAAGAGTACTCCGACCTAAGCGGAAGTATATTGACATAAGCGGGAGTATATTCGTCGACCTAAGCTGGAGGATGTCGACCTAAGCGGGAGTATATCGACCTAAGCATGTTGAAAGATTATAACATCTAAATTAAGCCTAAGCCTAAGAATTATGAATTAAAACCAGCGAATTAAGAAATAGTGTAAAAACTGCCAATACTTTAGCATTGAAAATGCAAGATTTGAAGTCTTGCAGCCCTTTTGATACTAGGTCTTTTTCGATCCAATATCTTTTCGCGCTTTTTTTGAGAAGTCCTACGACCTAAAACCAGTTTAAATTGAATTCGAATTGAAATGCAAATTTTCCGTTTGGACCATGTTCTGAAATTTAGTCTAGTGGAATTCTAGAGCAAATTGTCGATAAAAGTGCTGCCATCGGCTCGGCGCGGCCTAAACATCAATAACAAGCAGGAGTCTGATTTAGATAAGATTTTTGACTGGGCAATTACATGGAATTTACATGTTTCACGAACCAAATGTCAAGTTCTCTATTTGAGTAAGAATAATCAAAAATTTGTTTATAGACTGAGTTAGGAAATTATTCCTAGAGATAACCATACATGGGCAGCACCAAAATTCTGGGGGAGGGGTCAGGACGGGATGGGGTAAATCGCCAAAAATGTTACTAAAATAGAATTCTAGGGGAGGGGGTCTACAATAATCTGTGAGGGGGTATTTCAACTTCTGGGGAGGTACTATCCCCAACGCCCATGTGTGGTGATAACCTGTTTGTCTATGACTTAGGAGTTTTGATTTCCCAAAATTTATAATTCAAAGAACATTATGATTCATTGATTAAAGAAGCTTTCTCTGGATGTATTTTAATTCGCAAATAATTTTTCTTGCGTGATAAATGCAACCTTGTTAAAGCTTACATTAGTCATGTTGGACCTTTATTAGAGTACTGTTGCAGTGTATGGAACCCATCTTATCTTAGTAATATACAGTGATGTCCTCTAAAAAACCCAAGAGCATTTGTTTCCTAGAAAAACCACACATTTTCTCGGCTTGTAGAATTTTTGCATGTATACTATCTAGCTTAGGTGCAAAAGGTCAGGGTCGGCAGGGGGGGTAAAATCTCAGAAATCCAAAACAGTTAATTTAACGTTCACAAATTTTCTCTTGTTTAAACGACCGAAATAGTCAAAATAGCCTATAAAACGTTTTTTTCGTAGTAATTTAGCATTTTTAAAGCATTTGTAGTCCATGTTGACTGCATTACATCACTTTTAACACTAAAAAATACAGAAATTAATCAATTTTTAGCGTTCTTTGGGTAAAAAAGTATATAAAAGTACTAATCCGTGGCGGAGCGCCGGAAAATTTTGACATTTTTACTGATTTTGATGTAAAAAATGATGCAGAACAAGACGTGCTTGCTCAAAATCGCCGGACAGTACCGGTCTAGCTGACCCCTCAGGGGGTAATACCCCCTCACCCCCTATGTGCATGTGTGCTATCTAGGCCAAATTCGATTATAAAAACATACTGTGATCATTCAGGCCTAACTCGTTCTTCAGGTATAAAATTTTGCAAACGTTTGAAAAAAATGGTGATTTTGATCGATTTTTTTTGCGATTTTCTGTGCTGTATATTAATCTTACGTACACGGTTCTCTGCATTTTTGTTATATTTTATGTTAGCCCCTTGCCAGACTTTTCAGAGAAAAAAAATTTGAGACAATACCTTCAACTTGTGATCTACAGTATACCTTCGAAGTGGGAGCTAAAAACCAACATTGGACCTAGAAAAACCCAACTCAAATTTGGTTTAAAATCGCTGGGAATATGCTTTGCAACCTTCTAAACCTAAGTGTATTCATTTTTCACATCTGAATACTTGGGGTCTGGAAAATCCAGAATGAATTTTTTGTACCTAAAAAAAAACAACTTTTTCCTATAAAAACCCACCTTGCAAAAAACAGTGAACAAAGCTTCTTTCCTTTTTTATATTTTAGAGGTGAGGGAAGATTTGTTAGAAAACTAAGTGCTCCCCTGGAGTTTGTGCCTGCCGACGACATTTTTTGGCCCAATTCCAAACAATCCGGTGGCCGGAAATGCGGTTTTGATTCAGGCGCCAATTTATGAAAAAATCCGCAGTACCTGGCAGCATTTTTGCAAGATTTTTGATCGTTAAAGCGAAATGTTTTGCGTGTTGGCAAATTTTTGGAATGTTATGATGATCATAAATAACCTTTCAAAAATGAACCGACTGAAAATTTGGCTGTGTTAATGCGAGATTTGCGTGCAAATTTCGAAAATCGGCATACTAAACATCATTTCACCTACCACAACCGCCGAAAAAAATTTGCAGAATGAAAAAATAGGCTGCCCTGACTTTGAAACATAACTTTGCAGCATGAAAATCAAAATTTAGGACACATGAGTTTTTTTAGGAAAATATGGATTATTTTCAAGTTCTCAATTTTTTCAATTCGTTTAACAGCAAGAGATTAAGTTAAGATCACTATAGTGACATATAGATGAGATGTAGCCACAATAAATGCATACTTGCAACCAACATAATATTGCAAGCTGCAGGAGCTACACATGAAAAATAAAAAAATGGATTTTTTAGAGGACAGCACTATAAATCGACTAGAAGCTGTTCAAAACTGTTTCTGTTGATCTTTCGACATTATCTTTCATTAGATTCTTTTTTCATATAATTTTTATTGTATTTTCTACGATAGTAATTGGCTAATAAATATTATTATTATTATTACTATAACGTAGATTTACTAAATGCATTTTTAGCTATGATATTCTATCTTACGAGGATTGTTTAACACAGCTTAAATTGTGTAGACTTGAATTAAGGCACTTATTGATTTGCCTATGCATGATGTATCAAATCATTTCTCATGAATAATGTTTTGAAGCTGATGATTTTTTATATTTAATCCTGATATTACCCGCAGTATTAATAGATTTAAATTAGGGCATTGGTGTAGCTAGTTCAGATATGTATTAAGATAGTCACGTTATAAGTACATATGCAAGCAAGTAGTATTTGATGAAAGCTGCCACCTACCTGGTTCGAATTAAGTCAAGTCGAAAACAAATAAGACAGTGCTCGGATTGTTTCTGTAGATTCATGTGATTGACCAAAATGTTGGTGCCAGCATTTAAAATAAGCCTAAGTAATGGGATGCGACTCGCATCGCTCAATTTGCTCACTCCACTCGTTGCATCCCGTTACTCAGGCTTATTTTAAACGCTGGAACCAACATTTTGGTCAGTCCATGATACTGAGCCTAAGCATAATAAGCAGGTAAACCAACGCAATACATTACGAATACCTTGCGTTCTTTATTGAAATGAACCAGCGTTAGTCGATTGGTAAAGGTTCTGGGCTTTGAAGCAAGGGGTCCACGTTTTGAATCTGGTTAGCAGCACCTTTCTTCCGCTTAATTAGATTCTACGAACTGAATACATACGCTTTTACAATATTACTTCCTTAATACATATGTGAACCTGCTACACAAATGCCAATTAGTTACCCCTTTGGCTCGATCCAAGGACTTATATACACATTTGTCGGAAATGAATGATATGGGCTGAAATTACAGAAGGAAGCATTGCAATGAAGGAGAAAAAGAAAAAAAGTGCGGAAAGCTGTTTGAAACTTTAAAAAACTTGAAAAAATTTTCATATTTTTTGCATGTTTTTTTTCAGTTTCACTTGATAAGATATACGAAAATCTAAGTTTTTGCTTCTATTATGCTTAGACTTAGTATTGATGTATAGATGCTTAGGAGCTTAGGTCGACATAAATTGGGTATCTACATGTGATTCTGCATTCTGTTGTTTGAATCTTCAAATATAAGTCGAAATCTTCAACTCGGATGAAGAAAAATATTAAAATTTTTTTTTCAGTTTTGAAAAATCTTTAACATGTTTCCGCGTCTTTTTTCATCATCTGAGTTGAAGATTTCAACTTAAAACACCGTAAAAACAGTTTTTGGCAAAAATGAGAAATGTGTGAAATCTTGGAGAATCCCACACCAGAAAAAAGCAAAGGGGAGTAAAGAGAAAAATCATTTACATATTTAAATTTGGGGGGGGGGCACGTGCCCCATCATCCCGCCTGGATACGGACCTGATAACAAGTAGGTAATAGGTAAAATTAGCGCCGGAAAAGTTTTGAAATTTCACCTCTCTAAAACGCATTATTGCATCACAAAAATTTTCCACAAATGCCAACCAAGCCCAAGAACTTATTCCATTTTTCAAAATTTTGGTTAATAAACAGAAAAAAACTGGAAGAAAAAAGTGGGTGGCTTTTGAGCCCTGCGCTCAGGGCTGGCATGAGTGGGTTTTTTGGGTTTTTGGTGGGTTTTTTGGGGTCCTAAAAAATCTTGGGTGGCATAATTCTAGAATAGATAGAAGTACTAGAATTTAAATTCATAGGGTTTATCAAAAGATTATCAGTTGTAAGGGAGATATTCAAAAATAAATTATCGACCGAAAGCATTTAGAATGGAAGAAATTCAATTATGAAGTTGCAAAGTGATAGAAGCACAAAGCATGGGAAGGCAACTGTTTTAAATGGCGCATTGATTGATCTAATGTATACTGATGGAAGCAAGATGCATAAATTTGTTTGTACGTAGGTACACAATGTTTAGAGAAGGCGACTGCAAAAATCGTTGCAATGATTGATCGAATTGTCTGTGTGTACATAAGTATGCAAGTAAGTACATAGGTAGTATGTACATTCATTAGTGAAGTTGACAGCAATAATGCTGACGATTGATGACTCTATTATGAAGGAAAGGACAACAGGTTTATTCTTACATACGTGCACACGATGAACATTTATGAAGTACCTAGGTAACTATCCACAATTCATTTATTGGTTTTTATGTATAGCTTGAACGAACATTATGTACTTTATTGAATACACTGCGACTGGTCGATGTAAGTTTACATGACTGTATTATAAAAGAATGTAAGCTAAGCGCATTTACTGCTGCTTTGACAGAACACTGCGTTCCTAATGCATTGGATAAAAGGTGTGCTTAAGATCACAGGCAGGTGATCTGTGGAGCACATCTGACTTAAAAATTCTTTATGTACTGTAGGGTGTTAGATTAAAAATCTTTTGCTCATGTGGAAGTCAATGTAGCTTTACTATGCAAATTTTTTATAATCATGAGTAATTTACGTAATAGGCGCTTGTTCGGACGTGAGAATTGCTTATTATGGTTGGTGTTAGATTAGTAACCTTGTGCTCACGTGGAAGTCGACGTTGCTTTGCTATGCAAATTTTTTTCAATCATATGAGTGATTTACATAATAGGTGCTTGTTCCGGATGCTAGAATTGCTTAGTTTGGCTGTTTACGCTCTACCGCGCTGCTGTGTATATACATTTCATATATTGGATTGTGATCAAGGTTGTTTATGCTTTGCGCAGTTGCTGTGTTCTAAGCATGTACCCTAATCTTACAGAAATTAAAGAACTATCCGACGATTCGACAAAACTCTGGTACAAGATTGACAATTAGTACCGAAGGAGCCGGATTAAAAATCTGATAGGTGTGGCGGAGCATTGAAATTGGCCATATTGACAGCGCTATTGATACGAAATCAGATTTCATTTCGACATGGCACATTTTTCGAACGCTCGAAACTATTGATATACAAAATTTTATCCAGCAACTGCTGTGAGGCGTACAACTGTCTGGATCAGCACGGATATCAACATATAAAAGTGAGTGAGAATTTTGACTTCAGTAATTAAAATAATTAAGTCATGCAAACCATCTGGTGATCAATCTTTTTTGTTAGTGTTAGTTAGAAAGGGAAGGATTACGTATATTTTGGCAAATAAAGGTGCTAGCGTCATTTTCTTCCTATGTCTCTTCTGGCTAAAGTTAAGAATATGGTACTTTTATAAAAGGAGCAAAACGAATACGGAATGCCAAAATTTTAGTGCCAAACTGGTAGAACATGATAAATTGAAGCGCGGAAAAAAAATTTGGTGAAAATCTGAGCCATACTTGCAAAGTTGCAGGCAACTGTCGATTTGAGTGTTGGGTGGGACGATTAAACGGCTTGATCCAAGGACTTACACATTTGTCAGAAATAGATAATATTGGCTGAAATTATGGAAGGAAGCATAGCAATGAAGGAGAAACAAGAAAAAGGTGCGGAAAGCTCTTTTAAATTTTAAAAAAACTATAACAAAATTTTCATTTTTTTTGCATGTTTTTCAGTTTTACTCGATAAGATATAAGAAAATCTAAGTTTTTGCTTCTAATATACTTAGGCTTAGGCTCAGTATATCTGAAAAGGATGTTTTAAGCTGCTTAGGTTGAGGTCGCTCCCGCTCAGGTCAATGTATAGATGCTTAGGTCGATGTATAGATGCTTAGGTCGATGTATAGATGCTTAGGTAGATGTATAGATGCTTAGGTCGATGTATAGATGTTTATATCGACGTAAATTGGGTATCTACATATGATTCTGCATTCAGCTGTTTGAATCTTCAAATACTCAGGTCGAGTAGATGCTTTTGTAGGTCGAGAAGAGGCTGATTAACGAAACCCATAGCTTTTGTAATATTGATCATAGATGGATGAATATTTTTTTCCGTGCTTTCTTTCAACATGTTCTAAGTACTGAGCGAAAAATCCGCTCTTCTGAAGTTTATTTCATAGTATCCTGAAAGTACTATATTCTTAACTTACTCCGTCTCTTCTAATATTTATTTTTTAGGCTTGGGCGTAGTTATGTGCCTTCACATTGGTGTCAGGGGATGATCTAAGCCTGTGAGACAAATGGGGCGAAAATTGCGGAGCAAGCGAAGTGAGCGGAGCAATGTTTGCCCCATCTTTTCTTAGGCTTAGATCATCCCTGGCACCAATTGAAGACGCACAGAGCCCAAAGATAACTTTGATTAAGGTGAGAATGGCGATTTTATGCGAATTCAAGTAGGATTGTTTAATATAAAAATTGAAAAAACAGACGGAAATGAAAGTTAAAAAATAAAGTTTTTGAAGTTTCTTTTTCAGTCAAAGGCTTTACCGTCTGTTTTTTCAACTTTTATCTTAAAGATACCTGCTTGAAATCGCATAAAAACGCTATATTTTTGAAATTTGGAAAATGGATGTATTCTAGAATTCGCCCATCTTGAGTTTCTGGGTTTTGTTTGATGTCTAACTTTTCTACTTATTACATAGGTATTTACGTTGGCAGTTTCAACGGCCTAATTGGAACGAAATTTTTCAACCTTTGGTTTTGCCCATTCAAAATTGAGAAATTTACTGAGCACTGACTGATACAGTCCAAAAGCTGCTGTTCATTAAAACCAATGCCAATCAGCTTTGTTATCCAACCATGATGGATACTGATGATTGTGATGATAGGGATATGTGATCACTGATCAATGATCAGCACAGCGACAGTTGAATAAAGCTTTGTTTTGAACTTGTCCTACTTTTTATGTTGGGTCCTTTACATAGGCGTAGCCAGGATTTTTGCCAGGGGGAATTCAAAAAAAATTTTTTTTCGTCTAAAAAAACGCGTAAAAACGCGCGGGGCCGTTAAACAACGTGTTTTTTGGGCTTTTCACATCATCCTGCACGATTTGAGCCATTAAAAAATTAATTTTCTCAAAAATTTTTTCAATTTTTTGACGGAAAAAATGCTTATTATGCGCGCGAAGCGTTAATTTTTGATTTTCCACCAATAAAACGGTAGAAACTGCCGGAGTAACTTAAGTAATGGTACTTTCAGGATACTAACGAATAAACTTCAGAAGAGCAGATTTTTTCGCTCAGTACTTAGAACATGTTGAAAGGAAGCGCGAAAAAAATTTCATCCGTCTATGATCAATATTACAAAAGCTATGGGTTTCTTTAAATAGCGTCTTCTCAACCTAAACAAGCATCTTCTCGACCTAAGTATTTGAAGATTCAAACAGCTGAATGCAGAATCACATGTAGATATCCAATTTACGTCGACCTAAGCATCTATGCATCGACCTAAGCATCTATACATCGACCTAAGCATCTATACATCGACCTAAGCATCTATACATCGACCTAAGCATCTATACACCGACCTAAGCATCTATACATCGATCTGAGCATCTATACATCGACCTGAGCATCAATAAATCGACCTGAGCGGGAGCGACCTCGACCTAAGCAGCTTGAAACACCTTTTAGATATACTAAGCCTAAGCCTGAGTATAATAAAAACTTAGATTTTCGTATATCTTATCGAGTAAAACCAAAAAACATGCAAAAAATATGAAATTTTTTTAAAGCTTTATAAAATTTTAAACAGCTTTCCGCGCCTTTTTTCTTTTTCTCCTTCATTGCTAGGCTTCCTTCCGTTATTTCAGCCCATAATATTTATTTCTGACAAATGTGTAAGTCCTTGGATCAAGTCGTTTAATCGTCCCACGCCAACACTCAAATCGAGAGTTGCCTGCAACTTTGCAAGTATGGCTCAGATTTTCACCAAATTGTTTTTCCGCGCTTCAATTTATCATGTTCTATCATTTTGGCAAAAAAAATTTTGGCATTCCGTATTCGTTTTGCACCTTTTCCGAAAGTACCATATTCTTAAGTTTAGCCGAAACGGCCAAATAATAGAATAAACCGGCGCGAAGCACCGAATTTTTCGATTTTTCATCGCAAAACAGCATCAAGCAACCATATTGCTCACTTTTTGAAAATGTAAAAATTTTTCCCCAGGGGGAGAATTCCCCCTTCCCCCAATGGCTACGCCAGTGGTCCTACTCCTTTATGTCACAAAGTAAGCCAAGTCAATGTTTATAAGTGTATACAGACAACTCTGGTGTGTATCAGGAAAAACCCACCAAAAACCCCAAAAACCAAACGCAAAATTTTCAAATCTGGGTTTTTGCGAGCCCTACCTGCGCTTAATAAACACTGATGCTCGTAGGCAGTGTTGCCAACTCTGAAAAGACCAACCGGACATACCAACATTCAAAACCGGACAAGAGCACAGTTAAATTCCGGACAAAACCGGACAAACGATGTATACACTTGATAAATAACAAAGCGGCTAAAATTTATTCAAATCAAGTATTGCACTTAAATATCTACCACATTGAACGCTTTTGCACATTAAACAAGGCTTCATCAGAAAGTTATAACGATTCATTAAGGCACACAATATCATCATCACAAATGCTACAACCGTACATTTTAGTGTTAAACAATTTAAGCATTGGATCAGTAACAGTGAAGGTGCAACAATTCTCGCCCTTCCAACACAGTAAAAAACGAACACGCAATAAAGCATCAGTAGTTTTGACATCTAAGCGATTTCGTAGTTTGGTCTTCAGCAAACTTAATACAGAAATACCCCGTTCAACGTTAGCATTAGAAAAGGGAAGACTTAAAGCAGACAATGCAAATGAGGCTTTAAAACTAATGGCTTTAATGTGCTTGGCCGTTTTAACATGATTAAGAAGAGCATTGTGTTTTGGGGGTAGATTAGCAGAACATAATTTACAGTGAGCAGAACCGTTTGAGCCTTCTACTAGCCACGATTTGGAATTTGGTTCCCAGAACACCGTTTTTCCCAGCGATTTATTTGACATTATAGAGCGGACCCAAAATTTTTCCCACTTTTTCCAACCTTTTTCCACGTTTTTTAGGAGGTCTAAAAATGTTTAAAATAGACCCCCTGTATTAAAAAATCAGTGTTTTTTAAGTAGAACATCCTATGTGCTCATGTAATAGCGGTGCTTGATGTACTTTTTGTATAAAAATTTGGCTAAACTTTACTTCATGGTAGGAACGGAAAATTTGCAGATGTATGTATAAAGGAACAATATTGGTTGAAATAATGAGGACATACAAAAAGAAAGTACTGGAAAAGAAATTTCATGGAAAACGGACCAATATTGGTGAAGATGGAGTTACGGTACTTTACTTTGTCATAAATGCACCCAGATGGCAGGCAATGTATGCGAGAATATAAATGTGGATCTGGAGTGTTTCAAAAACTAGGGCATCAGGAAAAGTCTGTGGCGATGTGAGCAAAAAGGATTGAACAAGTTACTCCGGATATAGCTACATTAAAGTGGGTATTTTACTGTTTACCAAAATGTTCCGAATTTGGGCTAAAAACATATTTATCTGACATTTTCAAGGTCGCTGATCACAGAAGAAATAACCTTTATTGCGCAAAAAAATTTTTGTCTGAAAATTTTTAAATTTGAAAAAACAATTTTTTGCATATTTTTTCTGTCATTCTACTTGATAAGATATGTGAAAATTCAAGCTTCTGCTTAAATGACGAGTTAGGCTTAGGCTTTGGGCTGGTTAGGTCGAGGTCACTCCCACTCATACGTGGGCAGTAAGAAAAATTCTGGGGGGGTCCAAGATTTTTTGAAGGTCAAAAAATGGCCTTAAAAATGTTGATATGGCGATAAAAACACCATTTTTCGACGTTTCTCATCAAGCACTATCCATTGGCATCAAAAAATTGCGAAAAAAAACGAAAAAAAATTTCAAAAATTGATTTCTGGGGGGGTCTTTTTGATTTCTTGGGGGGCCTTTTGGTTTCTGGGGGGGGGTCCAGACCCCCAGATCCCACGCCCATGTGTGCTCCCACTTAGATCGAGGTGTAGATGCTTAGGTCAATGTATAGATGCTCAGGTTGATATATAGATGCTTAGGTCGACCTAAATTAAGGTACGTTATTCTGCATTCCACTGTTTGAATCTTCAAATGGTTGGAACTTTGAGATAATCCAAAAATGCTGTTTACATCGTATTTGAGTAGAAATCTTTGGCTAAAGTTAAGAATATGGTACTTTTAGAAAAGGAGCAAAATAAATAAGGAATGCCAAAATTTTTGTGCCAAACTGGTAGGACATGATAAATTAAAGCGCGGAAAAAAAATTTGGTGAAAATCTGAGCCATACTTGCAAAGTTGCAGGCAACTGTCGATTTGAGTGTTGGGTGGGACGATTAAACCACTGGATCCAAGGACTTACACATTTGTCAGAAATGAATAATATGGGCTGAAATTATGGAAGGAAGCATAGCAATGAAAGAGAAAAAAGAAAAAAAGGTGCGGAAAGCTGTTTGAAATTTAAAAAAACTTTTGAAAAATTTTCATTTTTTTGCATGTTTTTCGGTTTTACTTGATAAGATATAGGAAAATCTAAGTTTTTGCGTCTAATATAAGCTTAGGCTTAGGATATCCGAAAAGGTGTTTTAAGCTGCTTAGATCGAGGTCGCTCCCGCTCAGGTCAATGTATAGATGCTTAGGTCGATGTATAGATGCTTAGGTCGATGTATAGATCCTTAGGTCGATGTATAGATGCTTAGGTAGATGTATAAATGCTTAGGTCGATGTATAGATGCTTATATCGACGTAAATTGGGTATCTACATGTGATTCTGCATTCAGCTGTTTGAATCTTCAAATACTTAGGTCGAGTAGATACTTGCATAGGTCGAGAAGAGGCTAATTAACGAAACCCATAGCTTTTGTCATATTGATTATAGACGGATGAATGTTTTTTTCCGCGCTTTCTTTCAGCGTGTTCTAAGTACTGAGCGAAAAAATCCGCTCTTCTGAAGCTTATTTCATAGTATCCTGAAAGTACCATATTCTTAACTTACTCCAAAATCTTCAACTGGATGTAAACAATGATAAAAATAGTAGAATTACAAAAAATTTCTTAAAAACTTTGTGCAAAACATTACAAAAAAATTTTCTTTAATCTTGCTTTATGCGCAGTATAACTTAATTTTTTGTAATCTGCAACCGTTGAAATGACAGAAAAAAAACTGTTTTTAACGAAAATTGGATACTTCTGGAAAACTGCAAAATTCCTTAAAGTGGCTCAAAATGGTGAATGTCCAAGGATGGTGTTTGAAGGGCACTTATGGAGTTTAGGGGGTACAGAAAAAATTTTTCGAAATATTTTCAAAATTAGTCAATTATGGGTAAATCGAGGGTGCTGATTACGAATATGCTAGTGGTTCATCATGACAACGACTATATGGGTCGGAAACACGACTCAGGCAGGTTATGTGTTTTTAAAATTTTTGTCAAATATTTTTCAAAATTCATTATTTATGGGTAAATCGAGGGTGCTGATCACGAATATCATAATGGTTTGTCATGAAGAAGACTATTTTTGATGAAAACACGACTTAGGCAGGTCATGCGTTTTATTCAAAAATCATGACAGTGAACGATTGAGCAGTGTAATTCGTAATATAAAAAATAAAAAAATTAATCTGATGAAAATGAAAACTCCTAGTCAGCAGCAGCTTCAGGTTAGACTAATCTAATATGTTCAACTAAATGCTTAAATGGATTATCGCCAAAGCGTTGGCATCAAAGAAACTCAGCGAGATAATTTGTAAGCATAGCGCGATGAGTACCGAATCGACGTTTATTTTTTCTTTGGCCTTTTGCCAGACCGATTCAACATGGTTGGTAGTTGCATGCGTGATTGGGTCAACAAAGTGAATCGTGTGATTCACAGTCAAATGCTGATAACCGGCGTTATTCAGAGTATTATAAGCGCCCGACATATCGGATATAACTGTGGTTCCAGGCAAAATGAACTGCTGAATAATTGGTAACAAGGTCTGCGCATTCCTACGATACAAGGACCATAAAGCTTTACTTTGTATGGACGTCATATCCCCCAAACACCCACTGTTCTCGCACAATAGTCGTCATCATGATAAGTCATTAGCATATTCGTGATCAGCACCCTCGATTTACCCATAATTAATAAATTTTGAAAAAACATTCAACAAAAATTTTAAAAACGCATGACCTATCTGAGTCGTGTTTCCAACCCATATAGTTTTTGTCATGATGAACCACTAGCATATTCGGGTACTTATTTACCTTAGTCCCTATCGAATTTTTCTATCCTTTTTAACGTTAGGGTATATACAGGGTGAATTTTTTCCATCTTTTTCAACATCGGGATTTTCAAACGACTTTTCCCGAGACAGAAAATAACTTTCAGGCGTCAGGTTTCGACCCTACGACCTATTGCTCTACAGCGCAACACGTTACCAATCAGCTCAGCCACCTTCTCATAAGAAATAAAAAGAAGTTATAAGGGAAACATTTATTTCATCAATGTCTCAGAAACATCATATACCCAATTTAGGTCGACCATAGCATCTATACATCGAACCATAGCATCTACACATCGACCTGAGCATCTACACATCGACCTAAGCATCTATACATCGACCTAAGCATCTATACCTCGATCTAAGCGGAGCGACCTCGACCCTAAGCAGCCGAAATCACCTTCTCAGACACACTAAGCCTAAGCGTAAACGTCAAATCAAGGATTATATCATATAATAGATATATCATAATGCTGTATATACCTTAACGATTAAAAAAGATAGAAAAAAATTCGATAGGGACTAAAGTAAACAAGTGCCCATATTCGTGATCAGCACCCTCGATTTATCCATAATTGACTAATTTTGAAAAAATTTTGAAAAAAAAATTCCTGTACCCCCTAAACTCCATAAGTGCCGTTTGAAGTACCGTAACTCTGTGAATTTTGTATGGATTTGGTTTATTTCTTTTTTCCGCGTCTTTTAGTGACATAAAGTATCGTTTTTGCGCAATTGTATGGCAGTTCTGCCGAAATGGCGCAAAATCAGTTCACATAACATAAATTGTTTACCAATATCATATTATAAATGCACAGTCCTATATTTGGGCAAAAATAATCCTAAATTGTCATATACACTCAATACACAAGTTATTACGACCGATTCTGTCTATGTTCGCGATTTAGGAGTGCTAATTTCGCACAACCTGAAATTTAAGGAACATTACAACAGTATTATCAGGAAAGCTTTCTTGAGATCTATCTTAATTAGAAAATCCTTCTTTTCGCGTGATAAAAATAATCTCGTAAAGGCCTTCATTGTTTACGTCAGACCGATCCTTGAATATTCCTGTGCTTTATGGAACCCCTCTTATATTAGTGATATCAACAGGCTGGAGGCTCTTCAGCGTAAATTTACTAAATACATAGCTGGATATCATAGCCCTCTTTCTTACGACGAACGCCTTAACCAACTTAACTTGTGTCGATTAGAATTACGTCGCCTTCATGTTTGCTTATGTATGATGTATCAAATAATTAGTCAAAAATCTTGTCTTTCCATGACAGATTTTTTTGTGCTTAATCAAAACACTACTCGCTGCACAAATCGTTTCAAGTTAGTTGTTCCTCTTGTCCGTTCTAATTTACAAAAATTTGACTTTTTCTATAAGTATATCTCTGTTTGGAATCACCTACCTGATTTTGTAGTCTCTTCCCCTAACTTAAATGTATTCAAATCTAGATTAATTGATGTCGACTTATCCAAATTTATTTATAGGGCGGGCTTAAATCGTCATTTTCATGACTCGCTCATCGCCTTTTGCTGTACGCTTTTATTCTTTTGACCGTACGTTTTATTACTCTTTTACATCTTTCGTAATTGTCACGGGCTTAATTCTAGAATAGATAGAAGTCACAGAATTTAAATTAATGGGGATTTATCGAAAGATTAGTAGTTGTAAGGAAGATATTCAAAAGAAATTATCGACGGAAACCATTTAGAAGGGGAGAAATTGAGGAATGAAGTTGTAAAGCGATAGAAGCACAAAGCATGGGAAGGCGACTGCCGTAAACGGCGTATTGATTGATCTAATGTATACTGATGCATACGTTTGTATGTATATAGGTACGCAATGTTTAGGGAAGGCAGGCGACTGCAAAAAGCGTCGCAATGATTGATCGAATTGTCTTGTGTACATAGGTATGTAAGTAGGTAGGTACATAGGTAATATGTTCATTAGCGAAGGCGACGGCGATAATGCTGACGATTGATGAACCTATTATGAATTAAAGAAGAACAGGTTAATTCGAACATACGTGCACACGATGAACGTTTATAAAGGACCTATGTAGGTACATAACTATCCACAATGCATTTATTGGTTTCTATGTATAGCTTGAACGAACATTATGTACTTAAATGAATACACTGCGATCGGTCGATGTAAGTTTACATGACTATCATAAAAGAATGTAAGTTAGGCCAATTTACTGTTGCCTTGATAGAACACTCCGTTCCTAATGCATTGGATAAATGTTGTGCTTAACATCAGACAGGTGATCTGTGGAACACATCTAAGTGACAATTCTTCATGTACTGTAGGGTGTTAGATTAGTAATCTTTTGCTCGCGTGGAGTCGACGTAGGTTCTCTATGCAAATTTTTTATTATCATGAGTGATTTACGTAGTAGGCGCTTGTTTGGTCGCGAGAATTATTTATTATGGATAGTTTTAGATTAGTAACCTTATGCTCACGTGGAAGTCGAGCGTTGCTTTTCTATGCAAATTTTTTATCAATCATATAAGTGATTTACGTTGTTCCGGACGCGAGAATTGCTTATTCCGGTTGTTTACGCTCTACCGTGCTGCTGTGTAATACGCATTTCGTATATTGGATTGTGATCAAGATTGTTATGCTTTGCGCAGTTGCTGCGTTCTAAGAATGTACCTTAATCTTACAGAAATTAAATAGCTATCCGACGATTCGGCGAAACACTGACAATTGGTATAAGATTGTCAATTAGTTAGTATCGAAGGAGCCGGATTAAAAATCTGATAGGTGTGGCGGAGCATTGAAATTAACCGTTTCGACAGCGGCTAATCAGATTTCGTTTTGACGTGGCACATTTGTGGAACGCTCGAAACTGTTGATATACGAATTTTTATCATCAGATTTCGTTTCGACGTGGCACATTAATCGAACGCTCGAAACTATTGATATACGAAATTTTATCCCGCGACTCCTGAAAGGCGTACGATTGTCTGGATCAGCACGGAAATTAAGAGATAAAAGTTAGTGAGAATTTACACTTCAGTAATTATAATAATGGTCATGCACACCATCCGGTGATCAATCTTTTTTGTTAGTGTTAGTTAGAAAGGGAAGGATTATGTATATTTTGACAAATAAGGGTGCTAGCGTCATTTTCTTCCTAAGTCTCTTCTAATATTCATTTTTTAGGCTTAGGCTTAGTATGTGCCTTCACATTGGTGCCAGGGGATGATGTAAGCCTGAGACAAATGGGGCGAAAATTGCGAAGCGAGCGAAGCGAGCGGAGCAATTTTCGCCCCATCTTTTTCTTAGGCTTAGATCATCCGCTGGCACTCAATCTGAAGCCGCACTGAGCTCTAAGATAATTTTGATTAAGGTGAGAATAGCGTTTTAATGCGAATTCAAGTAGGAGTTTTGAATATACAAGTTGAAAAAACAGACGGAAATGAAAGTGAGGAAATACAATTTTTCGAAAATTTTTTTTTCAATCAAAGGCTTTTCCGTCTGTTTTTTCAACTTTTATGTTAAAGATACGTGCTTGAAATCGCATAAAAACGCTGTTTTTTTGAAATCTGGAACATGGAGCTATTCTAGAATTCGCCCTTGTCACGTTTCAGTAATAAATTATTTCATTCATTTCATTCAAAAACTCAACAATAACAATTTATTCGTTAAGTCGAAAGAAAATATTAACATACATGGATAAGACGAATCGCGCTCTACTAGAAATATCACGATCAGTATACGTTATTTCTGTTGAAATTTGAATTTCCATCCTTCAGTAAAGCATTTTAGCCAATTCTGAAGTCGCTTTTGACAACAAAAACTATAATCTATCAAATGGCGCGAAGCGCCAGAAAATTCTGAAATTTTAGCTCTCTAAAACGCACTTTTGCATTACAAAAACTATCCAAATCCGTACAGAAGATAAGGATTTTCAATCGTAGCGTAGTTCTAGACCAGATTGTCGATAAAAATGCTGCAATTGGCGTGGCGCGGCGTGGCTGAAAGATTAATAACAAGTAAGATTTAAATCCACTCGGCGCGAAGCGCCGAAAAATTTTTCAACTTTTACCGCTCTTAGACGCATTTTTGCATTATGAAACCGGACAAAAGCGGACCAACAGCTTAAAAAACCGGACATGACTTTCGACCGGACAAAACCGGACATCAAGCCTGAAAAGCGGACATAAATGTCCGGTTTCCGGCCAAGTTGGCAACCCTGCTCGTAGGTTCGCTGTGCAGCACAGTAAGTATAATATAATCTTACTAATTTGACAACCAATTAATTCCTACATTTTTACAAATTAATTTCGCGCTAGTAGATTATTTCATGAAACCTTGTGCACAAAAACTAATTTTCAGCTTTCAAGGAAGTATGTAGCTACAGAAATGATTTATAATAAGCAATCTACTTTAATATGACTTCGCATAGTAAAACCGCACACATGGTACCGACCTCTGATTTAGAAAAATTTGGCTAAAAAATTTTTATTGGGAAATTTTTAATTAAGCCGTAAGAGACGTTACTATAATTACAGTCTGTTTCATTCAAATTCAATCATAAATTTCAAAACTATCTCCGACAATAAGCTGACAGATTGCGATTATAGCATTGACCTGATATGAATGAAATTATCGTAACCCTTGGCTCACTGTCGATAAAAATTATTAAAATTTATACACGAAGTTGTGTGAAACAGACTATAGTTACCTAAGTACTTTATGATTTGTTACTATAAAAAACGTTAAGCGAAGCCAATTGCCTCTTATAGATAAAGCACACTCATGCTCGAGCAACCGAAAAATAAATGATCTTGGAAATGGCTCAAATGACGACTCTTACCGGAACTCGAAGCTTGGAAACGCAGAAAAATGCATTAATGTGTATGCTTTTGTGCTCTGCATGAAAAGAATGCCCTATAATCATAAAATACATCGCATTAAAATGGCATACTCGATTTTTTCGAGAAGTTTTTTAATCTGCTCAACAAAAAGCATAAGCATGTCATTGTAACAAGCAATTTTTAAGTCTGTAGATAAATACTGTAATAAATCTCCCTTGTACAATGTCAATTTAGTACAGTGTTAATTTAGTACAGTGTTGCCAACGCCGTTTTTTCTCAGCAATTTGGTTGACATTATAGACCAGTAGTGATCGACCAGGGCCCCGGCCCCGGCCTCGGCCCCGGTCCCGACCTCGGCCCCGGTCCCGGCAATCCCCGGCCATTTTTCAGTATCCCCGGCCCCGGCCGGGGCAAGGTCAAAAATGGCCGGGGCCGGGGAAAAACAACAACAACAACAACAATTTATTCGCTAAGTCAAAAGAAAATATTAACATACATGGATAGGACGAATGAACGAAAATGAAAATACATGAAAGACAAAACAAATTAAGTATGACGAAGCAGGGTAAACGTAAAGGCAATAGAAAAAACTGCTCTTAATTACGCCCCTTTAAGAAATTTAGAAAGGTTTAATCTTTAAGTTTAGTCAGAAAAACGTGTCTATTTGGAGCACTTATAATCTGTTCAGGTAGAGAGTTCCAGATAGGAATTATTCGATTACAAAAATCAAATTTTCTGCAATTTTTATTTACATGATTGACGAGAAGTTTACAAGAAGTGTAATTAGTGTAATTCGTATTTTGTACAGGCTGTGATACTGGTACTTATTTATCAATGAGCAAGTGTTAATTTTGAGAACTGTACTGATTAGACCATATGTATACTTACTTAGGCCCGTATGCACAAAGGCCGATAAATTTAATCGGCGATTAAGGCTAATCGTAGATTAATCAATCGGAGATTAACGACCGATTAAAATCCGTATGCACAAACGCCGATTAAAGGCCGATTGACTAATTGTAGATTAAATTTCTAATCGTCGATTAATCGCCGACTAACAGCAATTTTGATTGGAATTTCGGGTACTGACAAGTTCAGTAGGTAGAAAAACGAGTAACCTATGCAGGTCAGTGGTTTTTCAGTTTGATTCGGTTGTTTTTGGTATGCCTAGACAGGATTGATAAAAGTAAAAAAGTAAAAACAGGTTGGGTGGGAAGCTCTGGTTTTGAAATTTTTTGTCATATTTGATCGCATTAATTAAAACTGCGAAAAATGGACATCAGTAATAAACTTCGCGAAAGGATGTAAAATCTTGACAATGAAGAAATCGAATTTCTCTTTGAATGCGCTTCCGAAACAGCTGAAATTATCGAAAATAAAAAAACGGATTCAAAAACGGCGACTGCTAAAAGCAAGGCATGGGGTGCTATTGAAGGAGCTTTCAAAGCGAATCCTAAAGTGAAAGATCGCAGCAAAGTTTTCAAGTAAATTGATTAATTCCTAGCGCTGTTTTTGTTCAACTTGTATTGCGACCAAAATTTATCATCAGCGTAACTTTCTAGCGGATTTGCTCGTTCCAGAAATACCCTCCATGGAATCACGTTTTCCAAATTTTCGTCATAATTTTCGTCCAAATCGCCAAGAAAGTCAAGAACTAGTGATCGACCGGGGCGACTTTTTTGGCCGGGGCCGGGGCCGGGGCCAGGGCTGGCCGGGGTCAGACAAGGAAAATATTATTGCACGACACATACTTGGGGTGGGGGGCATAGGGAAGAAATAATGAGCGATTGCTCCATTCAGTAGTAAATGGCTTTTCATATCAAGTTTTATTACTATTTATGTCACAAGAAACAAATTTAGTCTAGTGTTTCATTGTCTGAATCATCAATAAGGTCTATGTCGCTGCTATTAGCACACTCTGTATCATTCGAATCTTGGCTACGGCTACTGCTGCTGTAGCAATTGGATGCAATAGGTATTGGATGTAATAAATGAGACATCACACATTCCCATATGGGGGAGGGGTATTACCCCCTCAGGGTCCAAGACACAAGTCACTGTCAGACGATTTTTGGTGAAAACCTTTTGAATTTTTGAACTTAATTTTTTAGTATGGCTAAAGTGTACCTAACTATTAGAATTTCACGAAGTGATACATTATTTTATTATGTGAGCTAGAGTAAATAGATAAACTATCACTATAAAACATGCATGTAATCGCTTAAAATTTTATGAGGTTCCCTCAGTATACCTACATGTAACGGCTGGAAATCTAGGGTAGGGGTCCCGCGCCATTTTTAGAAGGAGGGGGTTAGCGACTAGATCAAAAATGGTAAAAACACATAAAAATAGCCAAAAAGCTCGGCTTTCGCCAAAAAATGGGGGAGGGTGGTTAAATATTTTCTGACTTTCAAGGAAGTTCGGGGCTTCAAAGCGGAGATGGGGATGGCCCAAATCCTCTGTCACATGTATATTCCTCGGCTATTTTCAGGGGAAGGGGGTAAGCGGCTCCATTTTTGCAGCCGCTTACCCCCCCCTTTGAAAATCTTTAAAATGGTAGAATTTTCAATAAGGAATTCTACACCTTTTTACAGTTTTTGTTCTTCAAAAATCTTTGTACATGTACAAAGACGGTCCTGAAACGTCTATGTACATCAGCATAAATCTTCCCCGAATACAAAAAGACCGTGCTTCTAAATGTGATAATTCGGCCTGAATTTAGTTGATAGTTCGGCGCGAAGTGCCGAAATTTTTATGAGCTTCTGATGGAATTCACACATAAAACTCGACTGAGAAAGCTAAAACAACTTGTACTACAAAAATGAGAAATATTACAAAAATTGTAATATGCGAATTAAATCTTGTAATAAGCAACACTGCGCTTAGAATGGAAAAATGGAAAAATGTCAAATATTCAGGAACCCAAAAATTAGCCAAATACACTACTAAAGGTCGAAAAACTATGTTCTACTACCACACTGAAATCGTTACTGTACCATATTAAAGTATACAAAAATTTGCATATACAAAAGAGTGTTTTTTGTATTCGCCAAAGATTTTTCCCGATGTACAAAGACCAGGACTATCTTTGTACATGTACAAAGATTTATGGGAAGATAAAAACTGTAAAAAGGTATAAAATTCCAAAAATTTTTCGGCATTCCCCTCCGATATGAAAAATTGTCTGTCCTATACATCTTTTAAATGGCAAAATTTAAATTTAGAATGCAGAAATGTCAAATTTTTAGGCGCTTCGCGCCGTTTTGAGACAATTTTAGTAATTCTTGGCGTTAGAAACTCAGAAATTAGCTAAAATATACAATTAAAAGTCAAAAGACCCGGTTTTGCCACTAATTTTCTGGTCCTCCAATTTGGGATTTCACCCCTCCCTCAACTCTGGACCCTAGGAAACTATTTGAGACATATTTAGTTTATCGGATCGGACGCAATTCTGCAGCGTAATTTATATTCGCCTATAATTAACCTCGGTCCTAATAACTATTACACAGGAAACGCGTTTTAAAGCACACGGTTCCCATTCAAATGAATGTAAAAGTGTTTTTTGTAGAAATAGTTTGTTAAAAACGTACAATTTCTAAGTAGAAATAGAACGTATTTGTCAACTCTGAATCTTTTAGCCATAGCTATGAATGAATGAGTTAAAAGTAGCATTTAGTTCAAATAATTAAGTGGAGGAATCGAAAATATGCAGATTTTCCTGAACATTCATTCATTAAAAGCTCATTTATACACAGTAGAAAACTTATGACAAGGACTAAGTAAGTATACATATGGTCTAATCAGTACATTTCCCCAAATTAACACTTGCTCATTGATAAATAAGTGCCAGTATCACAGCCTGTACAAAATACGAATTACACTAAATTTTTCCCCGGCCCCGGCCATTTTTTGACCTTGCCCCGGCCGGGGCCGGGGATGCTGAAAAATGGCCGGATGCGAGGCCGGGGCCGGGGCCCCGGTCGATCACTATCAAGAACGTCCATAATCAAAGAAAACAGAAACCAACTGGCTTACAAAACGAAAGAAACTCACACTTATCGGCGTTTAAACCTGGGGAGGGGGTAGGATTAAAATTAGAGCTGTGCCGGGGCCGCCTTTTTTGCCGGGCCTGGCCGGGGCCAAGAAAAGCGTGCTTCACCGTGTTCATAGTACGACCCTAACCTACCCCTTATACCTATGTATATATATTCTTGCTAGTAGATATGCGCATCAAGCGTTAATATTTGTTGGGATTACAAGATGTGACAGAACATGGGCATCGGGGGGGGGCCTTGGGACGTGGGCGTGGGGGGGGTCAGGGGTATGCACCCCCAGAAGTTGGAATACCCCCAGAATTTAATTTTTTGAAATTTTTTTTTGCTTTTTTAGCGATTTTTTGATGCCATTGGATAGTGCTCGACGAGAAACGTCGGAAAATGGTGTTTTTCACCACCAACCCTCAGAAATTTTTTCCACACTCCCAAAATTTCGGTGCTGCCCTTCCATGGTCTAGACCCTAGGGATGTGCCGGTTAACCGGAACCGGAACCGACTGGAACCGACCATTTTTTGGAACCGGAACCAGAACCGAGAACCGATTTTTTGATATTTTAAGAACCGGAACCGGAACCGATTTTTTTTGGAGTCGGTTCTCGGTTTTTTTAAAATAAGAGTAAAAAATCGAACTTCATAAAATTTAGTGAAGACATGAAGTAGTAATTCAATCTTTTATTACCCAAAAGTTTACAGACTAGAACTTAGTATTGTTCCGGGTTGATTATATTTTAAAGATTACAGTCATTCTGCTTTTTCGCCATGTAGCCTGTTTCTGAGAGGGTCGTAAATGATTCCAGCGCAACTGAACAGCTGTTCCGATGGAACGCTTGTAGCTGGCGCTGCAAGCAGGAGCGAATCTAAGGGGGCGGGGGGGCCGCCCTCCCCATTTAAGAATATTTGGCGAGATAAACAATGGATATACATTTCGCAATTATTTTTTGGCCCTCAGTGACCATAATTTCTCAAATTTTTTCGGCGCTACGCGCCGGATGATATTTATTAATGACATTTATTTACTTTCTTGGCCACCTGGAAGCCATTTTCTGTTCATGTAGGTTTCAAAACAATTTTAGCAGCAGAAACAGCTATTTTTGTATACTTTTCTTCTATTTTCAATTAAAAATTTCGATGTTTCGCATCAAATGCTATAAATACAGTAAATCAAGCTGTAAATCATGCTTCTAGATGTCTGTCCGTCTTAATCTCACAAATTTTCCGGCGCTTCGCGCCACGGTTTTGTATTCGGCAAAGATTTTTCCCGATGTACAAAGACTTTTCGGGATCATCTTTGTACATGTCAAACGGGCCTTGTACAAAAAACTGCTTCACGCCAGAATTCTGATAAAGTCAAAGAATTTTAGTGATTTTTAGCACAAAATTGTCGAAAATTTTAAAATTTTAAGAGAAATATTGCGTCGAAAGTGATTTAATGTAAAAGTATACATTGTAAAACGCCGAAAAAAACGCTGTTTCGCGCGTTGAGGGCAAATTTTTGGACCTATTTTTAAGTGTTTTCGGAAAAGTTGGGATACTGCCCCCTTAGGAAAATCCTAGATTCGCCACTGGCTGCAAGATACTGCTTAGCTATAAACGCGAGAATCGGCAAATTCTTTGACTTCTCTTTCCACCATTGCAGTAGATCTTCGTCATGAATTAAGCATTTCAATTTCGTATAAGCCTCTAATTAAGAAACACATAGATAATATTCAGTGATTTATAAGTAAATTGTCAACTAGATGTAAAACTTATTTGAACGTGCAGTTGCCAGATTGAAACGACTTCCTGAATAATTTATCTTTCGATTACATCGTCATATCTTCCGGTGAAGTCAGGCTATCAAGAGCGTACATACTTTAACATAGGAACCGAGAACCGGAACCGGAACCGACGGTTCTCTAGTTGAAGAACCGGAACCGGAACCGACGGTTCCAACTTACGCAAGAACCGGAACCGGAACCGAAACCGAAATTCTTGTTTTCCAAGAACCAGAACCGGAACCGGAACCGATTTTTTTGAAAAACCTGGAACCGGAACATCCCTACTAGACCCCCAGAATTCACACTCTCCCCCAAAAAAATCTGCTAGACGCCCCAGAAATTGATTTTCAGAATTTTTTTGTTTTTCTGCGATTTCTTGATGCAAATGGTAGCTCTCATTGAGAAACGCAAGAAATCGGTGTTTTTTTGCCCTACCATATATTATCAGGCAAAATTTTGGAACCCCAGAATTTTTGAGCTGTCTATGTATGGATTTACCTCCTCTGACTTGGATGCGTGAGCTTTACTTTGCACTTTTTTAGGCTTATTATTCCATTTGTTCTGATAGACGTAGCTGTCTGCTACCAAGCAAGCTGGAAAGCTCGGCTATATGAATTGCAATTTAAAATATGTCAATTTTATTTATTAACTAGAAATTTGCACCAACCTTACATAATAAAATAAAGATTTGAATTAGCAAGATGTGTGGTGTTGCTTGAAATTGAGCTTGAAGGTAAAATCTGTCCGAAACATTATCAATTTTCTACATTATAATCAATTCTAACACTGGCCCTGACCCGGGGCCGGGGCCTAGGCCGCGGCGCCAGGGCCAGGGCCAGGGCCGGGCCGGGGCCTGGCCCCGGCACAGCTCTAATTAAAATCTCCGATTAACCGAATCGCCGATTACCACTAATCGGCCTTTGTGCATACCGATAAATTTAATCGGAGATTAAAGTTGTAGTTTAATCTCCGATTAGCGTTAATCGGCCTTTGTGCATACGGGCCTTAGTCCTTGTTATAACTTTGCTACTGTGTATAAATGAGCTTTTACTGAATAAATGTTCAGGAAAATCTGCATGGTTTTCGATTCCTCCACTTAACTTATTTAAACTAAATGCTACTTTTAACTCATTCATTCATAGCTATGCCTAAAAGATTTAGAGTTGACAAATACGTTCTATTTCTAGTTGGAAATTGTACGTTTTCAACAAACTGTTTTTACAAAAAACACTTTTACATTTAATTGAATGGGAACCGCGTGCTTTAAAACGCGTTTCTTGTGTAGGTAATAGTTATTAGGACGGAGGTTAATTATAGGCGAATATAAACTACGCTGCAGAATTGCGTTCGATCCGATAAGCTAAATATGTCTCAAATATTTTCTTAAGGTCCAGAGTTGAGGGAGGGGTGAAGTCCCAAATTGGAGGACCAGAAAATTAAGTGGTGGACTATTATTAGCCGACTCTATTTTGTTGTACGAGCTTCTTGTGCGTGTACAAAGATGTCCGAAAAGGTCTTTGTGTGAGCTAAGAAATTTTTGTAGCTATATTATATAAATATATTTTTAAACATACCCATTTTCGCATCCTATCAGTATGTGACAGTGTTTTTTTTGTACAATGTACCTTTGTATATATGTACATGAACAAAGATGGTACCCAAAAGTCTCTGTACATTTTGTACCAGTGTTTTTTTTAGTACACGGTCCGTTTGTGCATGCACAAAGATGGTCCCCAAAAGTCTTTGATACATTTTGTACACACAAAGTTTCGGTTACTATAATATGGTACAGTAGCGATTTTAGTGTAGTAAAACAGGGTCTTTTGACTTTTGATAGTATATTTTAGCTAATTTCTGGGTTTCTAACGCCAAAAATTACTAAAATTGTCCTAAAACGGCGCGAAGCGCCCAAAAATTCGACTTTTTTCTATTCTAAATACAAATTTTGTTATTTTAAAGATATATATAGGACAGACAATTTTTCATATCGGAGCGGAGCGCCGAAAATTTTTTTGGAATTTTACACCTTTTTAACGTTTTTATCTTCCCAAAAATTTGTACATGTACAAAAGATAGTCCTGAAAAGTCTTTGTACATGGGGAAAAATCTTTGGCGTATACAAAAAACACTGTTTTGTACATCAAAATTTTTTGTATATATTAATATGGTACAGTAACGATTTCAGTGTGGTAGAACATAGTTTTGCGACCTTTAGTAGTGTATTTGGCTAATTTTTGGTTTTCTGAATATATGACATTTTTCCATTTTTCCATTCTAAGTGCAGTGTTGCTTATTACAATTTAATTCGCATATCACAATTTTTGTAATATTTCTGATTTTGTAGTACAAGTTGTTTTAGCTTTTTCAGTCGAGTTTTATGTGTGAATTCCATCAAAAGCTCATAAAAAAGTTCGGCACTTCGCGCCGAGTAATATTATCAACTAAATTCAGGCCGAATTATCACATTTAGAAGCACGGTCTTTTTGTATTCGGCGAAGATTTTTGCTGATGTACAAAGACGTTTCAGGACCGTCTTTGTACATATACAAAGATTTTTGAAGAACAAAAATTGTAAAAAGGTGTAGAATTCCTTATTGCAAATTCTACCATTTTAAAGATTTTCAGAAGGATTAAGCGGCTGCAAAAATGGAGCCGCTTACCCCCCCTCCTTCCCCTGAAAATGGTCAG
>JAVLUZ010000145.1:4911868-5008899 GCA_036768485.1 Mermis nigrescens | reverse complement strand
ATTTCTCATTCTATTGATTCGCATATCCCGTTAGGTACTAATTTGTAGTTGCATCAATTGTGTATCTCGTCGCTTTTGTATTTTATCAGTTTAGTGTATTGGTAAGTAATAAAATTTCATGTAAACCAGGCACTTGGAACTAAATAGACTCTAATTATAATTATGAAATTTGGTGTGAGGCGCTTTATGATTTTGGCCAGAAAAAGGCAAAGGGGAGTGAAGAGAAAAATCATCTTTATATATAAATTTGGGGGGGGCACGTGCCCCTATCCTGCCTGGATACGGGCCTGATAACAAGTAGGTAATAGGTAAAATTAGCCCCGGAAAATTTTTTGAAATTTCACCTCTCTAAAAACGCATTATTGCATCACACAAAATTTTCCACAAATGCCAATCAAGCCCAAGAACTTATTCCATTTTTCAAAATTTTATTTAATAAACAGAAAAAAACTGGAAGAAAAAAGTGGATGGCTTTATGAGCCCATGCGCTCAGGGCTGGCATGAGTGGGTTTTTTGGTTTTTGGTGGGTTTTTTGGGGTCCTAAAAAATCTTGGGTGGCATAATTCTAGAATAGATAGAAGTAATAGAATTTAAATTAATAGGGATTTATCAAAAGATTATCAGTTGTAAGGAAGAAATTCAAAATAAATTATCGACCAAAAGCATTTATAATGGAAGAAGTTCAATTATGAAGTTAAAGGATAAGCACAAAGCATGAAGGCAACTGCTTAAATGGCGCATTGATTGATCTAATGTATACTGATGGAAGCAAGATGCATAAATTTGTTTGTACGTAGGTACACAATGTTTAGAGAAGGCATCTGCGAAAATCGTTGCAATGATTGATCGAATTGTCTGTGTGTACATAAGTATGCAAGTAAGCATAGGTAGTATGTACATTCATTAGTGAAGGTGACAGCAATAATGCTGACGATTGATGACTCTATTATGAAGGAAAGGACAACAGGTTTATTCTCACATACGTGCACAAGATGAACATTTATGAATGGTAGGTAACTATCAACAATTCATTTGTCGGTTTTTTATGTATAGCTTGAACGAACATTATGTACTTTATTGAATACACTGCGACTGGTCGATGTAAGTTTACATGACTTGACTGTATTATAAAACAATGTAAGCTAAGCGCATTTACTGTTCCTTGACAGAACACTGCGTTCCTAGTCGCATTGGATAAAAAGGTGGCTTACATCACAGGCAGGTGATCTGTGGAGCACATCTGACTTAAAAACCTTTATGTACTGTAGGGTGTTAGATTAGTAATCTTTTGCCCATGTGGGAAGTCAATGTAGCTTGCTATGCAAATTTTTTATAATCATGAGTAATTTACGGACAGGCGCTTGTTCGGACGCTGGAGAATTGTTTATTATGCTTGGTGTTAGATTAGTAACCTTGTGCTCACGTGGAAGTCGACGTCGCTTTGCTATGCAAATTTTTTTCAATCATATGAGTGATTTACATAATAGGTGTTTGTTTCGAACGCTAGAATTGCTTAGTTTGGCTGTTTACGCTCTACCGTGCTGCTGTGTATATACATTTCATATATTGGATTGTGATCAAGGTTGTTTATGCTTTGCGCAGTTGCTGTGTTCTAAGCATGTACCTTAATCTTACAGAAATTAAAGAACTATCTGACGATTCGACAAAACTCTGACAATTTGTACAAGATTGACAATTAGTACAGAAGGAGCCGGATTAAAATCTGATAGGTATGGCGAAGCATTGAAATTGGCCATATTGACAGCGGCTATTGATACGGAAATCAGATTTCACTTCGACATGGCACATTTTTCGAACGCCGAACTATTGATATACAAAATTTTATCCAGCAACTGCTGCGAGGCGTACAACTGTCTGGATCAGCACGGATATCAACATATAAAAGTGAGTGAGAATTTTGACTTCAGTAATTAAAATAATTAAGTCATGCAAACCATGTGATCAATCTTTTTCGTTAGTGCTAGTTAGAAAGGGAAGGATTACATATATTTTGACAAATAAAGGTGCTAGCGTCACTTTTCCTATGTCTCTTCTGGCTAAGTTAAGAATATGTTACTTTTATAAAAGGAGCAAAACGAATACGGAATGCTCAAATTTTAGTTGCAGGCAACTGTTGATTTGAGTTTTGGGTGGGACGATTAAACGGCTCGATCCTAGGACTTACACATTTGTCAGAAATAAATAATATCGGCTGAAATTATGGAAGGAAGCATAGCAATGAAGGAGAAACAAGAAAAAGGTGCGGAAAGTTGCTTGAAATTTCAAAAAAAACTAACAAAATTCTCATTTTTTTGCATGTTTTTTTCGGTTTTACTTGATAAGATATTGGAAAATCTAAGTTTTTGTTTCTAATATACTTAGGCTTAGGCTCAGTATATCTGAAAAGGTGTTTAAGCCGCTTAGGTCGAGGTCGCTCCCGCTCAGGTCAATGTATGCTTAGGTCGATGTATAGATGCTTATATTGACATAAATTGGGTATCTACATATGATTCTGCGTTCAGCTGTTTGAATCTTCAAATACTCAGGTCGAGTAGATGCTTTTGTAGGTCGAGAAGAGGCTGATTAACGAAACCCATAGCTTTTGTAATATTGATCATAGACGGATGAATATTTTTTCCGCGCTTTCTTTCAACATGTTCAAAGTATTGAGCGAAGTAATCCGCTCTTCTGAAGTTTATTTCATAGTATCCTGAAAGTACCATATTCTTAACTTACTCCGTCTCTTCTAATATTTATTTTTTAGGCTTAGGCTTAGTTATGTGCCTTCACATTGGTGTCAGGGACATCTAAGCCTGTGAGACAAATGGGGCGAAAATTGCGGAGCGAGCGAAGTGAGCGGATCTAATGTTGCCCCATCTTTTCTTAGACTTAGATCGGTCCGCTGGCACCAATCTGAAGACGCACAGAGTTCAAAGATAATTTCGATTAAGGCGAGAATAGCGATTTTATGCGAATTCAAGTAGGATTGTTTAATATAAAAGTTGAAAAAACAGACGAAATGAAAAATAAAAAATAAAATTTTTTGAAGTTTCTTTTTCAGTCAAAGGCTTTACCGTCTGTTTTTTCAACTTTTATTTTAAAGATACCTGCTTGAAATCGCATTAAAACGCTGTTTTGAAATTTGGAAAATGGATGTATTCTAGAATTCGCCCATCTTGGGTTTCTGGGTTTTGTTTGATGTCTAACTTTTCTACTTATTACATAGGTATTTACGTTGGCAGTTTCAACGGCCTAATCGGAACGAAATTTTTCAACCTTTAGTTTTGTCCATTCAAAATTGAGAAATTTACTGAGCACTGACTGATACAGTCCGAAAGCTGCTGTTCATTAAAACCAATGCCAATCAGCTTTGTTATCCAACCATGATGGATACTGATGATTGTGATGATAGGGATATGTGATCACTGATGAATGATCAGCACAGCGACAGTCGAATAAAGCTTTGTTTTGAACTTGTCCTATTTTTTATGTTGGGTCCTTTACATAGGCGTACCCAGGATTTTCGCCAGGGGGGAATTCCAAAAAAATTATTTCGTCTAAAAAAACGCGTAAAAACGCGCGGAGCCGTCAAATAACGTGTTTTTGGGCTTTTCACATCATCCTGCACGATTTGAGCCATTAAAAAATTAAATTTTCTCTAAAATTTTTTCATGTTTTTGACGGAAAAATGCTTCTTATGCGCGCGAAGCGCTAATTTTTTGATTTTCCGCCAATAAAACGGTAGAAACTGCCAAATAATAGAATAAACCGGCGCGAAGCACCGAATTTTCGATTTTTGATCGCAAAACAGCATCACGCAACCATATTGCTCACTTTTTGAAAATGTAAAAATTTTCCTTAGGGGGCCTTCCCCCCACTGGCTACGCCAGTGGTCCTTTATGTCACAAAGTAAGCCAAGTCAATGTTTATAAGTGTATACAGACAACTCTGGTGTGTATCAGGAAAAACCCACCACACACCCCAAAAACCAAAACGCAAAATTTTCAAATCCGGGTTTTTGCGAGACCTGCCTGCGCTTAACAAACAATGATGCTCGTTCGCTGTGCAGCACAGTAAGTATACTATAATCTTACTAATTTGACAACCAATTAATTCCTACATTTTTACAAATCAATTTCGCATGGTAAAACCTCAAACATGGTACCGACCTCTGATTTAGAAAAATTTGGCTAAAAAATTTTTATTGCGAAATTTTTAGTTAAGCCGTAACAGACGTTACTATAATTACAGTCTGTTTCATTCAAATTTAATCATAGATTTCAAAATTATCTCCGACAATAAGCTGACAGATTGCGATTATAGCATTGACATGATATGAATGAAATTATCGTAACCCTTGGTTCACTGTCGATAAAAATTATTAAAATTTATACACGAAGTTGTGTGAAACAGACTAGTTACCTTAGTACTTTATAATTTGTGACTATAAAAAACGTTAAGCGAAGCCAATTGCCTCTTATAGACAAAGCACACTCATGCTCGAGCAACCGAAAAATAAATAATCTTGGAAATGGCTCAAATGACGACTCTTACCGGAACTGGAAGCTTGGAAACGCAGAAAAATGCATTAATGTATGCTTTTTGTGCCCTGCATGAATAGAATGCCTTATAATCATAAAATACATCGCATTAAAATGCGCATACTCGATTTTTCGAGAAGTTTTTTTGTTCTGCTCAACAAAAAGCAAAAGCATGTCATTGTAACAAGCAATTTTTAAGTCTCTAGATAAATACTGTAATAAACCTCCCTTGTACAATGTGCGGTTACAATAATATCAGAAATCTATGGAAATTTTAGGATTTCTATGAATGAATCTATGGATGCTGAAAATTTAGACCTGGCTTGGCAACGCTGCTCAGGGCCCGGGTTTCATATCGAGGTTCATCGTCCATGCTGAGTTTATAATTCATCGTTTCATTTGTACAATCTCTACGTCATATTTTTTCCTTTTTTTGTGCCATATTGATTTTAATTTGATTAGCCTTTTGGCAAATTGTTTTTGTTACCTATTCAAACATTTGGATGTAGTGAAGTTTCTTATGATGAAAGTTTAAAAGCGTTATATTTAGAGGCTTCAACTCTGTAGAATTTATTTTGATTTAATTGTTACATATAATATTCATAATAATCTCTTACCATCTGAAGATTTTTATCACTTTTATGGTCATTCGCATAAACAGGTTTTAGACAGTTTTCAGACAATTTCAGATCCCTTGTTCTTCCTGTAAAATGTGTGCTACCGCCCCATCCCCAATTCGAGAAATGATTTTCAGATATGAAATTTGTTAAAAATAAGTTACATAACCGTATGCATGCCAGTACTGTTTACAATATTTTAGCGGTTCGATACGGATTAATGTGACGCGAACAAACCTGTTCAAATTTTGAAATAACAAAATCTATGCTAGCTAAATTCTCCAATCAAATTTATGATTCTCAAACTGATTTTAGCTCGCACGTAAATGATGTCCAATTTTGTTTGGATGATGTTTTGTTTGAAGAAATAGATAATTATGCTCCTAAAGTCGTGTTAGAGTGAATTTGGTGAACCGTTTTGAAACAAATTGTTTATAAAAGGTTGTTAATGTATTATGCTGCTTAGCTGAAAGCATTTTTTTTAACAAAAATGCATGAATATCATCAGAAAGTTGTTCTAGAAAGCATCTGTAAAGTTTTGAGCTTTTGCTTTAGCTAGGCGTAGGTCCGCTTGAATTGGCTAGTTTTGTGCACGTTCTATTATGAGAAATAAGAATCCAAAAAAATGATGCGCAAAACAAGCATTTTAAAACATTTTATTCAATTGAAAAAATCGAAAAAGTCAGAAAAAATGGTCTTTTATTTCTGGCTGCAAAAGATGTGGCGTGGTGGAAAATGCACAAAAACGATATTATTTACCGCATACAGCTCGTTTGTATGCGGTTTATTGACTTAATTGTTTAACAAAGCATTTTTAATATTGGGGTTTTTTTCTCATTCGGGGGATTTTTTTGGAGGTTTTTAAAAATTTGACCTGGCAACACTGGTGTTGCCAACACCGTCTTTTTCCCAGCAATTTGGTTGACATTATAGACCAGTAGTGATCGACCGAAGCCCTGGCCCCAGCCTTGGCCCCGGTCCCGACCTCGGCCCCGGTCCCGGCTATCCCCGGCCATTTTCCAGCATCCCCGGCCCCGGCCGGGGCAAGATCAAAAAATGGCTGGGGCCGGGGAAAAATTTAGTGTAATTCGTATTTTGTACAGGCTGTGCTACTGGCACTTATTAATCAATGAGCAAGTGATAATTTTGAGAACTGTACTGATTAGACCATATGTATACTTGCTTAGGCCCGTATGCACAAAGGCCGATAAATTTAATTGGCGATTAAGGCTAATCGTAGATTAATCAATCGGAGATTAACTACCGATTAAAATCCGTATGCACAAACGCCGATCAAAGGCCGGATTGACTAATCGTAGATTAAATTTCTAATCGTCGATTAATCGCCGATTAACAGCAATTTTGATTGGAATTTCGGGTACTGACAGTTCAGTAGGTAGAAAAACGAGTACCTACCTATGCAGGTCAGTGGTTTTCAGTTTGATTCGGTTATTTTTTGGCATGCCTGGACAGGATTGATAAAAGTACAAAAGTAAAAACAGGTTGGGTGGGAAGCTGGTTTTGAAATTTTTTGTCATATTTGATTGCATTAATTAAAACTGCGAAAAATGGACATCAGTAATAAACTTCGTGGAAGGATGTAAAATTTTGACAATGAAGAAATCGAATTTCTCTTTGAATCCGCTTCCGAAACAACTGAAATTATCGAAAATAAAAAAACGGATTCAAAAACGGCGACTGCTAAAAGCAAGGCATGGGGTGCTATTGAAGAAGCTTTCAAAGCGAATCTAACGTGAAAGATCGCAGCAAAGTTTTCAAGTAAATTAATTAATTCCCTAGCGCTGTTTTGTTCAACTTGTATTGCGACCAAAATTTATCATCAGCGTAACTTTCTAGCGGATTTGCTCGTTCCACAAATTTCCTCCATGGAATCACGTTTTCCAAATTTTCGCTCATAATTTTCGTCCAAATCGTCAAGAAAGTCAAGAACGTCCATAATCAAAGAAAACAGAAACCAACTGGCTTACAAAACGAAAGAAACTCACACTTATCGGCGTTTAAACCTGGGGAGGGGTAGGATTAAAATTAGAGCTGTACCGTGGCCGCCTTTTTTGCCGGGGCCGGGGCCAGAAAAGCGTGCTTTACCGTGTTCATAGTACGACCCTACCCTACCCCTTATACCTATGTATATATATATTCTTGCTAGTAGATATGCGCGTCAAGCGTTAATATTTGTTGGGATTACAAGATATAACAGAACATGGGCATCGGGGAGGCCTTGGGACGTGGGCGTGGGGGGGTTAGGGGTATGCACCCCCCAGAAGTTGGAATACCCCCCAGAATTCAATTTTTGAAATTTTTTTGCTTTTTTAGCGATTTTTTGATGCCATTGGATAGTGCTCGACGAGAAACGTCGGAAAATGGTGTTTTTCACCACCAACCCCCAGAAATTTTTTCACACTCCCAAAATTTCGGTGCTGCCCACCTATGGTCTAGACCCCCAGAATTCACACTCTCCCCCAAAAAAAATCCGCTAGACGCCCCAGAAATTGATTTTCAGAATTTTTTGTTTTTCTGCGATTTCTTGATGCAAATGGATAGCTCTCATTGAGAAACGCAAGAAAACGGTGTTTTTTCGCCCTACCATATATTATCAGGCACTTTTTGACTTCGAAAAATTTTGGAACCCCAGAATTTTTGAGCTGCCCATGTATGGATTTACCTCCTCTGACTTGGATGCGTTTTTCAAGAGCTTTACTTTGCACTTTTTTAGGCTTATTATTCTATTTGTTCTGATAGACGTAGCTGTCTGCTACCAAGCAAGCTGGAAAGCTCGGCTATATGAATTGCAATTTAAAATATGTCAATTTTGATTTATTAACTAGAAATTTGCACCAACCTGACATAATAAAATAAAGATTTGAATTAGCAAGATGTGTGGTGTTGCTTGAAATTGAGCTTGAAGGTAAAATCTGCCCAAAACATTATCAATTTTCTACATTATAATCAATTCTAACACTGGCCCCGGCCCGGGGCCGGGGCCTAGGCCGCGGCGCCAGGGCCAGAGGCCGGGCCGGGGCCTGGCCCCGGCACAGCTCTGATTAAAATCTCCGATTAACCGAATCGCCGATTACCACTAATCGGCCTTTGTGCATACCGATAAATTTAATCGGAGATTAAAGTTGTAGTTTAATCTCCGATTAGCGCTAATCGGCCTTTGTGCATACGGGCCTTAGTCCTTGTTATAAGTTTGCTACTGTGTATAAATGAGCTTTTACTGAATAAATGTTCAGGAAAATCTGCATGTTTTCGATTCTCCCACCTAACTTATTTGAACTAAATGCTACTTTTAACTCATTCATTCATAGCTATGATTAAAAGATTTCGAGTTGACAAATACGTTCTATTTCTAGTTGGAAATTGTACGTTTTCAACAAACTATTTTTACAAAAACACTTTTATATTTAATTGAATGGGAACCGCGTGCTTTAAAACGCGTTTCTTGTGTAGGTAATAGTTATTAGGACGGAGGTTAATTATAGGCGAATATGAACTACGCTGCAGAATTGCGTTCGATCCGATAAACTAAATATGTCTCAAATATTTTCCTAAGGTCCAGAATTGAGGGAGGGGTGAAATCCCGAATTGGAGGACCAGAAAATTAAGTGGTGGACTATTATTAGCCGACTCTATTTTGTTGTACGAGCTTCTTGTGCTTGTACAAAGATCTCCGAAAAGGTCTTTGTGTAAGCTAAGATATTTTTGTAGCTATATTATATAAATATATTTTTAAACATACCCATTTTCGCATCCTATCAGTATGTGACAGTGTTTTTTTGTACAATGTACCTTTGTATATATGTACATGAACAAAGATGGTACCCAAAAGTCTTTGTACATTTTGTACCAGTGTTTTTTTTGTACACGGTCCGTTTGTGCATGTTACTATAATATGGTACAGTAGCGATTTTAGTGTGGTAAAACAGGGTCTTTTGACTTTTTATAGTATATTTTAGCTAATTTCTGGGTTTCTAACGCCAAAAATTACTAAAATTGTCTCAAAACGGCGCGAAGCGCCTAAAAATTCGACATTTTTCCATTCTAAATACAAATTTTGTTATTTTAAAGATATATAGGACAGACAGTTTTTCATATCGGAGCGGAGCGCCGAAAATTTTTTGGAATTTTACACCTTTTTACAGTTTTTATCCTTCAAAAAATCTTTGTACATGTATAAAGATAGTCCTGAAAAGTCTTTGTACATTGGGAAAAATCTTTGGCGAATACAAAAAAACACTGTTTTGTACATGCAAATTTTTGTATATAATAATATGGTACAGTAACGATTTCAGTGTGGTAGAACATAGTTTTGCGACCTTTAGTAGTGTATTTAGCTTATTTTTGGGTTTCTGAATATATGACATTTTTCCATTTTTCCATTCTAAGCGCAGTGTTGCTTATTACAAGATTTAATTCGCATATTACAATTTTTGTAATATTTCTGATTTTGTAGTACAAGTTGTTTTAGCTTTCTCAGTCGAGTTTTATGTGTGAATTCCATCAAAAGCTCTTAAAAATTTCGGCACTTCGCGCCGAAGTAATATTATCAACTAAATTCAGGCCGAATTATCACATTTAGAAGCACGGTCTTTTTGTATCCGGCGAAGATTTTTGCTGATATACAAAGACGTTTCAGGACCGTCTTTGTACATATACAAAGATTTTCGAAGAACAAAAATTGTAAAAAGGTGTAGAATTCCTTATTGCAAATTCTACCATTTTAAAGATTTTCAGAAGGATTAAGCGGCTGCAAAAATGGAGCCGCTTACCCCCCCTCCTTCCCCTGAAAATGGCCCAGAAATATACATGTGACATGGGGTTTGGGCCATCCCCATCCAGGCTTTGAAGCCCCGAACTTCCTTGAAAGTCAGAAAATATTTGACCACCCTCCCCCATTTTTTGGCGAAAACCTGCGCTTTTTTGGCTATTTTTATGTGTTTTTACCATTTTGATCTAGTCGCTAACCCCCTCCTTCTAAAAACGGCGAGGGACCCCTGCCCTAGATTTCCAGCTGTTACATGTATACTGAGAGACCCTCATAAAATTTTAAGCGATTACATGTATGTTTTATAGTGATAGTTTATATATTTACTCTAGCTCACATCTAAAAGAATGTATCACTTCGTGAAATTCTAATAAGTACACTTTTCCCATACTAAAAAATTAAGTTCAAAAAATTCAAAAGGTTTTCACCAAAAATCGTCTGACAGTGACTTGTGTCTTGGATCCTGAGGGGGTAATACCCTCCCCTCGTATGGGAATGTGTGATGTCTCATTTATTACATTCAATACCTATTGCATCCAATCGCTACAGCAGCAGTAGCAGTAGCGAAGATTCAAATGATATAGAGTGTGCTAATAGCAGCGACATAGACTTTATTGATGATTCAGACAACGAAACACTGGACTAAATTTGTTTCTTGTGACATAAATAGTAATAAAACTTGATATGAAAAGGCGCACCTAACTTTGCGCTTGCCATTTACTACTGAATGGAGCAGTCGCTCATTATTTCTTTTCCTATGCCCACCTTAAGTATGTGTCATGCAATAATATTTTCCTTGTCTGACCCCAGCCAGCCCCGGCCCCGGCCCCAGACAGGGCCGGGGATTTTTCCAGCCCCGGTACCGCCCGGCTCCGGCCAAAAAAGTCGCCCCGGTCGATCACTATAGACCAGACCCAAAATTTTTTTCCACTTTTTCCGACCTTTTTCCACCTTTTTTTTGAGGTCTAAAAATATTAAAAATAGAGCGCCTGGGTTGAAAAATCAGTGTTTTTTAAGTAGAAAATCCTACGTACACATGCAATAGCGGTGTTTGATGCACTTTTTGTGCAAAAATTTCTCGCTCTACACGAAATATGACGATCAGAGTACGTTATTTCTGTTGAAACTTGAATTCCCTTCCTTCAATAAAGCATTTTAGCCAATTCTGAAGTCGCTTTTGACAATTAAAACTATAATTTATCAAATGGCGCGAAGCGCCAGAAAATTTTGAAATTTTAGTCCTCTAAAACGCATTTTTGCTTTACAAAAAACTAGCCAAATCCGTGCAGAATGTAAGGATTTTTAATCGTAGTCAAGTCCTAGGACCAGATTGTCGATAAAAATGCTGCAATTGGCGCGGCGCGGCTTAAACATTACTAACAAGTAAGAATTAATTCAATTCGGCGCGAAGCGCTGAAAATTTTTTGTAGTTTCACCTCTCTAAAACGCATTTTTGCATGACAAAAACTAACCAAATCCGTGCAGAAGATAAGGATTTTCAATCGTAGTGAAGTTCTAGACCAGATTGACGACAAAAATGCTGCAATAGGTGCGGCGCGGCTTAAAGATTAATAACAAGTAAGAATTAAATCAATTCGGCGCGAAGCACCGAAAAATTTTTGAAGTTTTATATACCTCTCTAAACGCATTTTTAACATTACAAAAATTTTCCACAAATGCCAACCGAGCCCAAAAATTTTTTCCATTTCCTAAAATTTTGGTTGACAAATAGACCAAAAAGTGGAAAAAAACGGTGGTTGCCAAATCGTGAGTTTTTATCTTAAGAGTAAGGTTGTTATCTTAGCCTTGAGATTCTTTTGAGTTGCATTTTTTCGTGAGTTTTTTAGATTTTTTTCCTGAATTTGTGACTTGTCACTGAAAATGGGTTTTTGTTTCATGCAGTTTCAGATACTTTTTGACCAAAAACGGCCAACAAACGCATGTTTTTTTTCAAAAATCGAGGGCTCAACAGCTCGAGCTCATTCCCCAGTTAGGTAACTAACATTTAGTTGCATTGCTTGCCTACCTACATTCAGGTTGCTAAATGTCTGATGAAAGCGAAAATTTTTGCTCCGATGTTTGAAAAAATTGAGTGTTTTGAAAAAAAATTTGTTTGTTTGAATATTTAAACTTTTGACTGGCATTTTTGAGATTTTTTGCATGTTTTGAGATTTTTTAGTGTCGGAGGTTGGCAACAGTGAAAGTTTTGTTAGTATTTACTGGTCAGAGATGTGCTTTATCTAATATGACAAAGTGGACTGGGCATTCCTGCGTTTAGTTGAATCTACCATTCGTGAGTGCCTATTTACTTTTCGTGAATCAATGTTTTTCGGCTGTGAGCAACAGCATAGGCCAGACTTATTTTGATGAAAGAATAGAAAGCTGCTGCTCTTGCTGGACTCGAACCGTGGACCTTTTGATTCAAAGTTCGACGTCTTCACAAATCGACGAGGGCCGGTTCATTCCGATATTGGAGCAGCGTTTTTTGTACAACGTCCGTTTGTATATGTACAAAGATGGTCCCAAAAAGCCTTTGTACATTTTGTAAATGCAAATTTTTGTTTACTCTAATATAGTACAGTAGCGTAGCGATTTTAGTATGGTAAAACAGGGTTTCCGATCTTTGGGAGTGTATTTTAGCTAATTTCTGGGTTTCTGACGCCAAAAATTACTAAAAATTTGACATTTTTTCATTCTAAATGCAAATTCTGCCATTTTGAAAATATATAGGACAAATAATACTTCATTTTTCGGCGCTAAGCGCCGAAAATTTCGTTGAATTTTACACCTTTTTGCAGTTTTTGTCTTCCCTAAAATCTTTGTACACGTAGTGCACACAAATTTTGGAGTACTTCAATATGGTACAGCCGCGATTTCAGTGTGGTAAAAACAGAGTTGTTCGACTTTTGGTAGTGTATTTTAGCTAATTTATAGGTCTCTAAAAGCAAAAATCATTAAGAATCGCCTTAAAACGGCGCGAAGCGCCGAAAAATTTGACATTTTTCAATACAATTTCTGCCATTATAAAGATATATCGAATACACAATTACACCTTTTTTACAATTTGTGTCTTCCCAAAAATCTTTGTACATGTACAAAGACGGTCCCGAAAAGTCTTTGTACATCGGGAAAATCTTTGCCAAATACAAAAAAACGGTGTATGGGAGGAAGCTTTATTAATGGCTTTCTGTCTTAGGTAATACCGATCAGATAGGTTTCTGAGATCGCTTGCGAATTCAGATTGGTGCCAGACATGGGCTAAGCCTAAGGCACAAATGGGGCAAAATTGCTCTGCTCGTTTCGCTCGCCCCGCAATTTTTGCCCCATTTATCTCAGACTTAGCCCATGCACTGGCACCAATGTGAATGCGCATAACTAAGCCTAAGCCTATATGCCTAGGACATTAAGAACAACAACCCAGTGAAAGTTTAGAACCATTTCCTAAGCGTAGTAATTCAAATCAGTGCATTCGAAAACCTAGGAAAACCGTGACCAAGCGCTTCTACATAGGCTTACTGCTAGCAAAGTAACTGCACGGTTAAAGGGTAGGTGTTGGCCCGTATTCAGGATTTTGTTTCGGGGGGGGGAACACAACCAAAATTTCTAAGATATATTGATGCAAAATATGCTTCAGGTTGTATAAAGACTAAAAATGGAGTGTTTAAACCGTACGCTTGGGACTGAATAGACTTTAATGATAATTGAAAAATTCGGCGTGAAGCGACGAAAATTCACGTGCTCACCTATCCTCCCTGGATATGGGCCTGGGTAGGCGTCAGCTAAACCTAAGAATACCGCCAAAGTGGGCAGCTCTAGTGGTCGTAAAACGACTTTTTTAATTCATCCTATGGTCCCCCTTGTTTTTAAAAAAATTTTGGTCTTGCTTATACATGATCTTGGGAGATAGGGGAGGGTCTTCACCTGCCCAGAAAAATTTTCCCCCCTTGCAAAAAGTTTTTCACCCCCAGAATTAGCGATTTTTTGAAAGTTCCCAAAAATTTTCTAAAAATTTGTAGAAAAGATGATTTTTTAAACGTTTTTAGCTGTCTATTTGCTCAGAGGTGCCAAATTTTCGGTGCTTCGCACCATTATACTCATGTTTTGACTATATTTTGTTCAGTTTGTTCAATTTTATTGGTATTTTTTTCGAAATTTTTTTTTCTGCTCTAGAAAGATAGAGCATCGTTAGAAACGCTGAAAAACAATGTTTTTGACGCGTACCTACCATTTTTGAATCCAAAAAAGGCACTTTATAATTTTACTTTCCTCCCTAGAATTCTCATGCTGGGCATGTATGGTCGTGCCACTTCCTTCCAGACAAAATTCTGGATATTATGTAAGTACACTTAGTAGTAGTGATGTCCTGGGCACCGGCACCGGCACTGGCACCGGCGCCGGTGCCTAAGCACCGGCACCGGGCCGGTGCTAGGCTGGTACCGGCGCCGGTGCCGGTGCTAGATAAAAGAGAAAAAATTAGTGTAAAAAGAATAATTGAAGCTCATTTATCACCAATTTAATGAATAAAGGCGCAAAAAGGTAGCATTTTGTTAATAAAATCTTCTGATTAGCATAGTGAAGCATTTTGACTGAACTTCAGAACAAGTCTTCGAGCTTTAAAAATGAATTATTCATTCAACGAAATACATCTTATTGAAAACATCAATTAACAGCAAGAAGCGTGGACACTAATAAATAAAGTAAATTAAAATTAAAAACATCGACATATAGTGTGGAAAGTTCTTCTAATTCTACCTTCTGTAGGCAAGAAGGATGAGTACTACAGAGTAGTTTTCAACTTAATTTCATCAAATCCATTTTTATCCTTCCATTTCGTGAGCAGAAGACCGTAAAACGCAGCTAGAATTTTAAAATAGTTTAAACTTTTTCCTGCAAATTATTCAGAAAAAGCTTGTTAAAACTTTGTAAATGAACTTCTATGTAAGTCTTTTGCATTACTAATATATCCCATGTTTGTTTTCAGAGGCTTTTGGAAATGTGAAATGATAAACTCAAATAATTTAACCTCAAAAAGTTTTTGTGGCTATTTTCATGTTTGTTTCTTACTAGTTGAATATTTTACTAATGCACTAAAACCAAATTTCGATTTGACTAAAGAATCAACTACTGCACAAGCCAATCTTGATTGCGCTACACTTAAACTTATAATACACTATTTAACTTTTATTTTTCTTCGAATTTCAATTTTATTACAATTTTTTGTTTGTTTAATGCTTAAGTGAGAAAATTAATATGTATTCATAAATTAAGAATAATGAAGTCGTTACTAGCCAAATGAAATTTTGCCCTTAATCTGTATATCCGGTGAAATATAGGTACAAATTTAACCCTTTTTGAAGAAGCATAGTACACTATATAATATGCTAATGTAGCACCGGCACCGGCACCGGCACGGCACCGGCGCCGGTACAGGGGGTACCGGCACCGGCACCAGCACCGGTAAAAAAAGCGGCACCGGGACATCACTACTTAGTAGTAATGGAATATGTGTTGACTAACCGGATTCATTTGACGATAATGATTACAGTATCGTTTAGTCATGTGTTCCAGGCAAGTGTTTACTAGCTGAGGTCATCAGCACGTTGTCGTATAGCCAATCTAGTGCTTATTAAGCGGGTTTCCGATTGTGATAAAGCATAGCAGTTTTGCAAGAACCGAAGGAAAGGGTATTGCTTAGGCGGAGGTGTCTGTCTACTATCCGAGTGTTTATCGATGAGGTTCGACTGTACTTGTAGATTATAAGTGCAAAAATCGTTTAGAGGGTGTTAAGATCAAAAACTATGGTGTAATATTTACTTAATTTGCATGACTTATTTCACTGGGAATTTTAGACTTCCTCATGACCATTCTTTAGTCTTTTAAAGTAAAAATCGGAATAAAAAATCAGGTTAAACTCTAAAAAGCATTGAATCAGGTAAAATGCTTTAAGTTTATCTTTACCATAAAATGATGAGCGCGTCGCGAAGCATAAGAAAATTTTTAAAGTGATATCGCTTATTAAGAATTAGGATAACAGAAACTGCTGTGGACAATGTATTATGAACTTATAAATTTCCTTACGATTTTAAATCTCCCCTTAAATCGCTCTACATTTACGAACTTTTGAAAATCTTAAGATTAGTTGCCCAATCAATATTTTACGCTATAAATTCTAATTATTCCAATGTACCTACTGATTTATGATAACGATCTTAATTAATACTTTTCGAAACGTTTTTCTCATTCCTACAGTTTTTAATTCAAAGCCTATATGTATAAGATAAGAACCTTTTAATAATCCCTTCTTTGTACTCGCAGGTACCTGTATTAATAAGCATTACCGAAAGTATCATTAATGATCTTAAGTGTACACTTATAGGGTCAGCAAATATTAGTAATCGTACATTGGTACATAACATCCTGCCATTGCTACGGCTAAAAAGTCAGCCCCAGAAGATACTTACTTAAAACGTATGTGTTGTGAATCTTTTGTAGACTATTGTCATGTCTTGCTAAGCAGCTTTTATGGCGTCAAAAACTTTGTAGGTCTGGAATGTTCATACCGCGCGCTTGGGGCTAACTGGAAATTTTGATTACTGATCATGATGTGATTTTTCGCTAAAAAATCATGCTTGTGACGATAAAATTCTTCAGAAACAGATTCGGATATTTATTGTTATTTTCCACCTTATGTTCCTATTTTCGTTATTCTTTTTTATATGCTCTTCGTTTTTTCATTTTCGTTCTTGTAGACCTGACATTTTTTATCCTTATTCTGTGGTGAAACTATACCTTCTCTTGTGCTTATCCGTCTTGAGTTACTTTTGCCTATGTAGGTACACATACTTCTCGCCGCGCGAATGTGCAGCACGATTGCTGCGCGATCGCCTCGTCGCGGTGTATTTGCTAATAATAAAAATTTTCGTTGCATTTCTATTTGGTATTTTTATATTAAAATTTTTTGGCACTTTCTGGACTTTGTATGTCATACGTATAAGAGCCCAAAATTGTGTGGGGGGTTTCCCCGGACCATTTTTAGGGGGAAGGGTGGTAAATGACCTCTAATATTTGGCCAAAAACGGCCGAAAAACACCTGAAAGTGGCCAGAAAATTCGATTTTTCTCAGAAATCGGAGGGTCAAAAATTTTCTGGTCTTGGGGGATGGGAGGACGGCCAACTTTGGGTGGGGGATCCCATATCCCTCCTCTTATATGTATGTTTTATGCTGTCGCATAGGTCATAAACCGCACTGTATACTCAAATTGGCTCTGCTTAAATTTTTTTTTGTTTGGAGAATGAATTCTACGTATTTGAAGAAATTATGAGTCTTCTTCCATAACTTGTCTTCCTTTGTTGTTTTAGTCTGAATTTATCTGAATTGAGCTGAATGGTACTTTTATAACCTATTTCGAAGATTTTGTTTTTTCGTGTTTGTTGATCGCTGAAGACAATACCATGAATGATGGAGAAAGACGAATAAAGTTTCCAGGATGTTTGATTTTGTTTGGTTTATAATTCCAGAAATTAGCATCTATTAGAGTTTTAAGATGAGACTTTGCCATATTCACGATTTTTTAATTTTTAAAATTATTGCAGTCATAAATTTCGGATGCTGTTCTACCCATCTATGACGCGCCAACGCTTGCCGTCGGCTATTAGCAGCCGCTCAAATGGGGGTAGCGCCAAAAACGGCATAATTCCATTCCTATGTATGTAACTATGTAGTAAACATGGGGTGAAAGATTGAAATCACGGCCAATGAAATATTCATTAGCTTTTTCTACAATCTACTATCTTTATTATTCGAATGCATAGCGCGCAAAATTCGTTATCGAATAATTAGAGGTAGACCGCTTTTCAAATCGCTTTTCGTCCATACATCATTCTTGGCACGAAATACGAACAAAAAGTTTCGAAAAGTAGTGTGTATAATATGTACGCGTTACAAAGTAACACTTTTCATTCAACTAAACGTCAGCCGCTTCTTTATTTGAATAAACTAGTTCTCTTTGCTTTACTGAATTCACTCGTGTCCTATATTAGGCCATATGATGAACAAGTAATTATGGCGGCTCGAGTATACATGCGATCATTTTTAACATGAATCCACAGTTCTGCTTATATTTATCGTTTGCTCCCTTACAAATCTATGTAAATTAATAATTTTTTCTTTTGTCTCAGGGCCAGTAATTACATTGCAAATAAAAGGGGGAATTCGAACGATAGAGTTTAAAATGTATCTTAAGAAATCGAAGTGTTGCTTACTGAATTGAGCTGTTTTGGCTTGCTATTGTCTGAACAACATTCATAAAATCGGCTCGAAGAAAAACTCAGGCTATTTTCATTTCAAAAATAATCAGAATGTCCGCTTATGTTTGATGCCATTACTATATCTTGACAAAAAAATCATTTTTTAATAATTTTAAAAGTTGTTCGTGTTCTGTGCTTTATTGTCAAGATTTAATTTTAATGAGTTGTTCGAGAGGAAAATCTAAATGGTCGTCAAATTTCTTTTAGCAATGCGTCGTATTATTCATCGCACTAAATTCGTTACTTAATTTAGTATATCTTTATTTATATCATATGTTTTTGTACATTTGACTGTAACGAACTGTTCTTTTTTCCTTCTAATTTTCCAGAGTATATAAAAGACTGAAATGAATGAATTGATAAAATGAAATAAGAGACAGGGAAATGCTAAATTTTTCTTAATTTTCTATTATATCGTTCTATGCTGTGACCTTATGGCCTTTTCTGCTTATCAGCCACATGAGCTTTTATGCGCATCACCGTACAGAATGCGAAGATAGGTGCTACACATTGCTTCGTAATCATAAACAAATGCAAGAGCTGATGGCGTTATACATTGAAGTGCAACCTACTTTTAGTTTTATCCCTTCTGAAAAAAAAGATTATTTTCATATTTTCTTTTTTTGAGCGTGCCTTCGTCCTCAAATTGCGTTTTACAGTCTTTAGGTTAAAAAGCATTTGCTGCTCTGATGAATATGATTGCTTTTAGGATAGTGTAAATGCGATCGATTCGTACCATTCCGTGGATGCTTAGCAATGTAAAAAAGTGATCGATGGGCTAATCTTTTGTGAGATATGTTAGTTTCCATAGTACAACACTCACGATACCCACCCAATGAATTGCTTTGCTTCACTGCAGCTTTGATCCTTACGCTTTTTTGTGTTTTTCCGTTGTCTGAGCTTGACTAAAGGTTCTCTCGACTTAGTTACAAATGCGACGTCAAGTTTTTATGTTCTCCGTCGACTAAAAGGAAATGGTTCGTCAAAATACAATAATGTACGAATTCGAAATATGTTGTATATACGTGTGTATAACCTAAGTAAACTTTCGTCAGTCCCGTTTTGTTTCAGTTAGCTTGGCATGCGATTTATAGATTTTTTAACAAAGTTTAATTTTTTCTCGAAAACTCTGAAGTCTCTATGCTTTCTTAACAGCATTGGCGTTTTTAAGTTTGTACGATGTTTCAAATTGAATTGTTAATCATACCTTAGCTAAATTGCCTAAATTCGAAATGTGATTATTCAACAAACGTTCTTTATTACAATTTCGTGTTTGCCAGAAATTGTCTGATTTTGAACGCAGGTTGTGCAATATGGATTTGTCTAGAATGCATAGAACTGATTAGAAGTAACGTTTCGAAAGTTGTGGTAAATTTTTTGGCATAAATGATAATTATTTAATGCTATGGGATTGGTGTGTTGACTTCGGAATTTGTTCAATTATCAAACGTCTCAATGATTAAGTTTTAATCCTTGAACAGTTGACTTCTTGTCTGATGCATAAAAGCAGATTTATATACCTACACTTTCGATATGTTTTGTTTTATCGCGAATTATATATCCTTGGCACTAGGCTTAAATGATCCTGGGTGGTTTGGGGAATTACACTCTCGCCTCCCCTCCTGCAAAAAAGTTTTTCACCCTCCGGAATTATTTTCACCCCTCAGAATACGCGATTTATAAGAACCTCGTTAAAAACGTCCTGTTTTTTAGAATGCAGCAACATTTTAAATGATCAGCTTTGGGAGAAATTATATTACATGCTATGATTGCCTGACCTAATATCTATACTGCTAGCTAATGCTTTGCGCCAATTAATAATTCTTTGGTTTAATATTTACGATTTACAGAATTTTAGGAAATAAATTTGAGCTGTCATATATGTTTTTCGCAACAGCCACAATTTTGATTAGGGAAGTGTGCTTCAAAGTCACAAATCAGCGATTCTCTTAGCGTAGTAAAGCTGGAAGACATGACCGACTGAATAAAGTAAAATGCTTATTTCAATTGATTTTTCCGTGGATAAGATGACCTTTACCATAACATGATGAGCACGTAGCATGACAGAAAATTTTTATTCATATAGAAAACTGACATCGTTCATTGAGAACTTGGATGGCTGTGACTTATGTGAATATTCTTTCACAAAATTAAAAATTTCATTGCAGTTCCTGACCTCTCCATAAATCGCTCTATAGTCACAGATTTTTGAAAATCTGAAGATAACTTGCACATTTAACATTTTGCGTTGCTAATTATAAACATTTAGATGTATATACTGATTCAAGAACAATAGCATCATTGATACTTTTCGAAATCTTTTTCTTATCCCTATAATTTTTGATTTGAAGGCTCAAAGAGATGCCCTTCAATTAATCCTTTCTTTGTAGTTATATTAATAATTGCAAAATGTACCATTAATGATATTAAGCGTACGCAGGATTTTTCAGGGCAGCTTTCCGAGGATTGGTGAGGTGACCCATCTAATAAAGTTCTAATTTTTCGGGAAAATCTTCTTCCTTCTCAATAGGCTGCAAAAAGTGACATTTTTTGGTTGTACTTGAGACAAATTTATGGAAATACCGATTCTACGGCGAAAAATTTAGAGATTTTCCGATAAGAAGATGTCGATTTCCATTATCTTTCATGCATCATCTTACATTTCCAATTTTTTTAGGGTTTAAGGGCGGCCTCACCTCCTACGTTACGCGTTTAGGGTTAGTACCATACACAGGTGGGCAATGCCGCGTCACCTGCGCCACCGGGTGGCGCCAGAAGGCACTTTGGTACCTTCAGAACCCCTGCTGGGTGGCGCCAGAAAAAACACTTTTTGATTGGGAGGGGGTAGACTTTTTAACCCAAAAATAAAAAGGTGAGAATATGATACAACCAACCAACTAACCAACCAACCAACCAACCAAAGAGCCAACCAACCGGCCAAACAACCAACCAACTAGCCAACCAACCAACCAACTAACCGGCCAACTAACCAGCCAATTGGCCAACTAAACAACCAGCCAACCGCCTACCCAACCAAACAAGTAACCAACTGGCTAAACAAATAACCAACCAACCAACCTCAACAAAAGGGACCCCGGTACCTTCAAAACCAAAATCCATTGCCCAGGTATGGTACCATACATGATCTTGGGGGGTTTGGGGGTTTTCACCCCCCCCCCCGCAGAATCATTGTTCACCCCCGCAAAAAATTTTTCACCCCCCAGAATTGGCGATTTTTCAAAAGTTTCCTAAACTTACCTGAAATTGGTAGAAAAAGTGTCTTTTTAAGGGTTTTTGGCTATCTATTTGCTCAAAATCGCTAAATTTTCGGCGCTTCGTGCCATATATTCATGTTTTAAGCGATATATTGGTCAATTTATTCGACTTTTTTCGAAATTTGTTACATGATTTCATGCTCTAGAAGGATAGAGTATCGTCAGAAACGCCAAAAAACGATGTTTTTAACGCGTACCGGCCATTTTTGGGCCCAAAAAAGGCACTTTAGGTTTTCACGCCCCCAAAATTCCCATACTGTGCATGTATGGTTAGTACACAATATAAATTACTACACCTAACATCATGCCTCCGCCCTGGACAAAAAGTTGGCCTCTGACGGGACGTGACATTTCTAATAAATACACGCGCTGTCCTTCTTTAATTTCAAAACAATGTGTTCCAATGTCATGCCAGATTTTAAAACTGAAAATTTGTGCTAATGTGCATAGAACTTATCTTCACGGAATTAATTTGCTAAATTTCGCGTGTTTTAGAAAAAAGAATTTGTCCAGCTAAAAACCAATTGAATGTTCTTCGTCGATCATCAATTTGGTAAATGATGGAAAATATTTTAAATAAATGTTTTTTACGTATGATTATCGACACCAAAATGCATTTGATTACACTCGTATATCTTATATGTCCACTAGGGAGGTTCCGGTTCCAGGTTTTTCAGAAAATTCGGTTCCGGTTCCGGTTCTTTAAAAACAAGAACTTCGTTTCCGGTTCCGGTTCTTGCGTAAATTGGAACCGCCGGTTCCGGTTCCGGCTCTTCAACTAGAGAACCGTCGGCTCCGGTTCCGGTTCTCGGTTCCTATGTTAAAGTATGTACGCTCTTGATAGCCTGACTTCACGGGAACATATGACGATATAATCGGAAGATAAATGATTCAGGAAGTTGTTTCAATCTGGCAACTGCACGTTCAAACAAGTTTTACGTCTAGTTGACAATTTACTTATAAATCACTGAATATTATCTGTGTGTTTCTTGAATAAAATATGTTTTCACTGTTCTCTGCTTATTAGAATTCGTAAATTGGTGTATATTTTGAACAGCTGTTCAATGGCGCTGGAATCATTTACGACCCTCTCGCAAACAGGCTACATGACGAAAAAGCAGAACGTCTGTTATTTTTTAAAATATAATTTACCCGGAACAAAATTTGCATACTAAGTTTTAATCTGTTAACTTTTTGGTAATAAAAGATTGAATCGCTGCTTCATGTCTTCACTAAATTTTGTGAAGTTCGATTTTTAATTCTATTTTTAAAAAACCGATAATCGACTCCAAAAAAGATCGGTTCCGGTTCCGGTTCTTAAAAAATCAAGAAATCAGTCCCGGTTCCGGTTCTTAGAAAATCAAAAAATCGGTTCTCGGTTCCGGTTCCGGTTCCAAAAAATGGTCGGTTCCAGCCGGTTCCGGTTCCGCTTAACCGGCACATCCCTAATGTCCACCATGTTTAATGGTTTAATAAATTACTATAGGTACACTTGCGCACTGGGGTTATGGATTATCCCTCTACCAGGACTTTCGAAAAGCATACACCCTCAGGTCATTTTCGACCAAAACCTATTGCTCAAAGCGTCAAAAGACGTCTAACGGTATAATTTTTAGTGCATATCGGTATTTTTCTAGCATTAGACTATTCGATTCATTCATCCATACACTTTTCTTCCATTATTTCGTATATATTTGATGTTGGTCATTCCATCGTCCTTATTGTTATTATTGTTTTCGTGCAAGTTTAACCACAGAATTCAAGAAGAATAAAATTCAACGAATTAGGTGTTAAAATATGACATTATTTACCCCCTCCCAGAACTTTTGACCGTGTGCGTGCTTGACTATAAGGAATTATGTATTGTGTGAGTTGTTTCCAAGATCTTTTATTCACTTCCTTGCGCGGGAGTATAACACAATACCTGCCTATCCTATCTTATCATTAATAATTGAACTAGTTTCGAGACGTTGCAGTCAAGTATAAAAATCTTTTTCCTGCCATTCTCGTTGTGCAGGTGCTTTGTCGGCGTTCTAATTATCGTGCTTTGCGTTTGATTGTTATATGCGTTTTATTTATACTTTTTGAAAAATAGCCCAAATGTGTTTGTCTCATCTGCTGAGTTTATGAATAATACTGCTGGCTAATGCATTAAACTATGAGTTCTCCTATAACAGCTCGAAATTCTCGCTACCGAATCGAAATACGACTGATTTGACATTGCCATTCCTACTGGAATGAAAAAATAAAAAATAAAAAATTTTAAATTGATATTTCTACAACATCAAAAGATAGGATGTGATAGATATAGTTTAGCTGTTTATCTTGGAAAACTTCCCAACCAGTATGCACCTATTGCTTGAGCATGTATATACTAGCAAGGAAAAATGCTCCGTTGGAACAAAAAGACGAATATACTCGGGATTATGGATTTTGAAGGATGTGAATAGAGGGGATTAGGAAAAAGCTTCTACGTATATGCCTGAAGTCGCAAAACTTTAAAATCAGACTTTCTCTAAGCAACGCAAAAAATTGAAGTATATTCTGCGGCCTGCAGATTGAAATAAACTATTCAACCAAAAAACGATTTAAAAAGCAGCATGTTAGCTATGCAGTAGCTATGGGAAATCAGATGGAGTAAAGTAGGAGCGACTTTGCAAGCCAATTGAATGAAATAGAAATCATCAATGCATTCAAGACAATCAAAGAAATTGTTGGTTTAAAGCAGTAGGAAACGCGTAAACGTATGTGAAAGAGACTACATGTAGGTACACTTGCATGCTCGCAACGATTGTGTGCACTAATCAATTGACGCCAGGTGTGCTTCCTATGATGCTCATGATAACAAAATAAAAAACCTTTAAATACAATCGCAGTTAGTTTTCTATCAGTTACAATCACACCTGGGCATGGAGGGGATCGATTTGGGGGTATGCACAACCCATAAGTCCGAATACCCTCCCCAGAAACTAAAATACTCCCCCAGAATTCAATTTTTTAAATTTTTGTTGTTTTTTTCGCATTTTTTTGATGCCTAAGACCATTTTTTTGACCTTTGAAAAATCCTCCCCCAGAATTTCGGTGCTGCCCAGCCCACCTATGGTCACAATACGAAGCAAGTCAGCGTTGCAACGTGTACGCAATTTACAAAAAGTATACATTATAGATTATGCTTATACAATCTGTGAAGCATTGCAAATAATTTAAAGAAGGTTATATTTTTTAAGAGGCCGCAGAATATACTTCGATTTTTTTGCGTTGGTTAGAGAAAGTCTGATTTTTAACAGTTTTTGCGACTTTAGGCATGTACATAGGAGCTTTTTTCTGGTCCCCTCCTTTTACATCCTTAATAATCCATAATCCCAAGTACATTCGTCTTTTTTGTTCCATCGAAACATTTTTCTTTGCTAGTACCCTACTTTCAATTAGCATGTTTTCAGTAAATCAGTCAGTAAACACATACGGTAACATGCCATATTAATGACAGAGTCCAAGAACACGGAAAACAATATCGTCCTGAATATCAGCATTATCTTTTTTGAAGAAGACAATCTTACCTTATTTAAGCAGATCAAATGTTTTCAGCATAAACTGTTCGCAACTACTGGGTGTAAAGAACACTTACACTCAGATTCGTAATCCTGATGTTACGTGTAACATTTTGAATAAAAATTAAGCGTCTGCAATGCTCTGAGACTAAAGTTAATTTTCAGTGTAAACTTTACACAACTACTGAGTGCAAGGAGAGCATACAGTCAGATTCATAATTCTAACCTTACGGGACATTTTGAAAAAAATTCACGTTTTGCAGCGCTCTGGAAGTAAAATAAATGTGTAGTGTAAACTCTACATATCAAATAGCGTAAGCTTTACATAATTGCTGGGTTTAGAGAAAGCTAAAGTCAGATTCGTTATTCTGACGTTACATAGAACATTTTAAAAACAAAATTGAGCTTCCGCAATGCTCTAAAACAAGTTAATTTTCAGTGTAAACTTCACACAACCACAGCGTTTAAAGAAGATTTTAGTCGGATTCGTTATTTTGATGTTACTCTGGTATTACGATCAATATTTATGAAAAATTAACACTCCACAATGGCCTGTAGATAAATAAATATTATATGCTAACCACTTTACACCACGGTTGAGTGTAAACAAAGGCGCCAGACTGACGTATTGCATATGACCTCTGGTACATTTTTAGACTTGTGATCACGTCCAGACGCATAACCGGAGAAGTTCGTAGAAAAAAACAAGACAGAAACACGTTTAACACACTCGATTTTTGACTTTACACATCCCGAAAAAGCTAAATATTGTTGTAAATAAACGCAATTGGCTAAGACGTGTACTCCTTAAAAATACCTTGTTTTTATTCTGTTCGACTTATCCCAATTTCTAAAAGGAGAAAGTGGCGAGCTAAAAAGGGACAAATTTTCGTATTTTTCCATTATCCACCACCACATTGTAAACGTTAAAAATTCGAAATTAACTTCTTATCGAGTGTTAAGAAATCCGGTTTGGGCCAGTTTGCAGCCTTAGAATTGTAGTACGTTTGTGTGTGGAAAACATCTGCTCCGCAAAGTATTTGACATACTGACCAATTAAAAAGTTGGAAAAACGTGTTTTTTTCGCGCAATGTTACACCCCTGATTTCGAGTTTTACACCTCATTAAGTAACTCAGTATTGTGCTTTTTTAAGCGCGGTCTGCTACGACGTGTAGCCCTTGAAATGCACTTGATCTTTCTTCTATTCAATCTATCCCGACTTATAACCAGAGAAGTTGGCGGAGAAATAGACAAAACCTGTTTTTTACACCAGTTATTAGAGTGTAAAGTTTTAACCCCTAGATCTAACTCCTTATTGAGTTTAATAAAGTTTGCTGGTAAGCAGAAAGTAGTCCGTAAGCTGTAGTACATAGAATAAATTCCTTGGAACCATACATGCAAAGCATGGAAATTCTGGAAGGGGGGGGTGAAAACCTGAAGTGCCTTTTTTGGGCTCAAAAATGGCCGGCACGCGTTAAAAAACATCGTTTTTTGGCGTTTCTGACGATACTCTATTCTTCTAGAGCATAAAATCATGAAAAAAATTTCGAAAAAAGTTGAATAAATTGACCAATATATCGCTTAAAACCTGAATATATGGCGCGAAGCGCCGAAAATTTGGCGATTTTGAGCAAATAGATAGCTAAAAACCCTTAAAAAGACACTTTTTCTACCAATTTTTAGGTAAGTTTAGGAAACTTTTGAAAAATCGCCAATTCTGGGGGGGTGAAAATTTTTTTGCGGGGGGGGGGTTGAAAAATGATTCTGCGGGGGTGAAACCCCGAAACCCCCTAACCCCCAGGATCATGTATGCTTGGAACTCATAATTGCATAAGTTGACAAAGAAAAAAGATCAAAGACATGTTTTTTACCCCAGAATTTACACTTTATTTTATCTCAGAGTTTAAACTTTGCACCCCTAGAAGTAACTCTCTATTGAGTTTTGAGAAATGCGTTTAAGTGTGATGCGTAACCCTTGGGACGTACTTTATTTTCATTCTACTTTGTACTTCCCAATTTATAACCGGAGTGGTTTACAAACTAAAAGAAGGTAAAAACATGTTTTTCTTCGTCCACACCCAGAGTGTAAACTTTAAACTGCCAGAACTAACTCCGCATTGACTTTAGACAAACGCGGTCAAATTCATCGTGTAGCCCTTGATCCGTAGTACATTTCCCTAGATAGGTTTTAGGTGACTCTTACACAAAGAATTCGGTAGACATAAACAAGTCGAAAACTCGACCGCAATGTGTTTTTTCAACCCTAGATGTTAACACTCTTTACACTGCCACTCCGGAAGTAAGTCACTTAAAAAAATTTAAAAAATGTTTAGAACTTATTCAATTGTCTACATTTTAATAAACTAGACTAAGCAGAGTGCAATACTGCGTTGGAAAAGTGTGACCGACCAAAATGTTAAAAAAAACTATGTCATAAATTACAGTAAAACTTTACACGCTCATCACAGTGGCTACTGAGTGTAAACAAAAAAGAAAAAACCTACAAAATCTTTTCTAATTATCTATCTTTTTACAAAAACCGCACAATACAGAAGTGTCCCGTTATAGTTGTAGGGGGTAGTCACTTTTTAGGGGGTCCAGATCTATTATAAGTATATACGCGCTAACGCGATACCTATGATCAGGGACGTAACCAGGGGGCGGGCCCCCGGAATGAAAAAATAATTTTTTAAAAGCAAAGGGGGACCCTTTGCTTTTTCCTTCAAGTGAAGTGGAAACGGATTGTGGACAGCCATAATGCGTTTTTAGCACACCTTTAGGCTTCTAAATTCAAAATTTACCGGCGCTTCGCGCCGGATTTCTCATGTTATGTTTTTTCTTACTTTAGAAGCCTAGATTTTACTTAAAAATGACGAATTTGTCAAAAATTTTCGACGCTTCGCGCCGAATTTCTTATGTTCTATGTTTTTTCTCACCTTAGAAGACTAGATTTTACTTTAAAATAACCAATTCGTCAAAAATTTACGGCGCGTCGCGCCGGATTTCTTATGTTCTATGTTTTTTCTTACCGTAGAAGCCCAGATTTTACTTAAAAATAACGAATTTATCAAAAATTTTCGGCGCTTTGCGCCGCGTTTCTTATGTTCTATGTTTTTCTTATCTTAGAAGACTAGATTTTACTTTAAAATAACGAATTTGTCAAAAATGTTCGGCGCTTTGCGCCGGATTTCTTATGTTCTATGTTTTTTCTTACCTTAGAAGCCCAGACTTTACTTAAAAATAGCGAATTTGTCGAAAATTTTCGGCGCTTCGCGCCGAATTTCTCATGTTCTATCTTTTTTTCTCACCTTAGAAGACTAGATTTTACTTTAAAATAACTAATTCGTCAAAAATTTACGGCGCTTCGCGCCGGATTTCTTATGTTCTATGTTTTTTCTTACCGTAGAAGCCCAGATTTTACTTAAAAATAACGAATTTGTCAAAAATTTTCGGCGCTTTGCGCCGCATTTCTTATGTTCTGTTTTTTCTTATCTTAGAAGACTAGATTTTACTTAAAAATAACGAATTTGTCAAAAATTTTCGGCGCTTTGCGCCGCATTTCTTATGTTCTATGTTTTTTCTTATCTTAGAAGACTAGATTTTACTTTAAAATAACGAATTTGTCAAAAATGTTCGGCGCTTTGCGCCGGATTTCTTATGTTCTATGTTTTTTCTTACCGTAGAAGCCCAGATTTTACTTAAAAATAACGAATTTGTCAAAAATTGTCGGCGCTTTGCGCCGCATTTCTTATGTTCTATGTTTTTTCTTATCTTAGAAGACTAGATTTTACTTTAAAATAACGAATTTGTCAAAAATTTACGGCGCTTCGCGCTCGGATTTCTTATGTTCTATGTTTTTTCTTACCTTAGAAGCCCAGATTTTACTTAAAAATAACGAATTTGTCAAAAATGTTCGGCGCTTTGCGCCGGATTTCTTATGTTCTATGTTTTTTCTTACCTTAGAAGCCCAGACTTTACTTAAAAAAAGCGAATTTGTCGAAAATTTTCGGCGCTTGCGCCGAATTTCTCATGTTCTATCTTTTTTTCTCACCTTAGAAGACTAGATTTTACTTTAAAATAACTAATTCGTCAAAATTTACGGCGCTTCGCGCCGGATTTCTTATGTTCTATGTTTTTTCTTACCGTAGAAGCCCAGATTTTACTTGAAAATAACGAATTTGTCAAAAATTTTCGGTGCTTTGCGCCGCATTTCTTATGTTCTATGTTTTTTCTTATCTTAGAAGACTAGATTTTACTTAAAAATAACGAATTTGTCAAAAATTTTCGGCGCTTTGCGCCGCATTTCTTATGTTCTATGTTTTTTCTTATCTTAGAAGACTAGACTTTACTTTAAAATAACGAATTTGTCAAAATTTTCGGCGCTTTGCGCCGCATTTCTTATGTTCTATGTTTTTTCTTATCTCAGAAGACTAGACTTTACTTTAAAATAACGAATTTGTCAAAAATTTACGGCGCTTCGCGCTCGGATTTCTTATGTTCTATGTTTTTTCTTGTCTTAGAAGACTAGATTTTACTTTAAAATAACGAATTTGTCAAAAATTTTCGGCGCTTCGCGCCGGATTTCTTATGTGCTTTCTTTTTTCTTACCTTAGAAGCCCAGATTTTACTTAAAAATAACGAATTTGTCAAAAATGTTCGGCGCTTTGCGCCGGATTTCTTATGTTCTATGTTTTTTCTTACCGTAGAAGCCCAGATTTCACTTAAAAATAACGAATTTGTCAACAATTTTCGGCGCTTCGCGCCGATTTATTATGTTCTGAATTAGTTTTCTTAACAAAACTGCAAAATTAAATGCAAAGAAAAGAATTTCGAAATGTTTTTAAGTCAAGCTTTAATTTGATATTGAGAAATCAGTCATATTACCGATAGGTTAAAAGATAGATTTTTATATCCAACTTTGAAATAAAGCAAGGAAATTTTCGAATTTTTTAAAATTTTTTACTTCACCGTAATATAGATCTTGTCGAGAAACGCTCAAAAATACCATTATTTTCGCGTATCTCCTAATGGTTCCCGAGATAAAGGATTTCAAAAATTTTGGGTCCCCCCGAAATAAAATCCTGGTTACGCCCCTGCCTATGATACACGGACAAACCATACATTTTCATTCAACTCGGTATCAGTGGGAACCGGGTCGGTATCAATGGGAAAACCTGACAGTGTCGTTAGAAAATTTGCAAAGACAAGTGATGGAAACACAAATTGATTCTAAAGTCAACTAATCAGTCAATCAGTTAGGAAAAGGAAAGATGAATCTTGGGAATTACATTGAAATGATTTAAAAATCAACCAACCAATCAACAATTGACTTGCCAACCGATGATCAATAACCAGTCAAACAATCACCAGCCAAACAACTATTTTGTAAAAGGACAACCAACCAAACAATTGGGAAGCTGGTATCAATGGGAAGACCGGCTTTTGTCTGTCCATGTTTGATTGAATGCTGATACTGTCTCAGCGAAAAATTTTACTGTAGGCTATTTTTGTTGTAATAATCGTTTCTCGTCATGCATATTTCTCCGCCTACATTTAATTGCGTAGGAAAGGTGAGTAACCCAGTGTCGACCGATTTAGGCCCAAAGTAGGATAGGTACTTCGAAGCATTGATTTTTCTATTCCGCCAAGATTTTTCAAGGAACAAAACAGCAGGTGTGCCCACTAAAGCTGATGCTCCGGTACTCCGCACTTGATCTAATAATTTTCTTTCATCTGTTAAAAAATTATAGCTATGAAATGATAAAATCTCATAATTTCATGCGTTTGCGCCGATTTATTCTTTCCTGTGCTAAAATTCCTAACACTAGATTGAAAATGGTGGCTGTATCAAAATTTTATACTGATTTGATTATTCATGATTTCTTATGTTTAATAAGGTAAGAAGACCATAAAATTGAAAAGATGACCAATTAGGTAACTATACGAATACGAGTAGTATTCTATATTGAAATCTATGATATTCGAATTCTACAGTCTTTTGGATATCTGTGCACTTTAATTATATTAAAAATAAATAGCATTGAACAAAAGAAATAAACTGTGTTTCAATGCAATTCTCTTGATAAGAAGGAAGAATTAAGTCTTGTACGATCCTGTTTGTTCAAGTCAACTCTTTGTCTAAGTAAAAGCAAACGCGTGTAATTGCCATTAGAATCCTACCGTAATGGCTTTACTTTCCTTGTACGCTCGTAAACTCAGCTTACTTCATCGAAAATCATTTACCTACGCGAAAATAACGGCATTTTCGAGCATTTTTTGACGATATCTATGCCATGGTATTGATAATTTTTTTTAAATTGAAAAATTTCTATGCCGGATTTCAAACTTGGATACTATCAAAAATCTATTCTCTAACGTATTTATTTATCAATAATAAGTTAAAGCTTGACTCGAAAAAGTTTCGTAATTCTTGCCTTTGCGTTTAATTGTGCGCTTTTGCAAGAAAACTAATGCATATCATATTCGCTATTCTTATGTCAAATCTGGGCTTCTAAGGTAGGAAATGAGCTAGAAAACAAGGAATCCGGCGCAAAGCGCCGGAATATTTTTAGTTTAATAGCTCAAAAGTGTGCTAAACACGCGTTTTGGCTGTCCTTTTAGTGGACTCCGAGAATTTTTAATTTTTTCCTAAAAAATTTCCTTATTTCGGGGGGGGCGGGCCTCCCCCCTTCTTCCGCCCCCGGCTAGTTACGCCCCTGTTATCACCCCAGATCCTGAACCCCATGTTTCACCCTTCCTAGATACACTATTTAAGTGCATCTATGCTCTGTTTAATCTTTTTTAGCGATATGTTATTGCTCGTCAGTATTCGGCTATTTTTATGTAGGTTAGCGTCGCCCCCAGCTTGGGAATGTGATGGTCTTATTTACGCGCCTAATTTGTTATTCACCCGCTCTTTTTCTCTCTCTCTTTCTTCTTAGTTCTTTCGTACATATATATACTACTTATTTATACGCGAACGACAATGAGATTTCCTTGTTTCGCCTAATCTGCCGCTTTGTCGCTGCTGATTCTATTTTCTGCGCCACTTTGCCTGCGTTTGATTTTGGTTGCAGAGTTTATTAATCGAGAAAGCTGGAAAATTATCCCATTTGCCTTGGCGATTTCGTGGGGTGCATCGGTTCGTTGACGCTCTGTCATGACTACTTCAACGTCGAACATTGTCGAAACGATCAATATTGATTATGAGGATTTTAACGAATCTTTCCTGACCTGTTCAACTTGTCTGTACGCATTTGATACCGACTTGCATCGACCTAAATTGCTTAGTTGTTCGCATACTGTCTGTAAAACTTGCTTGGAACGCATAGCCGAACAACCGCAATCTCAAGACACTGGTAATAGATACGTACCGAGCCTTTTATATATACATACATGTGTAAAATATAAAACATATAATATATTTCTGTTCATTTATAAGTAGGTAAGATATTTAATCTGTATTTATATTTATTTAAGTCAAGTAGTATTTTTGTGCAAGATCACTATACGTGTACAAAGACGGTCCCCAAAGTCGTAAATTTTGTAGATGTAAATTTTTGGGAATTATCATATGATTGCTATCTTTGGTCGTTTTGTATCGGTCCAGACATGACATGCACGCGTGGGGGTGGGGGTTTGGGGGTCTAGATTTCCCAGAATTGAAGAAGGCAACAGGCCAAAAATGGATAAAAATTTAAAATTTTCTTTAAGAGTGCTTGAAATTGACCAGAAACTGTGGAATAACGTAGTTCTAACACTATCTTAGCATTTATACCTGTTTTTATGGTCATTTTGGCTTAATGAACCTCTACTTTTTGACCCCCCAGACCGGCTGACCTTCCCTCCCCCTTTCCAGATCGACCATGCTGTGCTTGACTCGTGTCCATACGTGCTCGTTGCAGTATGGGGTTCGACCTAGTGATCAGTGCGAGGTTATGAGATGAGAGATATTTCCATAGATGGGCATGGTAGTAATGGCCAGAGAGAGGGGTGAAATTCAAGAACGGCCAAACAGTAAACATAGATCGTAAGATGCGTTCTTACCTGGTAATCTATTGATATTTTAATTTGTTTAAGCATATTAAAATGTCATTCTTGAGGTCAGAAGGTAAGGTAAATTCAATGCTGAAATGTATTTTTTCTAAAAATGCCCATTTTAAACAACGAATTAAGTGGATAATTCACTATTGTGCGACAAACAATTGAAAACAGTGTGAGACTAAGGAAAAATTTGTTCTTTTGCGATAAACTGACTAGATTTACTGAACTTTTGGTTAACTGAGCTGTATTTTTTCTCTATAAAATCCAAATTTTCCCAGCAGCAGCTTATGTTTCATCAATTCGCCTGATAGTACCCAATTTTTTAAAATCTGATGGAGGGGTAAATAATAACCCTCTCTCACCCCTCCCTCTGCCCTTGTGTGGATATTTCGATAGTGAAATGCAAACAATTCGCAGTTAGATACTTAGTCTTCGAATACTTAGCATGCATGCCATAGGTCAAACTTTCAGGAGGGGGTGAAAACCAAGAATTGCTAGATAGCTATGTGCTTCGTTAAAACGGCTCTATAGTCCTTTTGGGGTCAGAAAACTAGCTATTTAGCCTTTTTGGATTCACAAACATAGCTAAGCTATATAGCCTTTTTGGACTAAAAATTGATAATAATCCCTTTTTGGAGTCGAGAAAATAGCTATGTATCCGTTTGAAATTCAGAAAATACAACTAAATAGCATGTCTGAGCTCAAAAAAGACTATATAGCTAGTTTACTGACCCCAAAAAGGCTGCATAGCTAATTTTCTGAGCCCAAAAAAGGCTATACGGCGATGGTTTTTCGACCAAAATCGTTGTATAGCTATCAGTTTTTCAAAGCTCAGGAGGTAGTACCCCCCTCACCCCCATGCTAATGTATGATGTATACAACCTTTTGGGCAGGTTCTTTCCGTTGTCCAATTTGTCGTGAAACAATCGCCGTACCCCGCGCAGGGGTGCAGTCTTTGCCACCCAGCTTTGTTATCAATCAACTGATTGACTTAATGTCGCGTCAGCGTCGCGATTTGGTGCCGAAATGCGCTACGCACGCCAGCGAGGAGCTGCTCTTTTGTGAAACGTGCGGCGTGGTGTTTTGTTCTTCGTGCTCCTCGTCCACCGCCACGCCCACCACTGCCGCTAGTGAATTATTAATAATTTTTCTGCTTCTTTCGTTTAGAAAATTTGTAAATTAGCAGCTTTTTCATGTATCCTCAGTTTAACTTTTTATCCAAAGTAAACGGCCATGTTGTGTGCTTATATGGTCTGGGAAGTTCACCCGTCAGAAAAATTTTCATTCCCAGAAATTTTTTTTAGTAAAAATTTCACCCCTCCCCTCAGAATGTTTCTCACCCCCACCTCGGATTTCGCGATTTTCCAAAAGTTTTCGCAAATTTTCGTGGAATTTCGTTAAGAAGGTGATTTTTTAAACGTTTTTAGCTACCTATTTGCTCAAAAGTGTCGAATTTTTCGGCGCGTCGCGCCATATAATAATGTTGAAGACTGTATTTTGTTCAATTTGTTCGACTTTTTTTATTTTTTCCGAAATTTAAGTTTTTATGCTCTAGAAAGATAGAGCGTGGTCAGAAACGCCGAAAAATTATCTTTTTCTGACGCGTATCCACCATTTTTGGGCCTAAAAAGACTCGAAATTAATCCTCCCCTCCCTTAGAATTTCCATGCTGTGCATGTCTCTTTGTATATAAACAAAAATAAAACGACAAAGGGTAAAAGGAAAGAGAAGAAAACCGATTGCTGTTTCTTTAAATTCAATCTTAGGCTTCCCATATTCTGATACCTAAACTTTAATTTGAAGTTTACTCTCTATTTTTTCCTATGCATCACATATGCGTGCGTACAAAGAACTTAATTTTTCCTTGTTCTTTTTTATTGGAACCATACTATCCCAAACTTTTATTTTAAACGGAAATTTGTAAAACTTTTTTATCGAATTTTCAGAAACAAAATCTAGTATCAACTTTTCTATTCCATTTGAAGTCAACAGCTTCGTTGGAATAGATTCGATAGATTCAATACTAGGTTGGAAGCTTCACGAATGTGTGTGCAGTATTATTGCCAATCATACCTGGGCAATGGCTGACGGTTCGCCCCGTCCAACTTCCAGCCAAAAGGGTGGGTGGGTCCCTAGACCCTGAAAATGGTGGGTCTGTCCCTGAAAAAAGGTGGGCCCGTGCCTGAAAGGTGGGTCGTTCAGCTTAATCAGTGGGTCAGTCAATGAAAAAAGGTGGGTCCATCCATGAAAAAGGTGTCAAACAGTGTAATAAGATGGTTCCTGTGCATGTTTTGCAAACTAATCATGATATACTGTATCTAGCATTTCCTTAAATTATCTCCAAAAATTTTCTTCCTGTACAAAACATAGCCCCGTCCAAGTTACCCCTTCGCCCCGTCCAACTTTTGGTTCGGCCCGTCCTGGTGATGGGCCGATATGGGGCATTGCCCAGGTGTGTTGCCAATTCAAAAGAAGTAATTTATAATCTGTTATACTTTTATTTTCAATTGACGCTGTCTCATCTAACAATGCCATGTCACCGACCAGTCAGTCATCGACTACTGTAGTTGCTCCGCCTTCATCCACGATTAATGTGAATCCGAGGCATCATAGGGCCTCCCAGTGTCTTAACCACAACGTTGTACCTTTCTCCATTGCCATCAAAAGAATATCCGAAATTCTATTGTATAAGGCGGGTCAGTGCACCAAGAATTTAAATAAGGCTGCCGAAAATGTGCGCAAAGAGATGGAACAATTAGATAGCAACGCTGACAGGGTTGTAGATTTAGTTAATTCGTCGTTCCAGGTGATCATTTAAAGCGATGGTATATTATAATATCATGTTACATACTCTATGTTATAACCACTATTTTTTGTACGTGCTTCTTTGTGCGTGTACAAAGATATCTGAATAAGTCTTTGTACCATCCAAGAGCATGGGGGTGAGGGGGTATTAACTAGAGCTGTGCCGGGGCCGCCTTTTTTGCACGGGGCCGGGGCCTGGCCGGGGCCAATAATAGCGTGCGTTACCATGCTCATAGTACGACCCTGCCCTACCCCTTATATGTACCTATGCTATATATTCTTGCTTGTAGATATGCACGTCAAGCGTTAATATTTATTGGGATTACAAGATATAACAGAACATGGGCATTGGGGGATCTATACCCCCAGAATTCACATTCTCCCCCCCAAAAAAATCCGCTAGACCCCCCAGAAATTGATTTTCAGAATTTTTTCTGTTTTTCTGCGGTTTTTTGATGCTAATGGATAGCTCTCATTGATAAACGCGAGAAAACGGTGTTTTTTCGCTCTACCATATATTATCAGGCACTTTTTGACTTTGAAAAACTTTGGAACCCCTAGAATTTTTGAGCTGCCCATGTATGGATTTAACTCCTCTGACTTGGATGCGTTTCTCAATTTGCTTTACTTTGCACTTTTTTTAGGCTTATTATTCTATTTGTTCTGATAGACGTAGCTGTCTGCTACCAAGCAAGCTGGAAATGCTCGTCTATTTGAATTGCAATTTAAAATATGTCAATTCTGATTATTAACTAGAAATTTGCACCAATCTGACATAGTGAAATAAAGATTTGAATTAGCAAGATCTGCGATTTGCTTGAAATTGAGTTTGAAGGTAAATCTGCCCAAAACATTATCAATTTTCTACATTATAATTAACTCTAACATTGGCCCTGGTCCCGGTGCCGAGGGCCAGCCTGGCCCCGGCACAGCTCTAGTATTAACCCCCTTGAACTCTGAAAAACTGATAGCTATACAGCCATTTTGGCCGGAAAAACATTACTATATAGACTTTTCGAGCTCAAAAATGAGTTATATGTATTTTTTGAGCTCAGAAAACTAGCTTTTTAGCCTTATTTTGACTTAGAAACATACCGTGTGGGCTCAGAAATGTAATATAGTTGTCTTTTCTGAGTTTTAAAGGGATATATAGCTATTTTCTCGACTCCAAAAAGGGCTAAATAGCTATTTTTAGTCCAAAATGGCCATAGCTATGTTTGTGAGTCCAAAAAAGCTAAATAGCTACTTTTCTGAGCCCAAACGGCTGTATAGCTGAATTTCTGAGCCCTAAAAGGCTATAGAACCGTTTTTACGAAGCACTTAGCTATCTACCAATTTTTTTAATTTCCACTCTTACCCCTACCCCTAAAAGTTTGAGTTTGACCTTGCGCAACTATGCTTTGTACGAACGAAACTTTTTTACGTTTGCATAATATATTAGGTATACGGTTAAATAAATGTATCCATTTTTTGACGAAATGCATATTACGAACTAACCTCTTATCTGCGATTGATATTTTGTTAAAACAGTATTAAGTATTTAAGTATTTATTATTATTACTAATATTATATATTTATTTATTATTTATTTATATATATTTATATTAAGTATTTATTTACAGCTAAATTTACTTGTAAAATTACACTAAAATTACGCTGAAACAATTTTTATTTCAGAAGCCGTGCTATGCTATAAGGTGTCCTATAGTTGGTATTTTTTGCGAAAATCTTCAAAAAAGAGGAGATAAGGCTATGGCTACGAATTGAGCTCTTTATTTTTCTGAATTATTGCTTAAAATGAATGAAAAGCGTCAAAATTATTTTACTTCTACCTTTAAAAAGTTTTTATTCTAAGAAAAAATGACTCCAAATTCTCGAATTCTTTGCCCCGTGGCCTGTACAAAAAATCGTGGTTATGTATGATTATTACTAGTTGTCGTCATATTTACTTATGATTAAGCATTATACTCGTATATACGACTACGACTGTTGTCACTTCATGAATTTCAATATGCGTAATGCGATGTCGGTTTTCATGGCTTTCCAGGGGAAAGACTAATGGTTTTGTTTTATATGAACCGGTTGATACGAAGCATAATTTTTCTTAATCGGCATAATCCAAATAAAAGACCTCTTGTCCTAATAGAATTCTTCCATTCTCTACACTGTGCGAATCAATATTTTTGAATTGAGCCGCAAATAAAGATCATGAAAAATAAAGGAGTCCTGATACTAACTGAATATTGTTCAGTTGTTGTCTGCAATTTTAGTGAAATTTTGTATTTTTTTATTGAAATTAAGAAACAGTCGTGCTCAGAGTGCAAAATTGATCGGCTGGCACTGGTTGTTAAAAATATATGTTATGTTTAAACGCTAAAATTGCTTTTATGAATACGCACAAAAAAGGATGGAAGACGTCGAGAGAGCATCACTGGAAATATCTGTCTCTCTGCCTTTCCTTGAATTTGGAAAAAAATATTTATCGCTTTGGCAGCCTCCTAAAGTGTGCAATTTTTGAAATCTAAAAATAGACTGTTTCGGTTTTTTTCAGTCAGAAATTAAGCTTGTTTCCGTATAAATTAGCGATAATTTTACCTTTCTCAGTCAATGTAGAATATATCATCAGCGAAAATTCAGAGCTAATACGCTTTCTTCTAAATAAACATGCCTTATATCCGCCAAGTGTCAGCTACAAAGTTTTTACAAGGAAGACGGTTAATTCAGAACTTTTCAATCCCTACTGCGTCTTTGTTTTTATCATTCCTCAACGCTGTTTCAAGTTTTCCTTATTACAAAGAGCTGGTTGAAGTAGATTCATTTTACTTTTTAAGAACCTACATATGACTACCGAATAGTTACTTATCACATAAGCTGTAAGAAAATTTAGTAAATAATGCCCTTTTATGTGTAAAGTTAAGGAGACCATTTATACTTGCAGGCTTTTTCATCGAAATTATAAAAAAACAAAATAAAATCTTTTTTACGAATTTCCCGTTTATGGTTGATTTTCAAATAGGTCTACCTTTTTCACTTTTTAATCAAAATGGGTATACTCTGTACAAATTTCCTTCAAATAAATGGATCGTTCTCTCGAATAGTGATTCAGTTTTTATTATTTTCCATCGTTTTTAAATAGACGTTAGTTTTTCGTTAGGACTTGAATAAGTGTGTGGAAAGAAGGCGGCAAGAACTCATAGATTCGGTTAGACGTACGCGAGATAGCAAAAGGAAGATACTTCAGGTAACTGCGTCTCTTAATGAATTGTCTGAGAGGCATTTATGCTTGAAAGATGAAATCATTATTTGAGTTTCGATTATTCTATTTATTTTTCATCATGCTTCTTACGTACGTATATTTTATGATTATGTTGCCATGCTAGTAACAACTGTGCTGTGTGTGTCCCTTTCCTTTTTTCTAACTTTGGTTTTGTAAATTTGGATAAATGTTCTACTAGGCATGCAAATCATGGGTGTTCCGGCGGAGGGGGTTTGAAACTTCGAAATGCCTTTTTTGGGGCTTAAAAACGGTCGATACGCTTCAAAAGCATAATTTTCGGCTTTTCTGACGATGGTACATCTTTCAAGAGCTTGGAAACATTAAAAAATTTCAAAAAAAAGATTAAAACAATTTGACTCAATTGAACAACATATAGTTAAAAAATGAGCATGTGGCTCGACCGAAAATTTAACAGTTTCTGGCAAACATATAACCAAAAACGCTTAAAACAGCACCTTTTCTATGAATTTTTCCGAAAAGCGCGATTCTATGGGAATATTTAGCAGTCATCAATACGAGAAAGGAGCAAAAAAAGTAAAAAAGAAGAAAGAAAATGAGGAGAAAATTAACTAAGTGTATAAATAAATAGATGAATAAAAAAGCAAATACTAAAAAAAGGAAAGAGAAAAAAGACAGATATAGAAGTGCAGCATGCTATTAGTAAGAAAGAAACAAAAAGGACGCGTGAAATAGCACAAGTGTACCTAAAAAATTATATTATGAGAGATTACATGTTTTATGAAGCGCAAAAGTCTGAATGAAACAGAAAAAGGTAGGCAGGATTATAAACAGAAAACTTACATAAAAAAGGAAAAAAGGAACGTAGAAAAAAACATATAAAACAGACGAGGTCACCAGAGAAGAACTAGGTTGCTACAGTTTCGTGCCTTAAATCCATTGACTGTCAGTGCAACCTTGCGGCACCAGTCTAGGCGGCTAGATTGCCTCTCATTAAGAAAAAAATTTTAATTAAATAAATAAATAAACGAATTAAAATCATAGACACCATAAGTATTAGAATAATGATGATAATAATAATATTAATATTAATAATAATAATAATAATAATAATAATAATATGTAATAATAATAATAAAGGAACATCAATAGAAAATATATAAATAATAAAATAAATAAATTCAATAAAAAATAAATAAACAAAAAATAAAAACATTGTAAACCTATACGTAAAATACTGCCGTACCTAAATACTATTGTGCGTGAAATACTGGAGATAGATGAATGGATGCGTTTAAAAGAGCTGTATGTCTAGCTTATGAAAATCATTGCTACTTACTTGCATAGTGAAATGACAAGTGAGAATATCGCATATGCGTGCAATTTTCTTAGGACGAATTAAGAGACATTTTATCTCCTGCTGTAGAATTCAACGGTAGGCGTGTACTTCTGTTCGAACAGTTTTAGTCAAAATTTAAGTATTCATTTTCGTATCACGAAACAATTTACGCAGTTTGACAATTCTATGTGAATCTGTCAAGAATGGATATCAAGATAATTGTAAAATAATTTTTCAGAAATTATAGTTTTGGTCTGTAAAAAACGACAGATCATGGGAGAAAAAAATCTCTGTTTTTTTCTCTAAAGACTAGTGTAGATACTTGTTGATATTTTGCGGGCGTAAGAGCCTAGCCGGATAGAAATAAAGCTTAATTTTAACTTTTGATGCAAAATTTCTAATTTTAAGAGGTTTTCAATGCATTTTTGGGCACCGATAATTTCTCCTGTATTCAAGGTTTTTCGATTTTTTTTAGTTTTTTGTTAGACTTCTAGATAGACTACTGTCAGAAAAAAATTTGACTACCGCATGCAGACATCCAAAAAAGCTTTAATATACCGACAAAGTCAAGGCTAATAAAAAGCCACTTGCTCTTACCTTGAAAAACCAGCGCTGCGCTGACTTTGATTAAACTTGGCAAGAATGTGTCTCTTAAGACCGTTCATTTTGCCCTATATATGTGCTTTGTTGAAGGCGCTTGGATTTTCACTAAAAATTAAAAGAAAAAGATTTTACTTCAATGGCCTAAAAAACAATGCTAAGTAAAGGTGTTGTCGTGACAACGGAATAATTTTTGGATGAATTGCATAGTTTTGCAAAATTTCCTCGTGTAGGATGTTAGAAATACTTGGTGAAAGTATTTTCTAACAGGCAAAGTTACTATTATTGAATATTAGAGAAATTTTCAAAACATTCGAAGGAAATGACAGTTTGAATTTAATTTATTGTAATTAAGAGAATATCGACAAAAACTGGCATTTCTTTTTAAAATATGGAAAGAAATGTCTACTAGACAAGTCTGAGGAAGTATCTGCGTCGGACATGCAATCTGAAAAAAGAAATTAAAAATTTGCTTGAAATTCGGTCAAAGTTACGAATTCCAGTAAACATGCTTTCAACGTAAAATTCACTCAACTGCGGCAGTCTAAACACACAATATTGTCCTCAGCTCCAGATAAATACTGTTTTTGTTTACATACCATTATCTAGCAAAGGTTTAAAAAAAGGTTTAAAAAGTACTCGCGGTCCAATTACTGGGCAAGTCAGGTACATACATATTTATCTCGATCAGTCCTGGCTGTCTAAGTATGATAAGCGGATTTTTAAGAGTAGTTTTGAATATACTTGCTATTATTACGTCTTTTTTAAATTCGAAACGCTTACGGTAGAAGCAAGATTTTGAATAGACATTCTGAAATAAGCAAATTAATAATATTCTTGAGAGCAATCGTCTTGAAACGTTTATTAATGCTTCACCGATCTTCAAAACAAATACTCAACTTTTATACGCTACGATTACCGTGTTGTGCTTAATTTTATACACGACATCGTTTGTCTGTGGGGCGAACATAGTTGGCGAAATGAAGAACACTTACATCTTTTTTAGTGATTTTTCATAGTAGTTTAATAACATTTTTTAATCTATTAATTATTTATTTACTACCTTTCTCGGCTAGTCTCAAAGCCTTATTTTTAGTGTACATTGTAGAATTATTTGCTTTTGAATCTATCGAACACGACGAAGATTTTGGGCTGTTACAAAAATTTTTTGGGGAAAACGGAACAATTTAAACAGTTTTATCTTACTTTTTAAATGATTTTGAAAATTTTTGGCGCTCTTTCTTTAGTATCGTTATATTTCGCTATATTGACTATAAAGACTATAGACCATACATGTTTTTGGGGGGTTTGTGGGTGTTTCAGCTCCCTCCCCAGAAAAAAATTTTCATCCACATCCCCCTAAAAATCTTTTCGCCCCCCATAATTCGCGATTATTTTAGAGTTAACAAAAATTTTCTAGAAATTCGTGGAAAAGGTGTTGTTTAAGAATTTTTAGGAACCTATTTGCTCAAAAGTGTCAAATTTTCGGCGCCTCGCTCCTCCGTATGCTCATGTTTCAACTACGTTTTTATCGTACTTTATTTTTTTCGAAATTTTTTTACGTTTTTATGCTCTAGAAAGATAACGCCGAAAGACGATGTTGTTGACGCGTACTCACCATTTTTGTGTTCAAAAAAGGCACTTTAAAATTTCACGTTTCCCCAGAATTCCCATGCCGTGCATGTCTGATATAGACTATCTTAAAAAACTACTCGTATTTTTAAAATTGCTGTAGTAAGACCGAATTTTTCGAAGTGATTGGATCGGAGAGAATCTTAGCCTGACTGTTGATTTCGTGCTGCTTATTAAACAAAAATATGCGTACCTATTTATTACTCACTCGTAACCGATTAATAGAACCAGCTAGTTTATATTTCACCATGATGAATATCCACTTGAAATACCACTTCCGGTGGAAAGCGTCTAGAACGTCGTAATTTCTTCATAATACTCGTATATTCTATAATTCGAGTCTAATCTTTTCTCCTATTTTTTATTCTTTCGTATAAGAGTGATGCAGTAAGAAACTTTCGCATGAATAAATCCAGTCGCTATTGTCTTAATAAAGTTTCACAAGTTTTGGCAAAACCTTAATCTCTTCGTAAAAATTGAAAGCATGCACGAATGTATGAGGAGTAAAAATAGTCTTTGCTCTCACGTGCATTATCCAAAACTAGTTTCGTCGTTTGCTGTTTATTGTCATCCCAATAACAGTATAATTACTACCTGTCATTATTTCCAATTCAAACGTATTTTAAAAGTTGTCGAACTGTATATTTGAGCTTGCGCTTGCTTCTTCTCTACTGTCAAATGATAATCTTTCTGACACCCCAATACTTTTAAATTAGCTTAAAGTGGTTTTTTTGTCGCAGGAGCACGCCTTATTGTTATTTAATATGGTTCGCAGTATTAGTGGATTTAGTGGAATAACATTTTTAAGTAGAGTGCGCTCGTCATATTTTGTATACTAGGAAACAATTTTTTTTAAATATTTGACTGGCTTAAGTCTGAATTTGAATTTAGTTAATTCAAAGTCGTATATTATTGTCATGAGGCAAAATCATTTATTCACTCAGCAGTGCGGAGTAAACTTCAAAGCATCACTTTAAAGATTTAAAACTTATTTAAAGTTTATGTGTGTGTATTGGACAAATTTTCTTGAACAGAACTCAATTCTTAAATTTTAAGACGAGATTTCGCAATTTTTACAGCTGCGTATCTCTGTATGAACAGAACTTGATTCGATGTCTAATGTTTAAAACGAAAGATTTCCCTCTCATTTCGATTCTAAGCTTGTTTTAATGCGTATCGTTTCTTGCTACAAAAATTTCAGAAAATTCCTTAAAACAAATCGATTAAGTCGAAAATGGGACAAGTCTTGTTTAATGCACTCAATTTAGAAAGAAAGCTTTCTTTTTCGTGATGAGAACATGAAATTATATTCATATACAATATCTGACATAGAGCGTTCTGAAGTCAGTTATCTATTCTATAGCTAATAACGCAGTCATTCTCCACGCCCATTAATTCACTGTGCTGAATAGAATGTCCCTCAATTATATATAATGTTATTTAATTTTGAATATTTTTGTGGATAATATTGAAATCGTTTTAATATAATCTTTATGTACTTTATTATTTGTATCCTTTATTATGCATACTTATTAGGGCTGTGTCGATACCGCTTCTTTGAAAATGACCGGTTTCGATTCGATTTAGATTCTTTCAATTTAAAAAATGCTGATTCCGATGCCGATTCTGATGTCGATTCTGCAAAACTCAGAATTGCCGATTCAGATTCGATTTCGTTCGATTCTAAAATAGAAGGAATCGGCCGATTCCGATACCGATTCCGATTCCTGTGCTAAACCATAATGTACCTATGAAATGTATGCTGTAAGATGGCTAAAGGGGACACTGCTGTTTCTTTATCTGTTGTATTCAGCACATATACATGCAATTTATTAAATGCCAAAAATAATCGGGAATTTTTTATTTAAAAATGCTAAAATCACTTTTTCTCCAGAAATCCTTATAAAAGACACAAGACTTTCATTGTGTATAAGAAGGCAAGTCTGACGCAGGAACATGGCTTATATAGGTGTCAAGAAAGCCAATAAAAGTAAGTAATACATAACTGAAATCTAGCGCGTGCTCCGGAATTATTTTAGAAATTGCATCAAATGATAGGCAAAGATCATTGAAAGACTCAGCAACTTTGTTGGGTCAATTGAATGCAGCCGCTCTCTCCCTGCCCCCTTTAGTCCGCTCTTGACGTAAACGTGATCAGTTTTACTAACCTATTCTTCGTCTGCTATTCTCTCTTTGCAGCTATATGTAGTATACAAATAAATCTATCAATACAATGTAACTGATTAATTATCAACATGCGTCTTTACTTGATAAGACAGACACAAAATTGGATTTTTTGACTGATTTAAGCAGAACTCACCTTTTAAAATGCTTTGACTTAGTTTCTCTAAAGAATGGAATCGGGAATTGGCCAATTTTTGACCGATTCCGATACGATTCCAATTCTCAGAAAATTAGGAATGACGATTTCGATGCCGATTCCTTAAATCTCGTAATCCCGATTCCCATTCCGATTCGATTCCAAGAAAATCACCGCTTCTAGCCGATTCCGATCAATCGGAACATCCCTAATACCCATTCAATTTGACTTCGGCATTGTTTGTTTCTTTATAAGTTTTATTTCCTTGATTATTATTTGCATTCATTTTGTCCCTCTTATCATTCAAAGGAACAATTAGGCATAATACATTCGGAAAAGGCGAAGGTGGAGCAGGAATGCAGTGGTCTGCATACACAGCTTTTGGACGTGCGCCATATAAGTCGCCGAGTGGATGAATTAAACCAAAAATTAGACGCATCAGGCCATTTAATCGAACCCCGCGAAAATTCTTTTCTGCATTACGACGCCGATTCAAGCGGATTTGTGATGGATGGTCTGAGCAAAGTTTTGTCCGAATTTGGTTCACTACGCATTTCGAAAACTTTTCCACCTCTTTGTACTCTTAAAACCGAAACTCAGGTTTGTTGTGGTCTTTATTGGTCATAAAAGTAACTTTTATACGAGTGTGCTTTTACACGGGCCCGTATCCAGTGGACGGGGGAGAGAGTGCCTTCCCCCCGAAAATAAAAAATATTTTCGATTCTCACAAGGGTCCCAAAAAAACATTAAAAATTCCCAAAGTGCGTTTAAACACCGTCAAACAGCTTTTTAGGGTACTTTTGAGCTAGAAACGCCAATTTTTTCGGCTCTTCACGCCGAATATAGTTTTCGTCTTCCAAGCTGCTCAAAAATCTTTCGAATTTGAGTTAGATATGGACAGCACTATAAATTTTTTCAGTGCTTCCCGCATGATTTATTATTCAGCAGGGCCGTATTTAAGGGGGCGTGGGGATGGCGGCCGCCCCTCTGTCTTGCCCGGAAAAAATCTTGAAAGGCAAGATAATGCACGGAAATATGGAAAAATCGACTGTCTTTGACGTAAAATCTTCAAATTTTCGGCGCTTCGAGCCGGATGTGAAGTATTTTCCATCATTTTAACCCAATCGCGACCAAATAAATGACACTTTTTATAGCCTTCTGATAGAAAACTTTTTCAGAAAAAGCACGTATTTTATGATCTTAAATGGATAGAGCGCGTCGAGAGAGGTCGAAAAACGCGGTTTTTTGTGAGCCATCCCGACCAATTTTCCGAGATATAGACCAATTTATGTTGGGTCCGCCCCGCCCACCCCTTCTTGACCGGATCCTGGATGCGAGCCTGTTAATCAGGTGTGGTTTTTGTTTTTTTACTGTTTTTACTGCTCGAAACCGCTCAAATTCTAGTTATAATATATAGAACATGAAAGATTTTGAATCCTGGTTACGAGCCTGCTCTTACGTATTAGTAGGTGCAACGGTGCTATTTTTTAATGATGCAGGTGCCATCTTAGTACTCTGTTTTGTGGCACAAAATGTTGAAAACATCGGAAAATTTCTCTGGAGTCAGTCGCCTATTGCAGAGTTAAGCAGCCATTCTGCGATGGTCAAAATAAAAACCTTAAAATTTTGTTTTCAGGAACCTTATCATAAAGATAGATGCTATCATATCAAGTAGAGTTGTGCCGAGGCCGCCTTTTTTACCGGGGCCGGGGCATGGTCGTGACCTGGAAATATACTGTGCAATATGGTCGCTGGCATTTGTTATGTTACTATGTGTGTCCGGCTCTTATTCGTCACAATTATCACGATTGCACTGATAACAAAAATATTAAAATCATAATAAAGATTACACATGCACACTGGGGGCGGGGCTATCCCCCCTAACACAACTTTTGAAAGGCATACCCTCTTAGGCCATTTGCGAACCAAAACCTATTGTAGGAATTACATATGAAAGAGCGTCAAACGATCCCCAACAGTATAATCTGAAGTATTTCTCGATTAGTTCTCTGTCCACTCATTCATCCAGACACTTTTTGTCCATTGTTTTGTGTGCTTATTTGATAGTCTAAGTCATTCCATCATTCTTATTATCATTTGTTTTTATGCAAACTTAATCACGAATATTCAAGAACAGTAAAATGCAACGAAATAAAGCATTTTTACGGGTTGTGACGGAGGGTAAGGAACGACGAAAATCTAAAAAATCAACAAAAACTCATCATTTCAGCGCCATAATTAGCCGTGAAAATTAATCATTTATCCCCCCAGGACTCAGTTTACCCCATCCCAGAAACTTTTGACCGTGTGCATCTTTGATAAACATAATAATATAGTAATGAATAAAAATAATTATAATTATTAGCATGACACCTTTACTCACATTAGGATAATATTCAGTTAAAACATTTTGTCGGTTTCATAGTGAGTATTTTTGTAGGCTGTTAATGATTGCATTGTAACTTTATCCAATATGTCATGCCTTTTCGATTAGGATGGTTTTACAGTTTAATCAGCATATCAGGCCTGTATCCAGGTTTCGGTTAAGGGAGTCGGGAGGGGGCGAACTTAGCATGAATTGGTCTTTATTTCGGAAAATACGTCTCTATGTTTGTAATATATTCGGCTAAACACAGTTTCAGAAGTCCGCTGTAATCTGTTTTACATAAGCTAAGCTTGTGCGTTTTACCTAACGACTTTCAGATATTTTAAACCAGCATCCTCTGTAATTGCATTGAATTGACCCATCTTTACTGTACGCTGTCGCTTTACGTCGAGAAATATTCTTGAAAGAAAACCGCAAGGTTTTGTGTAGTGATCGACCGGGGTGACTTTTGGCCGGAGCCGGGGTGCGGGGTACACAAAGTATAATATACACTACAGCATGTATATAGTGTATATAGTATATTGTAAACTCGTCATAGTATTGTAGACATATGTGTGCAAAGCAAATTAAATATAGCGTATGCAGTTTCTAGTATGAGAGACAACATGCGGTTTACAGACCGCTTATCAATAAGTAAATGATGTTATTTTATGCAGCTCAAGATCAGTTGCATTGCTAAATACATTTTAGTTCCCGTCCACGATTCTCAGGCATAACAATTGACTCTCTGAAAAATTTACTGAGTTGTAAGTTGCTTCCACCATTCTGGGTATTCAATCTATCACCCTAAGATTATGGAAAGATGAAGTTTTGAACAAATTTCTACTATACACCTTTCAAAATGAAGAGGATTACGTTTTAGACAAGACATTTACATTTCGATATTTGCTAATCCTTAAGTTGTGAATTTTATGAGTGGATAGCGATTACAAACTGAATGAAATTTTGTTGTCTCTGACTGATTTCATGGACAGTTTGTGTAAACATACATAGATTTCTTTTGCTGCATTTTAGTCAAAATCTACATGCTGAATGAGCACTATTAGGACTTAGTAGCAATAGCAAAAAATCGTGAGACTTTTTCAGCATATATGCAAATATGTCCTTACTTCTTGCACTTGAGAATTTCTATACCCATCCCACTTTGTTTGATTTTCCTGCTGTATGTGGCATTTGTATTGGCAAAATAAACGTCAGACAAGGCTGACTTGAGACTGATTGATTATGAAACTGTAATCTCAGAAGTATACAAAATTCTTTTCATACATCTTGGGAAAAACAGACTTAAGTGATTCAGTCATATGCAATAGTAGAAAGTCCTGCTTAAACTAATGAACAATGATCATGTGATCCTTTAAAGCAGGAAAACAACTTATCTGGCCAGTTTAGAGACAAGAACTCTGTTGTTATTGCTTTATAAAAAAGTGAGCGAATGCATTACATTTTCTCTAGCCTCCGGCACTGTTTTTTTTTGTACTCGGCAAAGATTTTTTCACGATGTACAAAGACTTTTCGGGACCGTCTTTGTACATGTACAAAGATTTTTGGGAAGACAAAAATTGCAAAAAAGGTCTGAAATTCGCAAAAATTTTCGGCGCTTCGCGCCGAAATGAGTAATTGTGTGTTCTATATATCTTTATAATTGCAGAAATTGCATTTAAAAAGGAAAAATGTCAAATTTTCCGGCGCTTCGCGCTCTTTTAAGACGATTCTTAGTTATTTTTGCCCTTGGAGACCCAGAAACTAGCTAAAATACACTACCAAAAGTCGAACAACTCTGTTTTTACCACACTAAAATCGCTGCCGTACTATATTATAGTACGCAAAAATTTGTGGTAAAAAATGTACAAAGAGTTTTGGTGACCATCTTTTTAGATGTATGTACAAACGGACCTTGTGCAAAGAAAAACACTGGCTCCCGGCCATTTCTTAGACTTACCTTGACCGGGGATAGCCGGAGCCGGGGTCGGAGTCTCGGTCGATCACATCTTTTGTGAAACAGACTATAATTTCAGCCTGTGCTTAATGTCCAGTGCCAGGTGACTTTGCTCACGGTGGATTACGAAGGACAGCCGCGGATGTCGGGCGGAGATCCTGTGCGCGCCCAAGTGGTCTCAATTGACCCTGGTGCCGACCCGCCCAATCAGCTGGTGCCTCATCAGGTACGCGATGTGGGCGACGGCACATACAAAATTCTTTATACGCCTACAAGACCTGGTGAACATTCGGTGAGTGTAATTCGACTGCACCTTGTGAAATTAATCTTGAAAACGTGTGACATTGCGAAATCGGAATGTTTGATAAAATTGTAAAAAATGTATTTGAAATTTTAAAATTATAAAATTGACATTGAAATTCGTGAAATTTAAATTTGTTCATTTTTAATTTATGCGCTAAATTCGTCCACGGACGGTCATGTTTTGTTTACTAGTTCTAATATTGTCGTGCGCTTACCGTCCGGTTTTTTGCTATGCCTTTTTGTCTATATGAATAAAAATGATGCTCCATAGCGCCATAGTCGTCGTGACATATTCTTCTCTTAATGATATGGGCGAAGGTAAATTCAATTCGGCTCCCTTCTAATTTTTCATGAATAACAATGCTTCGTGATTATTGAACATTATTATAAACGGCACGCGTCGCACTTAAATTTCTAAATTTTATTTTAAATTGTTTGGATGAATAAAGATGCACAGAAAGAAGTTTTCCCGCCTAATTTTAGTTCCACTTAACCATAGGTGCGCAAGGTCAAACTTTCAGGGAGTAGTGAAAACCAAAAAGTCTTGAGATAGCTAAGTGCTTTGTAAAAAAGGATTCTACAGCGAGAAAACAATGGTATCGCTTTAAAACCATCGTTTTCGAGCATATGTGGCAATTATGTAGCGTTTTGACCTCACAAACTTAGCTATACAGCCTTGTTTGAACCAAAAATAGTTATTCAGCTATTTTAAAGTTGGAAAAATAGCTGTAAATCCTTTCAAGACTCTGAAAAAAACAAGTATAGCATTTCTGAACTCACACGGCAATTCCAAAAAGGCTACATAGCTACTTTTCTGGGCCCAAAAAGGCTATATAGCATTGTTTTTTTGGGGCCAAAAGGGCTATATACATAGCTATCACTTTTGAAGCTCAGGGAGTAATATCCCCTCTCACCCCTCCCCACGCCCATGTAGGCTTAATGGTTGTTTTTTTGCCAGGGAATTTTAATCAATTGCATAATTAAACTAGGTACAAACCATATAATTCATCGAAGTTATGCACCGACCATTGACCCAAAAAGGGACTTGGTTTGACGACAGCTATTTTTTCCTTGTGATATAAACTAGCGTTAATCTCATAATTATTTTTTGCAGCCCAAATGTACATGATCTATTTGGGGGGTTTAAATGGTTCTTCCCAGAATTTGCAATTTTCCGTAAAATTCGCAGGAAAGGTGCAGTTTTATTATCATTCAAAAACGTAAAATTTTTGTCGCTTCGGGCTGTAGGCTCATTTTTGGACTATATTTTCTTCAATTTAATCAATTAATTAATTATTAATTAATTAATCGAATCAATAATGCAATTAATTTATTCAATTTAATTTAATATATTTTTCGAAATTTGTATGTAATTACATTCTAGAAAGATACAACATCGTCTGAACGCCGACAGATAATGTTATTTGACGCATATCCTCCGTTTTTTAGTCCGTATAGAAAAACTTTTTGGTGTCACCCCCAGAATTCGCATGCTGTACATGTCTGGTTACGGCCAGTTTTTCAATTTTAATTCTGATATCGCTTTATTCCCGGTTATCCGTCTTATTTACAGAAAATTCCTATTCTTCTTGCTCATTACGATCTATTTTGCTTATCTTTTGATCTCGCTTTTTTATTATTGTTATTTATGAGTTTTTGCTTCATTGTTTGTATCCACTTATTCTGTATTTTCTCATTTTTTTAAAATAAAAGTTAAAATTATTTTCTCCTCGCTAGGTCGAGGTGAACATTTTCGATCGACTGGTGAAAGGCTGTCCATTGCGATTGACCGTCGAGGCGCACAACAATCCGGTGACTTTGATCGGTGTGTCGTCAAAAAATCGCGCAGTCGACCCAGAAGAACCGATGGCCTTTTCTCAACCGGTTCGAGTGGCCTCTGGCCCTGATGGACGACTTCTGGTGTTGGACACTGGCTACAACAGGGTCAAAATTTTCGACGAACCTAAATCTCCGAGCGATGGTAATTCGACGAATTTAACCTATTCGACCATACTTGAACGTGGGGGGTTCGAGGGGCATGCACCCCCCCCGAGAAACCAAAATACCCCCAAGAATTCAATTTTTGAGATTGTTCTTGTTTTTTCGCAATTTTTTGATGCCAATGGATAGTGCTCGATGAGAAACGTTCCGAAATGGTGTTTTTTCGCCATATCACCATTTTTAGGGCCATTATTTACCTTTGGAAAATTTTGCACCCCGTTAGAACTTTGGTGAAGCCCACCTATGTATTCGACTAGTTTGAGTGCTGTGTAAAGGTCAACTGGCTTTCTAAAAGTCTTGGGTTTGCTACCCTTTCCGCAGCATTTTATATTTTAAAAAATCGTGAAAAATGTCCTTTTTAGCATTTTTTTTGACTCAAAAGCATCATATATGCACAATGTCACGGACATCTCAGAAATCCAAAATATTAAATTTTGTTTTAACGGCCAAAATGGCCTTTAAAACGTCTTTTCGCGATTAGTTTCGCATTTTAAAAAGCTTTTTAGTCCATTTTGAGCGCATTATATTACTTTTAACACTAGAAAATACAGAAATTGATAAAGTTTTGGTGTTTTTTCTGAGTAAAATTACATATAAGTAATAATCCGGCGCGAAGCGTTGGAAAAATTTTGACATTTTAATGCTTCTGAACTCAAAAACGATGCAAAAAACATTCCGTCAGCTCAAAACCGCCGGACAGTACCTGTCTGGCTGACCCTTCAGTGGGGGTTAATACCCCATCACTTCCCCTATGCGCTGTGCATTTATTAAAAGTACGTTTTTGTCGCCAAATCACTTTTTTTGACCACATATCGTTCCATTTTATTATTTTAAAAATTCCATTTATTTTGTTCTTCAAAGGAAAGGTATCATCAGACATGTCGAATAATGTGGTTTTGACGCGTCATCCTGGTTTTTAAGACCAAAAAAACTTTTGAAGACATTTTGGGCTGCTCATTAGAATCCTTCTACTTAATTACATGTCTGGTAGAAATCAGAGTGGCCAGGAAGGAGTAAAATTTAAAATATGGGGCCTAAAAGGTGTTAGAATACGAGATTTTCGGTATAGCGAATTCGGTTCATAGCATAGTTTCCCAAGTTCGAAAGTTCAGGGAGAGTGAAATCCCAAAATTTAGGACCACTTAATTTAGAGTTTAGCCTTTTTTTGCAGGTCAAATATGAAAAATGGCTAAACCATCCTGTATAGCATGTTTTAATGTGAAAAACTGCATTTCTAACTACTTTTTGTCCCATTCTGACTAGTTTCGTCACTCTTATAAGTAAAAAATATAAGAATTCATCGAAAATTTTGACTTTTCAGATCATTTTAAGTTCATTCTAGGTATTTTATGGGTAAACAAAACAGAAATGTATTAGTCGGCGCGAAGCGCCGAAAAAATTTTAACATCTTCCCTGCTTTTGTACCCAAAATCATGCAGAAAATGTTTGATAGCTCAAAATCGTCCGACAGTGATTCAAGTTCGGAACCCTGAGTTGGGGGTAATACCCCCCTTACCCCCTGTGGGAATGTGTGGTTTATAGGGCACCCTTTGTCGGTCATGGGCAAAAGTCCAAAGCATATTTGGGCTTTCTAAGGTTGGTTTGTCGCCTAGGTAGTTGAGATGAGCTATTATATTGGTGGATAACAGACATGTGCGTACGTGAGATTTTGGGATTTATAAAAGTAGGAAATTTCCTGAGGAATATAAGGCAAAGTGAAGGCCAAAAACAGTTGAAAATTTAATTTTTTTTAATTCAAAAAATGATAAGATTCTGTGGATTAATGTAGTTTTTAGGGATGCAACCGGTAGTGAATTTTGGTGTATTCGGGTTCGGGTTCGAGTTCGGGTAGTTCATCCAAGTTTATTCGGGTTCGGGCTCGGGTTCGGGTAGTCTACTTCAATTTATTCGGGTTCGGGTTCGGGTATCAAAATCAATACCCGATCGTGGGTTCGGGTTCGGGTATTTCGGTAAGTACATAAGAATACTAGTGTATAGCGAATTTCTCAGGTACATGCAGTGTTTCTTTTTTTGTACAAGGTCCGTTTGTACATGTACAAAGATGGTCTCCAAAAGACTTTGTACATTTTGTACATGCACATTTTTGTGTATATAATATGCAAATTCTGCTATTTTAAAGATATATAGGACAATCAATTACTCATTTCGACGCGAAGCCCCGAAAATTTTTAGGAATTTTCCACCTTTTTACAGTTTTTGTCTTCCCAAAAATCGTTGCACATTTTGTACACACAAATTTTTGGTTACTATAATATGGTACAGTAGCGATTTTAGTATGGTAAAAACAGAGTTGTTCGACTTTTGGTAGTGTTTTTTAGCTAATTTCTGGGTGTCTAAGGGCAAAATCACTAAGAATTGTTTTAAAACGGCGCGAAACGCCGAAAAAGTTGACATTTTTCCATTCTAAATGCAAATTCTGCCATTTTCAAGATATATAGGACAAACAATTACTCATTTCGACGCGAAGCCCCGAAAAGTTTCATAAATTTTCCACCTTTTTACAGTTTTTGTCTTCCCAAAAATCCCAAAAATCGTTGCACATTTTGTACCCACAAATGTTTAGGTACTATGGTGCAGTAGCGATTTTAGTGTGGTAAAAAAAGAGTTGTTCGACTTTTGGTAGTGTATTTTAGCTAATTTCTGGGTCTCTTAGGGCAACAATCCCTATTTCAAATGCAATTTCTGCTATTATCATTTCGGCGTGAAGCACCAAAAATTTTTGCGAGTTTCAGACCTTTTTTCAATTTTTGTCGTCCCAAAAAGTCTTTGTACATCGGTAAAAATCTTTGCCGAGTACAAAAAAACACTGGGTACATGTAAGCCAGATGTTACAATTTTTATTATTATTAGATGCCTCGTGTCTAATTATTTAATATGTTTCACTCAAGTATCCAGTGATTTTCCTTCCTTTTCTCAGTGTGCAAGAACGCTAATGTAAATGAGAGGTAGTGCTCTGTGTATTGTGTCTGATATACACCTACAATATAACATTAACAACGAAATTTCTTGCATGGAGAAACTGCCGAAAAACTGTTATTCGTGAAGTTTAATTTGATAGAAACCAAGTTTAATTACGACCAGAGAAGCAGTGTTTAGCATTTTATACGATATCATTTGGCAATCGTTTTGTGAAATAAAAAGATTAAAAATCCACGTGAACCGATTGAAATATACCACTTAATTACATAGCCATTTATGTGTACTTGATAACTAAATGAAATTCGGCGTTTTAGGGTCGTGCAAACTGAAAACGGCGCAAAAAGCCGAAAATTTTTGAATCTTTGACATACGATTTTGGGATTTTAGAGCTTAAAAATACTCCGAATAAACCCGAATAAAATCCATAAACATTCGGGTTCGGGTTCGGGTTAGGGTAGTTATAATAATTTTATTCGGGTTCGGGTTCGGGTAGTCAAGTTCAGTTTATTCGGGTTCGGGTTCGGGTCCTGAATTTTGTTCGGGTACCCGAGTATTCGGGTTCGGGTTCGGGTACCCGTTGCATCCCTAGTAGTTTTTAAGCTATTTGAGCATTTATACCAATTTTTTAGATTATTTTGGCTCAAAAACTTGCTGGCTGACATTTTTTTGGCTCGAAAACTTTCCGGCTGACATCCTCGTCAGACCATTCTTTTACATGCAGGGGCAGCAGCCAAATTCTTGGAGGTCAAATAGGCTAAAATTGCTCAAAATTTTACTAAAAATAGAATTCTGGAGTCTACAAAAATATGCGGGGTTTTTTTCAACTTCTGGGGGTGCGGACTCCCCTCCACGCCCATGTATGGTCATTAGAGCTGCACACTTTGCAAATTTTACTACCCGGGTACCCGGGTAATTCAGGTACCGGGAATACCCGGGTAGGACCTTAGATGAAAGAGAATGCAGTGAACATCGTTTATTTACAGTTGACAGTGAGGTCTAGGGCAAAGTGATATTTAAGCAGTAAAATTATTGAAAAATTAATGCAAGATTAAATAGAATCAAGGCTTTAATCTGAAGAATTCGTATGCATTTAATGAAATTTAAGTCATTTTCATAATTCAAAGCAAAAAATTGTGAAGCAGGTTTTGTATCTTCATAGCGTCATTAAAACATTTGAAGCAGGAAAACACACTGACGAAAAGCAATTTTGAAATCAACCGGAAATGAAAATTTATTCAAAAACAAGTCCAAGTCTATCTGGAGCTCACTGCAGAGACGTAATCAGAATTTTGGTTCGGGGGGCATAAACGTTTTCATGTAGAATTTGCGGCCTTTCTATTGACAAACAGTTCGGAATTCATAAGTGGCGCAAAGTGCCAAGAAATTTAGTCATCTTTTCCACTCTTGACAGTTTGTAGCCCTGTGAATACTAATAATCTGAGAGAGCAGAAAATTACCAAATTTGTATAAAACAGTTTTGACAATTCAAGCTTCTAACAAGAAAACTGCGAATTACTTATTTTGACTGAAGATATTTTGAGTGATTCAGGCTTTTAAACACAATGCTGGAGCTTTACAGAAAGAAAGAACAGTAAGTGGCGGCGCTATGCGCCGGAAAATTTTGACGTTTTTGCACATTAAACTCAATTCATACCGCTTAAATCATACAAAACAGACAAATTAATGCCGGCACGGAACGCCGGAAATTTTTAGAAATTCTTAACCCTTTTACCTGGCTTGTTCTCCCTAAAATCACGTTGCACATGTACAACGAGATTTTATGGCTGCGGGACGTCTGAGATGGCGAGCGGTATCTGGGGCAGAGTCCCGAAAAATTTTGTAAAAAACATTTTAATGTTAAATAGTAACGTTAAAATTTTCGCAAAATCGGCCAAATCTCGGTTCGGAAGCAAGCCCAAAAACACTTAAAATTGATGAACTCCTACATTGCACAAACTGATCTGAAATGCGGTTTTCGATTTCTGCCGGGTACATAGCGCAGCAAAGGGTCGCTGCCAATAAGATATAGAAAGATGTATCCATGAAAATTTTGTTCTTACCGTTTTCAGGCCCATTTGTGGCCTTCTAATTAACAAAATGCAGTTCATAGATCAAGAAATGCGCAAAAACATAAGAAAATTTGGCAATTCCTTCCAATTGAAATGGGATTATGTGTCCTTGTAAAGAAAGATGAACGAAACAAAGAATAGACCAACTGTTACACAAAAGACAAACAAAGCAGAGAATAGACCAACTCGTTGACAATCATTTTCGCACTTTTACTATCATGCTCAACAAGCATGCGCATCTCATTCAACGAACAAATAGTGCATTAAATTACTAAATTGATGTGAAGTGCTGGATTATTTTAGCTGATTCAAGCTTTAAAATTTGTTGGATCTATAAAGCAATAAATAATATTGACTCGGCGCGGGAAATTTTGAAGTTTTTGCCTTTTTGAGCTCAGTTTTCTGAACATACATTATTTGCAACAAAAAAATCAACAATATTTCTGGAAAATTTCGGGGGGCAGATACCCCCAATGCCCCACTGGCTACGCCTATGGCTGATTGCATTTGGAACATCGATAGGCTTCGAACCAGGTCTAACTAAAACAGTTGCGCGCACGATGTGAATAAAACTTGCAGTTTAAATTTATATAATGGTCACAGAAGTGAATGAATTATAAAAAAGCGTCGCTAACAGATAATTTCGGCACAAATAAAATAATGTAACTAAAGAGCTGAATAATGGAATATGCCTAGACCGTATGCGCGATACATTGTGATAATAGGAAATATTAACAGACTCGCTTATTTAAGATTTTACGGTTGATTATATCAAATCACATGTACATTGTGATTCAGTCGCCTTTTAGAAGTAATATGTTTCTAGGTTTCTAATTCAATTCTTAGCACATATTGCATAACTTCAGTGCTAATTTTCCATTTTACATTAGGGGATTCGGGTAGGTACCCGGGTAGTAAAATTATTTTCTACCCGGGTACCCGGGTACCTCGGGTACCCGCGTGCAGCTCTAATGGTCATGCTTTTTTAAAATTCAATTTTTGTGCGCATTGCAAGGAAAACGATAGTATGCAGGTACAGAAAATTAATAATTCGGTTCGATTCGATGGGCCAAAATTTTTTTGACATATCCGTTAAGTCAAGTGCGGGCTATCAGGAGCAGTGTTTTTTTCGTATTCGGCAAAGATTTTTCCCGATGTACAAAGACTTTTCAGGACCGTCTTTGTACGTGAACAAAGATTTTTTGGGAGGCAAAAATTGCAAAAAAAAGGTCTGAAATTCGCAAAAATTTTCGGCGCGAAGAGTAATTGTGTGTTCTATATATCTTTATAATGTCAGAAATTGCATTTTGAAAGGAAAAATGCCAAATTTTTCGGCGCTTCGCGCCGTTTTGAGACGATTATTATTGATTTTTGCCCTCAGAAACCCAGAAATTAGCTGAAATACACTACCAAAGGTCGAACAACTCTGTTTTCACCACATTAAAATCGCTGCCGTACTGTATATATTATAGTACCCAAAAATGTGTGTGTACAAAATGTACAAAGACTTTTAGGGACCATCTTTGTACATGTACAAACGGACCTTGTACAAGAGAAAAAAACACTGATCAGGAGTCTAAGATAACAGAGAAAATTTTTTAACTGTTTTGTAGAAAAATTTGCATATTTTTCAGAGCATAAGTTGTATAAAACGATAGTCGGTGAACCGCTGGCGTTTCAAAGCACCGTAGGCCTTGCACTGACGCCTCAGCGCACTTTTGTAACTCTGAATTGGAGGACGAAATGCGTTACGGAATGGTCGATGGACGCCACCTCTTTTGGAATCGAATTGAAGAGTTTTACATTCAGCGAATTTATCGAACCCCTGGACGTCGCCGTCGATTCGGAGGGTCGAGTTCTTGTATGTGTTTTACTATCTTTACATCGGCAAGGTAGAGGTGGTCAGCACACCTGGGCGTGGATGTTTGGGGGTGTGCACCCCCCCCCGAGAAACCAAAATACCCCTCCCAGAAACCAAAATACCCCCCAGAATTCAATTTTTGAAAATTTTTTTCGCAATTTTTGATTCTTCATAGTCTGAATGCCACTGAAATTGCTAGCATTGCCAGATAAAAATTTTGCCAAAGCATAGACAGCCGGTATAATCATTGACACAGTAACATCTTTTTGTGAAACTTGTCTGGTCAGTTCTTCAAATGGCTGTAATAGATTGACGATTTTCTCAGTCAGTGACCACTGATGTGGATTAAAGCAGCTCAGCTTATTTTCCACGCAATATGCACTCAATGCTTCTCGCTGTTCTAGTAATCGTTCTAGCATGTAGAAACTACTATTCCACCTGGTGCAAACATCCTGGGTGAGCACATGTTGAGCAACACCTAATCCAAGTTGGATTTCTTTGAGGCGGTTACAAGCCAACTGTGAGTGCTTGAAATGTCCAACCAACTTCCTTCCCATAGCTAGAATATCACAGACGCTTCTTTGTGCCAATATTGTAAAGTATTTCCATATAGCACTAGCCATTGTACCGTACGTTATGCAGGAAAGATTAAGCTAAAATAAAAAGCAAAGTTCATGTTGGTCCACAATAAGGACAATATATCGAATTGATTATGTAACAAATGATGAATTCATAATCATGACTTTGTCAAATGAGAATTTTTTTAAAAAGGTAAGAAGAGGAAATCAACACCCTAAGGATTCAAAAGATCCACCAAAAAAAGAATTCTGCAAATCAGCAACTGGTAAATATTGTAGAGATTTGTCTGACATGCTCATAAAACATGTATCAGGCAGGCGCATACCCAGCTAAAATCAAGGAAACACTCCATTACATAATTTGAGGTTAGGAATTTGTTTCACTCGCCCACAGAAAGCTTCTCTTTTCAAGTAAAACAATCTTGGATGAAAAGATTTCTGTTAACATAACTGGAAAATACACATGATACTGCGATTATATACATCATGCTTATACTGTTGCCAAATATAACTTTTGAAAAATAAAACTCAGGTTATTTCTTAGAAACATTCTAACATCATGTACACAGTGTAGGCAACAAGCCCCTGAAAAAATTCAAAAGTGCATCGAGAACACCCATCACTCAACTGATTATAGATAGAAAACTTTCCAGAAAAAGTTGGAAACTCCCAAAAATAGAGAGAAACTCCCAATCTGGCAGAATTGTATGCTCATATTAGGCAAGAGTCAATACAGTATTAGTAAGATTCTTATTCAAAGCATCATGCACTCAACCTGCATTTCCGAGATATGATTCTTATTGTTTTATTGTATCGGCCAGCCGATATATCGGCCAAACCCATATCGGTGCATCCCTAGTTAATATAGTACTGTTAAACCCACCCCTTACTTGAGTTGCATTTGGCTTGCAGTAGGCGCAATGCAGTTTTGAGAAAAGAGTTTTCCTGAAACCGCTTAAAAATGCCTAAAAGTGGGCTTTTTAGGTCTACTCGGACTTTTTTCGATGACAGAACGGTTCCCGGGAAAAGTTTTGCCTAAAATAACTCTAATTGTCATAAGACTGATAAACTCTGATGAATGCTTAATTAAAGTCAAGAACATTTTTTGAAAAAATAGCTTTTTGGTACACAATGTGTTATTTTAGTAACCTGCGGGTTTTCTAAAGTTGAGCTTTTCTTGGTATAGCCACGTTAAACAAGCCCAAAAACCAGAAGCCGAAGGGGTTATGTGTACAGACAAATCAAATAAAAAGTAACGAGTGGGTTTTTTAGAGGACAGCACCATAGCATGACTGATCGGGGGGGGGTGTCAAAAATTGAGCTTTGTTGGGCCAAAATGACCTCAAAAACTGGTAGAAAACTTTTAATATTCATCCGTCTTTTAGTCATAATTTGCCTCATTTTCCCTACAAAATTTTTAATTTTTCCATTCTGGGGTCCAAACCCCCCACATGCATGTCTGTACAGCACTATACCCCCTCTCACCCTTATGCATATGTGTGCATCTTCAATGAGACTCTGGCTTCTCAAAAGTTTAATATTGGTAACGTGAAGTTGAGAAAAATCTAAAATTCTAATTTTCAGCTCAAATCTTAGCCACTTCGAGCTTGGAGCTTTGATGCTGCGTATTCTTCGAAAGTGCGTATGAATTTGTATTAGGTATTAAATAAAACTAAACCGATATCTCACGAATCATTAGCAGATGGGCAAAAATAACGGCATTTTTGATTTTCCTTCAAAGATCTCTGTACGACTGCGATCAAAAATGTCGAGAAGTCAATTTTTTACTCTGTCTCTCCTAGAGTAGAAAGCAGGAATAATACTAAGACTTGTTCTTTATCATTTTTATCGGTATTCAATACGTAAATGAGGAGCTCATATTGAATAGTTGGTATGACTGCTGTTAGCCTGTAACATAGTATCATTTTCCAACTTCAACAGAACTACATAATTAATCGAAATAAATGCGTAATTACTAATAGTCTTGATCGTGCAGCAGCCATTTACGATTGAATGCGATTCTCTGTGCGAAATCTTACATGTTTCGGTTGATGTGGTTGACTGCTCTTCCAAAATCTATATGAATCCTTAACACGCACGTTTTATCCTTCCTTTCTCTTCCAAAATCGCGACTTAAACTTCTTAAAAGCATGAGAATTTTCCCTAAAAAATAATAGTAGGTTGATAGTGATGATATTGCACAACAGTTTATACATACGTCCAAATAGTCTCGCTTCCTTTCAAACTTTATCACATTACCACTTTTGCTGAAGATTGTCCAGACGAAATGTGCGAGTTCATTGTCATTGTTACCAGGCCCGTATCTAGGGGGGGCGGGAGGGGGGGCTGCCCCCCCCGAAATAGAAAAAATTTTTTGTTTTTCTTAAGGGTCCCCCAAAGGGAAAAATGAAAAATTGGCGAAGTGCGTCTGAAGCACCGCCAAAACAGGTTTTCAGCATACTTTTGAGCTAGTAAATTCAAAATTTTCCGGCGCTTCGCGCCGGATTTATTGTTTATGCATAGTTTCATCTTCTAAACCGCTAAAAATCGTTCAAATTTGAGTTAGACATAGAGAGCATATCAATTTTTCTCCAACGCTGTGCGCCGGATTCATTGTTTAGCTATAGTTTTTGCCTTCTAGCTCACTCAAAACAGCTCTAATTTGAGTTATGACATGGGAAACATGAAATTTTTCCGGCGCCTCGCGCCGTATTTGTTGTTTATATCTGTTTTTTGTCTTCTAACCCGCTCAAAACTGCTCAAATTTGAACTTGACATGCAGAATACGGCGCCGAATTATTCATTATCTGTATTGTTTTTCTCTGTAAAGGACAATGATTAAGTGCAAAGGCAAGAGATAATAAATAATTCGTCGATTAAGTGATGAGAAATCAGCTTCAATGATAAATTTATTGTATATCAATATGAAAAGAGAATGAAAAATTTTAAAATTTTTCTTTGAAAATTTTCTTCACCATCGTATAGAGCTCGCCGAGATACGCTCAAAATTGCTTTTATTTTCGCCTATCTCCTAATGGTTCTCGAGATATCTGGCCTCAAAAATTTTCGGCCCCCCCCCGAAATAAAATCCTGGATACGGGCCTGATTGTTACGATTTGATCTAAGATGCTACTTATGTATGTATTAGATGAGTTAAAAATTCCAATTTATAAATAAAAATTTTAATTTTGCGGTTTGAATTGACGACCATTCGCAAACAAGCGAATTAATTAATTTATTTATTTATTTACTAATTTATTAGTCCTTTACCTTGTTTACTTTGCTAGAAACCCCGAGTTTTACGAGTACTTCTGAATTTGTAGCTCCGTTTAAGCATCGACTTATTTTTCAGTTTTTATAAGATTTCGTTTCCAGCGGCGGATTCGGGATTTTCTGACAGGAGACTAGGCGGTGCCCCAACACGTTTCCCAAAACTATCAAAAATAGATCCGTATATTCGTTTATTAGGTTCTAAATGGCGTTTTTCGCCATTTTCTAGTGGACAGCGGCATTTCGGTACATAAAAAATTCCTTTTTTCCCAGAAATTCTGTATGAAAAACGAGCTTAATTTTTACAATTTCGTGAAAGAAAGATTCGTTTCTGGCAAAGGCTTCTACGAATAGACTGCTAGTAAAATCAATAAATGTAATCAATGATTACCACTTGGCGCAAAGCGCCGAAAAGTTTGAAAAATCTGACAATGGCCAAAAGCGTGTTGAAAATATGCATCCATTTTTTGATTCGCTAGCTGTCTTGGGTCGACGGGGGACGGCTGTCCTCTAAAGCCGCCCTTGTATGTTTTTGATTGCTCAACCGATGTTGCGCAAGGTTCGCGTAAACACCATGCAAGTACAGCATGGGAATTCGGGGGTGGGAGATGATGGGGGTTACCGCCGAAAAACTTCCAAAAAAACCTTTTTGGGCTAATAAACAGAGGATACGCGTCAAAAAGATGGAAACTACTCATCATTAAGAGACATAAAATCGAAAAAATCTTAAAAAATTCTGGTTAATTCAACGAAACATCGTCGAAAAATGAGTATATGGCAGAAAATTTTACACTTTTGCAGTGGCGTAGCTGGCCTTTTGATTTTGGGGTTGACGGAAATTTTGAAGTGGATATCTCAGAAGGAATAATGGTGTTTTTGAACTTTTCTCAACGAGATCTACACATTGGAGAAGAGAAAAAGAATTTTAAAAAATCAAAGTTGATTTTAAATCACATTAAACAAGTATGTTGGGCGTAAGTAAATAAGGCGCAAAGCGCCCAAAAATTTTGGGCTAATTAGCTCAAAAAGTGCCAAAATCTATTCTAGCGGTCTTAAAAATACCTAAACGTTGCGAATTTTAATTTTTTCCTTCCGGTGACCCTTGTAAAAAATATCCATACTTCCAAAATTTTAGGGAGAATAGTCCTCCCCAATCCCCCCATAGCTACGCCACTGCCATTTTGAGTCAAAAGTTGGCTAGAAACGCTTAAAAAAGCAGATTTTCTTGGAAAAATAGACACTTCTGGGGTTGCGGCAATCCGGGAGGTCAGCCCCTCTGAAGGCTAAGTATGGTAGACACCCATAAGTTATGACGAATACGGAAAGTATATATTATTTGCATGCAGAAGACCATATATGCACAGCGTGGCCGATCTGAGGGTTGTCAAAAATGGAGGTTTTTCGGGCCGAAATGACCTCAGAAACTGGTATAAGCGCTAAAATAGCGTTAAAGCTACGTTAATACACAGTTTCCGGTCGATTTGAAGCACTCTTGAGAAAAATTTTCAACTTTGATTCGTTTTTGGCCTTCATTTTGCCTCAAAATTTTACCCACAATATTTAATAGTTTTCCATTGGGGTTTTATAACCCCCTGTGTGCATGTCTGCAAAAGACTGGTTGCTGGTCTTTATCGAGTTTCCACCCTTACGTAGCTTGTTTAGAACATTTATTTTCTCATTACGGTTATGGAACTTCGCATCATTATGCCACAGGTTTGCGACAATGGCGCCAAAAAAGTATTTGTTTTTGATCACAACGCGCGACCCCTGTTCAGCTTTATCGTCAAGTCGTCGCTCGAGTTGAACGCAAGCGCCGCCGCTAACGTCGGCGGTAGCTTGCGACGTCGGCGCAGCTCGAACGATGACAAAACTAACACCAGCCTGGACGACAGGCCGCCACCCACTGTCAACCCTGGTTCCTTGACTATCGGTGCGACGACCGGCAAACCGCTGTCGTCAACGACGGCGCCTAATTTCCGTCATTCGACTATTGGCTATCCGGTCTTGCAGGTAGAAGTCAACTGTTTACAATGTGCGGGGGTTTCGCCCCTTTCCCTGAGAAAGATTTTCACCCCTAAATTTCTCTCACCTCCCCAGTGTTTATTTTTGTACAAGGTCCGTTTGTACATGTACAAAGATGGTCCCCAAGTCTTTGTACATTTTGTACACACAAATTTTTGGGTACTCTAATATAGTAAAGTAGCGATTTTAGTGTGGTAAAACAGGGTTTCCGATCTTTGGTAGTGTATCTTAGCTAATTTCCGGGTTTCTGTCGCCAAAAATTACTAAAAATTGTCTCAAAGCGGCGCGAAGCGCCGAAAAATTTGATATTTTTCCATTCTAAATGCAAATTCTGTCATTTTGAAGATATACTCATTTTGGCGCGAAGCGCCGAAAATTTTTGGAATTTTACATCTTTTTACAGTTTTGGTCATCCAAGAAATCTTTGTACATTTTGTACACACAAATTTTTGGGTACTAAAATATGGGACAGTAGCGATTTTAGTGAGGTGAAAACAGAGTTGTTTGACTTTCGATAGTGTATTTTAGCTGATTTCCGGGTCTCTAAGGGCAAAAAATCACTAAGAATCGCCTTAAAACGGTGCGGAGCTCTGAAAAATTTGACATTTTTCTCTTTCGAATGCAATTTCTGCCATTATAAAGGTATATAAAACACAATTACTCATTTCGACGCGAAGCGCCGAAAATTTCTGCAAATTTTAGACCTTTTTTGCAATTTGTGTCTTAAGAAAATTTGTACATCGCGGAAAATCTTTGCCGTATACAAAAAAACCGTGCTCCCAGAATTCTTCATTTTCTAAAAACATCGTAGAAAATGTGTTGCCGTAAGCGTTTCTAGCCATATTTCCGCTAAAACGTGCCAAATTTTTGGCGCCACGTATTATTTTTTGACTATATTTTGTTCAATTCGCTCGAATTTTTTTTATGTTTATACGGAATTTCTTATATTTTTATGTCCCAGAAGAAAGAAAGACCGTAGTGAGAAACGCCTAATGGTGTGTTTGATGCATATTCATCATTTTGCAGTTCAGAACAATTTTTTCGTTTCATTCCCGTACTCCCCGTGCTCTACATGTATCTTGTTTCTGACTGATCTAAATCTATCCTTGATTAAGGATTATAAACAACGATATTTATTAATTATTACTCTTATTACTATTACACTTTTTATAATTGCTGTGATTGTAAAGACATTTTTATTAAATTATTATTGATTGATGAATTATTATCGTTGAATCGCTATTATTTCGATTTTTATTTTTATTATTGTCTGTTTTATCATATTTATTGTCAACGCCATTACAATATTGTTATTTTTATTGTTACTTTATAGATTGTTGTTGTTGTTGTTGCTGTTGCTGCTGCTGTTGATATTGCAGCTGTTTTGTAGTAACGTACGTCCTTTCATTTTAATTATGGCTATGATTGGTGTCAGTAAAATGCAAAAATTTATCAATTTTGGGTGCTTTTTGAGTAAAAAGTACTGAAAAGTACTAATCTGGCGTGAACCGCCGGAAAAATTTTGACGTTTTTACTGCTTTTGACCTCAAAAATGATGCGAGAAAGCGTTCCATCAGCTCAAAATCGCCGGACAGCACCTGTCCGGCTGACCCTTCAAGGGAGGGGGTAATACCCCTTACCCCCACCCTATGTGCATGTAAGGTAGTCGCCCATTTTTAGGGGAATCAATGGGCTTCTTTTTATTCGTATTTTCGGTCAAAAAATAACTTCAAAGCACCCAAATGGCCTACAAATACGAGTTTTTGGGAAGTGGCGCATAATTTCTTTGGGTCGGAAGTTCAAGGGGATAGAATCTCGAAATTCTGGACCAGCAAATTCACAGTTCGAGCTTTTTTTGCAGGTCAAATGTGAAAATGCTTAAAACATTCTGTATGAAATGTTTTAATGTTGAAAACTGCATTTTTTTGTTACCTTTCATGCATAGGCACAGGTTCAATAAAGGGTCAAGTGACTTGACCCTGATGGCTGAGCAACCCCGCAGGGGAAACCAAACCTAAACCGCAAGAAGTTTGGAAAGTTCCTAGGGGAAAATGATGCAAAATGAAGGCGAAATGGGTTGAAAATTGAAAATCGAGAATATTCTTCAAAAGTTCTTAGAAATTGACCAGAAACAGTGGAATAACGTAGTTTAAACGCTATTTTAGTATTTATACAAGTTTTTCAGGTCAGTTTACCCCGCAAATATAAGAACTTGCCGAAAATTTTGACTTTTCATTTCATTTTAAGCTTCATTCTACGCGTTTTATGGGTAAAGAAAACAGAAATGTACTAGTCGGCGCAAGTGCTGATATAAATTTTAACACCTTTGCTACTTTCGTCCCCAAAAATCATGTAGAAAATGTTTGATAGTTCAAAACCGACTGACAGTGACTCGAGTCTTGGACCCTGATGTACATAGGATCATACCCATACATGGGCAGCAAGAAAATTCGGGGGGTGTCTGGTTGGGTGAAATCGCCAAAAATTGCCAAAAATGTTACTAAAAATAGAATTCTGCTGGGGGTTTTCAACTTTTTAAGGGGTTGTTGACCTCCCGCATACCCCCCACACGCCCATGTGTGGTCATACCCCCTCACCGCTATGGTAATGTATGCAGGCACGTAGCTGGCCGTCCTATTTTTGGGGGATCAACACCAATTTTTGGGGAGGACTAAGCCCAAGAAGGCCAAAAATAGCAAAAAAATAACGTTTAAAAAGTCAGATTTTTCTTAATTTAGGGGTCCGAACCATACATGGGCGTGGGGTGCTGCCCACCTATGGACCGAGCCCCATTCCCCCTCAGAGATACGTGCCTGAATGTATGACTAAATGAAACGCCGATTCGGGTTAGGAAGATTACTCGAAACCTCCTATATCATACCTAGCTAGTTTTGTATATGTACGAGTAACTGGCGTATTTAGACAAAACAGAACCTTCGATCGTTTTTTGTTCGGTCTTGCAGTTGACGTGCATATCAGTGGGCCCCAAAGACGACATTGTTGTCGGCGGCAGCGAAATTCAGATTTACGATCACTGTGGGCGATATGTGTGTAATTTGGTGCCCAACCTGACGCCTTCTAGCAGTCTTAAAAATCTGCCTGCTCCCCATTCCTATTTCGTCGGCGGTTTAGCCGTTGATCAAGACGGCTTCGTTCTGTCGACAATTAATGATCCCAAGGTACCTTTTTCAGTGCATGGCTGCCTGCTACCAGGCACGTAGCTGGCCGTCCTATTTTGGGGGGACCAACACCAATTTTTGGTTGGACTAAGCTCAAAAAGGACAAAAATAGCACAAAATAACGTTAAAAAAGTCCCATTTTTCCGATTTTTCTGAATTTTGGGGGGTCCGAACCCCCCCCATTCCCCCGCAAAGATACGTGCCTGCCTGCTGCTATCGTTAGTTTAATTATAAATTGCAATCACTCACGGGCATAGTACATGCACACGGTTAGAAATTTGGGAGGATAAACTGAATTCCTTGGGGGAGATAAATGAGTAATTCTATTATTTAATGTCAAATTACTTAATTCGTTGTATTTTATTCTTCATGAATATTTATGGTTGAATTTACATGAAAACAAATAATGTGATGGAATGATCTACAACATCGAAGATAAAAGAAATAATGGAAGAAAAGTGTCTGGATGAATGAATCGAGCAATTTATTACTTGAAAAATAAGTGCATGTAAACACGGATTTGTTTTGTATTCGGCAAAGATTTTTCCCGATGTACAAAGACTTTTGGGGACCATCTTTGTACATGTACAAACGGATCTTGTACAAAAAACACTGATTTTGCCCCATAGGTCCTCCCTCCTGGATTTTGTCGCTGCCCATGTATGCTCGAGTCTATTGAACCTGAAAAGTTTGTGTGTGTCAATGTATGATCGCAAGGGAATATTGGCCATATGTATGTGCTTCCTCGGCGTTTCGGCTTTTGCTGAATTAGATTTCAGAATTCGATCGAAATTTGAGCATTTGTATCGATATTTAGTCAAAGTGTCTTAGTATTGTAGGACGCCTGAAAATCGCTGTTGTAGCCTCTTCCATAAACGCTAAAAATTATTTTTCACGAAGGTTTTGTGGCATAACTTATGCAGGTTTGACTACTTTGTACATGTACTATAGATCTAAAAATGTTTTTTTAAGGAAAAGAAACGTGTGGTTTAGAAGGTTTTGAACTTATAAGAATAGAAGGAGGTGATTTCAAATAAAAAACTGAGCAAACACCTTTCTTTGATTTGAAAGTTAAAAATCAATCAATACTGTTCCTTAAAATAAGAGCGAAAATTTGGTTGGTACAATATGTTCGGAGAATGGGTAAGGCCTTGTGAGAGCATGGATTTTTAACGATGTTGAATGCGCAGCTTGAAATTTAAGCGTCTTTCAAGAAATATTGATAAAAGTAGAATTTCCATCTGTTCACTTAACTTCGGATAGATATTTCTTTTTTCTCGGTTTTTCTGAACGTTTTTGCCGTTTGAATCAATTAAAGTAAATTATCGACTTAGTTAGAAAAATAGCTTACTGTTTCACTTTTTAATAAAATTAGCATTTTGAAGTTTTTGTCCGAAAATTAGATCATCTGCTCACATACATTCGTAAAATAGTCAGTTACCTTGAATATCAGGCTGTCACTTATACGTATGTACTAGTGATCGACCGGGGCCCCGGCCCCGGCAATCCCCGGCCATTTTCCAGCATCCCCGGCCCCGGCCGGGGCAAGATCAAAAAATGGCCGGGGCCGAGGAAAAATTTAGTGCAATTCGTACTTTGTACAGGCTGTGATACTGGCACTTATTTATCAATAAGCAAGTGTTAATTTTGAGAACTGTACTTATTAGACCATATGTATACTTAATTAGTCCTTGTTATAACTTTTCTACTGTGTATAAATGAGCTTTTACTGAATAAATGTTCAGGAAAATCTGCATGCTTTCGATCCCTCCACTTAACTTATTTAAACTAAATGCTACTTTTAACTCATTCATTCATAGCTATGGCTAAAAGATTTAGAGTTGACAATTACGTTCTATTTCTAGTTAGAAATTGTACGTTTTCAACAAACTATTTCTACAAAAAACGCTTTTACATTAAATTGAGTGGGAACCGTGTGCTTTAAAACGCGTTTCTTGTGTAATAGTTATTACGACGGAGATTAATTATAGGCGAATATAAACTACGCTGCAGAATCGCGTCCGATCCGATAAACTAAATATGTCTCGAATAGTTTCCTAAGGTCCAGAGTTGAGGGAGGGTGAAATCCCAAATCGGAGGACCAGAAAATTAGTGGTAAAACAGGGTCTTTTGACTTTTGATTGTATATTTTAGCTAATTTCTGGGTTTCTAACGCCAAAAATTACTAAAATTGTCTCAAAACGGCGCGAAGCGCCTAAAAATTTGACATTTATCCATTCTAAATACAAATTTTGCCATTTTAAAGATATATAGGACAGACAATTTTTCATATCGGAGGGAAATGCCGAAAAATTTTTGGAATTTTATACCTTTTTACAGTTCTTATCTTTCCAAAAATCTTTGTACATGTACAAAGATAGTCCTGAAAAGTCTTTGTACATCGGGAAAAATCTTTGGCGAATACAAAAAAACACTGTCTTGTATATGCAAATTTTTGTATAGTTCAATATGGTACAGCAACGATTTCAGTGTGGTAGAACATAGTTTTTCGACCTTTAGTAGTGTATTTGGCTAATTTTTGAGTTTCTGAATATTTGACATTTTTCCATTTTTCCATTCTAAGCGCAGTGCTGCTTATTACAAGATTTAATTCGCATATTACAATTTTTGTAATATTTCTGATTTTGTAGTACAAGTTGTTTGAGCTTTCTGAGTCGAGTTTTATGCGTGAATTCCATCAAAAGCTCATAAAAATTTCGGCACTTCGCGCCGAACTAATATTATCAACTAAATTCAGGCCGAATTATCACGTTTAGAAGGACGGTCTTTTTGTATTCGGCGAAAATTTTTGCTGATGTACAAAGACATTTCAGGACCGTCTTTGTACATGTACAAAGATTTTTGAAGAACAAAAACTGTAAAAAGGTGTAGAATTCCTTATTGCAAATTCTACCATTTTAAAGATTTCCAAAGGGGGTAAGCGGCTGCAAAAATGGAGCCGCTTACTCCCTTCCCCCAAAAATGGCCGGGAAATATACATGTGACAGAGGGTTTGGGCCATCCCCCATCCCTGCTTTGAAGCCCCGAACTTCCTTGAAAGTCAGAAATAATTTGACCACCCTCCCCATTTTTTGGCGAAAGCCTGCGCTTTTTTTGGCTATTTTTATGTGTTTTTCCATTTTTGATCTTGTCGCTAACCTCCTCCTAAAAATAGCGAGGGACCCCTACCCTAGATTTCCAGCCGTTACATGTATACTGAGGGACCCTCATAAAATTTTAAGCGATGAAATGCATGTTTTATAGTGATAGTTTATCTATTTACTCTAGCTCACATAATAAAATAATGTATCACTTCGTGAAATTCTAATAGTTATGTAGGTACACTTTTGCCATACTAAAAAATTAAGTTCAAAAAATTCAGGTTTTCACCAAAAATCGTCTGACAGTGACTTGTGTCTTGGACCCTGATGGGGTAATACCCCTCCCCCTCATGGGAATGTGTGATGTCTCATTTATTACATCCAATACCTATTGCATCCAATTACTACAGCAGCAGTAGCAGTAGCTAAGATTCAAATGATATAGAGTGTGCTAATAGCAGTGACATAGACCTTATTGATGATTCAGACAATGAAACACTAGACTAAATTTGTTTCTTGTGACATAAATAGTAATAAAACTTGATATGAAAAGGCGCACCTAACTTTGTGCTTGCCATTTACTACTGAATGGAGCAATCGTTCATTATTTCTTTCCTATGCCCACCCCAAGTATGTGTCTTGCAATAATATTTTCCTTGTAATAATCAAGTGAATAATCTATGCATGCAATCAGTTGATTCATGATCGTTCAGCAGACATGCACAGCATGCAAATTCTGGGGGATTCTATATCGCTCTTTTTTAGGGTCAAAAACATCATATTTTGGCGTTTCTAACGTTGTTTCATCTTTCTAGAGCGCAAAAATAAAAAATATCGAAAAAATTATTAGAAAAATTGGGGGTAAAGTGAACAAAATTGGTTTAAAATGAGTGTATGGTGCGAGGCGCCTAAAATTTGACACTTTCGAGAAAACAATTAGTTAAAACCACTTTAAACAGCACCTTTTCGACGAATTCTTTTTGGAAAATGGCGAATCCTGAGTGAGGGGTGAAAATTAAACCTGGGCCTAGCGGGGGATGGGGGTTCTCAGACCCCTCCAGAATCCGGTAGACCTCCAAATCGGTAGACCCCAGAATTGAATTTTTGGGATTTATGCCGGTTTTACACCAACCAGACCCCCCAAAATTTGGCTGTCACCCATGTATGGTGCAAACCTTCTAACAAACATCATTTATAGCGTTCACCGCTAATTAACTGAAAATTTGCTATAAAAAACTATTTACGTTTAATCGTTTTAAATAACCATGTAAAATTCTATATTTAGGCCGCTTATGTCAACGTCTGTCGATACGGAGGACCGAAAGGAGCCGTTTCGACACCGAACTGTTACGTCATAGACAGCTCCAGCCTAAAGCTGCGTCGACCCAGTGGCTTATGCATAGCATCGGACGGAGCTGGGTTTTGTTACGTGGCCGATTTGGGGAACAACTGTATCAAAAAATACCGATACAAATGAATTATGCAATCGCAATCTAAATTCGTCGTCGGATTCTATCAGTGTACCAAACCAAATTTTGCTTTTGCATCTATATGTATGTAGCTTATTGTTTGCTTCTCAGTATTTTTTATTAATCCCGTCATTCAGAATAAATATAAATTGTAATTATTACATCAGTAGTTCGTTGATTTGGTAAATCTGTTATTAAGCTGCTTTAATATATTTCAAAATAAAATTACTATATATACAGGGTGGCCCATAAGAAAAGGCTACATTTTTTAATGCGTCAACCTCGGCTGATGTGAAAATGAAACTTTAAGACCAGCTGAGCTGCATTAGATAGGTAAGCATGTCTTCATTTGATCAACTTTGACATTCTGACAATATGTCCAGTCTTTAAACTTAATTAGCACATTTTTAAATCTCCGGAATAGATACGCGTCCTACGGCGTGCAAAAATTTCAGGATATCGTTAAAAGAGGGTGCAAATTGATGGCAGGACCAGTGACGCACGCTATCGGCGTTTAAACAATATTATAGTAGGGTGTAGACAAATTGCCTTAGTGCTCGAAGCACTGTGAATTGTCCAAAATTTTTTACACATTTGGAAGAAGAGACTTTTATCTATTGAATGCAGCCAGTTTGAACGTTTGAAGTTTACATGAGCCGAAGTTATGACCTGTCAAATCGGAATGTAGCCTTTTTTATGGGCCACTCTGTATATATCATCTGGTCTTTCAAAACCAGAATGTTTTCGGGAAGTTCAATTGAATTATTTTCCATATGGGAAAATAATTTAAAAAATTGATCAAAATCAAATTTTTCTAATGAAAATTTTGGGTGAAGCAGGAAGTATCCTCGGTTTTTATGCGCCATGAAGTGCATTCCATTGCGACGTCAATATTATGCGAACTTTAATACGAAATTCGTGTATCTGTTCTCGTGATTGTAGCGCCTGTAATTAGGCTACTTTTTATGCTTTAAGAAAAATGCAACAAATTTGTAAAGATGACGATATTCGATCCTTACTTCAATATTAGTTCCGTACATGTAATGGAGTTTTTTGGAGGACGTGGATTTCTCGTCGTTTGACGTCCGTTTTTTCCGCTGTCAGAATCAGAAATTTTTATCCTTTAAATTCGGTCAGAAATTCAGTCTTTCCTTTCCGGTAATCTTCGTTTTCTTTGCAATTGTTTTTAATTTGAAACGCCTAATTCTTTAACAACAATCTTAAATAAAACTGAGTAGTAAAAATTTATCGATTTAGAAAATCCTTTTCTGGATTTTAATCAACAATAAGTAGATTTATGTTTTACTTTTTTATTAATGAAGGAAGAGGTAAGTTTTTTGTAAAGGTGGACGAAATTTAAATATTTTTTCGGCTTCTCTTTTAGTCCGCCCTTCCGCCTCCACTTAAGATTTTAACCTGTTACATGTACGTCTTATTTTAATGTACGTACTACCTACACCACATGCCTTCGCTGTTTATTCATCTGTTTGTTCGTTATCATCGCAAGCATCTTATTGTGTATTGTGATCGACTTGAATCGCTTCGGATTTTTTTCCAGCTCGGCCCGTTTCGGACGCGCCATTCGCGTTTTAATGTAACATAATTTGTGCGAAGCACAAATTGCAATAAAATTGGATAGCCCTAAAATTATTCGTTGGTATTGTTCTTCATAAGAATTGGTTGCTGGCATTTTTATAGATTTTTATTCAGGTACGTACCTGGTCTTGTGAATTTGAGGGGACAAAATTTTAAAAAACACCCACTAGTTGAGGGAGAAAATAATGGTGTTATTCATACGTGGGCAGCACCGAAATTTTTGGGGTGCAAGATTTTTCAGAGGTTAAAAATGGCCTTAAAAATGGTGTTATGGCGAAAAAACGCCATTTTTCAACGTTTCTCATCGAGCAACATCCATTGGCATCAAAAAATTGCGAAAAAACAAAGAAAAAATAATTCTGGGGGGGTATTCCGGTTTCTCGGGGGTGCATACCAGTGATCGGACCGAGGCCTCGGCCTCGGCAAGCCTCGGCGTTTTTTGGAGCCTCGGCCTCGGCGCCGAGGGCGAAGCTGAAAAGTGCCGAGGCGCCGAGGGTTAAAATCAAATTTGAATAAGTTTAATATATCCGTTGAATATTAAATAATTAGAATGCATCTGCAGTATACGGGCTATTTCTTACCTAGACTCTTCTCGTGGTTTTAGTCGCGTACCCAGTTACACCAAGTTATATACAGCAAAGTGCCAATTTATTATTCATGCTCGCTACATGGATCGGAAATATGCATTCTCAAAGGGGGTGAGGGAGGGTTATTACCGCCCTCTCAGGGTACAAGACTCAAGTCACTGTCAGACTGTCAGACGATTTTTGGTGAAAACCTTTCGAATATTTTCGAACTTAATTTTTACTATGGCAAAGTGCAGCTAACTATTAGAATTTCCCGAAGTGGATACAGTATTTTTGAATGTGAGTAAATAGACAAACTATCACTATAAAACATGCATGTAACAGCTCAAAATTTTCGGAAGGGGATCCTCGGCATACATGTAACAGCTAGAAATTTCGGGTAGGGGTCCCTGGCCATTTTTAGAAGGAGGGGGATTAGCGACTCTAATTCTATGTCAAAAATGGCAAAAGCACCTAAAAATAGCCAACAAAGCGCAAATTTTCGCCAAAAATGGGGAGGGTGGGTCAAAATTTTCTGATGATGGAGGGAAGGGTGAGGGGAGGACGTCCAACCCTGGGTGGGTGGGGAATTCTCCAAAGCCCCCTGTTACACGTATGGTTTTTGGCCATTTTTATGGGAGAGGGCATTTTCACGAATTTTCAGCCCGAAAATCGCAAAAACGCACCTAAAAATGGCCAATAAATGCAGGTTTTGCCAAAAATCAATTTCGGCCCATGCATTTTTTTGAGCCATTTTCATACAATGTTAAAATACTTTCTTGGACAAAGTGATATTAATTATATCGTTTTTTAGTATTTTGTTTAGAAAATTTCAAAAAATTTTCGGCGCTTCGCGCAAAATATCGCTAATATACTGTATTTAGATTGAAGCAGGGGCATTAAACACTCAAAAATCAATTTTTGTGTATCTAGGCATCTTTAAACAGATTTGAATATCTTTTGTATCGATTTATACTGTTTTTAAAAGTTTTATGCAAAATAAGTACTATTCAATAACTTTGCACTTTTTTGCCGTTCAAAGATAAAATTGACTAATTTATCCTGATGTTGCATTGGATTTCTAAGCACAGTAGTGCTTATTACAAGATTTTAATTGGCATATTACAATATCTGTAATATTTCTGATTTTTGTAGTACAAGTTGTTTTAGCTTTCTCAGTCGAGTTTTATGTGTAAATTTCATCAAAAGCTCAAAAAAATTTCGGTCAGGCCGAATTATCACATTTAGGGCCACGGTTTTTTGTATTCGGCAAAGATTTTTCATAATGTACAAAGACTTTTCAGGACTGTCTTTGTACACGCACAAACATTTTTTGGAGAGACGAAAACTGTAAAAAGCTGTAAAATTCCCGGAAATTTTCGGCGCATCAGTAATTGTCTGTCCTATATATCTTTAAAATAGTAGAATTTGCATTTAGAATGGAAAAATGTCAAATATTCAGAAACCCAGGAATTAGCTGAGATACACTACCAAAGGTCAAAAAACCCTGTTTTACCACACTAAATCGCTACTGTACCATACTATAATAGTACACAAAAATTTGCATGCACAAAATGTTCAAAGACTTTTGGATACCATCTTTGTACATGTAAAAAGGTATCTTGCACAAAAAAACACTGTTTAGGATTGCATGCCGGATGCAGGTCACACACTGGCAGCATGTAAAAATGTGTATGTTCAAAAATATATTTATGTAAAATATCTACAAAAATTTGTTCGCTCATACAAACACACTACTTAATTTACTGGTCCCCCATTTTGGGAAATCACCCTTCCCTCAACTCTGGACCTTGGGAAACTATGATCGGAAAGTACATTGCAGTTTCCGTCATATTACCTGCCAAACCAGAATTGGATGACCTAAAAAGCGTGTTTAAACATGCATTACTGCAAAAGCGAGCACAACAATGGCTACAGTTCTGTCTTTACTTAGCTTATTTCGTTTGTTCGTTTATTTCTTCGACACTTATTCTTATTTATAGTAATAAAAGTTTTTAAGTGCTTGTTCAGCCATATTTTTTATCAACTTTTCCAAGTCTTCAACGGCAACTTGTTAAATTAAGTATGCTTTCATGCTGCTGACTTTATTCAATAAATCCTTCACACATTCAATCTACTATTATTGAAAATAAGAATGAATTGTTTGACATTCGATAAAGTGTTTAATATTACGATTATTCTCTAGCTCATGTGCATACAAAATATTCCAAGAGTACTATTTATGGGTATAGGTATATAAGCTTGACCCTCGGCATTACCCTCGGCCGAGGCAAGGATTTTAAGTCGCCTCGGCCGAGCCCGAGGCCGAGGGTCCAAAAAGTACCCTCGGTCCGATCACTGGTGCATACCCCCTCCCCCAAGCCTACCCCCACGCCCAGGTGTGGTGTTATTGATCGTTTCTCAGTGTGTTCTGCTTGAAGATTATTTTTTAAATCAAAGTTAAATATTTTAATCATATTTAAAAAATAAGTTGTATGAAATAGCTTCTCAGTCCAAGCTTGACCCTACGCTTAACCCGTTTTGAACTCATTTTGGTACATTGCAAAGAAAAACTGAAAAATGAATTATTCCGCGCAGAGAAAATTCAAATTTTGACATATTTATCATATTTAACTCAAATTGGGGCTATTAAGAGGACAAAAGTTATAAACAAAACAATGAATTTGGTGGAAAGTGCCCGAAAATTTTGGGATTATTAGCCCAAAAGTGTGTTAAAATTTATTTTGGCAGCCTTTCAGATGCGCTTAAAAAAATTTCAATTTTATCCTCTTGGTGACCTTTACGAAAAATACTCTTAGATTCAAAATTTTAGAAGGACTAGTCCCGCCCCTATCCCTCATAGCTGCGTTGCGTACCTGTTTTTATTATTCAGTAGCCCGATATTTCTCATACGATTAAAAATTCATCTAAATATTACCTAGCGTTCGCATTGTTGGACGATGTTTTAAAGCATATTCAACAGTTTGAAGAATTCTTACCACCTGAAGCAGAAAAGAAAAATTCCGCCCTCTCAAATTTCGATTTGAGTTGTGGAATCGATGTTGCTGAAATGATTGGAACTTTTTCAAAAAATTGTATTTATTCCTTTTTTAGTTCAAAAAAACCATTTTTTAACTAAAAAACCAAGAAACTTTCTAATAGAAATGTAACACGAGTGAAGGGTTACTTCAGGTTTTACCAGCAAAGTTTTTTTGTACTAAATACGGAGTTAGATATCGGGATTTAAACTTAACACTTGAGCAGATTTCTCCGCCAACTTCTCCAGTTTTAAGTCGGGACAAGTTGGACAGAATAAAGATAAAGTACGTTCCAACGGCTACACGTCGCAGCTAACTGCTTTTAAACAAGCAATATTGAATTACTTATGAAGGTGTAAAGTTCGAAATCAGGGGTGTAACATGGGGTGAAAAAACGCTTTCTTCCCTTTTTGATTGTTCAATACCTCCAGTAGGATGCGGAACAAAAGTTTCTCACACACAAACGTAGTTCAACTCAATGGCTACAAACTTGCCCAGATCAATTTTTACACTGTATCGGGAGTTAATTCCAGATTTTTAAAGTTTACAATATGGTGGATGATGTAAAAATACTTTTGGCCCTTTTTTGTCCGCCAATTTCTCCTGTTAGAAGTTGGGATAAGTTGAATAGTATAAAAATATAGTACATTATAAGGGGTTGTAACGGAGTCACGTCAAATCCTCCGTTACGTGAGCAAAACTTTACCTGCATCGGTCTCCGGATCTTCTGCTCTGTATCGCATGTGTAGAACTAACCGAACCGACTACTCGGTCTCTTGCTCACTTTCTGCACTAATGTTGAATATCATTGAGAAACAATATAACATTAACCTCACGGGTTTAAGTTAAAAGTATTTCAAATCGTGAAGTAGCACCTCTGCTACAGAGTTACGCGTCACAGCAAATTGTATTTATTTACATCAATTTTGAGCTAGTGTGGGAGATAAAACTAAAAATCGGAGGTGTACAGAATGTTCCTGTCTTGTGTTTTCTCTGTCAACTTCTCCAGTTATGAGTCTGGACATATTCTCAAGTCTAAAAATGTACCGGGGTCATGCGTCAGTTGTGCGTGTTTGTTTACTTTCAACAGTGGTGTGAAGTGGTCCACATCCAACATCTATTTGACTTCAGACCATTGTGGTGACTAACTTTTTCATTAATTTTGATCGCAATATAAGAATGACGAATCCGACTAGAACTTTACACTTAGTGGTTGTGTAAAGTTTACACTGAAAATTGATTTTAGTTCTAGAGCATTGTGAAAGCTTAATTTTTTCGAAATGTTCTATGTAACGTCAGAATTGCGAATCTGAATGTCAGTTTTCTCTAAACCCGGTAGTTGTGTAAAGTTCACATCAATTATTGTTGATAAGTAAAGTTTACACTGTAGATGGGTGTATCTGCACGTGTCGTTACAAGTAAGGCTAAAACGCATCTTAGTGCGCTTCAATTTGACCATCCGGTCTTTTGGTTCCATTTTGGCGATCCAGCCATATTTTCCGATCACATTGCAGTCGGATAGTTTCCGACAGTAGGACATGCGGAGGCATCCCGGCCATAGGTGGGCAGCACCAAAATTCTGGGGGTGACAAAATTTTCAAAGGTCAAAAAAATGGTCTTAAAAGTGGTCGTATGGCAAAAAAACACCATTTTTCGACCACTATCCAATGGCATCAAAAAATCGCTAAAAAAGCAAAAAAAATTCAAAATTTGAATTCTGGGGGGGGGGTATTTTGAGTTTCTGGGGGGGGAGTATTTCAACTTCTGGTGGGTGCGATACCCCCCGAACCCCCACGCCCATGTGTGGACATCACTGACCGCGTCGGATTGAAACTGTGCACCCAAGCCTCACTAGTCGCGTTTTGGTGCCTTTCACGACTATTGAGGCGATAAATGCCGATCGTATTTTGAGCGTCATCGAAAAAATACAACAATCGAAACGGCCGTTCGACTTTAGCGAACAAATGACGATGAAAGTCGTCATCGTCGACTCACCTCGTGGTGGCGGAAAAGGCGAAAATTCGCGCCATAAAAATTCAAATTCCCGGATCGTCAACTGGAACCAATGGTTCCAAAAGCACTGTGGCCACGGCGAGGTGTTTCGTGCAAGTGAGTGATGATGACGATTAGAATGTAAAAAATGTTTTGGAAGAAAAAAGTGAATGAATCCTCCATCCGAAATAAAATGACCTAATTTCTTTCAGGCTAAAATGACGTTAAAAATGTTAAAGCATAAAAAAGATCATAGCTTCGATTTTCTGGGGTTGTCATCTCATTATGGCAACTCGTGTCTCATCATTCTAATTATCCTTATACTCTGAAAAAACAACTAAATCACAAAATTCGAAAACGTTATATAAATACTGAATCAATTTAATCTGTATCTTGCTTTTCCTGAAAAAAATTCTTCTTTTGACCTCTATTATTTTCATCGTTTACTCATCATTTTTGTCATAAAGTTTTCCATCCGTTTAATGATAGAGCATTTTTAGCCTAACTATTTTACATCTTTATTGTATCATCTATATTTAATTATTGCCTTGACATACGAGTATATGTAATTGATCGATAAATGTGTAAGAAAATTTCTAATTTCATGATTCTCTTCGTAAATACGTGTGCTGAAAAAATCACAACATATATTTCTAATCATGAACTTTCGATAAATTACGTTTTTATAATGTACATCATTCTACGAATAAATAAATTAGACAAGGACAATTATTTACCTGGGGTCGGTTTCAATAAGATAAGTTTGAACTTAAACTTAAGTTCGAACTTAAATCGTTAAGTTCGAACTAGGATAAGTTTGAACTTAAGTCGGTTTCAATAAAAATTTAAGTTCGAACTTGTTAAGTTTGAACTTAAGTTCGAACTTAAGTTCGAACTTAACTGTGCCTGTGGTGCTATGCAAAATAGACAAACGCAACGTTAAATTTGGCAAGTTTTGTCGTGAAGTCTTGTGTTAAATAAAAAAGAGTGCAAACAACAAATTGTTAGCCATTCATTAGATAATTTTTTCGGCATTCGTCACTCGAATCTAAAAAGTCATGGAAGACAAAAAGCGATCTTCGAATTGGTCAACTAAAGAAATCGAAAGATTAACAGAATTGTGTTTGTCCAAAAGAAAAATTTTGGAAGCCAAATTCAATGATGGAGATACAAATCGAAAAAGACAACTAATTTGGAACGAAATCACCCGGGATGTTAACTCTTCCTATCCAGCCAACAAACGTACAATGGACGAAGTCAAGAAAAAGTGGGCAAATTTGAAGAATTCAGCCAAACACAAAAATGCAGCAGTCAAGAAATCAGCCAGTGGAACGGGTGGAGGCCCGCCTGCTTCACCAATTCAACCAGTTTTGACCGACATTGTTGAAGCTTACAAAGACTCAGCAAGTTTCAATGGGATAACCGGTGGAATGGACACAGGTGAACCTGTGGAAGAATTCCAATCAGATTCCGAGTGAGTAACAACGTCCTGCAAATTTTTAACTTAATTTTACTTCTGTGTGCAGGTGTTATCAAAATTTTCCTACGTCTTTTTCAACGCAGAAAGTTTCTGGAAAAAAACATATCTTTATTTCTCAGTAAAAATGTGAGAATCGATTCTACAATATAATTTTCAAATGAGCTTAACGAACTTTTTTTGGAACAAAATGTAGTTTTATTTTTGGAACAAAATGTATTTTTAAATGCACTGTATCAGAAAATTGTAGAATTTTCGAATTTTTAAACTTAAAATTAGTAAAAATAGAATTTTAGTACAAGTACTGTGCAATTATTTGTAATGAATCGTTTAAATAGGGATGAACTCTCAGCGAGAGGTGATGAAAGCCGCACGGACAATGCATCGTCTAGTTCAGCTTCCTTGAAGCTGCAAAAATCTAAGGCTGTTTCGACTAAACCCAAAGAAACCACTGAAATGACAATTGCTGAAATTGAAGCAGCTCGATTGGAATTGGAAAAGGAATCAATTGCGATTCGAAGAGAAAAGTTGGCAATGAAAAAAGAACTTTTTCAATTGCAAAAGCAGAAATTGGAATGGGAAGTTCACGTACTTCAGCTTCAAGCTCAAAAATTGAAAAGTGATTACAATATGACCATGCTGTAGATATGCTTGAAGTTTGATTATATTTTATGAAAAACATCCAATAAATGAAACGTTTGAAAACCACTTGCAAATACGAATACTAAGCAAAATATGCATCAACAATGTGCTGTCGGAAGGTTTTGCCACTTTCAGGCCCCAATTCATCATTATAATCTGCCACTTCAATTCCTTCCAATTCTGCTTCATCCATTTGATCATCAAAATGACGTTGATTTCTTTTTATAGCAATATTATGCAAGATCGCTGTTGCAACAACCAGTTTGCATGTTTTTGAGGGCGAAACGCGACATTCACTGTGCATAAGGTGAAATCGGCGTTTCCAGCGGCCAAACGTCTGCTCAATGATTACTCTGGTTCGTCTAGCAAAAAATATTAAAAGAAACTTTCCATTTAAAAATTAAAATGACGTTTTTTTGTTTCATGATGAAAAATCCGAAAATTCTTGTGTTGGACGGAAAAAATTCAAAACTTCCAAAAATTGCCATTTAAGCATTAAAGATAAAATTGAGACAAATGTTGCTTCAGTTCTCCCTTTTTGTTTTACAAAAAACGAATTAAAAAATTTGTGGGTTTTTTACGCAAAAATTTACAACTCAAATCCAGAAATATAAGATAACCTTGCATGCCGATAATGATAACGAGGGAAACAATAATCACTCCTTTATTTACGGATTTAGCAAGGCAAACGAAAATGAGTGCATCCTGGCTTTAATACAAAAAAAATTTTGTTTCAAAGTAATGAATATTTCAGGAAAAAAATTAAAATTGCTTCATTAAAAAGACAAAAAAACCAACTTTTTCCATCAGTTTGTCAGCTTGCAAAATTGTAATACCACCTGTAAATTTTACGAAACAATTTATAATTTTGGAATTTTGTGATAAAATGTCAAAAAACAATATTTTGCAAGTTTCTTTCAGTTTTAAAAATTCTCTCATTTTATCATCAAAAGATTGAGCTTATAAAGTTTGCTTACACTTACTTATGAGCAGTGTTGTAATTTTTTTGAGCACGGGAAATTGGTTCTCGAAATGGAGTCAAAATCCACGGTTTACAAGGATAAGCACTGTCGCCCAAAATAAACCCATCATCGCGGCCGATTTCAAACTGTCTGTTAATGCTACTCTGCGACCATACAAAAGCATCGTGAGTTGATCCTGGCCATTTGGCCAGCACATTCAAAAACTGACCATGACTGTCACAAATTCCTTGCACGTTGACAGACGGGTAAAATTTCCTGTTTATATATTCGTGTTCGTTTAAAGATGGACGTTGAAGACGAATGTGGGTTCCATCGACCAAGCCCAACACACCAGGAAAATTTGCTATTTTGAAAAAATCGGACTTAATTTTGTCACATTGATCTTGAGCTGGAAAATTTATAAATTCGGCTCGTTTTTTCACTAAACTTTCTGTGACTTGCCAAATACATCTGTGAGCTGTTGCTTTTGAGACAAGAATATCGTCACCACAAACTATTTGGAACGTGCCAGTGGCATAAAATCTTAAGGCGACTAATAGTTGCTGTACGGGCAGCATGGCTTGATTACGGCTTGTTTTGTTCAAATCCTCTGACAATAAATCCGTCAAATAAAAAATAGATTCGCGGTCAAATCTGTAACGTTGATACAAATCTTGATCATTAAAATAATCAATAGGATTCAAACGATCTCGAAAAATTCGATTTCTTTGTAATTCCTCTCTTTCTTCATTAAGCAATAGAAGCAACCGACCAGCCATGACAATATACAAAACAACAAACTTAAGACACCTCCATGCAGTCTTAACTTTCTGTCGATTTAAGTTCGAACTTAACTTTTTTAAGTTCGAACTTAACTTTATTGAAACCGGCCAATCTTAAGTTCATTGTCAAACTTAAGTTCAAACTTTAAGTTTGAACTTAAGTTTTTTTATTGAAACCGCTAAGTTCGAACTTAACAGTTAAGTTCGAACTTAAGTCCGATTTCGGACTTAAGTTACTTTATTGAAACCGGCCCCTGATGTTTGTAATTGATCGCTCAAACGCGTAAAAATCTCTTAATTGAGTCGATCATTTTGACGAATTTTTGCCGAAAATAACGCATTGTAATGTTTCTATTGAATATTTGATTACTAGCAAAGAAAAAATGCTCCGATAGAACAAAAAAAGATGGATATACTTGGAATTGTGGATTATTTAGGATTAAAAGAATGGACTAGGAAAAAAGCTACCTAAAGTCGCAAAATCTGCTAAAGATCACACTTTTTCTAAGCAACGCAAAAAATCGAAGTATATTCTGCGGCCTCTAAAAAAGTGTCTTTTTTAAATAATTTTCAAAGTTTCAGATAAGAGTGTTTAAAGGAAATCTATAATTTTTACTTTTTTAAATTGCTGGCAAGTAGCAATGCTGACTCAGCTTCGTATCCTGATTGATAGAAAACTAAGTGGTATTGTATTTAACGTTGTTTTATTTTGTTATAAGCATTATAGCAAGCAAAGCGAGGGGGCTGATTGATTAGTGCACACAATCATTACGGGAATGCTAGTGTACCTACATTTAGTCTGTTTTCAAGTAAACTTACGCGTTTCCTACTGTTTTAAACCAACTTTTTCTTCAATTGTCCTGGATACATCGATATTTGCTATTTCATTCAATTGGCTTAGAAAGAATGTAAGTTTACTCAATATCATTTCCCATAACTACTGCATAGCAAACGTGCTGCTTTTTAAAATATTTTTACGGTTAAATATTCATTTTAATCTGTTGGCTGCAGGAATATACTTCGATTTTTTGCATTGCTTAGAGAAAGTGTGATTTTTAGCAGATTTTGCGACTTTAGGTAGTTTTTCCTAGTCCCCTGCTTATACATCCTTAATATTCCACAATTCCAAGTATATTCATCTTTTTTGTTCTATCGGAGCATTTTTCTTTGCTAGTTTTAAAATACACGTAGTCGCAGTTTTCTATTATGGATCTTGTTTTTCAATATGGTTGGTCTGTCCCAAAAACAAGTTGGTTGGTCCCAAAAAAGGTTGGTCTGGTCTCTAAAACAGGTTGGCTGGGCCCAAAAAATGGTTGGTTTGTCTCAAAAACAGGTTGGTTGGTCCCAAAAAACAGTTGGTCTGTGTCAAAAACAGGTTGGCTGCTCCCAAAAATGGGTTGGTCCATCTGAAAAATAGAATGGCTGGTCCCAGAAAAAGGTTGGTCTGTCTCAAAAACAGGCTGGTCTATCTCTAGGATAGGTTGGCTGGTCCCAAAAAATAGTTGGCCTGTCTCAAAACCAGGTTGTTTGGTCCCAATAAAAGGTTAGTCTGTCTCTAAAATAGGTTAGCTGGTCCCAAAAAATGGTTGGTCTGTCTCAAAAACAGGTTGGTTGGTCCCAACGAAAGGTTGGTCTGTCTCTAAAACAGGTTGGCTGGGGCCCAAAAAATGGTTGGTTGGTCTCAAAAACAGATTGGTTGGTCACAAAAAGTTGGTCTGCGTCAAAAACACGTTGGCTGCTCAGTAGTTATACCTGGGACCCTGGCGGCAACGCTATAACATAGGCAATGGTTAAGGATAGACAATTCTTAAGAATAGGCAACGCTATAAGATAGGCTAATGCTATAACATATACAATGGTTAAGGATAGGTGAGGGGGTGGTGCCTTGCGCCCTGGGGCGGGGGCCAGGGCGCAATGGTTAAGCATAGACAGTGCTTAAGGATATACAATGATTAAGCATAGGACATAGTTGAGGAGTGGAAGGGGTCAAAATTGGCAGAATGCCAAGCCTAACTGTGTAAATTAAGCCTAAGTGTAAACTAGGATTAAACTAAGACTATACCTGAACTAAGTGTAAAGTAAACCTAGCTGAGCTAGGTGTAAAACAAAGTTCCTGTACTCTTTTTGCCCGCGTGGTTCCTCAGTGGGAGGAGGGGGAAGTCCCCTAAAAAGTAGCAGGGGTCCGCTCTTGCTACCCCTTCGACTCAGTCTAAAAATTGCCTTAAATGTGCCAAAGTATGGCAAAACTAAGCAAAAGGACTGTGTGCCAGGGGTCCGCTCTTGCTACCCCTGCCACTTAGTCTTGAATTTATCTAAAATGTGTCAAAGGAAGACAAAAGTAAGCCCAAGGACTGGATGTGAGTGTAAACTAAGGTTAGGTAAGCCAAGGTGTAAAACAAGCCTAAGCATTATAGAAATTTATCAAGCAGTGTATGGCTTCCTGGCCCTTTATGTTCACCTGGCAGATTATGCAATAAAGTCTAAATATAAAATAAGTTTGTAAATTAAGCCTAGCTGAGCTAGGGGTTAAAGTGTGTCTAAGCACAAAAGGAGTGTGTATATATAGGTTTGACTTCCCGGTCCTTTGTCACTTCCAGTCCTTCAAATTCCCGGTCCTTCGTCACTTCCCGGTTCTTTGACTTCCCGGTCCTTCGACTTCCCGGTCCTTCAGAAAACGGTACCATTATATAGAAAAGATAGGACGACTTTTTCACACAATTTGAGAATTTTAGTGCATTTAAGCGTATAACTTTCGATCAGCTGGTATTTGTTAATAAAATAAATACAATAAATGATCACAATTCATTCAGCTTGCTTAAAAAATAGTCCATCTTTTATCTTATAACACGCCTACAGTGTGACAGTCGGTCAAAGTTGATGAACCTGCTCACCATTGAATAACTCATTTCATTGAAGTGAGGTTTTTGAGATGAATTCAAGAACCACCGAACGGATTTTGATGAAATAAAGTGTTTTAGATATACAATCTTGGAATGAAACTATTTTGCCAAAAAAGTAAAGCTAGCCTATATCTACAGTGTGCTAGACTCGAAAAAGTGCTCAAACTTTGCTTAGTCACTACAGTAAGTTTCATATTTTGGAAAATAGCAAAATAGTAAGATATTTTAGTGCTCTAAATTTCACTCTTTTTTGTTTTTCGCGTTTCTGCATAGTTCGTCCTGCAATTTCAATTGAATTTTTTCCAATATGGCTGCCCCCATAAGGTGTGCATTTTACTCGCGCTATTTTTTCATATTTTTCAATGTTTGAGCACATTTTAGAAAACCCCAAAAAAGCTCATTCGAATGATAGCCTATTTGTCTGATTTACTAAAGAATTACACTTTTTCAATATGGCCGCCAGAAAGGCTATAATACTATAGCTTTTGATGTTTTCAGCTATTATTCTGTGAGTTTCTGACATATTTCAAAAATTCATTCAGTAAATAGCTAGAAAATTTAATGTTCTTAACGAGCTATGTCTCATGTTCTGAATCCTTCTCGTTCGTTTAAGAAAGTTCAAAAACCTCAAAATTATTCATTGTATTGTGAAAATGCCGTGCATTGCAAATAATGGACCAATTGAGCTAAAATCTTGGTTTTGGATTGAATCAAACATATGCTGTAGAGATTGTTGATTATGGGTCATGGTCGAGAAAATCTAGTAGTTTTACTGTTTTTCGCTAGTTTTACATCAAAATACACTGTTTTTGGCTCAAATAACTCAATGGTAGGTTCTGCATGTGTCTTGCAAAGGAGATCAACATCAACTTATATACCTACTGTAAAACTGAATACATGAAGAAGAATAGCTCAAACTGATTCAGAATTTAACATACTGATCATACACCTTTAACAAAGTGTGTACTATTTGTAGAGCTGAGCACAAAGCAACTCACACTATTATGATTAGTTAGGTCTCCGAGGCTATTCTTCTATGCTGAGGAGTTTAACAAAACCTTTCATTTCAATACAATTAAGGCCTCAGAAACATAATTAAGATGTATTATCAACTTTACTTGGTTCAAGCACTTCTTTTTTATTTGTGTAACTTAAAGTAAAGTGTGCACTTAATTCAATTACATGTGAGCATTGAAAATGGCTCATAGGTTTTAGAACAATTAGAAAGAAAGTGTTGGCAAATTGAGCAGTTTAGAAAAAAGTGTGCAGAGTTTGGAACATTTTTCACACGTTATAACATAGGAAGTGTGCAGAGTTTCGAAAAAGTGTGCAGAGTTTCGAAAAAGTGTGCAGAGTTTGGAAAAAAAGTGTGCAGAGTTTCGGAAAAAGTGTGCAGAGTTTGGAAAAATACCGAGAATATTAAAACATATTTTGGGGTTATTCAAAATGTCATTATCATTCAGCCAACTATAGTATAATAGAGACATGTAGTTTAAGTGGAGGGGCCTGAGTTCAACACTTATTCAGGGCTAAGAGCGACAGACGAGAATGATTTGGTCAAAAACACTTTTTGCTTTGACATAGTTTTTAAATAGATTATACAGGTATATTAGACTTAACAATTTGATGCCGTAGGCATGTCTTCAAGATAGAAACACAAGAATAAGCATTTAGTGTGGCCTACTTGGTTAGTGTGGCTGTAAAGTAATTTATCAGTCAGCCAATTTTCATAGAGATAGGTATTATTTGCATACATACTTGCTACATAACTGTCCAGGCTGTTTGTTGGCTATAATATTCATTATTGCAACCCTTCATACATGTAGGAAAACATTGCATTTTCATGGACTAGAGACATAAAGATCACAATACTGTTAGGTAGTCTTAAACAATATACTACGTACAGTATGCAAAGTCTGTTGAATTTATAAGAATGCTTGTAAAGTTTAGAACATTTTTGTAAAGTTTAGGACATTTTTGTAAAGTTTGGAACATTTTTTGTAAAGTTTGGAACATTTTTTGTAAAGTTTGGAACATTTTCTGTAAAGTTTGGAACATTTTTGTAAAGTTTGGAACATTTTTGTAAAGTTTGGAATATTTTTGTAAAGTTTGGAACATTTTTTGTAAAGTTTGGAACACATTTTACACGCTATAACATAGGAATTTTGTAAAGTTTTGAACATTTTTTGTAAAGTTTGGAACATTTTTGTAAAGTTTGGAACATTTTTGTAAAGTTTGGAACATTTTTGTAAAGTTTGGAACATTTTTGTAAAGTTTGGAACAAAGCTTGTAAAATTTGGAACAAAACTCGTAAAAGTCAGAAGAAAGTTATATAAATGTTCAAATATCCAAATTCAGCCACAATTAAAGGGGTATATTGCATCCAAAAATCCTTGTTTCTATTGCCTAAGTTAATAAGGCAAGTAAAGCATAACGTGTACACACTGTTAAGCATCTGTACAGAAATTTGTATTTGTGACACTGCGTTATCTGTCTTATTGGTTGGGTGTAAGCATGACATTGCACAGAGTGCTTGAAATGTTGCTTGTTAATTGATAATGAGTATGACAAAGTTAGCCTTGAGCACACATAAATTTGCCAGAAATACTCATATTGTATACACAATACTATTTAAATTCCACACTTTATTGGGAAAGTGTGTGTTAAGCTCACTTGCATTACAATTAAGCAATGTAGCCACAAGACAAAAATTCAGGCTGCATGCTTTTGTCTATATTGTAAAACTATCATCTCAGTACTGCAAATCCTAATATTTGAGACCATTAATTTAGAGTTTTTGTCTATACAAAAGCTAATTTGCACAGAAAAGTGCTATTCTATTAATTCAATTCTGGCATCTTTTAAAGCTTATTTCAACTTCATTTTATAGGTAAAAGCAGAAATGTACTACTTGGTGTTGCTGAAATCATCTAAGAGTGTTAGACCCTGAGGAAGGGGGATCCCCCACCCCTATAGGAACCTGTGCTTCTCCAGGTGCAGAAGGAGAGGGAGTAGAGATGTGCTGGGCCGCCTTTTTAGCCGGGGTCACAGGGACATAATACTTACCAAGGTATATCATACAGTATATTGTGTACTGACTTAACATGCAACAAATAACAAAATACTGTTTCTCAATCATTGACTCATTTGGCACACGTAGCTGGTTTGTGTATTTTTATTGTCATTAATTGTACTGATGTACTAGATGGTTACCATATTTACTGTAACTTAATAGGAAACTTGAGTGGGGCAAGTGGCTGTCATTCTGTCATTTGTAGAGCACTAAACCGTCCATATAAACATAATTCAAGCATACAGTGGCTGGGGGATACTATAGTAAGTGAGCTATGTAAGTATTACTCAAGATTGAACTAATCTGGAAATCTTAGGATTCTAAAAACTAATGACATAAAAGGTTGATACTGCCCACATTCTATTCTTTGCTTGACTATTCATAATTTAGGAACCACTTATTTAGATAAGAATTCTCATTTTCGGCAAAATCAACAGAAAAAAGCCAGAAATGACAATGCTGCTTTGGCAGTAGTATCCTAGCTCAACCCTTCTTGGCAGCAAATTCCAAACCCTGACTTACACAAAGTGCCGCACCTTAAGACCAATACACAAGGCTTACATTTGGGAAGACATTTGCCAGCAACCTACAGCATGGTGAAGAGCATATAGGCATCAAACACTACATGCAACATTATTGAAGCAAAAAGAGAACAAAAGTCATTTGCCTAGAACATTATCAATATTAAAATAATATAAAAGCTATAATTAACATTAGTGAGCTACACCAATCCTATTATCTGCTGCAAAGCACCCAGCATATACAATAATTTGTTATGCCCTAAAGTATGCATTGATTGTTAATACAGTATGTCCTCAAACATCTTTGTCCATTCAGCCAAATGTGATGCAAATGCTTTCAAAAATACATCAAATTGGTTTAATCTAATCATATATACAACAAACCACAACCATATTACCAATCTAGCTTACTTTTTTGTAAATATGTTGCAAAATTTGATCAAAAGATTATATTATTTTTGTCAATTTTTTACAGGCCCCGGCTAAAAAGGCGGCCCAGCACATCTCTACTCCCCTCTCCTTCTGCACCTGGAGAAGCACAGGTTCCTATAGGGGTGGGGGATCCCCCTTTCTCAGGGTCTAACACTCTTAGATGATTTCAGCGACACCAAGTAGTACATTTCTGCTTTTACCTATAAAATGAAGTTAAAATAAGCTTTAAAAGATGCCAGAATTGGATTAATAGAATAGCACTTTTCTGCGCAAATTAGCTTTTGTATAGACAAAACTCTAAATTGATGGTCTCAAATATTAGGATTTGCAGTACTGAGATGATAGTTTTACAATATAGACAAAAGCATGCAGCCTGATTTTTGTCTTGTGGCTACATTGCTTAATTTAATGCAAGTGAGCTTAACACACACTTTCCCAATAAAGTGTGGAATTTAAATAGTATTGTGTATACAATATGAGTATTTCTGGCAAATTTCTGTGTGCTTAGGCTACTATGCTACTCTTATCAATTAACAAGCAACATTTCAAGCACTCTGTGCAATATCATGCTTACACCTAACCAATAAGACAGATAACACAGTGTCACAAATACAAATTTCTGTACAGATGCTTAACAGCATGTACACATTATGCTTTACTTGCCTTATTAACTTAGGCAATAGAAACAAGGTTTTTGGATGCAATATACCCCTTTAATTGTGGCTGAATTCGGATATTTGAACATTTATATAACTTTCTTCTGACTTTTACGAGTTTTGTTCCAAATTTTACAAGCTTTGTTCCAAACTTTACAAAAATGTTCCAAACTTTACAAAAATGTTCCAAACTTTACAAAAATGTTCCAAACTTTACAAAAATGTTCCAAACTTTACAAAAAATGTTCGAAACTTTACAAACTTCCTATGTTATAACGTGTAAAATGTGTTCCAAACTTTACAAAAAATGTTCCAAACTTTACAAAAATATTCCAAACTTTACAAAAATGTTCCAAACTTTACAAAAATGTTCCAAACTTTACAGAAAATGTTCCAAACTTTACAAAAAATGTTCCAAACTTTACAAAAAATGTTCCAAACTTTACAAAAATGTTCTAAACTTTACAAAAATGTTCTAAACTTTACAAGCACTCTTATAAATTCAACAGACTTTGCCTACTGTACGTAGTATATTGTTTAAGACTACCTAACAGTATTGTAATCTTTATGTCTCTAGTCCATGAAAATGCAATGTTTTCCTACATGTATGAAGGGTTGCAATAATGAATATTATAGCCAACAAACAGCCTGGACAGTTATGTAGCAAGTATGTATGCAAATAATACCTATCTCTATGAAAATTGGCTGACTGATAAATTACTTTACAGCCACACTACCCAAGTAGGCCACACTAAATGCTTATTCTTGTGTTTCTATCTTGAAGACATGCCTACGGCATCAAATTGTTAAGTCTAATATACCTGTATAATCTATTTAAAAACTATGTCAAAGCAAAAAGTGTTTTTGACCAAATCATTCTCGTCTGTCGCGTCTTAGCCCTGAATAAGTGCTGAACTCAGGCCCACCCACTTAAACTACATGTCTCTATTATACTATAGTTGGCTGAATGATAATGACATTTTGAATAACCCCAAAATATGTTTTAATATTCTCGGTATTTTTCCAAACTCTGCACACTTTTTCCGAAACTCTGCACACTTTTTTCCAAACTCTGCACACTTTTTCTCTCGAAACTCTGCACACTTTTTTCGAAACTCTGCACACTTTTTTCGAAACTCTGCACACTTTTTTCGAAACTCTGCACACTTCCTATGTTATAACGTGTGAAAAATGTTCCAAACTCTGCACACTTTTTTTCTAAACTGCTCAATTTGCCTACACTTTCTTTCTAATTGTTCTAAAACCTATGAGCCATTTTCAATGCTCACATGTAATTGAATTAAGTGCACACTTTACTTTAAGTTACACAAATAAAAAAGAAGTGCTTGAACCAAGTAAAGTTGATAATACATCTTAATTATGTTTCTGAGGCATTAATTGTATTGAAATGAAAGGTTTTGTTAAACTCCTCAGCATAGAAGAATAGCCTCGGAGACCTAACTAATCATAATAGTGTGAGTTGCTTTGTGCTCAGCTCTACAAATAGTACACACTTTGTTAAAGGTGTATGATCAGTATGTTAAATTCTGAATCAGTTTGAGCTATTCTTCTTCATGTATTCAGTTTTACAGTAGGTATATAAGTTGATGTTGATCTCCTTTGCAAGACACATGCAGAACCTACCATTGAGTTATTTGAGCCAAAAACAGTGTATTTTGATGTAAAAATAGCGAAAAACAGTAAAACTACTAGATTTTCTCGACCATGACCCATAATCAACAATCTCTACAGCATATGTTTGATTCAATCCAAAACCAAGATTTTAGCTCAATTGGTCCATTATTTGCAATGCACGGCATTTTCACAATACAATGAATAATTTTGAGGTTTTTGAACTTTCCTAAACGAACAAGAAGGATTCAGAACATGAGACATAGCTCGTTAAGAACATTAAATTTTCTAGCTATTTACTGAATGAATTTTTTGAAATATGTCAGAAACTCACAGAATAATAGCTGAAAACATCAAAAGCTACAGTATGACAGCCTTTCTGGCGGCCATATTGAAAAACTGGAATTCTTTAGTAAATCAGACAAATAGGCTATCATTCGAATGAGCTTTTTTTGGGGTTTTCTAAAATGTGCTCAAACATTAAAAAATATGAAAAAATAGCGCGAGTAAAATGCACACCTTATGGGGGCAGCCATATTGGAAAAAATTCAATTGAAATTGCAGGACGAACTATGCAGAAACGCGAAAAACAAAAAAGAGTGAAATTTAGAGCACTAAAATATCTAACTATTTTGCTATTTTCCAAAATATGAAACTTAACCTGTATACTGTAGTGACTAAGCAAAGTTTGAGCACTTTTTCGAGTCTAGCATACTGTAGACATAGGCTAGCTTTACTTTTTGGCAAAATAGTTTCATTCCAAGATTGTATATCTAAAACACTTTATTTCATCAAAATCCGTTCAGTGGTTCTTGAATTCATCTCAAAAAACCTCACTTCAATGAAATGAGTTATTCAATGGTGAGCAGGTTCATCAACTTTGACCGACTGTCACACTGTAGGCATGTTATAACATAAAAGATGGACTATTTTTTGAGCAAGCTGAATGAATTGTGATCATTTATTGTATTTATTTTATTAACAAATACCAGCTGATCGAAAGTTATACGCTTAAATGTACTAAAATTCTCAAATTGTGTGAAAAAGTCGTCCTATCTTTTCTACATAATGGTACCGTTTCTGCGGCTCATGCAAGGACCGGGAAGTCAAAGGACCGGGAATTCGAAGGACCGGGAAGTGACGAAGGACTGGGAAGTGTCGAAGGACCGGGAAGTTGACGAAGGACCGGGAAGTCAAACCTATATATACACACTCCTTTTGTGCTTAGACCCACTTTAATCCCTAGCGCAGCTAGGCTTAATTTACAAACTTATTTTATATTTAGACTTTATTGCATAATCTGCCAGGTGAACATAAAGGGCCAGGAAGCCATACACTGCTTGATAAATTTCTATAATGCTTAGGCTTGTTTTACACCTTGGCTTACCTAACCTTAGTTTACACTCACATCCAGTCCTTGGGCTTAGTTTTGTCTTCCTTTGACAAATTTTAGATAAATTCAAGACTAAGTGGCAGGGGTAGCAAGAGCGGACCCCTGGCACACAGTCCTTTTGCTTAGTTTTGCCATACTTTGGCACATTTAAGGCAATTTTTTAGACTGAGTGGCAGGGGTAGCAAGAGCGGACCCCTGCTACTTTTTAGGGGACTTCCCCCTCCTCCCACTGAGGAACTGCGGGCAAAAGAGTACAGGCTTTGTTTACACCTAGCTCAGCTAGGTTTACTTTACACTTAGTTCAGGTATAGTCTTAGTTTAATCCTAGTTTACACTTAGGCTTAATTTACACATAGGCTTGGCATTCTGCCAATTTTGACCCCTTCCACTCCTCAACTATGTCCCATGCTTAATCATTGTATATCCTTAAGCACTGTCTATGCTTAACCATTGCGCCCTGGCCCCCACCCCAGGGCGCAAGCAGCACCACCCCTCACCTATCCTTAACCATTGTATATGTTATAGCATTAGCCTATCTTATAGCGTTGCCTATTCTTAAGAATTGTCTATCCTTAACCATTGCCTACTGTAATAGCGTTGCCGCCAGGGTCCCAGCCCAGGTATAACTACTCTGCTCCCAAAATGGGTGGGTCCATCTGAAAAATAGAATGGTTGGTCCCAGAAAGGTTGGTCTGTCTCAAAAACAGATTGGTCTGTCTCTAGGATAGGTTGGCTGGTCCCAAAAATGGTTGGCCTGTCTCAAAACCGGGTTGTTTGGTCCCAATAAAAGGTTAGTCTGTCTCTAAAATAGATTAGCTGGTCCCAAAAAATGGTTGGTCTGTCTCAAAACAGGTTGGTTGGTCCCAAAAGGTTGGTCTGTCTCTAAAACAGGTTGGCTGATCCCAGGAAAAGGTTAGTCTGTCTCTAAACTGGGTTGGCTGCACTGTTAAAAAAATTGGCTTCAAAACCCGTTAAATACGCGTTACAAAAACTGCCCTGTTAAAAACGGATGTGAACAACCCGTTTTTTGCAAGTCTCATGAATATGTACTTAACTGATTCTAACAACTAGTAATATCCAGGTTTATGTAACCCGTTATTCGCACGTTTTGAGAGCCTGCTATCAACAGGTTTAATTGACTAGCAAATAGCGAGTTCGATTAACCGGTTTTCTTCTAGTTTCATGTACTTGATGTGAACATGTTTTAGGAATCAGTAATTAATAGGCTCCATGAACCCGTTGTTTTCGAGTCCTTATACTTATTATTAACAGATTGTACCAATCAGAAGTTGATGGGTACCGTTATTTTTAATACTTCACAGAGTTGCAGTAAAGCGTCAGCACCATAGCGTGGGCAGCAAGAAAATTCTGGGGGGGGGTGCAAGATTTTTTTGAAGGTCGAAAAATGGCCTTAAAAATGGTGGTATGGCGATAAAAAACACCATTTTTCGACGTTTCTCATCAAGCACTATCCATTGGCATCAAAAAATTGCGAAAAAAACGAAAAAAATTTTCAAAAATTGAATTCTGGGGGGGGTATTTTGATTTCTGGGGGCATTCAGTTTCTGGGGGTGCATACCCCCCAAAGCCCCCCCCACGCCCAGGTGTGGTCAGCACACACGGGGGTGGAGAGTTAAGAGGCTTCAGACCTCGATGATGCACTAGACCCTCAAAATCCACCAGACCCTCTGGAAACTGATTTTTCAGAAGTAATCCCGTTTTTCCTGCGATATTTTTATGCCAATCTATAGATCTTGAGAAATGCTAAAGTTGTGTTTTTTCCGCCCCTCAACTCTTAGACAATTTTCCAACTTTGAAAATTCCCCAACCCAATTATCGAGTCGCTCATCTATGGTTTTGTTGCTGGTGATATTTGGTCCTGAAACGCGTATATTTTTCATTCTCATCATACATTACATTCAGGGCATAAAAGGCACAAAAGTTAGAGCAATATTCTATCATTCAAAATGTGCAAAATTAATTGAATGATTCGGAGTTTAAGGATGAATTTCTCACATTCACTCTCGAGCACACCTGGGCGTGGGGTTTGGGGGTATGCACTTCCCCCAGAAATCAAAAATACCCCCCCAGAATTCAATTTTTGAAAATTTTTTCGCTTTTTTTGCAATTTTTTGATGCCAATGGATAGTGCTTGATGAGAAACGTCGAAAAATGGTGTTTTAATCACCATACCACCATTTTTAAGGCCATTTTTTGACCTTCAAAAAAATCTTGCACCCCCAGAAATTTCTTGCTGCCCACGTATGCTCTCGAGTCTAGGATATTCTTATTTCTTCTCAATGTCATATAAGCCCCAATCCGTTCACAGAAATGAAAATACAAGTTCAATAAGATCTGAATAGTGCACTTTATTGCACAGTCGTAATGAACAATAAAACCAAGCAAGTGAAGCTTGAGAGCAAAGTATAACAGCAATCGAATGATAGGTAAAGCGTTAAAGATTGAGCGTAAAACACTGGAGATGAGATTATGAGTCACAGTCTAAAAATATTCAAGTAATTAATCAAACAGAATCAAAGGGTCAAGCCCAATTGCACGTAACAACGTGACAAATTTCCGACTCGCTTTTTATCATACAAACCGATACGCAGAATGGCATGCTGCATAAATTCGAAAGACAGCGGTGAAGAATATTCGAGATTCAACACATAGTGGTAACAAAGCAGGTACATCACTGCTTCATTCAAAGTCTCAACATATTCCATGAGCAGACTGCGCTCGGCAACAATTACTTTGAGGTGTCGATCACCCGAGAGCCCAATCAGCGCAATAAAAGCATTGACGTCATTGTCATCATCATAGGGCATTATATCAGCAACGTCTACTCCTTCCTGAAAGCAAATAATTAGGCATGGTGAATGCATGGACATATAAAGCCAAAGCCAGTCACACTCACACACAACACAACTCACAATCATGCAAGTGCATTGAGAAAGTTCAGGGTTTAGACATTCAAGAATCCCCAAACCACCAGAATTTATTTTCTCGGTCTTTTTTCAATTTTTCCATGCCAGTGGATAGCATAGCAATCATAGGTGGGTGGCTCAAAATTCTGGGAGGTATTAAATTTTCAAAGTCAAAAAAGTGCGTGGAAATAGATGGTAGGGCAAAAACACTGTTTTTGGCATTTTTTGATGAAGTCTATCCAGTGGCATCAAATAATTACAGGAAAAAACGAAAAATT
>JAVLUZ010000145.1:4879328-4911768 GCA_036768485.1 Mermis nigrescens | reverse complement strand
TACACGATTTGCTTTGGATATTTTGAAGTTAAACCCGTGAGGTTGATGCTATATTGTTTTTAAATTCATACTCGCATTGAATATTTGCGCAGCAAAGCGAGCAAAAACCGGAGTAGTCAGTTAGTACTGCACACGCGACTAAGAGCGAAAGAGCCGGGGGACCGGTGTGGGTAAAATTTTCCTCACGTAACGGAGGGTTTGAGGTGCCACGTTACACCCACACACACCCAAAGTCCGTCCGCCCATCCCATCGCCAAAGATCGAAATTTGTTATCCCCATCAGATCATTTTTGGCAAAAGCTTGAGTTTCTAGGCGATTTTAGGATGCTCCTTTGATTAAAAAACCTAAGGTCTTTCTCCCCATCCGCACACCAATGCCAAAAATGGAGCGTTACTCCCTCCCGAAGTTTTGAGCAATTTCTCGCCCGGGAGGCGGATCCCCCAACCTTTGTTATGAGTATAAAAATCAAAGCCGTCTTCTTCTATCAGCCTTCAAAGTTGCCATTTTAGACATTTAACGAATGGATTACGCTAAAAATGTTTTTTAATCAAAAAATATTGCTTTTGTCAATTCTTATGCCGACAAGATGGTTTTTGCAGCAAGCGATCGATTGTGTAGTACACAATCTCACAGAAAATTTAGTTTTGGTCAAAATTTGACGTCGTTGTTAAGCACTGGGATTCGAACAAGTTCAACATCAGGATTCTGTAATTTTTCTTCAATGCTGCACTTTTCCAAATTGACAGCCAGGCACAAACTTTTAATATCTTTCGAAAAAATTCCAAAAATTCAAAAATATCGTTTAAGAAGACTTTAAAAAGTTCAAAAACAGAAACAATAAGAATAAAATCCTCATCTCATTTGCCCAAATGTGATGGCGAAGAGAAAGCATGGAGAATTTTAGGCTTTTTGTAATAATATATAAGTATAGACAGACCTTTGGAGAGCCGAAATTGTAATAATTTTGACTTAATTATTAGGAAAATCCAGTAATTAATTTTGGAGATCTTTGCATAAATGTGCATAGGAAATCAGGCACTTCATCTCACTGCATTTTTTACCTCTCAGAGTAAAATAGTACATCGAATATATTCCACACAACATGCACAAGTGTAGAAATAGGAAATTGTTAAGCATTTGTCACTCCATTCTGAATAATCATTTTAATTTAAACTTTCCTCATGTACAATGTGTGCTAATGCGTAGTGTGTGTACTGTATAAAGCGTGCAGCGAGTGCAGTGTGTATAATTTTATAATTTTAACAAAAAATGATTTCTATATATTACAATTATTAAATAATTATGTAATAATTTATCAAAATCTCTATTATTTCTTATTTTTTACAATAAATCTTCATCATATTCGTATAATGAGCGAAAAATGGCGAAGGCTAAATAATGGGAAATTTTTTGTCAATTACCCTCCTTGGCTCGAATAAGGATTAAATCTGCGATTATCGTGACTCCTAGGAGCAAGAGTTTTGTCCCATTCAGCCCTGAAAATCTTAGAAAACATGCGATTCGATTCTTCGACATTCGAAAAGTAGTCCATGATTAAACGCGACGGCAACTGGAGGTGCGTTGGCTAACAGATAATAGCCTGAAGAGATGCAAAATATTATCGCCATGCGATTTTTACGACCATAAAATTTTCAACTAAAAGCCCGAATGAAAAATTGTTCTCAGGTGTACTTCAGGCACGTCTCTTTAGGGGCATTGGGGGAGGGGTTCGGACCCCCCAAAATTCAGAAAAATAGGACTTTTTAAACATTATTTTGTGCTATTTTTGGCCTTTTTGGACTTAGTACCCAAAAATTGGTGTTGGTCCCCACAGAATAGGACGGCCAGCTACGTGCCTGGTGTACTTATGTAAGTAGGCAAACCAAATTGGCGCGAAGCGAGGGAATTTTATGATGTTCCAACCATAGGTGCACAAGGTCAGGGTCGGCAGGGGGGTAAAATTCCAAAAATCAGAAGCAGTAAATTTAACGTTCAAGACTTGTTTTGTAGTTTTAAGGATCAAAATGGTCAAAATAGCATATAGAACGTTTTTCGTGGTAACATTGCATTTTAAAAAGCATTTTTAGTCCATTTTGACTGCATTATATCACTTTTAAAACTAGAAGATGCAAAAAATTATCAATTTTAGGCGCTTTTTGCGTAAAAAGTACTTAGAAAAACTAATCTGGAGAGCGCCGGAAAAATTTCGACGTTTTTACTGCTTTTGACCTCAAAAATGATGCAAAAAAACGTTGCATCAGCTCAAAATCGCCCAACAGTACCTGTCCGGCTGACCCTTCAGGGGGATTTATACCCCTAACCACACGTGGGCGTGGGTTTGAGGGGGTATGCACCCCCCCAGAAGTTGAAATACCCCCCCCCAGAAATCAAAATACCCCCCCCAGAAAATTTTTTTTGTTTTTTTAACAATTTTTTGATGCCATTGGATAGTGCTCGATGAGAAACGTCGAAAAATGGTGTTTTTCGCCATACGACCACTTTTAAGACCATTTTTTTGGCCTTTAAAAATTTTTTCACCCTCCAGAAATTTTTTCACCCCCCAGAATTTTGGTGCTGCCCACCTATGCCCCTAACCCCCTATGTGCATGTATGCTTTCAATCCTAGAATTAGAAAAAAAACCATTTAAACACGCGATCTGCGACTGCAAATCTTTTATAGACTGTTGCGTTATTCTATGCTGCTCTGAAAAACTAAGACAATCTAGACGAAGCGCGCAAGTTTTCTGTAAACTTTTATTTTTCATCAATTAGAAATGTCTGAAAGTAGATATAAAAAGGCCCGAAGCCCGGATTTTTTTTCGGGGGAGGACAAAAAATGTTGAAGCTTAGATATCTCGGGTACCATTAGGGGGTAGTCAAAAATAAGGGAATTTTTTAACGTTTCTCAATGAGCTAAGCTGTCGTCTCCTTTAGCCTGCCCTAAATAAAGCGTCAATAGGCAATATTCGATGTTAAAGCATGATTGTGTGTGACCGTATATACATAGTTACGTTACATACTATATTATGTCCAGTGAACCGCAAATACGACGTACAGGATGGACAGCAACATTATCTGGAAAATCAGTAGAGCATGTGCAGTGCAGGCCAGACTGCATTTTATGCTACCCTATGACTTTCAGTGTTAACAGGAATTTACTGCAGCGATTTTCAAAATTTTCGTTTTATTTTCATTTTTGTTTTTTTCCTAAAAATAAATATTCTATGACTGTGGTGATCAGGGGCGTAACCAGGGGGCGGGGGCGGGGGGGGCCGCCCCCCCCCGAAATGAAATAGATTTTCTTCAAGTGAAGTGGAAACGGATTGTGAACAGCCATAATGCATTTTACCACACTTTTTAGCTTCTAAACTCAAATTTCTCATGTTCTGTTTTTTCTTACTTTAAAAGCCCAGATTTTACTTAAAAATAATGAATTTGTCAAAAATTTTCTGCGCTTCGCGCCGGATTTCTCATGTTCTATGTTTTTTCTTACCTTAGAAGCCCAGATTTTACTTTAAAATAACGAATTTGTCAAAAAAATTTGGCGCTTCGCGCCGGGTTTCTCATATTCTATCTTTTTTCTTACCTTAGAAGCCCAGATTTTACTTAAAAATAGCGTATTTGTCAAAAATGTTCGGCGATTCGCGCCGAATTTCTTATGTTCTACGTTTTTTCGTACCTTAGAAGCCCAGATTTTACTTAAAAATAATGAATTTGTCAAAAATTTTCTGCGCTTCGCGCCGGATTTCTTATGTTCTATGTTTTATCTTACCTTAGAAGCCCAGGTTTTACTTTAAAATAACGACTTTGTCAAGAATTTTAGGCGCTTCGCGCCGGATTTCTCATGTTCTATCTTTTTTCTTACCTTAGAAGCCCAGATTTTACTTAAAAATGGCGTATTTGTCAAAAATTTTCGGCGATGTTCTGAATTAGTTTTCTTAATAAAACTGCAAAATTAAATGCAAAGAAAAGAATTTCGAAATGTTTTGGAGTCAAGCTTTTATTTGATATTGAGAAATTAGTCATACCGGTAAGTTAAAAGATAGATTTTTTATATCCAAATTTAAAATAAAGCAAGAAAATTTTTGAATTTTTTTAAATTTTTCACTTCACCATAATATAGATCTTGTCGAGAAACGCTCAAAAATGCCATTATTTTCGCGTATCTCCTAATGGTTCTCGAGATATAGGACTTCAAAAATTTTGCCCCCCCCGAAATAAAATCCTGGTTATGCCCCTGGTGGTGGTGATATACACTTTATTTGGTGTTATTTCCTTTTTCTGCTATTATATTGTGTTCTGACTAAATTTAATAAGCATAATATCAGCAATTGTACTATGTTCGGTCACTATGCAAAAAACGAAAAAATTCTCCGGCCTCCGGCCGATTTTTGGATGTCCTCCGGCCGGAGCACCAGAGTGAAAAAAATGGCCGGATTTGCCGGAGGCCGGATCTCCGGTCGATCACTACCTGGAGGCACGAATAAAATTCGTACATGACCACTTGGTAGTGTCAGGCTGACGGATAGCCGACTTTAAAGTTCAATTTCCTATCCAGTCCTCCCGTGCCATACCCCATACCAGGACATATTGACACATTAAACAGGAAGTTTTTATTAGAGTACTGTTGCTGTGCATGGAACCCCTCTTATCTTAGTGATATAGATCGACTGGAAGCTGTTCAACGTAGATTCACTAAATGTATTTTTGGTTATAATATTCTTTTCACACGAGGATCGTCTAAAACAACTTAAATTGTGCAGACTTGAATTAAGACGCTTGCAGATTTGCCTGTGTATGATGTATCAAATTATTTGTCATAAATCATGCTTAGAAGCTGATGATTTTTTGTATTTAAGCATAATATTACACGCAGCATTAAAGATTTAAATTAGTTATACCTGTTGTACATTCTAATTTAGAAGAAAGAAATTTTATTACTAATAAACCAAAGTGATAAAATACAGAATGACGAGTTACATAATAGATACAAATTAGTAACGGGACATGCGAGTCAATGTAATGACAATTTTTACGCGCGTCCCACAAGATGCATAGGTAAATCAAAACTTACTAACCTGGATTTAAATATGTTTAGGTTAGGGGAAAATACAATAAATTCGGGAAGATCGTTCCAAAGTGCGATGCTTTTGTAAAAGAAATCAAACTTTTCTAAATTAAAATGCACAACAGGTATAACTAATTTCGAATTTTTTCTAATATGGTTATGTCTCCGATTCTCCTAAAAATATTTTTTTCTGATAGATTCGAGGACGCTGAGTCCAGAAAAAAGCGTTTAGGGGCTGACGAATATTTGTGGAGATAGAGCCCTAAAAACATTTTGATAGGTATTCATGTTTTTTGAACAAATATTCATCAGCTCCCAAAACGCATTTTTTCTTGACTCAGTGTCCTCGAATCTATCAGAAAAAGTATTTTTAGGAAAATCATTGAAAAAAAATTTTTGAAAAAAATTATGCGAAATCCCAATTTTTCACATATCTACATACGTGGGCAGCAAAAAAATTCTGAAGTGCAAGATTTTTGAAAGTCAAAAAATGGCCTTAAAAATGGTGGTAGAGCAATAAAAACACCATTTTTCGACGTTTCCCATCAAGCATTATCCATTGGAATCAAAAAATTGCGAAAAAAACGAAAAAAAAATTTTCAAACATTGAATTCTTGGTTTCTGGGGGTATTTTGGTTTCTGGGGGTGCATACCCCCAAACCACTCCACGCCCAGGTGTGCATATCTACATTACAGCTCTGACGTTAAAAAAGCCGGAGCAGGTGGTACTCGATTTATCACGGTTATTGTTTTGGACTTGCCGTGCATATAAAATTGGTGCCAGCTGATGGTCTAAGCCTAAGGTACAATTGGGGCAAAAAATTGCTCCACTTGCTTCACTCGCCCCGCAATTTTTGCCCGTCTCAGGCTTAGACCATCAGCTGGCACCAATGTGAATACACTTTCTAAGCCTAAGCCTAAGATGTTCGTATAAGCAAGCTGGTGAGTTGTGGGCAAGTACCTATTTGCCAAAAATTTAGCTGGCATGGATCTTATCACCGAATTCCATCTTATATGGTTTTTTTCTCAATTTTCCCAAAAACAGTGTTTTTACGCTTTTTTTACCTAAGAACTTCAATGTAGATATGTAAAAATGGGGGCTTTTGCATAATTTCTTTTTTTTGCATAATTTTTTCAAAAATTTTTTTGTCACCAATTCTCCTAAAAATACTTTTTTTCTGATAGATTTGAGGACGCTGAAACCAGAAAACAAAACCGTTCTGGGGGCTCACGAATATTAGTGGAGATAGAGCCATAAGAACATTGAAATAATCATGTTTTTTGCAAGTTTGAAGGGCTCTATCTCCACAAATATTTGTCAGCCCCCTACTAAACGCTTTTTTCTGGACTCAGCGTCCTCGAATTTATCAGGCAAAAGTATTTTTAGGAGAATCAGTGACATAACCGGAGTAAGTTAAGGATATGGTACCTTCAGGATACTATGAAATAAACTTCAGAAGAGCGGATTTTTTAATCAGTATGAAAGAAAGCACGGAAAAAAATATTCATCCGTCTATGCTCAGTATTATAAAAGCTATGGGTTTCGTCAATTAGCCTCTTCTCGACCTACGCAAGCATCTACTCGACCTAAGTATTTGAAGTTTCAAACAGCTGAATGCAGAATCACATGTAGATACCCAATTTACGTTGATATAAGCATCTATACATCAACCTTAGTATCTATACATCTACCTAAGCATCTATACATCGACCTAAGCACCTATACATCGACCTAAGCATCTATACATTGACCTAAGCGGGAGCGACCTCGACCTAAGCGGCTTAAAACACCTTTTCATATATACTAAGCCTAAGCCCAAGTATAGTAGAAGCAAAAACTTAGATTTTCCTATATTTTATCAAGTAAAACCGAAAAAACTTGCAAAAAAATAAAAAAATTTTTAGTTTTGTTTTAAATTTCAAACAGCTTTCCGCACCTTTTTTCTTTTTTCCCCTTCATTGCTTTGCTTCCTTCCATAATTTCAGCCCATATTATTTATTTCTGACAAATGTGTAAGTCTTTGGATCGAGCCGTTTAATCGTCCCACCCAGCACTCAAATCGACAGTTGCCTGCAACTTTGCAAATATGACTCAGATTTTCACCAAATTTTTTTTCCGCGCTTCAATTTATCATGTTCTACAAGTTTGGCACAAAAATTTGGGCATTCCATATTCGTTTTGATCCTTTTCTAAAAGTACCATATTCTTAACTTTAGCCGACATAACCATATTAGAAACTTTATCCACTTATTTAAATCTATTAATGCTGCAAGTAATATTATGATTAAATACAAAAAAATCATCAGCTTCTAAACATTATTTATGACAAATAATTTGATACATCATACACAAATCTGCAAGCGTCTTAATTCAAGTCTGCACAATTACGATCCTCATAAAAAAAGAATATTATTATAACCAAAAATATATCTAGAGAATTTAGAAAAGTTTTATTTCTTTTACAAATACATCGCAGCTTGGAACAATCTTCCTGACTTCATTGTATCTTCCCCTAACCTAAACATTTAAATCCAAGTTAGTAAACTTTGATTTATTTACACATCTTGGCGGGGCGCGCGTAAAAATTGGCATTCCATTGACTCGCATGTCCCGTTACTAATTTATTTGTATCTATTATGTAGTGATCGACCGGGGCCCCGGCCCTGGCAATCCCCGGCCATTTTTAAGCATCCCCGGCCCCGGCCGGGCAAGGTCAAAAAATGGCCAGGGCCGGGGAAAAATTTAGTGTAATTCGTATTTTGTACAGGCTTTGATACTGGCACTTATTTATCAATGAGCAAGTGTTAATTTTGAGAGCTGTACTGATTAGACCATATGTATACTTACTTAATCCTTGTTATAACTTTGCTACTGTGTATAAATGAGCTTTGACTGAATAAATGTTCTGGAAAATCTGCATGTTTTCGATTCCTCCACTTAACTTACTTAAACTAAATGCTACTTTTAACTCATTCATTCATGGCTATGGCTAAAAGATTTAGAGTTGACAAATTTGTTCTATTTCTAGTTGAATTGTATGTTTTCAACAACCTATTTTTACAAAAAACACTTTTACATTTAATTGAATGGGAACCGCGTGCCTTAAAACGCGTTTCTTGTGTAATAGCTATTAGGACGGAGGTTAATTATAGGCGAATGTAAACTACGCTGCAGAATTGCGTCCGATCCGATAAACTAAATATGTCTCCTATAGTTTCCTAAGGTCCAGAGTTGAGGGAGGGGTGAAATCGCAAATTGGAGGACCAGCAAATTAAGTGGTGGACTATTATTAGCCGACTCTATTTTAATGTACGAGCTTCTTGTGATTAGACAAAGATCTCCGAAAAGGTTTTCGTATGAGCTAACAAATTTTTTAGCAATATTATTCAAAATATTTTTAAACATACACATTTTCGCATACCTACTATCAGTATGTGACAGTTTTTTTGTATAACGTACCTTTGTATATACATGAACAAAGATGGTACCCAAAAGTCTTTGTACATTTTGTACCAGTGTTTTTTTTTGTACACGGTCCGTTTGTGCATGTACAAAGATGGTACCCAAAAGTCTTTTTACATTTTGTACACACAAATTTTTGGTTACTATAATATGGTACAGTAGCGATTTTAGTGTGGTAAAACAGGGTATTTTGACTTTTGATTGTATATTTTAGCTATCTGGGTTTCTAACGCCAAAAATTACTAAAATTGTCCCAAAACGGCGCGAAGCGCATAAAAATTTGATATTTTTCCATTCTAAATACAAATTTTGCCATTTTAAAATATATAGGACAGACAATTTTTCATATCGGAGCGAAGCGCCGAAAATTTTTGGAATTTACAACTTTTTTACAGTTTTCATCTTCCCAAAAATCTTTGTACATGTACAAAGATAGTCCTAAAAAGTCTTCGTACATCGGGAAAAATCTTTGGCGAATACAAAAAACACCGTTTTGTACATGAAAATTTTTGTATACTTCAATATGGTACCATAACGATTTGAGTGTGGTAGAACATAGTTTTTCGACCTTTAGTAGTGTATTTGGCTAGTTTTCGGGTTTCTGAATATTTGACATTTTTCTATTTTCCCATTCTAAGCGCAGTGTTGTTTATTACAAGATTTAATTCGCATATTACAATTTTTGTAATATTTCTGATTTTCTAGTACAACTTGTTTTAGCTTTCTCAGTCGAGTTTTATGTGTGAATTCCACCAAAAGCTCATACAAATTTCGGCACTTCGCGCCGAACTAATATTATCAAGTAAATTCAGGCCGATTTATCACATTTAGAAGCACGGTCTTTTTGTATTCGGCGAAGATTTTTGCTGATGTACAAAGACATTTCAGGACCGTCTTTGTAGATGTACAAAGATTTTCGCAGAACAAAAACTGTAAAAAGGTGTAAAATTCCTTATTGCGAATTCTACCATTTTGAAGATTTTCAGGGGGTAAGCGGCTGCAAAAATGGAGCCGCTTACCCCCTTCCCTTGAAAATGACCGAGAAATATACATGTGACAGGGGATTTGGGCCATCCCCACCCACGCTTTAAAGCCTCGAACTTCCTTGAAAGTCAGAAAATATATGACCACCCTCCCCAATTTTTTGGCGAAAAACCTGCATTTTTTTGGGTATTTTTATGTGTTTTTACCATTTTTGATCTAGTCGCTAACCCCTTCCTTCTAAAAATGGCGAGGACCCCTACCCTAGATTTCTAGCCGTTATATGTATACTGAGGGACCCTCATAAAATTTTAAGCGATTGCATGCATGTTTTATAGTGATAGTTTATCTATTTACTCTAGCTCACATTCTAAAATAATGTATCACTTCGTGAAATTCATACAGTTAGGTAGGTACACTTTTGCCCTACTAAAAAATTAAGTTCAAAAAATTCAGAAGGTTTTCACCAAAAATCGTCCGACAGTGACTTGAGTCTTGGACCCTGAGGGGGTAATACCCATCCCTTCTCATGGGAATATGTGATGCCTCATTTATTACATCCAATACCTATTGCATCCAATCGCTACAGCAGCAGTAGCAGTAGCGAAGATTCAAATGATATAGAGTGTGCTAATAGCAGCGACATAGACTTTATTGATGATTCAGACAATGAAAAACTGGACTAAATTTGTTTCTTGTGACATTAATAGTAATAAAACTTGATATGAAAAGGTGCACCTAACTTTGCGCTTGCCATTTACTACTGAATGGAGCAGTCGCTCATTATTTCTTTTCCTATGCCCACCCCAAGTATGTGTCATGCAATAATATTTTCCTTGTCTCACCCCGGCCAGCCCCGGCCCCGGCCCCGGCCGGGGCTGGGGATTTTTTATCAGCCCCGGTACCGCCCCGGCCCCAGCCAAAAAAGTCGCCCCGGTCAATCACTACTATTATGTAACTCGTCTTCTGCATTTCATCACTTCGGTTTATCAGTAACACAATACAAATAATACAATACAAATATTTTATTTTCGTCGCACAAAAAATAACACAATAAGAAAAGAAACATTAATATACAATGAAATACAATTATAAATAAACATTCGACATGAATCGTCATACAAAATCACATATTCTAAAAGCAAGAAATTATTAATTAAAGTACATTTATACGAGATTAGTGCAAAAGACGAAGGTAGGCGCGCAGGCTAAATAAATTATGCACTTAGAACACGCCCCCTAGCAAATACCCCGTTAGATCAACTTTTTCAACTTTTCACGGAGGGAAGCAACACTAGGAGATCTTACAGCAGCTTCAGGGAGAGAATTCCATACGTGAATCCACCTATTGGATAAATCATACCCACGAACATTAAGCCGAAAAGGAGTGCATTCACATTTCATTGAATTTTGAGCACGCGTGCTATTTTCACAAAAAGTAAAAAAGTCGGCTTGCTGCAAAACGCATCTTCCACTCAATATCTGATACATCATACACAGATCACTACGCAATCTGCGAATCTCCAGAGCTATCCAATTCTAAGGAACTGAGTCCTTCAGCATAAGAAAGTCCCCAAAATCCAATAATTTCACGTGTAAACTTCCTTTGAACATTTTCGATCATTGAAACATGGGTCTTACGGTATGGATTCCAAACAGTGCTACAATATTCAAGAAGCGGTCTGACGTAAACAGTAAAAGCCCTAGACATATTTAGTTTATTTTTAGAAGCAAATGATTTCGATATTTCCAATAAAATTTCTTTCTTCTCCTTCTTCATCAAAAAGTATAGAATGCAATTTTATCGCCATTTCGGTCATTATTCTTTCCTAAAATATTTTTCTGTCCTTTGTCCTTATGGCACGAGAATTCCTCACAATACGGCTCCCTCCTTTAGACTTTGTGACTCCCCAGACACAGCAGCGAGCGATCAAAACGCAGACGAGCGAGAAGAAATTACGGGGTTCTGCGCGCACAGAGTTTTGCAAGTCATCATGAACTGAAGGGTTACAGTAAAAGTTATACTTTTCTAAGGCGCATGGACGTGCTGCCTTACGATAAATATTTTTTAGTTACTTGATATCTAAAGAACAATTTTAGCTTCTTTACATTTCCAATAAGACTTGTTTCTAAGCTATAAGTGGAAATAAATAAACAAACATACAAATTAAATATGTTGAACTAAAACAAATGATTATATTAAACACATGATTATAAGTAGTTAAAGAACGAGCGCGAAGAAAAGCACGAAATAACTGATAAAGAAATTTAAAAAATATAAAAAAGATTTAAAAAATATAAAAGACATAGGCTTACTAATACATATACATTTAGTCTTTTTCATTTATTTGGAAGCTTTTTCAGTGAATGTTTTTGGAGGCTACAGTAACCTCTTTTTGTAGAGATCGCTCTTGTAACAGATTTTAGTGATTATGTGATTTTGGGTTAGTTCGTTATTGATGTGTAAGTACTATATATAGGTGATGGGATCTTCGTTCAGTATCGTACCAATCATGTTTAAGTTCTCGAATATTCTAGAAGTTATACCTTTTATACTATTTATACCTTCAATTACCTAAATTAAAGCCTTCTGCTCTCTATAACATATTAATGTAACGCCCTATCGTTACATTTTGTGAGGCAAACATGGAAAAATTCGTGAACCCATGCATCTCGCATATTACTATCCATGTTATGAGACAGTCGTGCCGGCGGTCAGAGATTTATGATAACACCTATTTTATGGTAGATTTAGTTAAATCATTTTAGTTATTGCGCCAATTGCCGACGATGATTTCTGTAGCAGATCTTTAAAATTACCGAAAGTGTTGAGATTTGACCCAAAATACCATCTGATATTATATTTTTTAAATTGGTACGGTAATTTGGAAACAACTGGTGAGATCATTGGATTGTCCATGTTTTGTTTTGCTGAATTGTATTTTGTACTTTTTTTGTTGGTGCGTCATTAGTATCTTTCACGCCAGAAGTGTATGTTCAGTTTTTCAGGCGTTGTGCCAAACGATTTTACAGCTTTGTGCTAAAATTATTTTGAATATCTGGCAGAAACGCTTTGTTGAGCCGGATTTAAATCGTTTTAAATCGTTATCTGGCAGAAGTGCATTATGCTGCGCCAAATTTGCTGTTCTCCATCGTGTTCTCCTTTGCATTACTATTGCTTTTATTTTTGTGTATTTCTTTTCGCCGTGATTGCCTTTTTGTACCTCATTTTTGGAGTTCGATTTTCGGACGTCTTGAACTTGTTAGAAACTGCGATTTCAGTTTTTCTCAAATTTCTGCGCTTTTTGAGCCAAATTCTTGGAATCTGAACAACATTTCGATTTTACTAATTCTATGGCTCTTGCGGACTCGGAATTGAATTTTTTAATGCTTTTGATAAACAAATAGGGATATCTTACTATCTTTTGCAAAGATATCCATTTTGTTTATCGTATATGCACTGCACATTGGGCCTCAATTCAGCATTTTCATCGCTTTCTTATCAAGGTCGCGCATTTTTAATATGGGTTATAGAAGCGAGTAGTATAAGGGTCACATTCAAAATTGGAACTTTTACATACACATTTAAACTTTATCAGTGAATGAACTCATCTGAAAAGACTGTCACCAACAAATTTTAAGAATTTCCTGGTACGAACTGACTTGATTCTCATGGCACGAATAAAACTTTAAACTCTATTCGGTCATTTTTGGAAATTCTATCGTTTCTTAAACCGTACCCTAATGGTCAAGTCGTTTTGTATGAAAGCTACAGATATCTATTATAAAGTCACTTTTGGTTCGAGCGCATGCTTTTCATTGAAAATAATGCTGGTCAGTTTTGCGTTGATAGACCGGTCTCTAATCTGTGTTACTCCACTGTGTTCATTCAGTAATTAGTCGGCCTACAGCTACGTTGAGCCCGAGTGCGGAGTTTTATGTGATAATATTATAACAGGCGTGTTACTCTGCTGCTTTGGCGCTATAGTTTTTGTCGGTAATGACCACTGTGACCTATTTTAAATTGCGCACATGAAATATTAGATAAGGTTACAGGTGGTCGGGGTACCCAATTTTGTTTCTAATATGTTACAATGACCTACAGTATTCCTGATCACCTAATAAAACTGCACGGACTGTAAAATTGATACCGACTTGTGCAGCAAACTCGGAAGGCTGTATTTATTTGTGTATTATGTTTTTGACGTCCTAGTCTATGCATTATGGGGTGTGTTAGACAGAACGCGAGCTGCGCTTTTTGGGAGAACTATATGTATTCATACATAGTTGATTAAACTGACCTAATTAACGTGTGCGTACTTACCTACATTGTGTAATATGTACGCACGTTTGAAACAGATAGCGTCCTGCTATTGAAATGAAATCGTGATGAAAAGTTGATCTTATACGACAATAAGATAATAAATTAAGCGAATCCCCCAATATTCGCCATAGCCAAACGTTCGGCCAAGGGAGGTGCCATATGTTTACCAATACGTATGGCATCTCCTAACGGACATCGAGCTAACAAATCGCTATTGCAGTAGTTCGGCTCATCGAATTAATGAGCCCAGATGCTGTCCAATTCTGGGCAACTTAGGATGGATACATTGTAATGGCCGATGTGGCAGTCAAACTGGCCGACTCAGTCGTCCGTCACCAAACGTCATCCAATGTTCAGTGGCCAACAATTTGCATGCTGGCGCGACGACGGCGCCAACAACATCAACGCCTTTGGCGGCTACCAAGCCCCGAACCCACCAGGCGACGATGGATCAGACAACGAAGAGGTCACTATCGAATATGATGGCCTCAGTCACGACGGTCCCTCAGGATCTGATTTTGATCCAAATATTTATTTTAATATGGACGCATTTCGCCCTAAGCATTTTTAAGAAAGAAAATATATATACTACGCATATCGAATCACACTACATTGATTCTTAATCAACTACTATTGCGCTCTATATCCCATTATTTATCTATGATATTATTCGGAATAAATCTTTATTCAATTTTTGTGACATTAATTTCTTTCTACAGGAACTTGCTCTATAACCCAATATTTCCGCAAAGCACGAACATGTTTTAACCTCGCTTATGATTATCAAAATTTCCTTTTTCTATAAAACCTGAACATATCTTAATCTCACTATTCCATACATTTTCGATTAAATTATCACTTACATTTTATTTTTTCTCAGCCAATGTGTAAGTTACGTGCAGATACATACCTCATTTACAATATTTAAAACACTACTTTTCGTGTTTTCTCCAGTTTCTTTTTCGATAATAATTCTTGAAAAATGAGTACTAGAAACAATGCAATTGAACGTTTGAAAACTGACGTAGAGCAACTAACATTGCTCCACGTTGGCAGCAGCAACAGCTGAACGATTTGCAGCAACCTATAGTAGTTCCTGCAACGCCAGCAGGAACTGGAGGTCAAGCCTCTATTGGCGAATATTTTCACGGTAAATTAAATGAAAATTTTGACCGTTGGTCTGATCGTTTTGGCCGGATTGCACTTGCAAACGGCTGGGATGACAGAAAAATGAGGTTGCTGCTGCCGGCGTACCTCCGGGATTTCGCGAAGGTTGCTTATGAGTCAATTCCAGATGCCGAGCGATCGCAATTGACTCATAATCAATTAGTAGCTCGGCTGAGGCAACGCGTTGTGTCCCCAGACAATACTGAACTCCAAGCGTTGCAATTACATAGCCGCAAACAGGGTCCTCGGGAGGCAGTAGCCCGATATGCCTTGGACCTCAGAAGCTGGCGATCCAAGCTTACCCAAATGTGGATGCACCTACCCCAGATGCACTAACAAGAAAGTTTTTTGTTGATGGCTTAAATTCTGATTTATGGAGATTTGTTTCAGACAAAAAGCCCGAAACCTTCCAGGAAGCCGAAATGCTAGCCCGGCAGGCGGAGACACAACTCCACTTGGAAGCGGAGCGGTATCCGACTGCTACGAGCCGGCCAGGGTGGAAAACGCCAAAAAATGTAGGCCGAGGCCGGGGGATAAAGCCCGACAGTCCCAGATTATCGTTGGAACCTCGCTGGACGCCGCCGAGCATACGTGGGCAGCAAGAAATTTCTGGGGGGGGGGGGGGTGCAAGATTTTTTGAAGGTCAAAAAATGGCCTTAAAAATGGTGGTATGGTGATAAAAACACCATTTTTCGACGTTTCTCATCAAGCACTATTCATTGGCATCAAAAAATTGCGAAAAAAGCGAAAAAAATTTTCAAAAATTGAATTCTGGGGGGGGGGGGGTATTTTGATTTCTGGGGGGGTATTTTGCTTTCTGGGGGTGCATACCCCCTGTAAACCCTTCACGCCCAGGTGTGCCGCCGAGGCCAGCCTCGATTAGATGCTTCCAGTGTGGCCAAATAGGCCATATTAGCCGAAATTGCATGCAAGGAACGTCTGCAACAATTAGACGCCCCATGCCGGCACAGATCCCGGGATCCTGGAGGCCACAGCGACCGCCAAATCGAAATCATTATTAATTGCCCACAAATCGTCGTGGAGGAACCAAGCATAGGCCGCCTGAAAATTGGCGTGCTTATGCCATCCATAATGATTCCCGATGAGATATGGATCCGGAGAAATCCGACTCCTGCGCAGTTGCAGCCCATTTAACTTTCGAAAATACTAAAAATTCATTTGATACGCCTCAATTAAAGAAAAATTCCTCGCGTTTAATAGCTCAATTCAATCATGGAAAAAATCAGAGATAAATCAAACATTTATTTAAAGCAGTTCTCTGCCATATTTTTAACGATGATCAAAAAGAAAATTGCTTTTGCCACATTCTTACTCATTTTACTTCTTTTCTGTTTTTCATCAACTAACGTATTTTGTGCTGCTTATCAATTGTGCGAGCCACAGACAAGTGGAGTGCATTTTCTTTACCAATGAGATTAAATTGTCAACCTCCACCCCAAGCAAGTATCAAAAGATTTTTGGCGAATTTATGGATCCCTAATCTCGAGGCACTTTTATTTCCTGCTTACAAATGCTATGCTGTAGCTCACACAATTTGCACCAATACTGGCTTCCTCGGATCTCGAGGAATTGTTCGTGACTCTCATGAACAGCAAAAACTCAGCCGCCATCGTTGTGTTCGTATGATAGCTACAGAATTTTATCGTGGCCTAACTCTATACCGTGTTAAACCAAATTTTAGGAGAAGTAATGCTACTTTGACAGTAAAATATCAATATTGCTGTAAAGATGTTTGTGAAACGGTCGAAAATGCTTTTATTCAACAAGGTCAAGTTCACATCTTGCAAGGTTGAAACTGGCTGGTGTGAGGTAGAGGATGGTATAATTATATGGGAACCGGGTCACATTAAGCCCCCGTGCCCTTTTGTTACTGATGGCCATAATCATAATGTTCAAAGGTAAGGTTAATATCATACTATTGAGGAATTGCAAGAAGCTTTTACTATAACGCGTAAACGTACAGTTCCTATTAACGCATGCATACCTATGTACGTAATTGATATGGATCATGGTACTCTGTTACAAATATTTGATAGAGATACTTATGAATCCGCTTATCCTGATTACGATAAATCGACAAAGATTTCCCATGCAAAAACTCGTATTCTTCGAGAAAATTCCTTAGGTGCTGAAAATGTGTCTCAAGAATCTGCTCTTTTTCGTGCTAAATTGCAGTATTTAGAAAGTCGTCTTAGTACTCTTGAACATACTCGTTTTACACAAATTTGGACTCAAATTTGCCGATTGGCTGATTTTCAATTGCAAACTATTCATCAACTTTTACGTTTAGACCCTACCCTCGCTGCCCGCTTATGGACCCAACGAGATAATGTAGCTGCCAGGATGGTAGGTGAAGTCCTCCTAGTTTGGCCTTGTCTTCGACTTAAACCCGATTTAATATTTTGGAATTATCGAATTAAAGACGATTGTTTTGCTTTGTTACCAATTGTAGTAAATGAAACTATATATTTTGTGCTCCCGGGTACCCAGGATGTTGTGGCTTCCGCCCCTAAAGTACCCCTGTTTTCAAACGCCCTCTGGCGTACATTACGAAAACTTAGCACACCGATGGGTCAGTCCAAAAGGATCGGTAGATGTAAAGCCTAAAGCCTTTTACTGCAGCAACGCCTTAACGTAACTATACCGACTTTAAACCAAATTCCAATAATTTTTGATGCTCCTATAACTTTCCACGAAATTAGACAACATCCACCTTTTCAAACTTCTGTCGAATTATCTACATTGGAAACATGGCGTCTGCGGCAGCAAATGCAGCAATTAGTTAATTTTACATCAACTTTAAACATAGACCCAGCCAACTTTCGTCTGTACTTAGAGAAATAGATGATGGTGTTAAAGATGTAAATGGATTAACAATTTCTCATTCACAAACAGCTGTTAGTGGTCTATTTTCAACGGTAGGCCATGCATTTACCCCCTTAAGCAGCGGTTTAGGACATTTTATCACGAATACATTATTTTGGACACTTTTTATAGCTGATGCTATTTATGTAACTTTCTTAGCAATTAGGTACGGCTGGTGTTGTATCTGGTGCCAATATGGCTGTGGCTGCTGTGCTATGACTTATAATTGGCTCGGAACCCTTTGCCCCTGGCTATTTAATTGTTTCGGATCTTTTTGTGGGCAAAGACGGCGCTCAAACGGTCATCTAGAGCCTGATTCTTTCATAGCTCACTACTCTAGACGACCTTTGAGAGAGGAAACTATGATGTTCCGCCGAACCCGAAGTAGAAACCGTACCCCTATCTATGCGGTAAATCAGGGCGTTACCTCCACTAAATGGCCACGACCACTCATTAAAGTTAAATTCCCGAATGGTCGTCAAATTACGGCCCTTCTCGAAACTGGATCGACCGTGTCAATCATTGATGCAACAATCCTCCGGGAATTGGACGTGAACGAATCGTTGGAGCCCAATTCGACTGTAGCTGCAACCTCTATCACAGGGCACCCTATAAAATCGCCAGGAGAAGCTAACAGTCGAAGTCAAGATTGGGGCCCAAAATATATCGATTAAATTTCTTGTGATGGTAGAGAGCCCCTGTCCTATGGTTCTTGGATATGACATCATACAGCAATTGTGTGGAAAAGTAAATCATATTTCAATAGACCGTGAAAAAGGATACGTGCGTTTTGGGAAAAATGCTCCAGTACCATACGTGGGCAGCAAGAAAATTCTGGGGGTGCAAGATTTTTTTGAAGGTCGAAAAATGGCCTTAAAAATGGTGGTATGGCGATAAAAACACCATTTTTCGACGTTTCTCATCAAGCACTATCCATTGGCATCAAAAAATTGCGAAAAAAAACGAAAAAAAATTTTCAAAAATTGAATTCTGGGGGGGTATTTTGATTTCTGGGGGGGGGTATTTTGGTTTCTGGGGGGTGCATACCCCCAAACCCCCCACGCCCAGGTGTGTCCAGTACCCTTAATAAAAACATCTGCTCAAAATTTACACCTTGCTTTTGTTTCCGTAAAACAAAACACTGCTATTCCACCTGTTTCTATTTATTCTTTACCTATTCAAGCTAATTTAAATAATTTTAAAGGACAATGGATGGACATAAAACCATTTTCCACCAATTTTAATGAAGAAATTCCAATTTATATTCCTAATTTTCGTCTATTTTTCCAAGATTTCGAATTCACGTTTCTACCAGTCGTTAATTATTCAAAACAACCCATCAAATTATTTGAAGATACTCGAATTGCAGCCGTTTCAAGTATTCTTAAAACTCCCACTTCTAACTTAACAGGGGAGGAAAAGGAACGACCAGAAATTGAAAATTTCAAGGATTTGATTCGCGAAAAATTAACACATATTAATGATATGACAATACGTGAGAAGTTTTCAACATTTTTGAAGAAAAATACCAATATTTTTGGTGTCCACCGACCCCTAGGGCGCTCTTCTATCATAAAAAACATGGGATAGATACCGGCGATCACAGGCCGATCTCCCAGCCGCCCTACAGGTTGCCATATGCAAAAAACGGCAAGTGGTCGAAGAACATAAATAAAAATGTTGCAAGATGGAGTGATTCGGCCCTCACAGAGTCCTTGGGCCGCCCCTATTGTCCTGGTCGACAAAAATGACGGGACTAAGAGATTTTGTGTTGATTATCGTAAGCTTAATGATTGTACTGTAAAAGATGCCTATCCATTACCATTAATTGACGATATTTTCAGTCAACTTCAGGGTTCAAACATTTTCACGACCCTGGACTTGGAACAGGGTTACCACCTAATCGAAGTAGTGGAAAAAGACAAAAAGAAAACAGCTTTCAATTCGTTTTTGGGACTCTATGAATTTAATGTAATGCCGTTTGGCCTGACTAATGGGCCGGCTACTTTTCAAAGAACTATGGAGCAAGTTTTGCGAGATTTAAAATGGCGTAACTGCTTTGTTTATTTAGATGATATTTTAATATGCAGTTCCGATCTAGAGAGCCTACATGCAACAGCTCCAACAAGTTTTTGACCGCCTCGCCCGGGCTGGACTGACGCTGAAGCTTAAAAAGTGCGAGTTCGCCCTGGAAAAAGTTAGTTATCTAGGCCATATCATCGATAAGGATGGGTTAAAAGTTAACCCTGCGAAGATAGAGGCCTTGGTAAGTATGCCTGCGCCCCAGACGGTAACTGAGGTGCGCAGTTTTCTAAGATTTGCTAATTATTATAGACGCTTTGTGGATCATTATGCTGATAAGACATACTCACTAAATAAGCTTTTGTGTAAGGGATCTTGTATTAATTGCCACTTCAGAAAGGAACTACACTGGCGCCAGTGTGCACTTCAGAAAAACGGTCACTGCGGTTCAGTGATATTTTGTTTACCATTCAGTAAAAAAATCGCTGAACAGGAGTGACCATTTTTCTGAAGTTCAAAAGAGAGGTCACGGAAGTGCAGTGACCATTTTTCTGAAGTTCAAAAGAGAGGTCACGGAAGTTCAGTGACCGTTTTTCTGAATTTCAAGAAAAGGTCACGGAACTGCAGTGACCGTTTTTCTGAATTTCAAAAAAAAGGTCACGGAAGTGCAGTGACCGTTTTTCTGAATTTCAACAAAAAGGTCATGGAACTTCATTGACCATTTTTCTGAATTTCAGAAACCAGGTCACAGAACTGCAGTGACCAACATGGGCAGCAGCAAAATCTTGGGGGTCTGCTGGGCCAAAATCGCCAAAAATTCAATTCTGGGGGGTCCGCTAGATTCTCGGGGGAGGGGTTCCACACTCCTCACGCCCATGCGTGGCAGTGACTGTTTTCCTGAATTTCAGAAAAGTCGATGAAGTGCAATAAGTTATGTTATGAGCTAACATTGGCGCAGGGGGTTTGGGGGGTTTGTCTCGCCGGGAACTTAAAATACCCAAAGATTAGTGTAGACCCGACCCCTAGGTTTTCCAAAAAGTGTTAGACAGTATTTTTACCGTAACTACTGTTCCTGAATAATGAATGCCTACCTTGCATACAGAAATTCGAATTAGGTAATAAGTTTTAGCACAGGTAATTTAATTACATACAAATGTGTAGTGGGTACATTTTCGATTCCGATAGCTGCAATCCGCCCATTCTAGGCTTTAAGCAGAGGCTGATTTTGATATTAGTCGGACGAGACCACTCATGGGCGAGATTGGTCTGCATTCGCCGAAAATTCGATGGACTACCAAAAATCGATTGATCCTCATATTTGAATTTTTGGTGCTATGTTTAGCGAGTTTGCCCCATCGGACCCCCAGAATTTGGTCGCTGCTTAAAATTCGATTTAATTGAACAGACTACAGCGAGCGAATAAGTATCTGATAACACTGTCGAAAATTTGACATTTTTGAGTCAAAAAATTATCTTTAACCTTTAAACGGCACACTTTCTATGATTTTTTGAAAAATCGACGACTGTGAGAATCACAGCTAATTTGATGGGGTCTGTAGCCATTCTGGACCCGAATTACCCAAAAACACCTTTCAATCATACTGCGCAATTTTAGGGCCAAAATGGCGTCAAAAAACAGTGTAAATAATAAAATAGCTTACAACTGGTCACTGAATAATTTCAAGCATTTGAGGGAAATGTTTAATTTACTTCCATTTGTATTCTTCGTTTCTCATTCCGCAATCCTATTGTTCTTATTAGTACAGCCGGTAGATCTCAGCTTAATGCCCCTTGTGCATGTCTGATCTCACTTGAATTGATTATTTTCCGGCTTTTCCGTCTGGAAAAACCAATTTAATTAAAAAGTGTTTATGTTGGTATGTACTTCTTTCTCTATTCTAGAGTGTTCTTTAATGATTACTGTAATGTTCTTTTGTAACAACATCCAAAAAATATTTTCATTGGAAAATCACAACGTAATACAAGTATGTATGTACATGTAGGTACATATCTAATATTACATCGTGCAGCGATGCAACCTAGGACGGCTTGGATAACACCTCAGCCTAGGGAGGTGACACGATGATATTTTGATTTGGGCAAAACTTACTTGACTGAAAAAACTATATTTGTGCGTTTGGTGCGCAAAGAAGACAAAAGATCCGCATCTGGCGAATTCGGTTCGAGAAATTTGAGATGACCAGACCTACAGTACACCCGTAATTAAGGCCCGCATTGCAATCAATAGCAATCAAAAACGGCCTACTTTCTTATTTTCGGCTATTATGCTTCTTTATTGTGAGACGTACATATGAAACGTATATAGAAAGAACCAGCATAAAAGTTATGGACTCGTGCCTAGCGTAAGTGCCTACTAATATTCAAATTAATATGACAATTGCGTCGCCAGGCCAGAATATGTTTGTCTGTTTATACAGGACTGCTCTACATACATACAGTAGGTAAACAGGTACATAGATTACTCCATAGCTGATTTGTACGACGTCAATGATGAGTAGAGTGCACACAATTGCTTTTTCAGAGTTCTGCACGTAGCTGTGAACGATAAATACATTTTGCGCATTAGAAATTGATCATTTGCAATGAATTACATGAATCAGATAGTGTTTCGGAGTCGTTTGAGGGCGGGAAATATTAAATTCAAGTGAGATCAGACATGCACAAGCGGCATTAAGCTGAGATCTACGAGCTGGACTATCAGAACGGAACAATAGGATTGCAGAATGAGAAACGAAGAATAAAAACGGAAGTAAATTAAAACATTTCCCTCAAATGCTTGAAATTATTCAGTAACCAGTTGTAAGCTATTTTAGCATTTATACTGTTTTTGACGCCATTCTGGCCCTCAAATTGTGCAGTATGATCGAGAGGTGTTTTTGGGGAATTCGGCTCCAGAATGGCTACAGACCCCATCAAATTAGCTGTGATTCCCACGGTCGCCGATTTTTCAAAAAAATCATAAAAAAGTGTGCCTTTTAAACGTTGAAGATAATTTTTTGACTCAAAAATGTCAAATTTTTGACAGTGTTATCAGATCCTTATTCGCTCGCTGTAGTCTGTTCAATTAAATCGAATTTTAAGCAGCGACCAAATTCTGGGGGTCCGATGGGGCAAACTCGCTGAACATAGCACCAAAAATTCAAATATGAGGATCAATCGATTTTTGGTGGTCCATCGAATTCTCGGCGAATGCAGACCAATCTCGCCCATGAGTGGTCTCGTCCGACTAATATCAAAATCAGCCTCTGCTTAAAGCCTAGAATGGGCGGATTGCAGCTATCGGAATCGAAAATGTACCCACCTACGCATTTGTACAAATATATACCTATTTATTTATGTAGCTACATGCGGCCACATGTATGTAATTAAATTACCTGTGCTAAAACTTATTACCTAATTCGAATTTCTGTATGCAAGGTAGACATTCATTATTCAGAAACAGCAGTTACGGTAAAAATACTGTCCAACACTTTTTGGAAAATCTAGGGGTCGGGTCTACACTAATCTTTGGGTATTTTAAGTTCCCGGTGAGACAAACCCCCCAAACCCCCTGCGCCAATGTTTGCTCATAACATAACTTATTGCACTTCATCGACTTTTCTGAAATTCAGGAAAACAGTCACTGCCACGCATGGGCGTGAGGAGTCTGGAACCCCTCCCCGAGAATCTAGCGGAGGCCCCAGAATTGAATTTTTGGCGATTTTGCCCCAGCAGACCCCCCAGGATTTTGCTGCTGCCCATGTTGGTCACTGCAGTTCTGTGACCTGGTTTCTGAAATTCAGAAAATGGTCAATGAAGTTCCATGACCTTTTTTTGAAATTCAGAAAAACGGTCACTGCAGTTCCATGACCTTTTTTTGAAATTCAGAAAAACGGTCACTGCAGTTCCGTGACCTTTTCTTGAAATTCAGAAAAACGGTCACTGAACTTCCGTGACCTCTCTTTGAACTTCAGAAAAATGGTCACTGCACTTCCGTGACCTCTCTTTTGAACTTCAGAAAAATGGTCACTCCTGTTCAGCGATTTTTTTACTGAATGGTAAACAAAATATCACTGAACCGCAGTGACCGTTTTTCTGAAGTGCACACTGGCGCCAGTGTAGTTCCTTTTCTGAAGTGGCAATTAATATAAGACCCCTAAGGGAGTTATATTTAAATGGACTCCCACATGTCAGAAAAGTTTTCAAGACATTAAAGATGATTTAATTCAAGCAGTAACGCTAGCATTTCCAGATTTTTCAAAACCTTTTATGGTGCAAACTGATGCTAGCGGTATTGGTGTCGGAGGGGTATTAGCCCAAACGTTTTGAGGGCGAGGAGCGTCCTATAGCTTTTGTTTATAGAACTCTGATTAAAGCTGAAAGAAACTACAGTACAATTGAGAAAGAGGCATTAGCCATTATTTGGACAATAAAACAATTTCGATCATATTTAAATGGACATAATTTTACACTTTTTACTGATCACGCCCCAATAAGATTACTATTACTCAAAATTCATGACGCTTCGCCCTCACGTTTAGTAAGATGGGTTTTGTCCCTCCAGGAGTACGACTACAGTATTATATACCGGAAGGGGAAGGACAATGGAAACGCGGACGCCTTATCTCGATTGCCATCAGAAAATCTTTTTGAAAAATCACAAAATTCGACAACAACACAAAATTTTAGCAAACACGAAATTTGTTCTATAGATTTGCCTCAAAACTTTCAAATTATACAGAGACAAGATATTTTTCTTGGTCCAATTTATCGACTTTTACAAACCAGAAGAATGCCTGATAGAATGACTCCAGATCAATGGAATGTTGCTGAAAAATTTCTTTTTGGATCAGGGAATTCTGAAATATCAACTATCTCCTAATTCTGATCCACTCCTGGCAATACCTCGGAGAATGGTCCCCCTTGTGTTAGACGCTTTGCATAATGACGCGCTTTCAGGGCATCTGGCCTTTCAGAGAAGCTTTCAAAAAGCTCGCGAACGCTTTTTCTGGCCAGGTATGCAATCTGACATCTGGAAACACTGTCGAGAGTGCCTAGCATGTCAACGATTTCGTCAACGACCAGAGGTTGCCAGTGCAACCCATGAAACCGATTCCCGTGGCTTCCGCCATGGAATTTTGGGTCATGGACACCATGGGACCAATCCCAGCGGTCCATGGGAAGACTAATATTTTAGTTTTTATAGATCGTCTCACAAAATGGGCCGAAACCATCACAATTTCTGACATAGCGACAGCCGCAACCATTGCTGAACATTTTGTCGAAAGAATTGTTATGTGGTTTGGAGCGCCTAAAATGATTCAATCAGATCGTGGGACTGGCTTTGTGGCCGCATTGTTCCAGGAAGTCTGTCGTCTCTGTGATGTACGACACATCACCTCAACGCCATACTGCCCACAGACCAATGGGCTAGTTGAAAGGTTCAACCAAACCTTAGGAATCATGTTGGCTACAGCAGTCCGAGAAAACGAAAACGACTGGGATAGGTGCCTGCCAGCAATCAAGTTTGCTTATAATATTACGCAACCGCGAGAGTACTGGTTATTCCCCATTTTATCTGGTATATGGCCGTAATGCGAAACTCCCGATTGAACAGGCCCTAGATACGTGTGAAGTTGCTAGCGAGCAGCCTTCAGTGCCGGCCATTCGAGAAATCCATCGAAATTTGCGTTTGGCACGACAATTTGCCACCAAGGCGGCCCAGCGTGCTCAGCAACGCCAGAAAAACACAATACAACCATCGAAATCAGGTGAGAAGTCTTATAAAGTTGGGCAATTAGTTCAATATAAAAATCCACGTTTTAATAGCAAGTTTCAGCAACGCTGGCTCGGACCCTTTAAGGTCCGGCGGATTCATGGGGCAAATGCGACCCTGAGAGAACTAGGAGGTCGCCGAAGAATCCGAGTAGTTCATCTAAATCAGTTGCGTCCTTTTTGTGGTAAGAGACGCGACGTATTAGATGAAGCTGATACTTTAAGTGATGGTAGTGTGAAATATTAATCTCATTTAAAAGGAAATTATTTGAATGTTTATTTATTATTCCTTTTTAATATTCCATCTAAATTATATATATATATATATATATATATATATATATATATATATATATATATATATATATATATATATATATATATATATATATATATATATATATATATATATATATATATATATATATATATATATATATATATATATATATATATATATATATTTATGCCATATTTATATCACATATATGCCAGATTATCATATACTCATATTCTGGAGCAAAAACGTAATGAAATTCTATTTTTAAAGCCCTTAATTATTTGCGGCTTTCAAATTTATCTGATGTGTACGCACCTAATTCGTCGATTAACTTTGTTTCAGATGCTTCATGCCTTTGAACAATTAACATTCTTTAATAAAAAAATCACAATATATTTTGATTAAAAATTGTCAATTGTTCTTAAATCGGAAACTCTATTTTTGGACTCAGAAACAATTGCCTAATCAAAAGGAGGAATGTAACAGATTTAAGTGATTATGTGATTTTGGGTTAGTTCGTTATTGATGTGTAAGTACTATGTATAGGTGATGGATCTTCATTCAGTATCGTATCAATCATGTTTAAGTTCTCGAATATTCTAGAAGTTATACCTTTTATACTATTTATACCTTCAATTATCTAAATTAAAGACTTCTGCTCTCTATAACATATTAATGTAACGCCCTATTGTTACACTCTACACGTCGTTTTGCCGCATTGGTTCAACGCGAAATTCCATTTGTTTTGCGCTACGTTGTTCCTACGTACCTACGACTGTTTTACCCAGATGTACAACTTTGTGCTCAATTTGCATACACATGTACGCAACCACTGAGCGCAACGCTAAAATAGTCGCTCGGGACCACCTTCCCCCAGAAATTATCATATTTTCATTTGCTTTCCCATACACATTTTCAATAAAAATTCGGGATAGGAAAATGGGCACACGGGCTTAATGCGACTTGAGTACGAATTGGTATGTGTATTATCATATCTTACGTGTACCTAAAGTCATATGTGTGTGTCTCATATTTGTGCCTATCTCGTTTGTACATTCCTTTACCGTAAGCTTTGCCCATAGGCCTATTGTTATTCTCGTACATCCATTCTGCGTTTCTTTGTCCGCATTCATACGCCTCTTTTTTCACATCGTTTAAAACTGCATGCGAGCGCAGTTTTGGACGCACTTTAAGAATTTTTCTTTTTACATTGAGCTTCCTGAGCCTGAGAGCCTCTTGCCAGCTTCCACGCTGAGCGTTTTTTGTTTTCCGTGTGATGAGCTTTTCCGCAAGTAGTCCTTTTAGTTTTCTGCTTGGCTGCAGAAATTCGTCGGATTGTCATAGTGTAGTGGGCAGGCGTCTTTTCACCCTTACGCATTTGTTTTTAGTTATTTGTTTGCGCCACAGGGCCGTGCTTAGAGGTTTAGCGGCCCTGGGCGAAACTTATCTTGGCGGCCCCCATAATTTTTAAAAGTGGTATTATAGGCATCATAATTATCACTTGTATGTATATCCTTTACATATGTACCTATATGATCACAGTTAGCATCTCACTGTAAATTTACTAACAAAATATATTATTTTTAGTAGGTATCGTATGTTTTTTTCTCAAATAATTTACCTATTTCGTGAATGATGACGTGCTTTATTACAAAATAACTTGCCTAGCTTTCTGAGCGGAAAACTGGTCAATCAATTGCAAAAAATCTAACGAAAGATGATAAATCCTTTTCAATTGAAATAATCGCTAGTGCACTTAGACGAGATACAGTCATAGTTGACCGCAAATATGTCTTTATTAATTTTAGTTCCGAGAAGGAACGATTCTGCTGAGAGCCACAACAATAGGTATTGTAAGTAAAATTCTGAAATCAATTATAAGGTTCAGGAAAACATCTGGAAGTCATTTGATAGATATTTAAGAGTAGCTAGTGGCGAAGTTAATTCATTTGGACTTGATCGAGCAAGAACTTTTAGCTCAGTGTACATGTCTGGTCCATGTGCATGACTTGAGCGATTCATCATCTTCCCATGTTTTTAAAGCTGGTATTCGTGGGTAGTGCTCAATGAGAAACCTTGAAAACGGTATTTCTTAGCCATACCATCATTTTTAAGACCATTTTTCGACCTCTAAAAAACCTTGCACCTACCCTCCCGGGATTTTGTTGCTGCCCACATATGCTGCGGAGGTCTTAGGTGGCGTGGTCAAGCGTTCCCTGCGGGTCCGGGACAGAGTCCCTAAAAATTTTGTAAAAAAGCATTTTAATTTCAAATAATAACGTTAAAATTTTCGCAAAAACGGCCGAATTTTGGCCCTGAATGGAGCCCAAAAACACTCAAAATTGATGAACTCTTACATCTCAAAACTTCTGAGCTGAAATGCGTTTTTCGACCTCTGCTAATTACATAGCGCAACAACGGTTCGCTGCTAATAAGATATAGAAAAATGTATAAATTGAAGTTTTTTGTTCTTAACCTTTTCAGGCCCATTTGTGACCTTCTTATTAGAAGATGCAGTTCAGAAAACAGGAAATGCACAAAAACATGAAAATTTGGCCATTTCTTTCATTTAAAGTAGGATTGTGATCCTTGTAAAGAAAGACAAAAAAGCAAAGAATAGATCAGCATTCGTTCACAATCATTTTCGCACTTTTAGTTTTATGCTCGGCAAGCATACGCACTTTCATTCAATGAACAAATGATTGCATTAATTACTAGTGATGTGAAGTGCTAGATTATTTCAGCTGATTCAAGCTTTAAATTCATTTGATCCTATAAGCTCGTTGCAAAGCGTCGGAAAATGTTGACATTTTAGCCTTTTCGAACTCAATTTTCTGGACACGTGTTAGCTGCAGCAGAAAAATCAACAATGTCTGAAAAATGAATACAAGTACTAACTCAGTCAGCGTTCTCTTAAAAATACAAGTAAGGATTTTTAGCTTGACTGGGTTTAGCATTAGAACGTCGAAAAATCGATCAACACGAACGTATGTATCAGTGTGTAAGAGAACCGCCAAAAATGAATTCTCTCATGCGGCTACAACTTTTTTAGCATTTATATTTAAGCGGCCCTGTACGCGGCACTGATTCGCTACCCCCTAGGCAAGCTGCGATTGCGCCATTTGGTATTTATTGTGTGCCTTTGTCGGGACTTCTTGCCCTCTGTTAAATATATTGGCACATTTATAGCTCAGCGTAACACTACAGCCGGCAGCATTCATCCTCCATGCTGACGCAGTTTTTATTCGCTGCAATTTTCTGTCCAAAATATTGTAAAAATTAATTATCTAATTAACGATGATTGAAACACGTTTCCAAATTTCCGTGCGCATTGAATTCTGGCTACTTGTGCTACACTACATTAGTAACCCTCAATATTTTCAAGCTCCGGAATTCGGTCCCAAAAACAGAAATAAAATAATAATCTTTTTAAGCCCTCATTGAGTTTCAAGAGGGCTTACTTTAATTAGGTACTTAATCTCAAATGGGTTAAGTAAGTAAGTTTCACTAGGTGCGCGCGTAGGGGGCCGGGCTACATGAACCAGTCGGGCCACTTGCCCTGAGTCGCCGGCTGAAGATCAACCCATAAAAAGGGTGATTACCCCGTGTGAGCACATAAGCTTAAGTTTTCAGGGCTGAGCAAGTTCGTAAACGTAGTTCCCTGCTACGTTTACATTGGAGGGTCATTCTAGCGACTGGCCGAGCTAACATCGTTTCATTTTCTGCCTAAAAGTACAAAAATATTCTATTTGTGTAACATTACAATGTTTGTGCATTTTTAACATTTCATTGTTTGTGTGTATTTTTTAACTCTATTGTGTTCGTGCTTTCTCATTTTTTCTTGTCAAGTTTAGGTTGTGACAAAAATTTCTTGTCCTGATCTCGTGTCTAGTGTTTACCATGCCAGGCAAGAAAGTAGCCGGAAAAATCACTAAAATGGGGAAGAAAACCCCGGATAAGTTGCCTAAGCAGGCTAGTACTGAAATCCCTCTCAAATTCGTCAAAATGACTCAGATTCCGATCATAGCGCCAATGCACAAATCAGTGCAAGCGCAGACAGCATTGTGAATGCAAATCAGACGCTCAGTGTCCAAAATCAGGACACAACTGTTGACTCTCCGCAAGCCAATCCAGTTGCAAATGACAACAATATCACTCTTCGCCAAATTTTCGTTCGTGACGATTCCAAATCCTCAACAAAATCGGTTTCCGACACAAACGTGAATCGGATAACCGAAAATCGCAATTCAGATAATCGCACAGATAAGATGTTTGCTCATATGCAAGAATTCGAAAATCGCTAAGCGATATAGCCGTTGAACATATTCATACGCAACAGCTCGTCACATAAATTTCTGCAAACTCTGATTTGCAGCTTATTGAAACCACAACCAGCCCCCATTGTCACTGTAAACGCGGACCAGCAGCATTTAGCTCACCTTGCAAATGCTGGCTGACTCGAATTCAGCATGCAGCTTGCAACGTCAATGCCCGTTTGTTGTTTGTCAGCCTCAGTGTGTCCTAATCAGCAAATTGCACTGCGTTCATGGTGTCCCAACATCACTGTAAATGCTGAGAAGCAACATTGCATCCGTTTTACCAAATGTTGAACTGTCTCCGCGAGTACAGATTGTTTCCGCAACCGTTCCGCCAGCCGAACCAAAGTTAATCCATCAATGCTGAACTACCTCCATTGCATGCAATGCACATTCCGCAGAATCAAATTTTTGTGCCAAATACAGGTGCATCAATCCCATGGATCCAGATACACCTCGAACAAAGCCAAAACCGAAGAGTTCATATCCGGATCAAGCTACTGACTCTCCACCGGAAAGTCCTAGGCGTCATAGATCTCATTCAAGACATTCATGGCATCCCCACTAACATCCCCTCACTTAACAGATTCAGTTCATGATAGCCAATAAAGAAGTTTTTTCAAGGTGAAAAAACAGATATTCGTGGATTTTTTCATGAATTTGAGCAATTAGCAAATGGCTATAGGGTTGACAAGGACCGTGTCTTGGTTGTTTGCCATCTTTTCGATACCTATACGACTCGATTATTTTGTTCCCACCCAATGATGTTCATCAATCATATGAAGACACAAAACAAGCAATAATTGCAGAGTTTTGTCCCATCGACACAGATACGGTATTTGATAGTTGTGACGCAACAGCTCCCATCGGAGTCTGTAAATGCATATTTTGGCACTCTACGTAAAGATCTCATTTGCGCTCAACCTGAAATCAGGTTGATAGCTTTTGACAAAATGCTTTGGCATCCCTGAAAAGGATGAATCCAATAAATCGCTAAAGAAGCTTATAACAGAGTGCCTGAAGCGCCATTACAAGATTTTATTTATGCTGCACATTGTATAGATTTTGCGAACCTACAGTATGCTTCAGTTGGCAGCTCGCCGTATTTACCAGCAACAGCCGCTGCAGTATCTAGTAGCGTGTTGCCAAAAAATAATTTTCGTCATTAAATGTAGATGCAATGAGACCCCGTCAATCTATGTCTTTTAAAACAAGCGCATCCAGGAACATCGAATTTGTCAGCACCCATTCTGTTTATTGTAAACACATGAATCACGCAGGAATGAATGTTTCTGGCCACAAAACAACAATCGAAATTATTGTGACAGCAAAGCTCACCATTCCGGTAATTGCAGCGATGACATCGGCGTAGCCGATCTAGGCCATTGTTTCAAAATAATCCATCATTGTCATATCCGAATCCCGAACTACCATAATCCATATAATTTTCGTGTGTTTCAAAACTCACCAGTATCCATCTACGTCTCAAAATTATGACTCCGTCCAAGGTTCTAAACGTCCGAGTAATGATTTTTGCCAAAATTACAGTATCGCCAAAACTACCATAATTCCTACAGTAGTGATATTACGACAATGACAGAAATGTATATGCAAGCCATCATTTTGCAGAGCATTCTCAGAATTATCGCCAGCCTAATAACGCATATTGACAATTTTTGCAGCAACCTATGTGTTCTAACCCCCGACAGTTACATATTTGGTATCTTCCACACCCTGGTCATATTTCTCCCACATGATGACCCAATTGACTAATAATAACAAACATCCGCAACTTTGTCTGTCTTAACTTCCGAAAAATTTGAACAGCTTTTTTGCGTCTAAGCGTTTCTCGAAGAATATCATCGCTTAAAAAAACGTTTAGCAGTCTACAAAAAGCTAAACTCGCAAGTCAAAACTCAGGATGTTGCTAACAAAATCACAATTAGTCATGCATCTACTAATTTGCCTACAATAATAGCACAAATCAATGGAGTAAAGCTCCCTGTGTTAATTGGCACAGGATCTCAAATTACAATGATGATTATGAGCGCTTTTCTGTTACCGTTTTCAAATTGCCACCAAAGCAAGCATGCCCATGTTGTTCATGGAATCGGAAAAATATTGGCAAGTGCGTTTCACCTATATCATGCAAATCAT